>CM038670.1:470182313-470844569 GCA_021605145.1 Aegilops bicornis | reverse complement strand
TGAGGAGAATTTAGCACGGATTGCAACAAGGAAATACAATCAATTAAAGAGCAATTTTCATAATTAAATTCCTTGAGATCCAATATAGTGGGTTTAGCAATATCTCGATTTTTATTTCCTTCAATCCCACTTTTATCAATTTCATCACCAAGATCTAAAAACTCTGAATTCTTAGAACGCCTTCTAGGTAAAGGAAGATCATATTCAGTTTCACCAAGATTCATGTTGCAAAACAAAGATTCAATAGGGGACACATCAATAACTTTTAGATCTTCATCTTGATTTTCATAGGAATTCGGTTTAGCGGCCATCTTATTAACTAAGGTAGCTTGCATATCCGAAATTTCAGCGGTCATCTTTTCAAGACGAGCAATTTGGGCTCTTATACCATCAAATTCTTTGGACATATCATCGAGCTCTTTATTCATAAAACTCATAAAACTCTTTTGTTCCTTAAGCTCATTTCTAAAGAAATTATTATGCTCAAATTGCAAAACCATAAACTTCCTGACATTGTTTTCGATCTCCTCTAGCCTTTTAAGGTGAAGATCACCAAATTTAGGTAGGGCCATCGCGACAAACAAGCAAACAAACACACGAGCAAACAAACGGAAAAGGGAAAAAGAGGAGGAGATTGGGAAAGAGAGGGCGAATAAAACGACAAGGGTGAAGTGGGGGAGAGGAAAACGAGAGGCAAATGGCAAATAATGTAATGCGAGAGATATGGATTGTAATGGGTACTTGGTATGTTGACTTTTGCGTAGACTCCCCGGCAACAGCGCCAGAAATCCTTCTTGCTACGTCTTGAGCTTGCGTTGGTTTTCCCCAAAGAGGAGAGGATGATGCAGCACAGTAGCATAAGTATTTCACTCAGTTTTTGAGAACCAAGGTATCAATCCAGTAGGAGGCCACGCGCAAGTCCCTCGTACCTGCACAAAATGATAGCTACTCGCAACCAACGCGATTAGCGGTTGTCAATCCCTTCACGTTCACTTACGAGAGTGAGATCTGATAGAGATGATATTTTTGGTATTTTTGGTATAAAGATGCAAAGTAAAAAGTAAAAGCAAAGTAAAACAAACAAGTAAATAAAGTGATAGAGATTGATATGATGAGAATAGACCCGGGTGCCATATGTTTCACTAGTGGCTTCTCTCAAGAGCATAAGTATTCTCTGATTGGGTGAACAAATTACTGTTGAGCAATTGATGAAATTGAGCATAGTTATGAGGTTATCTAGGTATGATCATGTATATAGGCATCACGTGCATGACAAGTAGATCGAAATGATTACGCATCTACTACTATTACTCCACTCATCGACCACTATCCAAAGCATGCATCTAGAGTATTAAGTTAAAAGCAGTAGCATGTAAGCAAGATGACATGATGTAGAGGAATAAATTCATGCAATATGATAAATACCCCATCTTGTTATCCCCGATGGCAACAATACAATACGTGCCTTGCAACCCTTTACATCCTTTGGGTAAGGACACATAAGATTGAACCCAAAGCTAAGCACTTCTCCCATTGCAAAAACTACCAATCTAGTTGGCCAAACCAAACGGATAATTCGAAGAGACTTGCAAAGATAACTCAATGATACATAAAATAATTCAGAGAAGATTCAAATATTATTCATAGATAAGCTGGATCATAATCCCACAATTCATCGGTGTCAACAAACACACCGCAAAAAGAAGATTACATAGAATAGATCTCCACGAGAGAGGGGGAGAACATTGTATTGAGATCCAAAAAGAGAGAAGAAGCCATCTAGCTACTAGCTATGGACCCGAAGGTGCAGTAAACTACTCACACTTCATCGGAGGGGCTATGGTGTTGATGTAGAAGCCCTCCGTGGTGGATGCCTCCTCTGGCGGAGCTCGGAACAGCCCCAAGATGGGATCTCGTGGATCTGAGAAGGTTGCGGCGGTGGAATTATGTTTTTGGCTCTGTTACGATCGTTTGGGGATACGTGAGGTATATATAGGAGGAAGGAGTACGTCGGTGGAGCTGTCAGGGGCCCACGAGGTAGGGGCGCGCCCAAGGCGCCCTCCACCTCGTGACCGCTGTGGCACTTCTTGGAGTAGGGTCCAAGTCTCACGGATCACGTTCGGTTGGAAAATCACGTTCCCGAAGGTTTCATTCCGTTTGGACTCCGTTTGATATTCCGCTTTCTTGAAACACTGAAATAGGCAAAAAAATAGCAGTGCAGGCTAGGCCTCCGGTTAATAGGTTAGTCCCAAAAGTAATATAAAAGTGGAAAATAAAGCCCAATATAGTCCAGAATAGTAGATAAAGTAGCATGGAGCAATAAAAAATTATAGATACGTTGGAGACGTATCAAGGGTTCGGGTGCGCCACCAGCGACGGAAACAACGACGAGAAGCTCCGGCTCCGGCGAGATGCGAAACGACAGGGCTGCGGCTTCGAGTGGTGAGAGGGCTAGCGATGGGGCTGAATGAACAGAGGGGGACTCCTGGATTTAAATAGGTGAGGTCAGGGGCTCGGGGTCGCGGCGGATAGGCCTTATCCCGGGGCAACGGCGCCGTTAGTTCTTGAGGCCTTGGCGCCTTTTCTATCCGAGCGAAACGAGCGGGAGGTTGGGGCGACCTGAGGAGCAGGCCCCATCTGGCAGCGGGCGCTGCGTGCAAGCGAGGGGAAGGCGAGGGCGGGCGAGCGTGCGGTGGCCTTCGAGCACTGGCCTTGGGCCGAAGTTGGCCAACGGCTGGCTGGGCCGTGCGTTGTGTCCTTGGTCCGAAGTGGTTTCGGTCCAGGCGGGTGTGCGCGCGGTTTTTTTTGTTTTACAGAAAACTTTTCGAGGCCAAAACGAAACCAAAACATCTTAAAAATACCATGATAATTTCTAACATTATCTCTGAATATATGTAACACAGTGAACATTTAATCAAGCATAGAAGAATTTGAAAATATTTTCCTATTGTATTTAATGCACTTTTTGCAAATTGAGTAAATACCAAATAAACTATTAAAACTCAAACTAATATTCAAAATGAAATTTCCAACTCTTGTAAGGTTTGAGGAAGTCATCTTATCCCTCTCATTTCTTTTTATCGAGTGGATAATTATTCGAATATTTGAAAGAAAACTCCAAAATGCAATGAGATGCAAATGATTTCAAATTTTAGAATAACTTCTATTAGTTTCATAATCCCTTCCCATATTTTCTTTCTGATATTTGAAGGAGTCATATTTCCTCTCTTTATTTTATTTGAATAAATGGAAATGATTTTGAAACTCAAAATGGAAAAACTTTCCAAAAGTGAACCAAATGAAATTCAAAAGTTCTCCTCATCACTCTCCACTCTATTTCATATATTTTGAAGAAGTCCTATTATCTTCTCTCATGAAAATCCTTGAGTGGCATAAAGTTTCTGATTTGAAATAAAATGGAATTCAAATCGGTTTCAAACCCCTTTTCATTTCTTTAAGTGGAAGAAGTCATATTATCTTCACTCTAGGGTTTTGTAATGAAATGAATTTGAATTCATGGAGATAAAAAATGCAAGATGAAAGTTTTGGGGAAGTCCTTTTATCCCCCCTCATTCAACTTTCAAAAAGTTTCAGATTCCACTCAATTTCACACAATCAATCACACAACAATCAAACAAACAATCATAATCGTTTATTTAATATAACATTCCAAAATTTAGAATTTTGGGATGTTACAAACTACCACCCTTAAAATGAATCTCGCCCTCGAGATTCGGAGAGGCTAGAAACAAGGTTAGGATTGGGGGGGGGGGTCTCCTTGAAAATCTATTCATCAACACAAGGTATGGGGTGCTACCACCCTTAGAAGCATGGTTACGGTTCGAACAAAACTCATGTACTCCATCCTTTGCGTTGACGGTGTCAGTCTTCTCATATTCTCCGAGATAACTCCTTCGCTAGGGCTCTTCCGGTAAGGGCATGGCCTTTTCCTCAAAATCTAGAGTCCTTGCATCAAATAAGATCCTTCTGAGTCTGGGTCTTCTTAGCTGTCAGGCTGTCGCCAATGCTAAACAACTATCGAAAATCTCATGGTGGTCGACAATTACTGGTTCTCCTGCAGAAAATGGGTCTGGGTTGAACCTCATCGCATAACCTACGATTGGCAACAGGTGCCTGTACAGGGTTTCCATCATCCTGACATACTAAGGCTTTTGGTTTGTCGTGTCGACACTCTTCTAGGGTTTTCAAGCTCTCTGATTTTCCATCAACATATGATAGTTCATGATAGAAGTCTTCGGTATGGGGGCCAATCCATCCCGTACTTGAATCATTACCACATACGCAGATAGTGAATCACGTATTCTAACACTTGGGCATCCTCATAAGCATTGCAGAACTTCTCTTCTCCACGAACTGGGTTCGGGTAATCCATTGGATCTGCAAGCCAAACAAAACCTCTATCGTTTCTTCACAACTCTTGGGTTTACGTAACCTCCTATGGAACGTCTGCTGATGAAATCACAACTTCTTCGAATTCTTTTCTCGCAACAAGGCTGTGCTTGCTTCTTTTTAAATCCCGGTCTTGTGGGTTATGGCCCACTTCAACACTTGTATATCTTTAACTCATCCTTGGATTTACTATTGCCTCATATTCCAACATTACATCCCCTTTAAATCCAAATGTACTTCATTCCTTCATACTCTTGGGGTAACCATCATAACTAAAACAAAACTCCAACTTATTTTGTCCAAACTGCACCTATGGAACAACATTTTCCTTTCCATCGGTCTAGTGTTCACACAGGGTTTTACCATTAAAACAAAATGTACTGGTTCATCCATAATTCATATTCTGTTCATATCAAATCCTTAAATACATCCTTAACCACTACTCAAAACTCAGGTTCCAAAAGTACTTTATTACAAATTTTGCCATCCACATAGTTTGGTATGGTCAAGCATTACTTCCATCTTTATTCATTTGCCCTACTTGAAGATGTTTTAGTCCCACTGGAATTGTGCGATGTGATCCTTGAAATCATCGACCTTTTGCTTCATAATGGTGGCCATGAGTTTCATCTCCATCATCTTTGCATGCACTTCCCTCAGGTATTCCTGAGTGTGACGGAGTCTTGCTTCTAGTATTTCTCCAATCTGATGTATGGCTTCCATAGCAGCTTCACGAACAGAGTCGAAGAATGTTGCTCGTGGTACTCGAGAAATGAAAAAGTATTGCCCCATAGTCTTTGGGCAAACTCCCTTCACACGGTGGAGGTGTACCTCCACGTACCAAAGTTCAACTCCATTCTCCATGAAAGGATAACCTTTGTAGACTGCATCTCCTTTAAGATGAATGTGCTTCATCATGTCCTTCAGGATCTTCGGGTAATCCTGATCACTAGTCAAGGTCATGATCGTTTCCGGGCCCTTGAGAAAAGACTCGTAAAGGGTTGTCATCTGTAGGTATAATATAGAAGGGGTACTCAGGATACTGGATGTATTTCCTTGGGTGAAATGTGGTTTTTTTTCGGGAAAGGTTTGGGTCAGCTTGTCCATGGGTTCAAGGTTTAAGTCTGGGTGACATAGTGAGAGAGGCACTCACAATCAACAAGAACTCATAACATCTCATATGAGATTCCAACCACATCAACTTTTATTGCTTCATGAGCTATTACAGTTTCCATTTCATAACTCAACTCAACATCCTCAATGAAAATAAAATTATATTCCACATTTATTACATGCTTTATTCCAATATAAAGATCTCAACTACTCTACTCAAGCTTTCCTCGGGTCTGAACATTCTCTGGCAAAATGTCCTACTCCTTTGGAGCGTAAACAAATGACTTCAGACAAATCCAGGGGCTTCATGGTGGCTATCTTGGTTCCTTGGGTTCTTGGCTTCCTTGCTAGCCATTTGCTAATGTAATGACCTAAATCCTTGCACCTGTAATAGGTGATATGACTCAGGTCCTTTCCTGCAGAAATTGGGTTGTTCTAGGAACACATGCTCCTTCTCTTCCTGGACTTCTTCTTTCCGATCAATTCTTCTATCTCTGGTGGATCAAACTCCACTTCTTCTGCCGGGAAGTCTCCCACATACTCTTGGCTTTGCTTCAAGCAATACAGTTAAAAATGTCCTTCTTCTCCACATGAATAGCACGCATTGGAGTAAAATCTGTTTAGGCCTTCTCCATCAGGGTCGTCAACATCTTCCTTCATCACAAGTTCTTTTAAACTTTCCCTGAGGGCTTCTTTCATTGCTTCCTTCTGCTGCTTGGTAATTTCTTGCACCTTGGGGTAAATATGACACTGGGCAGGGCAGTGTGTAGTTCCTTCACACAAGAAACAAGTAACCTACCTAGTTGGGCATTCTTAAGCTCGGTGATTTCCTTCACAATGATGGCATCCATCCTTGTGTTCTTCATGGGTGTGTCCTATTTCTCCGCATATCTTGCAGGCACAAGGTTTCTTCGTCGGGTTATCACCATGCTTCCGGATAAGACGGGATCCCAACAGAGTCTTCTTCAATTCCTCCCAAGTTTTTGCTCCATTACATCCTTGTATGGCTTGATGCATTTTCCACCAGGTTACAACACTTTTTGTAAAGTACTGAAGAGCGTATTGAACCTCATACTTCCTTGCAACCAAATTTCTCCCAAAGTGATTCTCCATGTTTTGAATCCATAGCTTTGCCTCCAATTGAGTGATCGGTCCAGAGAATACAAGTCCATCTTCATTTATCATCTATTGGGTCCAAGGGTTTTGGGATGAGATAAGAGGGATAGAGAGAGATACACACAATACAAACAATATAGTTTTGTAAATGGTTTTATTTGTTGCTGAAAAAAAACACACAAAATATGACAGCTCACAAATCATCGCATCTAACGTGAGTATACAACAAGGGTTAGGTCTTCTAAAGGTCATATAAATCTTGGAATTCTTTCGTGTCTTCATATTCTTCGAGTCTTTGACTGTCGTAGCATTAATTCCTCTAGTGTATGGTGAAGTCTGATACCTTGTCCTTCTCGTAGTGGTCTCATTAGTTGATCCTCCATGTGGTCAAAGGGAAAAGGGGTATTGTCTAACTATTTGGGGTAAAAGGAAAGATTTGATAAAGCTCAGAAAAGAAGAGAGGTAAAGGATCTTTTTGAAAATAAAGTTTTAGAGAAATCCTTTCCTAAGGGCTTTCCAGTTTCTAGGGTCACGTCCTACAGTCAACATGTGCTCTGATACCATCTCTGTAGCGACCCGACCTCAAACGGTCAAGCCTCTGTGTATTCGTGCCATCCCTGGATCGGTATGCTAGCACACACAGTGCATCAATGTGAATATCAAAGTGCAATCACATGTATAAATAACGTAAAATTGATATATACCTCATAAGTCTCAGCGGAAGTAATCGAATGGGTGTGGAGTCCCACCAACGCCAACGGCAAGTGAGTGTAGACCGTAACCCTACAACGTAACTCTTACCCGTCGTAGTAATTCCTGCAACATAAGACGTTGCAGCCGTGTAGGTCAGTACATTGAATGTACTAGCAAGTCACATCATAAGAATAATGAACCTATTTGTACATGCAATTTGGCTGGTGGAAAGCTCTAAGTTTAGTTTTTGCATAAAGCTAGTTTTCCCTAGAATAAAAGATATTATTCTATCACTACAGTATAGCATAGGATGAGTTGGCAAACCCAACTCAATCCAATCCCAAGTTTCATTTAAAACTCAACTGTTTAATTAAAGGTGAGGAGATCTCCCGGCATTTTCACTACTAGATGCTCAAGTTGTCCGTAACCGGGGACACAGCTAATCGATTAGGTTTTAACACTCTGCAGAGGTTTGCGCACTTTTCCCCACAAGACTCGATCGCCTCCCTTGAAATTCTCGCACTGCCTGGTGTTTGAGAACAGGATGACCGAGACATAGTCTTTCGAAAGTATTTCCCCTTAACCCACGGATAGGCCGGTACACCTACTCATTCTACATCTGCTAGCCCATCCCGGAAGGGGTCTTACTAAGTACTCAACTAAGCCAGAGCCCATATTTGCTTGTGGCTGCACACGTAAGCTTCTAGACATGAGAATACGATTGATCTCTTTGAGCCTGGGCGGCCGACCACTAGTGGTGCACCACCATGGATAAACCATGCATGCTCCCACTGTACTTCGCCACCATTCAAACCAAATACCGCCTAGGTAGTTCATTTACAAGTCTTGGTCCTGCTTACCACTTTGTCACTCATGTCTCACCATGTTCGCTTCCCAAACCACGTCTACATTTAGCGTGGCAAAAATAAACTTACACGGTGGTAACAAGGATGTATAGATCAGACCTACCTCAAATGAACTACTAGGTAACGGCAGAGCCATCTGGCAACAATAAATCCTACCATGCAATACTACCACCAAAGGACTAAGTGCATAATATAAACATAGGTAATTGGAAGAATGGTCAAATGTGAACTTGCCTGGTAATAGTTGATGAAGATCATATCGCTCTCAGAGTTTTACTTAATAGAACTATTTGTCACTCTCCGATGAAAATCTATAAAGTCAAATATTGCATTCACATAAGCAATCATTTCAGAGAACCAAATAATGTGCAACATGAAAAAAACTCGGAAAAAACCAAATGAAAATCCAACACACTCAACTATCACAAAATTTACTAAGTGCAAAAGCAACTGTGAAATACGATTCAAAATTGTGATGTGAACTATAGTGCATACAAGGCATATAAGTGGAACTATCATGGACAGATCCTAGTGTGTAAAAAAATATTGTGAGAATGGTCCAAGTGATAGGGTTGGGCTACCATGACAAAGTGCAAAAAGAATTTAACTCAAGCAGAGCTATGGTTTAGGATATATGGCCAGTTGAAGTTTGAATTCAAATCTGAATAAAGTTCAAATTTGATTCCGACAAAAGTTTACAAAAATGATACCACTGCATATATAGAAACAATACGAAGAATTTGCTGCTGGTTTCATCGAGTTTGGTTCTACGGTTAAAAACATACGGCTAATCTAAGTTCAGGGACTAATTAGTGAAACAAAAACTAAAATATACTGCAAACAGGCCCTTGGCCACATGGCAGATTCCTACTGGTGCATACCCATTCGTTGCGGAGCTTAACCGGCGGACCGTCGACATATAAGAAAAACGGGCTACCGCGACTAAACTAAGTGAACCGGCCGGTTAAAAATAAAACCGGTGTTTTTTTTCGTGTAACGGTTCAAAAAACCTAGACTTACAAAAGAACGAGGGGGCGGGGCGGCTCACAGAGGGCAACTGCAGTGGTGGCGGCGTTGGAAAGGACCACGGCGTCGGCGGGGCGGCGACCTGCGTGGTCTGCGATGCTCCTCGGCGACGGGGAAGGAGACGAACAGGACGGACGCGACGTGGGCGGTCCGGTGGTGGAGACAGTGTGCGTCGGGGTGACCGGGACGGGCGGAGCGAAGGGCGGCGTCTCCGTGCTCCGGCGAGGATGCAGGTCGTCGGGGCGGCGTCTCCGGCGAACCTAGGGGCAAAGCAACATGTCAACGAGATGCGGGACGGCGAGGCAAGTTGATTGACAGAGAATAAGAGGGTTCGGGTGCGCCACCAGCGACGGAAACAACGACGAGAAGCTCCGGCTCCGGCGAGATACGAAACGACGGGGCAGCGGCTACGAGTGGTGAGAGGGCTAGCGAAGGGGCTAAATGAACAGAGGGGGACTCCGGGATTTAAATAGGCGAGGTCAGGAGCTCGAGGTCGCGGCGGATAGGCCTTATCCCGGGGCAATGGCGCCAGTGTTTGCGGGAGCGCAAGCGCCTGTTCTATCCGAGCGGAACGAGCGGGAGGTTGGGGCGACCTGAGGAGCGGGCCCCATCTGGCAGCGGGCGCTGCGTGCAAGCGAGGGGAAGGCGAGGGCGGGCAAGCGTGCGGTGGCCTTCGAGCGCTGGCCTTGGGCCGAAGTTGGCCAGCGGCTGGCTGGGCCGTGCATTGTGTCCTTGGTCCGAAGTGGTTTCGGTCCAGGAGGGTGTGCGCGCGGTTTTTTTTGTTTTACAGAAAACTTTGCGAGGCCAAAACAAAACCAAACAACATCCTAAAAATACCATGATAATTTCTAACATTATCTCTGAATATCTGTAAGACAGTGAACATTTAATCAAGCATAGAAGAATTTGAAAATATTTTCCTATTGCATTATGCACTTTTTGCAAATTGAGTAAATACAAAATAAACTATAAAAACTCCAACTAATATTCAAAATGAAACTTCCAACTCTTGTAAGGTTTGAGGAAGTCATCTTATCCCCTCTCATTTCTTTTTCTCGAGTGGATAATTATTCGAATATTTGAAAGAAACTCCAAAATGCAATGAGATGCAAATGATTTCAAATTTTAGAATAACTTCTATTGGTTTCATTATCCCTTTCCATATTTTCTTTCTAATATTTGAAGGAGTCATATTTCCTTCTCTCTTTATTTTATTTGAATAAATGGAAATGATTTTGAAACTCAAAATGGAAAAACTTTCCAAAAGTGAACCAAATGAAATTCAAAAGTTCTCCTCATCACTCTCCACTCTATTTCATATATTTTGAAGAAGTCCTATTATCTTCTCTCATGAAAATCCTTGAGTGGCATAAAGTTTCTGATTTGAAATAAAATGGAATTCAAATCGTTTTCAAACCCCTTTTCATTTCTTTAAATGGAAGAAGTCATATTATCTTCACTCTAGGGCTTTGTAATGAAATGAATTTGAATTCATGGAGATAAAAAATGCAAGATGAAAGTTTTGGGAAAGTCCTTTTATTCCCCCTCATTCAACTTTCAAAAAGTTTCAGATTCCACTCAATTTCACACAATCGATCACACAACAATCAAACAAACAATCATAATCATTTATTTAATATAACATTCCAAAATTTAGAATTTTGGGATGTTACACCTTGGCCGGCCTCCTCCTCCCTCCCCCCTTTATATACATGGGAGGGGGGCACCCCAAAGACACACCAAAGTTTCTCTTAGCCGTGTGTGGTTCCCCCCTCCACAGAAACACACCTCGGTCATATCGTTGTAGTGCTTAGGAGAAGCCCTGCGCCAGTAACTTCATCATCACCGTCACCACGCTGTCGTGTCGACGAAACTCTCCCTCGGACTCAGTAGGATCAAGAGTTCGAGGGACGTCACCGAGCTGAACATGTGCAGATCACGGAGGTGTCGTGCGTTCGGTATTTGATCGGTTGGATCACGAAAACATTCGACTACATCAACTGCGTTACTAAACGCTTCCGCTTTCGGTCTACGAGGGTACGTGGACACACTCTCCCCGCTCATTGCTATGCTTCTCCTAGATAGATCTTGCGTGATCGTAGACAATTTTTTTTGAAATACTACGTTCCCCAACAGTGGCATCAGAGCCAGGTTTATGCGTAGATGTTATATGCACGAGTAGAACACAAAGAGTTGTGGGTGATAATAGTCATATTGCTTACCAGCATGTCATACTTTGATTCGGCGGCATTGTTGGATGAAGCGGCCCAGGCCGACATTACATGACCGCGTTCATGAGACTAGTTCTACCGTCGTGCTTCGCACACAGGTGGCTAGTGGGTGTCTGTTTCACCAACTTTAATTGAATCGAGTGTGACTACGCCCGGTTCTTGTTGAAGGTTAAAACAACGCACTTGATGAAAAATCATTGTGGTTTTGATGCGTATGTAAGAATGGTTCTTGCTAAGCCCGTAGCAGCCACGTAAAACTTGCAACAACAAAGTAGAGGACGTCTAACTTGTTTTTGCTGGGCTTGCTGTAATGTGATATGGTCAAGACGTGATGATATATAAATTGTTGTATGAGATGATAAAGTTTTGTAGAAGTTATCGGCAACTGGCAGGAGCCTTATGGTTGTCGCTTTATTGTATGAAATGCAATCTCCATGTAATTGTTTACTTTATTACTAAGAGATAGAGATAGTCGTAGAAGCAATAGTTGGCGAGACGACAACGATGCTTCGATGGAGATCAAGGTGTCAAGCCAGTGACGATGGTGATCATGACGGTGCTTTGGAGACGGAGATCAAAGGCACAAGATTATGATGGCCATATCATATCACTTATATTGATTGCATGTGATGTTTATCCTTATGCATCTTATATTGCTTAGTTCGGCAGTAGCATTATAAGATGACCTCTCACTAAATTTCAAGGTATAAGTGTTCTCCCTGAGTATGAACCGTTGCTACAGTTCGTCGTGCCGAGACACCGCGTGATGATCGGCTGTGATAAGCTCTACGTTCACATACAATGGGTGCAAACTAGTTTTGCACACGCAGAATACTCGGGTTAAACTTGACGAGCCTAGCATATGCAGATATGGCCTCGGAGCACTGAGACCGAAAGGTCGAGCGCGAATCATATAGTAGATATGATCAACATAGTGATGTTCACCATTGAAAGCTACTCCATCTCACGTGATGATCGGACATGGTTTAGTTGATATGGATCACGTGATCATTTAGATGACTAGAGGGATGTCTATCTAAGTGGGAGTTCTTAAGTAATATGATTAATTGAACTTTAATCTATCATGAACTTAGTCCTGGTAGTATTAGCATATCTATGTTGTAGATCAATAGCTCACGATGTAGCTCCCCGTTTATTTTTGATATGTTCCTAGAGAAAAATAACTTGAAAGATGATAGTAGCAATGATGCGGACTTGGTCCGTGATCTGAGGATTATCCTCATTTTTGCACAGAAATATTATGTCCTTGATGCACCGCTAGGTAGCGGACCTATTGCGGGAAGCGGAATCACGAGATGTTATGAACGTTTGACAAAGCTCGGTATGATGACTACTTGATAGTTAGTGCACCATGCTTTACGGCATAGCACCATGACTTCAAAAATGTTTTGAATACCACGGAGCGTATAAGATGTTCCAAGAGTTGAAATTGGTATTTCATACTCATGCCCGTGTTAATAGGTATGAGACCTCTGGCAGTACTTTGCCTACAAGATGGAGGAGAATAGTTCAACCAGTGAGCATGTGCTCAAATTGTTTGGGTACAACAATTGCTTGAATAATGTGGGAGTTAATCTTCCAGATAAGATAGTAATTGACAAAGTTCTCTGGTCACCATCACCAAGTTACTAGAACTTGGCGATGAACTATAATATGCAAGGGATGACGAAAGTAATTCCCGAGCTCTTCGCGATACTGAAATCAACGAAGGTAGAAATCAAGAAAGGGCATCAAGTGTTGATGGTTAACAAGACCACTAGTTTCAACAAAAGGGAAAAGGGATAGAAAGGGAACTTCAAGAAGAATGGCAAGCACGTTGTCACTCCCGTGAAGAAACCCAAAGCTAGACTTAAGCCTGAAACCCATCGCTTCTCCGCAAGGGATTAATCACTGGAAGCGGAACTACCCCAAATAATTGGCGGATAAGAAGGATGGAAAAGTGAAAAAAAGTATATTTGATATACATGTTATTGATGTGTACTTACTAGTGTTTATAGCAACCCTGCAGTATTTGATACTGGTTTTGTTGCTAAGAATAGTAACTTGAAACAGGAGTTGCAAAATGAATAGAGACTAGTTAAGGGCGAGGTGACGATGTGTGTTGGAAGTGATTCCAAGGTTGATAAGATCACCATCGCACACTCCCTATACTTTTGGGATTGACGTTGGACCTAAATAAATGTTATTTTGTATTTGCGTTGAGCATGAATATGATTTGATCATGTTTATTGCGATACGGTTATTCATTTAAGTCAAAGAATAATTATTGTTCTGTTTACACGAATAAAACCTTCTATGGTCATACATCCAATGTAAATGGTTTATTGAATCTCGATCGTAATGATAGACATATTCATAATATTGAAGCCGAAAGATGCAAAGTTAATAATGATAGTGCAACTTATTTGTGACACTGCCGTTTAGGTCATATTGGTGTAAAGCGCATGAAGAAACTCCATGCAGATGGGCTTTTGGAATCACTTGATTATTGATACGTCTCCAACGTATCTATAATTTTTTATTGTTCCATGCTATTATATTATCTGTTTTGGATGTTTAATGGGCCTTAATATGCTCTTTTATATTATTTTTGGGACTAACCTATTAACCGAAGGCCCAGTGAACATTGCTGTTTTTTTGCCTATTTCAGTGTTTCACAAAAAAGGAATATCAAACGGAAAGAAACCTTCGCGAGGATCTTTCTTGGAACAAACGCAACCCAGGAGACTTGGAGTGGAAGTCTGGAACTACGCTAGGAAGCCACAAGGCAGGAGGGCGCACCCAGGGGGTAGGCGCACCCCCACCCTTGTGGGCCCCTCGGAGCTCCACCGACCTACTTCTTTCGCCTATATATACTCTTATACCCTGAAAACATCCAGGGGAGCCGCGAAACCACTTTTCCATGGCCGCAACCTTCTGTACTCATGAGATCCCATCTTGGGGCCTTTTCCAGCGCTCCACCGGAGGGGGAATCGATCACGGAGGGCTTCTACATCAACACCATAGCCTCTCCGATGATGTGTGAGTAGTTTACCACAGACCTTCGGGTCCATAGTTATTAGCTAGATGGCTTCTTCTCTCTTTGGATCTCAATACAAAGTTCTCCTCAATGTTCTTAGAGATCTATTCAATGTAATAATTTTTGCGGTGTTTTTGTCGAGATCCGATGAATTGTGGGTTTATGATCAAGATTATCTATGAACAATATTTGATTCTTCTCTGAATTCTTATATGCATGATTTGATATTTGCAAGTCTCTTCGAATTATCGGTTTTGTTTGGCCTACTAGATTGATATTTTTGCAATGGGAGAAGTGCTTAGCTTTGGGTTCAATCTTGCGGTGTCCTTTCCCAATGACAGCAAGGGCAACAAGGCACGTATTGTATTGTTGCCATCGAGGATAAAAAGATGGGTTTATATCATATTGCTTTAGTTTATCCCTCTACATCATGTCATCTTGCCTAATGTGTTACTCTGTTCTTATGAACTTAATACTCTAGATGCATGATGGATATCGGTCGATGTGTGGAGTAATAGTAGTAGATGCAGAATTGTTTCGGTCTACTTGACACGGACGTGATGCCTATGTTTATGATCATGCCTAGAAATTCTCATAACTATGCTCTTTTCTATCAATTGCTCAACGGTAATTTGTTCACCCACCGTAATATATGCTATCATGAGAGAAGACACTAGTGAAACCTATGGCCCCCGGATCTACTTTACATCATATAAGTTTCCGATCTATAATTCTAGTTTACTATTTATTTTGCAATCTTTACTTTCCAATCTATACAACAAAAATACCAAAAATATTTATCTTATTATATTTATCAGATCTCACTTTTGCAAGTGGCCGTGAAGGGATTGACAACCACTTTATCGCGTAGGTTGCAAGGTTATTGATTGTTTGTGCAGGTACTAGGCGATTTGCGTGTAGTCTCCTCTTTGGATTGATACCTTGGTTGTCAAAAGCGGGGAAATACTCACGCTACTTTGCTGCATCACCCTTTCCTCTTCAAGGGAAAACCAACGTACTGCTCAAGAGGTAGCAAGAAGGATTTCTGGCGCCGTTGCCGGGGAGATCTACGCTCAAGTCAAGATATACCAAGTACCCATCACAAACTCTTCTCCCTCGCATTACATTATTTGCCATTTGCCTCTCGTTTTCCTCTTCCCCACTTCACCTTTGCCGTTTTATTCGCCCTTTTTCCGTTCGTCCATTTTCGCTTGCTTCTTGCTTGCTTGTGTGTTGGATTTATTGTTTGCCACGATGGCTCAAGACAATACTAAATTGTGTGACTTTTCCAATACCAACAATAATGATTTTATTAGCACTCCGATTGCTCCTATTACCGATGCTGAATCTTGTGAAATTAATGCAGCTTTGTTGAATCTTGTCATGAAAGATCAATTCTCCGGCCTTCCTAGTGAAGATGCCGCTACCCATCTAAAAAACTTCATTGATTTGTGCGATATACAAAAGAAGAAATATGTGGACAATGATATTGTTAAATTGAAGCTATTTCCATTTTTTCTTAGAGATCATGCAAAAACTTGGTTCTCTTCTTTGCCTAAAAATAGTATTGATTCATGGAATAAGTGCAAAGATGCTTTTATCTCTAAGTATTTTCCTCCCGCTAAGATCATCTCTCTTAGAAACAATATTACGAATTTTAAGCAACTTGATCATGAGCATGTTGCACAAGCTTGGGAGAGGATGAAATTAATGATACACAATTGCCCTACACTTGGTTTGAATTTATGGATGATTATACAAAAAATTTATGCAGGATTGAATTTTGGTTCTAGAAATCTTTTAGATTCGGCCGTGGGAGGCACTTTTATGGAAATCACTTTAGGAGAAGCTACTAAACTCCTAGATAATATTAGGGTTAATTATTCTCAATGGCACACCGAAAGATCTACTAGTAAAAAGGTTCATGCGATTGAAGAGATTAATGTTTTGAGTGGAAAGATGGATGAACTTATGAAATTGTTTGCTAATAAGGGTTTTTGTTCTGATCCTAATGATATGCCTTTGTCCACTTTGATTGAGAATAATAATGAATCTATGGATGTGAATTTTGTTGGTAGGAACAATTTTCGTAACAACACGTATAGAGGAAACTTTAATTCTAGACCGTTCCCTAGTAATTCCTCTAATAATTATGGTAATTCCTACAACAACTCTTATGGAAATTTTAATAAGATTCCCTCTGATTTTGAGACTAGTGTTAAAGAATTTATGAATTCGTAAAAGAATTTCAATGCTTTGCTTGAAGAAAAATTGCCTAAGATTGATCACTTGGCTAGGAACGTGGATATAATTTCTCTTGATGTTGATTCCTTGAAACTAAGATCTATTCCACCTAAACATTATATCAATGAGTCTCTCAAAGCCATGAGAATATCCATTGATGAGTGCAAAGAAAGAACCACTAGGATGCGTGCTAAAAAGGATTGCTTTGTGAAAGCGTGTTCTTCTAGTTTTCATGATAATAATAACGAAGATCTAAAAGTGATTGATGCATCTCCTGTTAAATCCTTGTTTTCAAATATGAATCTTGATAAAGATGGGACTGGAGATGAGTCAACTTTAGTTAAAAGGCGTCCCAATGATTCGGAGTTTTTAGATCTTGATGCGAAAATTGGTAAAAGTGGGATTGAAGAGGTCAAAACTTTACATAGCAATGAACCCACTATTTTGGATTTCAAGGAATTTAATTATGATAATTGTTCTTTGATAGATTGTATTTCCTAGTTGCAATCCGTGTTAAATTCTCCTCATGCTTACGATCAAAATAAAGCTTTCACTAAACACATCGTTGATGCTTTGATGCAATCTTATGAAGAAAAACTTGAATTAGAAGTTTATATCCCTAGAAAACTTTATGATGAGTGGGAACCTACTATTAAAATTAAGATTAAATATTATGAATGCTATGCTTTGGGTGCTAGTGTTTCCACGATTCCAAAAACTTTGTGTGATGTGTTAGGTTTCCGTGAATTTGATGATTGTTCTTTAAATTTGCATCTTGCGGATTCCACCATTAAGAAAACTATGGTAAGGATTAATGATGTTCTTATTGTTGCAAATAGGAATTATGTGTCCATAGATTTCATTGTTCTTGATATAGATTGCAACCCTACATGTCCTATTATTCTTGGTAGACCTTTCCTTAGAACAATTGGTGCAATTATTGATATGAAAGAAGGAAATATTAGATTCCAATTTCCATTAAGGAAAGGCATGTAACACTTTACTAGGAAGAAAATTAAATCACCTCTAGGTTGCATACCAAAGATGACAATACCTAGATCTATTCTTGTTTTTATGCCTAGCTAGGGGCGTTAAACGACAACGCTTGTTGGGAGGCTACTCAATTTTATTTTTGTCTCTTGTCTTTTGTTCCTGTTTAGTAATAAATAATTCATCTAGCATCTGGTTAGATTTGGTTTTATGTTTTAATTAGTGTTTGTGCCAAGTAAAACCTATAGGTTCTTCTTGGATGATAATTATTTGATCTTGCTGAAAAAAACAGAAATTGTCTGCTCACCAAAACAATTGTTAAAAATCACCAGAAAATGATAAAATACTGATTCCAATTGAAGTAGATCAATAAACAAATTATCCAGGTCTTACTATTTTTTAGAATTTTTGGAGTTACACAAGTATGCGTTTGATACAGATTACTACAGACTGTTCTGTTTTTGACAGATTCTGGTTTTCGTGCGTTGTTTGCTTATTTTGCTGAATCAATGGCTAGTATCGGGGGATATGAACCATAGAGAAGTTGGAATACAGTAGGTTTAACACAAATATAAATAAATAATGAGTTAATTATAGTACCTTAATGTGGTGGTTTGTTTTCTTATACTAACGGAGCTCATGAGATTTTCTGTTGAGTTTTGTGTTGTGAAGTTTTCAAGTTTTTGGGTAAAGATTTCATGGATTTCGGAATAAGGAGTGGCAAGACCCTAAGCTTGGGGATGCCCAAGGCACCCCAAGGTAAAATTCAAGGACAACCAAAAGCCTAAGCTTGGGGATGCCCTGGAAGGTATCCCCTCCTTCGTCTTCGTCTGTCGGTAACTTTATTTGAGGATATATTTTTATTCACCACATGATATGTGTTTTGCTTGGAGCGTCTTGTATGATTTGAGTTTTGCTTTTTAGTTTAACACAATCATCCTTGCTGTGCACACATTTTGGAGAGACACACATGAATCGGAATTTATTAGAATACTCTATGTGCTTCACTTATATCTTCTGAGCTAGATAATTTTGCTCTAGTGCTTCACTTATATGTTTTAGAGCACGGTGGCGGTTTTATTTTATAGAAATTATTGATCTCTCATGCTTCACTTATATTATTTTGAGAGTCCTTTAGAACATCATGGTAATTTGCTTTGGCTATAAAATTAGTCCTAATAAGATGGGCATCCAAGATGGGTATAATAAAAACTTCCATATAGAGTGCATTGAATACTATGAGAAGTTTGATACTTGATGATTGTTTTGAGATATGAAGATGGTAATATTAGAGTCGTGCTAGTTGAGTAATTGTGAATATGAGAAATACTTGTGTTGAAATTTGCAAGTCCCGTAGCATGCACATATGGTAAACGTTGTGTGACAAATTTGAAGCATGAGGTGTTTCTTTGATTGTACTCCTTATGAGTGGCGGTCTGGGACGAGCGATGGTCTTTTCCTACCAATCTATCCCCCTAGGAGCATGCGCGTAGTGCTTGGTTTTTGATGACTTGTAGATTTTTTTCAATAAGTATGTGAGTTCTTTATGACTAATGTTGAGTCCATGGATTATACGCACTCTCACCTTTCCATCATTGCTAGCCTCTTAGGTACGGTGCATTGCCCTTTCTCACCTTAAGAGTTGGTGCGAACTTCGCCGGTGCATCCAAACCCCGTGATATGATACGCTCTATCACAGATAATACTCCTTATATCTTCCTCAAAACAGCCACCATACCTACCTATTATGGCATTTCCATAGCCATTCCGAGATATATTGCCATGCAACTTTCCACCGTTCTGTTTATTATGACACGCTTCATCATTGTCATATTGCCTTGCATGATCATGTAGTTGACATCGTATTCGTGGCAAAGCCACCATGCATAATATTTCATACATATCACTCTTGATTCTTTGCCCATCCCGGTACACCTCCGGAGGCACTCATATAGAGTCATATTAGTATCGAGTTGTAATCATTGAGTTGTAAATAAATAGAAGTGTGATGATCATCATTGTTAGAGCATTGTCCCGTGAAAAAAAGGCCAAAAAGAGAAAGGCCAAATAAAAAAGAGAAAGGCCAAATAAAAAAAAGGAAGGCCAAAAAAGGGACAATGCTACTATCCTTTTTTCCACACTTGTGCTTCAAAGTAGCACCATGATCTTCATGATAGAGAGTCTCTTATTTTGTCACTTTCATATACTAGTGGGAATTTTTCATTATGGAACTTGGCTTGTATATTCCAACAATGGGCTTCCTCAAATGCCCTGGGTCTTCGTGAGCAAGCAAGTTGGATGCACACCCACTTAGTTTTTTTTGTTGAGCTTTCATACATTTATACACTACAATAAAAAGACACATCCGTGAAATTTTGGGCTGATCACTACAACAGGAACCCCCCTTTAGCAACGCATCGATGCGTTGTTGTATGTCTGTATAACTGTTGCTAAGGTCTACACCAACAGATTAGTATGCGTTGTCGTTGGCGGCGTTGCAAAGGTCTACAACAACATATACACATCCGTTGGTAAACCATGTGAAGAAGCGTTGCAGGAGAGCAACATATAGAGTTAGAGATTAACAACACTTCATATGCGTTGACACCCCCTGCACAAAAGGATATTCACATGGACATAACATATAATTTATATATTGCCTTCCAGAATGATAAGATCAATAATGATAGTGCACAGTAGGAACATATAATAACGAGAAAGGTGTAATATATTAAATTTACTCTGTTGCATTACAAAGAACATGACTCCAAGGATTACATTTTTTGATACTAACTAGTACTAGCCCAATACTGGACGTTTCAATCAACGTCTCAATTATTCTAAAACATAATATTTGAAACATTGAAACTGCAAATGATGTCCTAAAATATAACATAAGATCCGGCAGCAATTCCATTCTCGACCTTGCAATCAACATCTGAGCCATGCATCATCAAAATATCTTAGGAACCTACAAAAATAAAGGAATGAGATCAGTAACTTATGGTAGAAACAAAGTATAATAGGGCAGAAAAATTTAGAAGAGCAACAAACAGAAGTTGAAGGCTATGCAATAATTAATCCGGTTGCATGACCAATAATTTTGAAGTTTTTTAGTGGTCCTATCAATTGGTCAGATTTTGCCTTTGGTCATAGAACTACAATTACAAATACCTCATGAAATTCATACTTGGCACTAATTGTGTTCTAGGTTTTCGTGCCAAGAATATTACATGGAACCAGTGCTAGTCCTAGGATTCACAAGGTGTGATTTGAAAACTATAAATTTAAATTGCACATACACAAACTACACTTAAATGTTGTAAAACACAAGCCGCGTAGTCCTTTGCTGGAACAATCCGGTTTACGCAACTGAAGATACAACATATGTATTGGTAATTTCAAAGACCACAAACCAATATTTCAAATGTAAGTATACTGAAATTAAAGTTGCTCCACAGACAAAGTGTGATCTCCATAAGCCAATACCATGGTTAGAATGGAGAAGTCATCAAAACATCATTACTCACACAAAGGTCTCTAGACCTAAACACAAACCCTCTTTAGATAATCTAAAATCTTGAGAAATTGATGCACTTTGCATTGCCAATAAATTTAATTAAGAGATAAACTTTGTCGATGAGATGGTTCGGTATGTCAACTAAAAGATAACCGTCAAAATTGGAAACTACTTTTCAGCAGATAAGTATTTTCAATGAAAAATTTCTCGCAAACTTGCATCTTTGTGTAGTCAGTTTCGTACATGTACATGCATCTAACTTTTTCTACTTGGCTGAACAACTATCTTGGTACAAAATGAATAGCTGCAATTACTCCTAGTAATATCGATATAGCTTCTAGCTGCTGCCTCTTGCATTGTCTTTGTAGGAATGTGGCTAAGTTCCTATCAAGAAGTATAAACTAATAGACATATGAGACACACAAACCCATAGAGCACCACAAAAAACAATAAATGCCAACCATGATCATAGATGCATCAACGTGGCATTAGAAATATGAACGGACAAATATCCGCCTAGGTGATGAGCTGCAGTCTTTGGATTATGCGGGATGAGGCAGATGACTAGCGGCGGTGCTGCACTCTGAACCATCAACGTAGAGAGCGGTGTGCCACATCTGTACATCTCATGATCGTCATGTCACCCTTGTGCACATGGGAGTCGCCCTTGATCTTCTTGTGCATCTGGGACATAACCGAACCTCCGCTTTTTGGCCCATCAAATAGGCCCCTACCCTGCACTATTTAGACATAAATTTGAACTCGAAAGTTTAAAAATATAGATGTTATGCATTGTACCTAAAAAGACCCACATAAAAATTACCAAGTGTGCTAGAAAAGATTGTTAGAGAAAAGACATAAACTTATGTATCTCGACAAATAACTTAGTAGGAGCACATGTTAAAACACCGAGCATCTTTGACCCGGTGAGATGTTGTTGATCGTGAACAACCATCGGCGATGTATTCTTTGGGAACGATTATCAAAAGATTATATTATATTAAATATGAGATGAGTTCAGCAACCAACTGAATGATAATTACGTAATGAATAATATTGACTATACATAATTGGTTCCATTTTCCAACAATCTATGCATTAATTAGTTCCATGTCAACATTACTCATGTACTACTCATGGTTGGTATGGTGTTTTAGGATTTAGGAGAAAAAAACTCAATGCCAACAGCTCAAAATCATTTAATAATCTAAATTAGAAAAAGTTTCTAGTTACCTAGGAATTACAATGTCACACATTAGAATTTTCGAATCCACGGATAATTAAGGAAGCAGTAGAAGAAACATGTAAAAGAAACACATTGATTATATGGGCTTCTCTAGGAATAGAAGGGGAATTTTGTTTCTAGAGAAGGTGGGATCCAAGATGCTAACAGAGAAATAAAACGAAATTAATGTGGGAATATTTAATATTTCAAGACCAACCTAGTACAAAATCTGAATAAATATTTAAGAAAATGCATCGAGGTGACTTATGTAATGGTGAGCAGTGCGAACAAAAGCATACCTAAGTAATGGTTGAACAATTTTGTCAGATTACTTGCCAAGTTTAAAGAAACAGTACCCATGTGCCTTCGCTGCCAATGTGGCATATCATATAATCAAGAGAATTTGATCCTTGTCACCACTCAGCTCCCTAATCATGTACCATTGGTCACATCATTGGATAACGGATCATCAATTCCTATATGAATGTACAAAATATGATGGCACACTTAACTAAAATGGACTCGCTAGACAAGTTAGTGTAAAAATTACTGATGTCTACTAAATAAGAATTCTACGATAAGGAAGCGGCATGAAGGCTGTATGCAATTAAAGCAAGTGAATCCTCACACAATCAGCCAAGGCAAAGCTTATCTATCTGTGCATCTATTGTCAACAGTTTGAAACCTCACGTGTAGGATAGTTTCATACCAAACCAAAATCATGGTTACTGCAAATATTCAGACACTAAACAAATGTTAGCTGACATCTTACGGGCACAAAAGCTGCAAGGGAAAAATCACATGATGAGATACAAGTGAACATATAATTAGATACAACCGACACAAATCTCCCCGTCATGGAGTAGTACAACTTCATTGTGGAAGTGTTTGCAGATCTCGAAAATTTCATTTCGAAGCCAATGTCGATGGAGCACGGAGCTCCTCCGGATCCTCTAGAACAGAGATGTTTTAGCTTTGAGAACAAAAGGGGAAAAGCATCAGCAGTTAAAATCGTACCTTTGGATTGCATTATGCATTACGGGCCTATAAGGCATTGTCTTTCGATCCAAAATGTAGTACAGAACTACAGATTAACCGTTACAGCCGAGGCGGAGCAGCACCGTCATCCCCGAGCCGGCAGCAGCGCGAGGTAGTGGGAATACAAACCAGAGATGAGGCAGCCGCGCCGGCGACCTTTGGTGACTAGGGTTGCTGCAGGGCGCAGGAAGAGACGCGGAGAATGTCCTCGCGGAAATCGGAGGAGAGGACCGAGGGGATCAGGGGAATCCGAGCCTATGAGCGATGGGCGTCGGAGAGCGACGGATCTAGCCGGTGAGGTGGCGGCGGCGATCAGAGCAGGCACGGCGAGGAATCCGGGCCTATAAGCGATGAGTGTGGGAGCGCCGGATCTAGCCGGTCTGCGGTGATGGCGGCCGCATCGTGGTTGAGAGAGAAATCGGGGAGAGGAGATGGCGCATAGAATTTTTGGCTGCGTGATTTGTTTCTTTTTTTTGGCATGCACTACGTAATAGGAGTATTTGGACCGGGACGAGGGTGGGAGGTGGGCGCGAGGAGGCTATTTCTCAGGGAAGGTTATCTATAAGCGTGGTGCGTGGGAGGTGGGATGTTGAAAAACAACACTTGTTATCATATCGTTGGTGGACATGTGTTGGTATATGAGGGTTCTTGTTGTAGTGAACGAAAAAAAATTATGTCATACTTGTGACACTTCTATGACGATAATTGTTACAAAACCCGGTATCATCATAGATGTGGTGGGATCCTACTTCTATGACAAAAAATCATGACAGAAAATGGGCTTTCCGTCCTGGGCGGGCCGGAGACACAACTGCATGACATTCTTTGGGCCGTCCATGACGGAAAAAACCATGATAGAAGCGAGGGCGAGGAAAACATCGGGGTGTTCCCGGTTACGGTGGGTGGTCGGGGCCGAGCGATGCATGTTTCTCTCATACTGCGCATGCTTGGCGTGGAGTGCGGCGTTGGGCTCTAATCGAACCCGGCGAGGCATTGGGCTCTAATCGAACCCGGCGTTTGCACTACAGGCTATGTTACTGAACCCGAGCGATCGATCGATGGCTGTTAACTGAACCCGATCGAGTGATTCCTTCGCTACTGCTGCTAACTGAAGCCGATCGATGCTGCCTGTGGATGAACAGTGAGCATTGTCGGGGGGGGGGGGTGGATGAACAGTTCCCGGTGGGGGTGGATGAATAGGACCCTGTGGTGTTGCCTCTGGATGAATAGTACCCCGATCGATCGAGCCGGTTGGGGCTGGATGAACAGGACCCCGTGGAGGGCAGGATGAACAGGACCACCCCGTGGAGGGCAGGATGAACAGTAGACGGTGGAGGGCTGGATGAACAGTAGCCCTTGGAGGGGTGGTTGAATAGGAGCCGGTGGAGATGGCTGGTTGAACAGTAGCCGATGGAGTTGCGTGCGGTGGAGGCTGCATGAACAGGAGGCCGTGGATGAACAGTCGCATGTGGAGGCTGGAGGAGGTCGACGGTGGATGAACAGTAGCCCGTGGAGGCTGGAGGGGGTCGACGGTGGAGATGAACAGTATCCCGTGGAGTCCCGTTTTGCGGTGCGCCACACCCCTCCCGATGAACAGGACCCCCGTTTCGACCGTAGCGCTCCAACACAAGTCTGTTTCCTCCGTTTTGCGGTATGCCACACCCCTCCCGATCAACAGGACCCGTTTCGACCATAGGAGGTCCGTTTCCTCCGTTTTGCGGTACGCCAGACCCCTCCCGATGAACAGGATCCCGTTTCGAACGTGGCCGGTCGAACACAAGGCCGTTTCCTCCGTTCTGCGATACGCCAGGACTCGTTTCCATCGGCTGTTCTGTCCAGGCCGGTTGGCTCCCACGCGTTCCGTTGCCTCCAGATGAACACGACGCATTCCGTTGCCTCCCCATGAACACGACGACGACGCTGTTTCTCCTTTCCGACCCAACCATGTACACGAGCCCTGGCCGTACATACGCTTGAGTAGGCATTCGAGACCCCGCCCGTATGTATGTACGTGGTCGTATTTACTTTCTTGCACCCTGGCCGCTGTACGTGCGTGTACATGCTATGTGCGCACCTCTACTACAACACGTGCGCGCCTCTATGTCGGGGTACTAGAGTAGGGGTACCCTAGTATCCCGTACTCGTGCACGGACAGTTGTAGCACCCCGCGGCAGGGTTTGCCTCGTCACCGCCAAGATCCTCCGTGGTTCCTTTGGAGCCATTCAAGAACAAAGTATTTGATTAAGAAGACAAGGCCCGGCAAGAGGAGCTTGTCGGGAAGGCCACTCAAGGCATGCAGAAGACAAGGCCCGGCAAGAGGAGCTTGCCGGGAAGGCCAGGCGCGACAAGCCTCCGGACGCGACAAGGATTGGTCGCGGCAAAGGCGCTTACCGGCATGCAACCTCTCTCCATCTCCGCTCCAGCTCATCCGGCAACGTGTCTCCATGGGACCATTCCATGCGCGGCGTGTCGAGAGAGGCTGCTGCCGCGGAGAGCAGCGATAAGCGGCGCCGACAAGCTTGCCATCGTGGCGGCGGAGGCGCTTTTGACGGTCTCTGTTGCCTTTGTTTGGGCGACAGCGACGGGCATTTATTGCTTTTGTCCCTTGCCGTCGAGTTAGGTATTTTGCACTTTGTACCTTTGCTCGAGTAGGTGTACCAACTCCTGTTTTACATTTGTACCCTCATCTATGTTGCCACCGCCGGAGACCCCTTGAGCATATAAAAGGAGGCCCATGTGCAACATAGGGGGGTTGGGTTGATTAGATTCGACTCACTCGAGACCAGATACACTCACGCTAGGTTTTGTAGCTCTCATCGGCTCCCTAGCAAGAACACAATACATCCAACAAGCAGCAGTAGGAGTTTTATCTCTCCGGAGAGCTCCGAAGCTGGGTAAACTGCTCGTGTGCCTCGCCTCGATCCGCTCTTCGTGCGATCTCCTCCCCCCTCCGAACCACAAAGGGGCCTGGTCCGCCGGCCCCATAGGTGTTCGCGGGTACGATCAGCCTCCCCGACATCTTTATGGACCAGGCACCGCTCGAGGAAGTTTCACGAGGAGATAATACTATGGACCAGGCACCGCTCGAGGAAGTTTCATGAGGAGATAATACTATGGACCAGGCACTGCTCGAGGAAGTTTCACCTCATCGGGAAGCAAGAGACAGAAAAGCTAAGTTGCCAAAGTTTGAGCAATCAATTGTTAAATTTTTAAGTTATCTTCCTCGAACGATAGTACTTTGTATGGAAAACACATGCGGAGAGGAACCAACTCGCTTGACTAGTCGCGCCCTTACTTTGTTTCGAGTCCGCTCAACAACTTAAGTGAGCTGCAGCTAGTCGCGACAAGGTTGCTTGTCGGAGGCGGCATCGCCAAAGAAGTCGCCGACGTTCGCACTTTTCGGCCTTCATGACAAAAGTGCCCGCACCGACAAGTCCCCCAAATACGTAAGGCGGAACACGTACAAAGGAAGGAATCAAGTAGAGGAAATAACGTTGCATTGATCGCCTAAGATAGAGTATATTACAAAATAACTTGTCGCTGATCTAACAAAGTGTTCTAAACATGATCGGCGGCGACAAGGGAAGATAAAGTTGGCGGCCTAGTCTCTGGTCGCCCTCAATCCGCTTGATCTTGTTCACCTTGTCCACAATGGGTGCAACAAGGGCTTTGAGCTCCTCCACGTTGGCATCTGGCGGCAAGGATGCGAGGACGCCGTTAAGGTTGAGGACGGATTGCGGAAGGCCACCTTTATCAACACCTTCTCGAGGGCTCTGCAGATCTGGCGTGATTCCTCGGCCATTGCTTTGGGACCTCTTCCGGAGTCGCTGGAGGCCCGTCACCACGCCTTTGAAGAATAAGCTGAGTTTGGCGCTGGGTTGGAGATGCTCGTCGGAGGAGTATGCAAGGTCCGCCATCCCGGCTCCATCAGCTCGTTGTGGATGTCGGCGGTGTCCACAAGACCTTGATCCGGTGCTCCACGCTCTCCCTCAAGGTGCTCTGGATGGAGGCAGCATTCGCTAGCAGCTCCTCCTTGGCCTTGATCGCCTCCAACAAGCCCACCTCCCGCTCTCTGGCGCCGTCCAACGTCTGCGTCAGAGTGGTCAGCTTCAGCTCAAGGTCTGCCTTGGAATCCTTGGCAGCGTCGAGCTCCGTGCCCCTATCAGCGAGACGACTCTGCAGCTCGCCAAGAGTGTAGGCGTCCTTCTCGCGTTCACGCTTGAGCATGGCAAGCTCTTCGCCGCTCTTCTTGAGGCTGGCCTCCAGCTGTGCCACCTTCGCCTTCAGCTCTTCCTTGGAGGCCTCGGCGGTCGCGGCAGCATCCTTCGCTTCTGAAGCGCCCGCCAAAGTGACTCCTCATGGCAGCAAGGTCTTCTTCGTGGCTGTCCAGGTTGACCTTCCGCTGCGCCAGCTCGCTTTCCTGCGCGGAGAGCTTCTCGGCAGCCAGCCGCTGCTCCTCCTCAGCTGCGGCCTTCTCAAGGATGAAGGCCGTGCGCTCCTCTGCAAGTTGCCCCCGCGCTTCTGCTACGTCGCGGAGAGCTTCTTTGTTGGCGCTCCGGAGCTCCTCTGCTAGCTTCTCCATGTCCGCTCCCGCCCTCGCGACGAGTGCTTCCCGGGTCTCCAACAGCTGCCGGCGCGGTAGAGCGGCAATGGCTTCTTCAGCTGCTCCTCCTCGAACTTCGCCGCTGCTTGCTTGGCGCATCCACCAGCGTCAGCCCAGAGGCGAGTAGCACGCCGTCGAAGGTCTCTCCTTGACCAGCGCCACAGGCTCGGTTCCTAGGGGAGCTTGATGAAGACGCCTATCGCCGGCCTTGGTGGCGCCGGGCTGGGGCTCCTCGAACTGGCGCCGCAGCGGGCCGGG
Source organism: Aegilops bicornis (assembly GCA_021605145.1). Taxonomy (NCBI): domain Eukaryota; kingdom Viridiplantae; phylum Streptophyta; class Magnoliopsida; order Poales; family Poaceae; genus Aegilops; species Aegilops bicornis. The sequence goes on along the minus strand of CM038670.1, from coordinate 470,816,196 downwards.
GAGTCGGCTGTCGGTGTAGCGCTTGGCGCTCCTGCGACCTCGGGGCCGTCGGTGCGATCGCCCACCCTCGCCCGGCCCTGCGTCGGCAGCCTCGGTGGCCTCCTCGCCCAGCAGGCTCGTCGGCGACAGCCTCTTCTTCCACAACAACGACCTCTTCTTCCTCGACGGCGGCCTCGTCGGTGTTGCCTTGGCGCTTCTTCCTACTTGGCGGCCTCGACCTCCATCGGCTCTGCGTCGAGATGAAGAAAGAGCGGTCAAGCAAATGTTCAAAAGAGAAACGAAAGAAAGCAAGCCCAAGGGAGATTTTCGTGTAAGGAAATTACACCTGTGGGATCCGCAGCCATGGCCTCGACCACTGGAGGGTCACTGGTGCCGTCCCTTGCCGGGGTGGCCACCCTTGCCGGAGTGGCCTCCCTTGTCGGAGGGCGCTCCCTTGCCGGAGAATCCTCCCTTGGCGGCGTAGTGGCAGCAGACAGGATCTCGGGGGTGGCTTCTGAGCCCTCCTGATGAGACTGCTCTGCTCCTACACAAGCAAACAGTCAGGTATCAACGAAGAAGGGACACCCCTGCACACCTAATAGTAAGGAGAAAACTGCACACTTACTGCAGGGGCTGTCTTTGGGGGCTGCTCTGAGGAAGGGTTGCGGGTCCGGCAAGGCGGTCTCAGACGCGTCCCCTGTTGCCCGCAGGAGAGTCGTCCTCTACAGCGACCGTCGGGATCTTGGCCCTCTTCGACGCTCTGGGCGGTGTCACGAAAAGGAAAGAGTCGAGCAAGCAAATCAGATTCAAGATGAAGCAATAAAATTGAAGGAATACAAGCACAAATCTCAAGAGCTTACTCTTGCCTTCCTCCTCGGAGCTGGCGCGGAGAAGTCAAACTCCGGCTCGCCTCCGGTGCGGCGAGGCGGGGAGTGGGCTCTCTTGGCCGCTGGCGGGCGTCGGCGGTGGCACGAAGATCCCGCCCGGTTGTCGCAGCGGTGTGGGCGCTCCAGCAACCTCGCTTGCAGCGGTGGAAGCTGCGTCATGGCGCTCTTCTTGTGGGCGATCTGCCGCCTCGACTCGTCTCCGGCCTTGCGGAGACGCCTCTTCGGCGGAGCCGGGGGATCCGCTGGCGGCAAGTCGTTGGGTGGTGGAGAAGAAGCGCCCTCGGCGGGTCCACTCGACCCGGCCTCGGGCTCGACAAGCTCGTCCTCGCCGGCGATCTCCCTCGCTTCGGCAAGGCTTGCCGCCTTAGCGGTGTCCGCCTCCTCCACAGTGAACCGAAGGCTCCGGCAGCGGCTGCTGCCGCCTCCTCCACCTGGTGGCAATCCGCGCCATCTCCTCGTCGGTGGTGTCGCGGGTGAGCCTTTACGCTTTCGTCGGGCGGATCGGCACTTCTTCCAAGTCGTCGAAGAACTGCTGCCACGACCTCGTCGGGGGCTCCTGCCGGTTGGAGCGATCCCATGGGAATCGCTGGCGGCATCATGGCGCGGATGCGGTCAAGCGCCGAGTTGTTGCACAATGGGGCGACCCCGCGGCAACCTAAACCACTCGGGGTGGTCGGGTCGTTCTTGAACAGCTCGAGCAACATCGCATCCAGCTCCAAGGCGGTGAAGTTCGATTCAGACCAGGCGCAACCTCATGATGTCTGCCGCATTTTGGAACTCCCAAGCAGGCCTCCTCCTCTCCTGCAAGGGAAGCGTCTGGCGGCGAAGGAAGTCTGCGCTAACTGCGCCTTACAGTTAACCCGGCAAGCCCGAGGCGCAAAATCCGGTCACAACTATCTTCAACCGCATCCTCCGGCGCCAAGTTACTCCAATCTCTGCACGCGCACTATTGGGGTTTGGCGCCGCAGCGATGAAAGGGCTGCGGATTCTCCTCTACGACCCAACACCAATTGGCTCTCCACTCCTCCCACTTGTTGCGGAACTCTCCTTCCAGATACGCTTCTTTCTTGCTGATCCTAGAGACCCAAGCAAACCCTCCGGCAAGCGGCTCTCCTCTCTCGACGCGGGGCACGAAGAAGTGGCGGAAGAGTGCCACATTTGGGTGGACTCCGACAAAGTTTTCGCAAAGATGCGCGAAAACTGCCATGGTCAAGACGGTGTTGGGAGTGAAATCAAGGAGGCGGAGGCCAAACGTGTTCATGATGTCGCATGAAGAACTTCCGGAAAAGGCGGGCAAAGCCCGCAATAGAAGAAAAAAGGCGAAAAAGGGTACCTGTTGGAGCCAAATCAGAGGCGGAGGCGGGAGTACCCTCGTCGGCGGATGCGCCTGGCGTCTCCGTCGACCAAAAGAGGTAGAAAGGCGTCCGCAGCTCCCTTGCGCCCGAGCTGGGGGAAGATGGCCCGCTCATGCGCAACACCGCGAGCCGCTGCGCCTCGGCTGACTTGACGCCCTTCTCCTTGTCGGCTTTCGGAGCCATGGCGAGGGCGGCGGAGGAGGCCGACGGCGGTGAGCGCGCTTGGGGCGAAAGGGGGCGGGGTGCTGCTCTCTTCGCACCGGAGAAGAAGAGGGGAGCGGCGGTGGTTTTCTTGACAAGACAGCGATGGCAGAGTGGACGGCGTGCCCCTGTTTCCTCCGCTTATAAAGAGGGGGAGGGGGCGGACGTTCCGCTTTTCTAATAAAGAAACCCCACGACCACGCCCACGATCTCTCGCACGACGCCATGTCCGGTGCGTGCCGTTAATCTTGGTCGTGGTGAGTCCGGGCGATTTGCGGCGTGGTCGAGGCCACGTGTGCCCGATGCACTGTTTTGGGCCTGGCCCGACGGCGCTTCGGCACCGTGTGCAACCCAGAGCGGGGGCTCTGTCGGGGTACTAGAGTAGGGGTACCCTAGTATCCCGTACTCGTGCACGCAGACAGTTGTAGCACCCAGCGGCAGGGTTTGCCTAAATCACCGCCAAGATCCTCCGTGGTTCCTTTGGAGCCATTCAAGAACAAAGTATTTGATTAAGAAGACAAGGCCCGGCAAGAGGAGCTTGTTGGGAAGGCCACTCAAGGCATGCAGAAGACAAGGCCCGGCAAGAGGAGCTTGCGGGAAGGCCCGGCGCGACAAGCCTCCGGACGCGACAGAGATTCGGCGGCAAAGGCGCTTGCAGCGGCATGCAACCTCTCTCCATCTCCGCTCCAGCTCATCCGACAGCGTGTCGCCATGGGACCATTCCATGCGGCGGCGTGTCGAGAGGCTGTGCTGCCCGGAGAGCAGCGATAAGCGGCTGACAAGCTTGCCATCGTGGCGGCGGAGGCGCTTTGACGGTCTCTGTTGCCTTTGTTTGGGCGACAACGACGGCATTTATTGCTTTTGTCCCTTGCCGTCGAGTTAGGTATTTTGCCTTTGTACCTTTCGCTCGGTAGGTGTACCAACTCCTGTTTTACATTTGTACCCTCATCTATGTTGCCACTGCCGGAGACCCTTGAGCATATAAAAGGAGGCCCATGTGCAGCGTGGGGGGGTTGGGTTGATTCGTTCGACTCACTCGAGACCAGATACACTCACGCTAGGTTTTGTAGCTCTCATCGCTCCCTAGCAAGAACACAATACATCAGACAAGCAGCAGTAGGAGTTTTATCTCTCCGGAGAGATCCGAAGCTGGGTAAACTGCTCGTGTGCCTCGCCTCGATCCGCTCTTCGTGCGATCTCCGCCCCCCTCCGAACCACAAAGGGGCCTGGTCCGCCGGCCCCATAGGTGTTCGCGGGTACGATCAGCCTCCCCGACACTCTACATTTACTAGTATGTACGTACACGTTCGCGACCAGAATGACAACGCTACGTACGCTTCGACCAGGTGGGTCCCGACTGTCAGGCACTTCCTTGCATGCGAAGATGTAGCTGGTGGGTCCCAGCAGTCAGGGGGGCGAATCATTTTTTTTTGCCCGGACGCACTTCCTTGCGTGCGAAGATGTAGCTGGTGGGTCCCAGCAGTCAGGGGAAACGTTTTTTTCACAAAATACGGTGGCCCATCAGGTGTGTCTCCACTGCGCGTAATAAGGAGGCACTTCCTTGCTGCGGCCGTGGACCCAGCTGTCAGCCTCTCCACGTATAGTCCACGTCCGATGGAAGCCGTTCCTTAACCACGTTGACCACGCCGCGCCGAGAGCACCAGGGCGGTGGACGACGGCGAGGCCTAGGAAGGGGACGACGCGGAGCCGGGGAAGACGCGACACTAGATGCCCACGCGTAGAGGAGTACGAGGGTTCGCTCGTTCGCTGCGGTGTGAGGCTGTCGTCGCCGCAGAATAACAAGGAATGTGCGTGAGTAGAGGGATGGCCTGGCCAGCGGTGGGAGTAGTAGGGGGCGGTGAGGCCTCCGCCGCATCGCAGCCGGCCACGGGATGCAGGAGCACGAGGCACGACCGGCGCTGGTTTGGGCGGCTGAAGCAAGAAGACCAGAGGTTGAACAAGCACTACGGCCGTTGGATGGACATCGTACGGTCACTGGAGCTAGAATCGTTCATATTGACTAAGTTGACAAAGCCCTCCGTCCCAGTCAACTTAATAGGCCCACAAGTCAGCCTGCCACTATACTGTGTCCCAGCTAACAGGGGGAGTATTCATTTTTTTGTGCGTAATAAGGAGGCACTTCTACCTCTTGAGCACTGCATTGGATTTCCCCGAAGAGGAGAGGATGATGCAGCAAAGTAGCGTAAGTATTTCCCTCAGTTTTTGAGAACCAAGGTATCAATCCAGTAGGAGGCCATGCACAAGTCCCTCGTACCTGCACAAAATAATAGCTCCTCGCAACCAACGCGATTAGGGGTTGTCAATCCCTTCACGGTCACTTACGAGAGTGAGATCTGATAGAGATGATAAATAATATTTTTGGTATTTTTGGTATAGAGATGCAAAGTGAAAAGTAAAATGCAAAGTAAAAACAAAGCAAGTATTAAAGTAATGGAGATTGATATGATGAGAATAGACCCGGGGGCCATAGGTTTCACTAGTGGCTTCTCTCAAGAGCATAAGTATTCTACGGTGGGTGAACAAATTACTGTTGAGAAATTGACATAATTGAGCATAGTTATGAGTATATCTAGGTATGATCATGTATATAGGCATCACGTCCAAGACAAGTAGACTGACTCCTGCCTGCATCTACTACTATTACTCCACTCATCGACCGCTATCCAGCATGAATCTAGAGTATTAAGTTAAAAAGCAGTAGCATGTAAGCAAGATGACATGATGTAGAGGAATAAATTCATGCAATATGATAAATACCCCATCTTGTTATGCTCGATGGCAACAATACAATATGTGCCTTGCAACCCTTTACATCCTTTGGTAAGGACACCGCAAGATTGAACCCAAAGCTAAGCACTTCTCCCATTGCAAGAACAACCAATCTAGTTGGCCAAACCAAACGGATAATTCGAAGAGACTTGCAAAGATTACCAATCATACATAAAAGAATTCAGAGAAGATTCAAATATTATTCATAGATAATCTGGATCATAAACCCACAATTCATCGGCCTCAACAAACACACCGCAAAAAGAAGATTACATCGAATAGATCTCCACGAGAGGGGGAGAACATTGTATTGAGATCCAAAAAGAGAGAAGAAGCCATCTAGCTACTAGCTATGGACCCGAAGGTCTGAAATAAACTACTCACACTTCATCGGAGGGGCTATGGTGATAATGTAGAAGCCCTCCATGGTGGATGCCCCCTCCGACAGAGCTCCGGAACAGGTCCCAAGATGGGATCTCGTGGATACAGGAAGTTGCGGCGGTGGAATTAGATTTTTGGCTCCTGTTCTGATCGTTTGAAGTGCGTAGGGTATATATAGGAGGAAGAATGCGTCGGTGGAGCAACGAGGGGCCCACGAGGCGGGGCGCCCCCAACCTTGTGACGTCCTCTTTTGTTCCTTTGAGTAGGGTCCAAGTCTCCTGGATCACGTTCGGTGAGAAAATCACGTTTCCGAAGGTTTCATTCCGTTTGGACTCCGTTTGATATTCCGTTTCTTTGAAACACTGAAATAGGCAAAAAACTGCAATTCTGGGATGGGCCTCCGGTTAATAGGTTAGTCCCAAAAATAATATAAAAGTGGAAAATAAAGCCCAATATAGTCCAAATAGTAGATAAACTAGCATGGAGCGATCAAAAATTATAGATACGGTGGAGACGTATCAGGCATCCCCAAGCTTAATTCCTGCTCGTCCTCGAGTAGGTAAATGATAAAAAGAGAATTTTTGATGCGGAGTGATACTTTGGCATAATTTCAATGTAAATCTTCTTAATTGTGGTATGAATATTCAGATCCGAATGAAGACAAAATAAAAGTTCATATTGACATAAAAATAATAATACTTCAAGCATACTAATCAAAGTAATCATGTCTTGTCAAAATAGCATGGCAAAAAAAGTTCATCCCTACAAAATCATATAGTTAGGCTATGCTTCATTTTCGTCACACAAAGATGTTCCCAACTTCTATACCCCTGATGACAAGCCAAGCAATTGTTTCATACCTAAATAATCTCAAACTTTTTCAACCTTCATGCAATACATGAGCGTGAGCCATGGATATAGCACTATGGGTGGAATAGAATATGATGATGGGGATTGTGTGGAGAAGACAAAAAAGGAGAAAGTCTCACATTGACGAGGATAATCAACGGGCTATGGAGATGCCCATCAATTGATGTCAACATGACGAGTAGGGATTGCCATGCAACGGATGCACTAGAGCTATGAATACTCAAAAAAAAGAAAACTAGTGGGTGTGCATCCAACTTGCTTGCTCATGAAGACCTAGGGCATTTGAGGAAGCCCATCATAGGAATATACAAGCCAAGTTCTATAATGAAAAATTCCCACTAGTATAAAAAGACAACTTATGAGACTCACTATATGAAAAACATGGTGTTACTTTGAAGCACAATATATGAGACTCACTACATGAAGAACAAGGTGCTACTTTGAAGCACAAGTGTGGAAAAAGAGATAGTAACATTGCCCTTTTTATTTATTTTCTTTTTTCGGGCCTCTTTTTTTTTTTGATTGGGCAATGCTCTAATAATGACGATCATCACACTTCTATTGATTACAACATAAAGATTACAACTCGAAACTTAGAACAAGATATGACTCTATATGAATGCCTCTGGCGGTGTACCGAGATGGTGCAATGAATCAAGAGTGACATGTATGAAAAATAATGCATGGTGGCTTTGCCACAAATACGATGTCAACTACATGATCATGCAATGGCAATATGACAAAAGTAAAGTATGTCATGATGATGATGAACGGAACGGTGGAAAGTTGCATGGCAATATATCTCGGAATGGCTACGGAAATGCCATAATAGGTAGGTATGGTGGCTGTTTTGAGGAAGATATAAGGAGGTTTATGTGTGATAGAGCGTATCATATCACGGGCTTTGGATGCACTGGCGAAGTTTGCACCAACTCTCAAGGTGAGAAAGGGCAATGTACGGTACCGAAGAGGCTAGCAAAGGCGGAAAGGTAAAAGTGTGTATAACCCATGGACTCAACATTAGTCAAAAGAACTCATATACTTATTGCAAAAATTTAGAAGTCATCAAAAATCAAGTACTATGCGCATGCTCCTAGGGGATAGATTGGTAGGAAAAGACCATCGCCGTCCCGACCGCCACTCATAAGGATGCAGAAGCCAGGTACACTTCATGTCTCAAATTTGTTACACAACTTTAACCATACGTGCATGCTATGGGACTTGCTAACTTCAACACAAGCATTCTTTAAATTCACAACTACTCAACTAGCATGACTCTAATATCACCATCTTCATATCTCAAAACAATTATCAAGTATCAAACTTTTCTTAGTATTCAACGCACTCAAAATAAAGTTTCACATATCTTGAATACCAAGTATATTAATATTAAGAAAATTACCATGCAATTAAAGACTCTCAAAATAATATAAGTGAAGCATGAGAGATCAATAGTTTCTTTAAAACAAATCCACCACCGTGCTCTAAAAGATCTAAGTGAAGCACTAGAGCAAAAATTATCACGCTCAAAAGATATAAGTGAAGCACTATGAGCAACACTATCAAGCTCAAAAGATATAAGTGAAGCACATAGAGTATTCTATCAGATTCCAATTTATGTATGGCTCTCTCAAAAGGTGTGTACAGCAAGGATGATTGTGGTAGACTAACAAGCAAAGACGCAAATGATACAAGACGCTCCAAGCAAAACACATATCATGTGATGAATAAAAATATAGCTCCAAGTAAATTACCGATGGAAGTAGATGAAAGAGGGGATGCCTTCGGGGCATCCCCAAGCTTTGACTTTTGGTGTCCTTGGATTATATTGGGGGTGCCATGGGCATCCCCAAGCTTAGGCTCTCGCCACTCCTTGTTCCATAATCCATCAAAAGAATTTACCCAAAACTTGAAAACTTCACAACAAAAAACTCAAAAGAAATCTCGTGAGCTTCGTTAGAGAAAGAAAACAAAAGAATACTTTAAGGTACTGTAATGAACTTATTCTTTATTTATATTGGTGGTAAACCTACTGTATTCCAACTTCTCTATGGATTATAAACTATTTTACTAGCCATAGATTCATCAAAATAAGCAAACAATACACCAAAACCAAAATCTGTCAAAAACAGAACAGTCTGTAGTAATCTGTAACTAACGCAAACTTCTGGAACTCCAAAAAATCTACCAAAATTAGACGACCTAGACAATTTGTTTATTGACCAGAAGAAATTGGAATCAATATTTATCACGTTCTGGTGATTTTTAATGATTAAGACCTTTGGTATAAAGTTTCTGGAAATTACAGCAAGATCAAATAAGTGTCATCGAAGAAGATCCAATAGCTCTAGCTTGGCACAAACACTAACTAAAACATAAAACCACATCTAAACAGAGGCTAGATGGATTATTTATTCCTAAACAGAAGCAAAAACAAAAAACTAAAAATAAAATTGGGTTGCCTCCCAACAAGCGCTATCGTTTAACGCCCCTAGCTAGGCATAAAAGCAAGAATAGATCTAGGTATTGCCATCTTTGGTAGGCAAATCATAAGTGGCTCTCATGATAGATTCATATGGTAATTTTATTTTATTTCTAGGAAAGTGTTCCATGCCTTTATTTAATGGAAATTGGAATCTAATATTCCCTTCCTTCATATCAATAATTGCACCAATCGTTCTAAGGAAAGGTCTACCAAGAATAATAGGACATGAAGGATTGCAATCTATATTAAGGACGATAAATTCTACGGGCACATAATTCCTATTTGCAACAATAAGAACATCATTAATTCTTCCCATAGGTTTTTAATAGTGGAATCCGCAAGATGCAAGTTTAGGGAGCAATCATCAAAGTCACGGAAATCTAGCAAATCACACAAAGTTTTGGGAATAGTGGAGACACTAGCACCCAAATCACATCAGGCATGAAACTCATAATTTTTAATTTTGATTTTAATAGTAGGTTCCCACTCATCATAGAGTTTTCTAGGGATAGAAACTTTCAACTCAAGTTTTTCTTCATAAGATTGCATCAAGGCATCAACAATGTGTTCGGTAAAGGCCTTATTTTGACTATTAGCATGAGGAGAATTTAGCACGGATTGCAACAAGGAAATACAATCAATTAAAGAGAAATTTTCATAATTAAATTCCTTGAGATCCAATTTAGTGGGTTTAGCAACATCTAGGTTTTTATTTCTTTTAATCCCACATTTATCAATTTCATCATCAAGATCTAAAAACTCCGAATTCTTAGAACGCCTTCTAGGTAAAGGAAGATCATATTCAGTTTCATCAAGAATCATATTGCAAAACTAAGATTTAATGGGGGACACATCAATAACTTTTAGATCTTCATCTTTATTTTCATAGGAATTCGGTTTAGCGGCCATCTTATTGACTAAGGTAGCTTGCATATCCAAAATTTCAGCGGTCAACTTTTCAAGACGAGCAATTTGGGATCTTATACCATCAAATACTTTCGACATATCATCGAGCTCTTTATTCATATAACTCATAAAACCTTTTTGTTCCTTAAGCTCATTTCTAAAGAAATTATTATGCTCAAATTGCAGAACCATAAATTTCCTGACATTGGTTTCAATTTCTTCTAACCTTTTAAGGTGAAGATCACCAAATCTAGGTAGAGCCATCGCGACAAACAAGCAATCCAACACACGAGCAAACAGAACGCAAGCGAGAAAAGGGCAAACAGGAGAAATAGGGGGAGGTTGGGAGAGAGAGGGCGAATAAAACGGCAAGGGTGAAGTGTGGGAGAGGAAAACGAGAGGCAAATGGCAAATAATGTAATGCGGGAGATAGGGATTGTGATGGGTACTTGGTATGGTGCTTGGCTTGCTCTTGCGTGAGCCTCCCCGGCAACGGCACCAGAAATTCTTCTTGCTACCTCTTGAGCACTGCGTTGGATTTCCCCGAAGAGGAGAGGATGATGCAGCAAAGTAGCGTAAGTATTTCCCTCGGTTTTTGAGAACCAAGGTATCAATCCAGTAGGAGGCCACGCACAAGTCCCTCGTACCTGCACAAAACAATAGCTCCTCGCAACCAACATGATTAGGGGTTGTCAATCCCTTCACGGTCACTTACGAGAGTAAGATCTGATAGAGATGATAAATAATATTTTTGGTATTTTTGGTATAGAGATGCAAAGTGAAAAGTAAAAGGCAAAGTAAAAATAAAGCAAGTATTAAAGTAATGGAGATTGATATGATGAGAATAGACCTGGGGGCCATAGGTTTCACTAGTGGCTTCTCTCAAGAGCATAAGTATTCTACGGTGGGTGAACAAATTACTGTTGAGCAATTGACAGAATTGAGCATAGTTATGAGTATATCTAGGTATGATCATGTATATAGGCATCACGTCCAACACAAGTAGACCGACTCCTGCCTGCATCTACTACTATTACTCCACTCATCGACCGCTATCCAGCATGCATCTAGAGTATTAAGTTAAAAACAGAGTAACGCCTTAAGCAAGATGACATGATGTAGAGGAATAAATTCATGCAATATGATAAATACCCCATCTTGTTATCCTCGATGACAACAATACAATACGTGCCTTGCAACCCTTTGTGTCGCTGGGTAAGGACACCACAAGATTGAACCCAAAGCTAAGCACTTCTCCCATTGCAAGAACTACCAATCTAGTTGGCCAAACCAAACGGATAATTCGAAGAGACTTGCAAAGATAACCAATCATACATAAAAGAATTCAGAGAAGATTCAAGTATTATTCACAGATAATCTGGATCATAAACCCACAATTCATCGGTCTCAACAAACACACCGCAAAAAGAAGATTACATCGAATAGATCTCCACGAGAGAGAGGGAGAACATTGTATTGAGATCCAAAAAGAGAGAAGAAGCCATCTAGCTACTAGCTATGGACCCGAAGGTCTGAAATAAACTACTCACACTTCATCGAAGGGGCTATGGTGATGATGTAGAAGCCCTCCGTGGTGGATGCACCCTCCGGCGGAGCTCCGGAACAGGCCCCAAGATGGGATCTCGTGGATATAGGAAGTTGCGGCTCCTGTTCTGATCGTTTGGGGCTACGTAGGTATATATAGGAGGAAGGAGTACGTCGGTGGAGCAACAGGGGGCCCACGAGGCAGGGGCGCGCCCTAGGAGGGGCGCCCCCCACCCTCGTGACCGCCTCTTTTGTTCGTTGGAGTAGGGTCCAAGTCTCCTGGATCACGTTCGGTGAGAAAATCACGTTCTCGAAGGTTTCATTCCGTTTGGACTCCATTTGATATTCCGTTTCTTCGAAACACTGAAATAGGCAAAAAACAGCAATTACATTTGGGCCTCCGGTTAATAGGTTAGTCCCAAAAATAATATAGAAGTGGAAAATAAAGCCCAATATAGTCCAAACAGTAGATAAAGTAGCATGGAGCAATCAAAAATTATAGATACGTTGGAGACGTATCAGGCACTTCCTTGCGTGCGAAGATATAGCTGGTGGGTCCGAGTTGTTAGCGGCGGTAACGTTTTTTTTGCGAAATACAGAGGCCCTTTCGGTGGGTCCCTGATGTCAGGTGCAGGAATCATTTTGCGCGTAATAAGGAGGCATCTCCTTGCGTGCGGCCGTGGACCCAGCTGTCAGCCTCTCCACGTACAGTCCACTTTAGATGCATGTCGGTCGTTGACCACGTTGACCAGGCCGCGCCAAGAGCACCAAGGCGGTGGACGACGGTGAGGCCTAGGAAGGGAACGACACGGAGCCAGGGAAGACTCGGCGGTTGTTTCTCACGCAGAGGAGTACGAGGGTTTACTGGTTCGTCTGTCGTCCCCGGAGAATAACAGCAGGTGTGGGTGAGTAGAGGGATGTCTAGGCCAGCGATGGGAGTACGGTGGGGTGGTGAGGCCGGCGCGGCAGCACAACCGGCATGAGGAGGAAGGAGCGAGCAGTCCCTTGGCGCTTGTTTGAGCGGTTGGATCGGGAAGAGCAGAGATTGAAGAAGACGACGGCCGTTGGATGGACATCCAACGATCCTTTGCCAGGCGTCAACCTTTTTTTAGAAAGCCTCAAATCTGTGGAAAACAGCATACAACCCATCTGCCATTATTTCTAATAATTTACAGCCCATTTGCTAATTCTTAAGGTTTTTTTTGAGCCCATATTCTTTTTGTTAGCATTACAGCCCATATTGTGGCCACGGTTAAAAAATTATACGAAATTTTGCATATTTCGGGGCGGTCCGAACTGTTTTTAATCCCGAAATTTCGAATCACGTTCAAACTGATTTTAAAAATAAATTTATATCAATATAAAATCCAACAAATTGTCCACGCATAAAAATTAATAAACTTTAAAATCTTGAAATAAAAAAAAGAAATTTGAAACTAATTGCCGGTTTGATGTGTTTTAAAAATGTACAGCCCATTTCTCATTACTGATAGGTCATTTTCTTGGCCAGCCGAATGAAAGCTCTTCTCGTCTTGAAAGATTTGCAGCCCAACAGGCCTGACAAAGTGACTTACTTGGCAAATCACAAAAAAACTGGGCTGTGGCCGTGGACCCAGCTGCCAGCTTCTCCACGTACAGTACTCTTCTGATGGAAGTCGGTCGTTGACCACATTGACCACGCCGCGCCGAGAGCACCAAGGTGGTGGACGACGGTGAGGCCTAGGAAGGGGACGACATGGAGCCGGGGAAGACGCGGCAGTGGATGCCCACGCGGAGAGGAGTATGAGGGTTCACTTGTTCGGCTGCGGTGTGAGGCTGCTGTCGCTGCAGGGCCTGGCTAGCGGTGGGAGTAGTAGGGGGCGATGAGGCCTCAACGGCAGCACAACCGGCCACTGGAGGCTAGAGCAGGCGGTCTTGCCGGCGCTGGTTTGGGCGGCTGTGCAAGAAGAGCAGCGATTGAAGAAGCAGCAGGACCGTTCGATTCAAATCCAACGGTTACTGCTGCTAGAATCGTTTGTTGACTAAGTTGACAAGCCCTGTGTATAGGTCAACTTAGTAGGCCCACAGGTCAGCCTCCCAACCGGTGCGCCCCAGAAGTAAGTGGGAGGAATCATTTTTTTTCGCGTAATAAAGAGGCAATTGATTGCGTGCGGCCAGGCCAGCAGAGGGAGTAGGGTGGGCCAGGGAAGCCTGCGTGGCATCACAACGGGCCACAAGAGGAGGGAGCAGGCAGTCCCGCCGGCGCTAGTTTAGGCGGCTGGAGTAGGAAGATCAGAGATTGAAGAAGCACGTCGGTCGTTGGATGGACATCCAACGATCCTTCTGCTAGAATCGTGTGTTGACTGACAAAGCCTTGCGTAAACAAGTCAGACTCGAAATCTATGGTGTGTACAGCCCATTTGCTATTATTTTTATAATTTTTACTCATTTTCTAATTCATATGGAATTTATTGCAGGCTGTTTTCCATTTTTAGAATTGCTTCCCATTTTCTGGCCAGTACCAGGGTTAAAAAATTAACTAAATATGTGGGAAATTTTGAAAATTCGCAAATTTTTGCTGGGGAACAAAATATTCTTAATCCAAAAAATAGTAGCCATACTAAAACAAATTTAAAAATAAATTAGTACTATGTCATGTTAAATCCAATGGAATACGTATAAGATATCAGTGAAGAACAAAAAGAAAAAAAAGAAACTAATATCCCATTTGCTATAATTTTTTGGAATTTTCAACCCCTTTTGATATTAGAGCATCTCCAGCGCTTCAACAGGCCGTCCCTAAGCGTTTTGCAAGAGTGCCGAAAAACGCCGATCGCCCCAGAAGCCCGTTTTCGCTGGCTCGGGCAAATCGGTGCCGGTGGACCCAGCAGAACCCGACGCATACAGGCTGGAGGCGCTGAGCGCAGAAAAGGCGGCGTGGGTCACATTGGCGAGTCCAGCGCCTATTCCCGCTGTTTCTTCCCGCTTTTCCCCCACTTCCCTCCCATTTTCTCCTTTCCTCCTGCCAATCTCCCTCCCGCTCGCCTCCCAGCCGGCCACCATGCCACCGAAGAAGTACGTCGTCCCGCGTGCGGCGGCAACCGCGACCGCCTCCGTCGCCCAGCCGAAGCCGAGGAAGCCGAGGGCACCGCCGTCCAAGCCACCGGGCATGCCAAACACCGAGTGGAGGGCAGAAGTTCAGCGACGGGAGGTTGTCACCGCCGACCGGCGGAACAGGGCCATCGCCAAGAAGGCCCGTGACAACGCGGCGCGCGCGGCTGCGGCGGACCAAGCCGAGGCCGAGGCGAGTCGCGGGGGATGATGAATCCACCCGGCAGCCACGCCCAGTACGCTCCCTGGGGCCAGCAAAGCGTCGACTCCCCGTCGCCGCAACCATGGGGATCTCCCTCGCCCAGCTACGCCGACGGGGACGTGCACGGTGGGTTCAAACCGAACGTGAACTTCCCCCATGGACACCCGGCCCAGCGCACGCCCTCGCCCGCCTTCGCCGGCGTTTAGTACCCTCCATACAACTACTCGCCGCCTGCCTATGCGTCCTCCCAGACGCCCCATCTCCGCCGGTGCGTGCTGCCCTTCTTGCATCTCGGCGACACCGACGAGACCGAGGGCGACATGGACGACATCATCGCCACAGGTTCGGCCGCAGCCGCCGCGTCTCCCGGGTTCGACACACAGGACGAGACGGTGGATCTCAGCAGCGGCATGGACAGTGATCTCGGCTATGTCTATGGCAAGGAGGAGCAGGAGCCGGAGGAGGACGAAGACGAGGAGGAGGAGGAGGTGGAGGAGGAGCCGGCGACTGTTCAGGCGAAGAGGCGCAAGAAGAAGAAGCAGGCGGCCAGGTCAGGCGAGCCGCGCATCAAGTGGGCGTCCAAGGAGGAGGAATGCCTCCCCGAAGAATGGAAAGTCGTCTGCCTCGACCCGACCACCGGCACAAACCAGAGCATCGATACGTACCGGGAGCGCATCAAGGCCGAGTTCGACGAGCGAAAGCCCGTCGACCCCTACTTCAAAGGCGTCTACATACAGCGCGGCTCGAAGGCGATGGCGAACCATTGGGGGCGTATCCAGGGGGCGTGCAACAAATGGCATGGGGACGTCGAGGAGGTCGCGGTGTTGGGGAATGTAGCAGAAATTCAAAATTTTCTACGCATCACCAAGATCAATCTATGGAGATCCTAGCAACGAGAGAGAGAGAGAGGGAGTGCATCTTCATACCCTTGAAGATCGCTAAGCGGAAGCGTTACAAGAACGCAGTTGATGGAGTCGTACTCGCGGCGATTCAAATCGCGGAAGATCCGATCTAGCGCCGAACGGACGGCGCCTCTGCGTTCAACACACGTACAGCCCGGGGTCTTCTCCTCCTTCTTGATCCAGCAAGGGGAGAGGAGAAGTTGAGGGGGAGCTCCGGCAGCACGACGGCGTGGTGGTGGAGCTTGTGGTTCTCCTGCAGGGCTTCTCCAAGCACTACGGAGGAGAAGGAGGTGTTGGAGGAGGGAGGGGCTGCGCCAGGGAAGAGGTGCGGCTGCCCTCCCACCCCTCCACTATATATAGGGGCAAGGGGAGAGGGGGAGGCGCCCTAGGGTTTCCCCTAGGGGGCGGCGGCCAAGCAGATTGGATCTTCCTAGGGAAAATCCTAGGGAGACTTGCCCCCCAAGCCAAGCAGGTGGAGGATTGCCTCCCAAGCCAGGTGGAGGCGCCCCACCTCCCCAAATAACGTGGGAAAGGGTGTGGGGGGCGCACCACCCCTTAGTGGGCTGGTTTGCCCCTTCCCCTTTGGCCCATGAGGCCCTCCAACACTTGCCGGTGCTCCCGAAACACCTTTCGGTCATGCTGGCCATAGCCTGGTACCCCCGGAACACTTCCGGACTCCAATACCCTTCGTCCAATATATCGATCTTCACCATCGGACCATTCCGGAACTCCTCGTGATGTCCGGGATCACATCCGGGACTCCGAACTACCTTCGGTAACCACATACTATTTCCCATAACAACTCTAGCGTCACCGAACCTTAAGTGTGTAGACCCTACGGGTTCGGAAACCATGCAGACATGACCGAGACGTTCTCCGGCCAATAACCAACAGCGGGATCTGGATACCCATGTTGGCTCCCACATGTTCCACGATGATCTCATCGGATGAACCACGATGTCGAGGATTCAAGCAATCCCGTATACAATTCCCTTTGTCAATCGGTACGTTACTTGCCCGAGATTCGATCGTCGGTATCCCAATACCTCGTTCAATCTCATTACCGACAAGTCACTTTACTCGTTCCGTAATGCATGATCCCGTGACTAACTACTTAGTAACATTGAGCTCATTATGGTGATGCAATACCGAGTGGGCCCAGAGATACCTCTCCGTCATACGGAGTGACAAATCCCAGTCTCGATTCGTGCCAACCAGCAGACACTTTCGGAGATACATGTAGTGCACCTTTATAGCCACCCGATTACGTTGTGACGTTTGGTACACCCAAATCATTCCTAGGGTATCCGGGAGTTGCACAATCTCATGGTCTAAGGAAATGATACTTGACATTAGAAAAGCTTTAGCAAACGAACTACACGATCTTGTGCTATGCTTAGGATTGGGTCTTGTCCATCACATCATTCTCCCAATGATGTGATCCCGTTATCAATGACATCCAATGTCCATGTTCAGGAAACCATAACCATCTATTGATCAACGAGCTAGTCAACTAGAGGCTCACTAGGGACATGTTGTGGTCTATGTATTCACTCATGTATTACGGTTTCCAGTTAATACAATTATAGCATGAACAATAGACAATTATCATGAACAAGGAAATATAATAATAACCATTTTATTATTGCCTCTAGGGCATATTTCCAACAGTCTCCCACTTGCACTAGAGTCAATAATCTAGTTCACATCACTATGTGATTGTCATGAATCCAACACCCATTGGGTTTGATCATATCTCGTTGTGAGAGAGGTTATTAGTCAACCGGTCTGAATCTTTCAGATCCGTGTGTGCTTTACAAATCTCTATGTCATCTCCTATATGCAGCTATCACGCGCCATTTGGAACTATTCCAAATAACAACTCTACTATCTGAATCCGGTTTACTACTCGAGTCATCCAGATTAGTGTCAAAGTTTGCATCGGTGTAACCCTTTACGTGAACTCTTTTACCACCTCCATAATTGAGAAAATTCCTTAGTCCACTAGTTACTAAGGTTAAGTTTGATCATTGTCATGCGATCCATTCTGGATCACTCTTGTACCCCTTAGTGACTCATGGCAAGGCACACTTCAGGTGCGGTACTCGCATAGCATCTTGTAGAGCCTACGTCTAAAGCATAGGGGACGACCCTCGTCCTTTCTCTCTCTTCTGCCATGGTCAGGTCTTGAGTCTTACTCAATACTCACACCTTATAACACAGCCAAGAACTCCTTCTTTGCTGATCTATTTTGAACTCCTTCAAAATCTTGTCACGGTATGTATTTATTTGAAAGTACTATTAAGCGTTTTTTGATCTATCCTCATAGATCTTGATGCTCAATGTTCAAGTAGCTTAATCCAGGTTTTCCATTGAAAAACACTTTTTAAATAACCCTATATGCATTCCAAAAATTCTACATCATTTCTGATCAACAATATGTCAACAACATATACTCATCAGAGATTCTATAGTGCTCCCACTCACTTCTTTGGAAATACAAGTTTCTCATAAACCTTGTATAAACCCAAAATCTTTGATCATCTCATCAAAGCGTATATTCCAACTCCGAGATGCTTACTCCAGTCCTTAGAAGGATTGCTGGAGCTTTGCATACTTGTTAGCATCTTTTAGGATTGACAAAAACCTTACGGTTGTATCACGAGACAACCTTTCACGAAGAAAGTTGTCGAGGAAACAATGTTTTGACATCCTATCTGCAAGATTTCACAAATAATGCAGTAACTGCTAATACAATTTCAACAGACTCTTAGCATCGCTACGAGTGAGAAAGTCTCACCGCAGTCAACTCCTTGAACTTGTCGGAAAACATCTTAACGACAAGATGAGCTTTCTTAATGGTGATACTTACCATCATTGTCCGTCTTCCTTTTAAAATCCATTTGTACCCAATAGCCTTACGACCATCAAGTAGTTCTTCCAAAGTCTATACTTTGTTTTATACATGGATCCTCTCTCGGATTTTATGGCCTCGAGCCATTTGTCGGAATCAGGGCCCACCATCGCTTCTCCATAGCTCGTAGGTTCATTGTTGTCTAGCAACATGACCTCCAAGACAGGATTACGTACCACTCTGAACTAGTACGCATCCTTGTCGACCTACGAGGTTTGGTAGTGACTTGATCCAGTTTTGTGATCACTATCATCGCCTTCCACTTCAATTGGTGTAGGCGCCACAGGAACAACTTCACGTGTGCCCTGCTATGTACTAGTTGAAGTGACGGTTCAATAACCTCATCAAGTCTCCACCATCCTCCCACTCAATTCTTTCGAGAGAAACATTTCCTCGAGAAAGGACCCGTTTCCAGAAACAATCACTTTTGCTTCTGGATCTGAATTAGGAGGTATACCCAACTGTTTGGGGTGTCCTATGAAGATGCATTTATCCGCTTTGGGTTCGAGCTTATCAGGCTAAAACTTTTCCACATAAGCATCGCAGCCCCAAACTTTTAAGAAACGACAGCTTAGGTTTCTCTAAACCATAGTTCATACGGTGTCATCTCAACGGAATTACGTGGTGCCCTATTAAAGTGAATGCGGTTGTCTCTAATGCCTAACCCATAAACGATAGTGGTAATTCAATAAGAGACATCATGGTGTGCACCATATCCAATATGGTGCAACTATGATGTTCGGACACACCATCACACGATGGTGTTCCAGGCGGTACTAGTAGTGAAACAATTTCCACAAGGTCTTAATTGTGTGCCAAACACGTAACTCAGATATTCATCTCTATGATCATATCATAGACATTTTATCCTCATGTCACGACGATCTTCAGCTTCACTCTGAAATTACTTGAACCTTTCAATAATTCAGACTTGTGTTTCATCAAGTAAGAGCATAACGATATCCATTGCATGCCTCAGCACTCATTGTACTGCACACATCAAAATGTATTACTTCCAACAAGTTGCTTTCTTGTTCCATCTTACTGAAAACGAGGCCTTTCGGTCATCTTTCCCATGTGGTATGATTTGCATGTCTCAAGTGATTCAAAATCAAGTGAGTCCAAATGATCCATCTGTATGGAGTTTCTTCATGCATATCTACCAATAGACATGGTTCGCATGTCTCAATCTTTTAAAAAACGAGTGAGTCCAAATATCCATCAACATGGAGCTTCTTCATGCGTTTTATAGCAATATGACTCAAATGGCAGTGCCACAAGTATGTGGTACTATCATTACTATCTTATATCTTTTGGCATGAACATGTGTATCACTACGATCGAGATTCAATAAACCATTCATTTTAGGTGCAAGACCATTGAAGGTATTATTCAAATAAAGAGAGTAACCATTATTCTCCTTAAATGAATAACCGTATTGCGATAAACATAATCCAATCATGTCTATGCTCAACGCAAACACCAAATAACAATTATTTAGGTTTAACACCAATCTCGATGGTAGAGGGAGCATGCGATGCTTGATCACATCAACCTTGGAAACTTTTCCAACATATATCGTCATCTCACCTTTAGCTAGTCTCCGTTTATTCCATAGCTTTTTATTTCGAGTTACTAACACTTAGCAACCGAACCGGTATATAATACCCTGGTGCTACTAGGAGTACTAGTAAAGTACACATTAATATAATGTATATCCAATATACTTCTGTCGACCTTGCCAGCCTTCTCATCTACCAAGTATCTAGGGTCGTTCTGCTTTAGTGCCCATTCCCCTCATTACAGAAGCACTAAGTCTCGGGTTTTGGGTTCAACCTTGGGTATCTTCACTTGAGCAGCAACTGATTTGCCGTTTCATGAGGTATCCCTTCTTGCCCTTGCCCTTCTTGAAACTAGTGGTTTTACTAACCATCAACAATTGATGCTCCTACTCGATTTCTACTTTCGCGGTGTCAAACATCGCGAATTGATCAAGGATCACCATGTCTATCCCTGGTATGTTATAGTTCATCACGAAGCTCTAATAGCTTGGTGGCAGTGACTATGGAGAACCATCACTATCTCATCTGGAAGATTAACTCCCACTCGATTCAAGTGATTGTAGTACTCAGACAATCTGAGCACATGCTCAACGATTGAGCTTTTCTCCCTTAGTTTGCAGGCTTAAGAAACTTGTCCGAGGTCTCATACCTCTTGGCGTGGGCACTAACCTGAAATCCCAATTTCAGTCCTTGGAACATCTCATATGTTCCGCGACATTTCAAAAATGCCTTTGACGCCTCAATTCTAAACCGTTTAACATTACGCACTGAACTATCACGTAGTCATCAAAACGTGTATGTCAGATGTTCACAACATCCACAGACGACGTTCGAGGTTCAGCACACCGAGCGGTGCATCTGCGTAGCAACAAGAACAATCCTTAGTTTACGGACCTAGTCCGCATAATTGCTACTATCAATTTTTAACTAAATTTTCTCTAGGAACATATCTAAAATAGTGGAACTAAAGCGTAAGCTACGACATAATTTGCAAAGACCTTTTGACTATGTTCATGATAATTAAGTTCATCTAATCAAATTATTTAATGAACTCCCACTCAGATAGACATCCCTCTAGTCATCTAAGTCATACATGATTCTAGGCCGTGTCCGATCATCACGTGAGACGGACTAGTCATCGTCGGTGAACATCTTCATGTTGACCGTATCTTCTATATGACTCATGTTCGACCTTTCGGTCTTCCGTGTTCCGAGGCCATGTCCGTACATGCTAGGCTCGTCAAGTCAACCTAAGTGTATTGCGTGTGTAAATCTGGCTTACACCTGTTGTATTCAAACGTTAGAATCTATCACACCCGATCATCACGTGGTGCTTCGAAACAACGAACCTTCGCAATGGTGCCTGATTAGGGGAACACTTTCTTGAAATTATTGCGAGGGGTCATCTTATTTAAGCTACCGTCGTTCTAAGCAAATAAGATGTAAAACATGATAAACATCACATGCAATCAAATAGTGACATGATATGGCCAATATCATTTTGCTCCTTTTGATCTCCATCTTCGGGGCGCCACGATCATCATTGTCACCGGCATGACACCATGATCTCCATCATCATGTCTTCATGAAGTTGTCATGCCAACTATTACTTCTACCACTATGGCTAACGGTTTTGCAATAAAGTAAAGTAATTACATGGCGTTACTCATGACACGCAGGTCATACAATAAATTAAGACAACTCCTATGGCTCCTGCCGGTTGTCATACTCATCGAAATGCAAGTCGTGATTCCTATTACAATAACATGATCAATCTCATACATCACATATATCATTCATCACATTGTTTTGGCCATATCACATCACACGGCATATGCTGCAAAAACAAGTTAGACGTCCTCTAATTTTTGTTGCAAGTTTTTACGTGGCTGTTATAGGTTTCTAGCAAGAACGTTTCTTTCCTACGCCAAAACCACACCGTGATATGCCAACTACTATTTACCCTTCATAAGGACCCTTTTCATCGAATCTGATCCGACAAAAGTGGGAGAGACAGACACCCGCTAGCCACCTTATGCAACAAGTGCATGCCAGTCGGTGGAACCTGTCTCACGTAAGTGTACGTGTAAGGTCGGTCCGGGCCGCTTCATCCCATGATGCCGCCGAATCAAGATAAGACTAGTAACGGCAAGTAAATTGACAAAATCGACACCCACAACAACTTGTGTTCTACTCGTGCATAGAAACTACGCATAGACCTAGCTCATGATGCCACTGTTGGGGAACGTAGCAGAAATTCAAAATTTTCTATGCATCACCAAGATCAATCTATGGAGATTCTAGCAACGAGAGAGAGAGGGAGTGCATCTTCATACCCTTGAAGATCGCTAAGCGGAAGCGTTACAAGAACGCGGTTGATGGATTCGTACTCGCGGCGATTCAAATCGCGGAAGATCCGATCTAGCGCCGAACGGACGGCGCCTCCGTGTTAAACACACGTACAGCCCAAGGACTTCTCCTCCTTCTTGATCCAGAAAGGGGAGAGGAGAAGTTGAGGGAGAGCTCTGGCGGCACGACGGCGTGGTGGTGGAGCTTGTGGTTCTCCTGCAGGGCTTCGCCAAGCACTACAGAGGAGAAGGAGGTGTTGGAGGAGGGAGGGGCTGCGCCAGGGAAGAGGTGCGGCTGCCCTCCCACCCCTCCACTATATATAGGGGCAAGGGGAGAGGGGGAGGCGCCCTAGGGTTTACCCTCGGGGGCGGCGGCTTAGCAGATTGGATCTCCCTAGGGGAAATCCTAGGGAGACTTGCCCCCCAAGCCAAGCAGGTGGAGGATTGCCTCCCAAGCCAGGTGGAGGCGCCCCACCTCCCCAAATAACGTGGGAAAGGGTGTGGGGGGCGCACCACCCCTTAGTGGGCTCGTTTGCCCCTTCCCCTTTGGCCCACGAGGCCCTCCAACACTTGTCGGGGCTCCCGAAACACCTTTCGGTCATCTTGGCCATAGTACCCCGGAACACTTCCGGACTCCAATACCCATCGTCCAATATATCAATCTTCACCGCCGGACCATTCCGGAACTCCTCGTGACGTCCGGGATCTTATCCGGGACTCCGAACTACCTTCGGTAACCACATACTATTTCCCATAACAACTCTAAGCGTCACGAACCTTAGCATGTAGACCCTACGGGTTCGGGAACCATGCAGACATGACCGAGACATTCTCCGGCCAATAACGAACAGCGGGATCTGGATACCCATGTTGGCTCCCACATGTTCCACGATGATCTCATCAGATGAACCATGATGTCGAGGATTCAAGCAATCCCGTATACAATTCCCTTTGTCAATCGGTATGTTACTTGCCCGAGATTCGATCGTCGGTATCCCAATACCTCGTTCAATCTCGTTACCGGCAAGTCACTTTACTCGTTCCGTAATGCATGATCCCATGACTAACTACTTAGTCACATTGAGCTCACTATGATGATGCAATACCGAGTGAGCCCAGAGATACCTCTCCGTCATACGGAGTGACAAATCCCAGTCTCGATTAATTGCCAACCCAGCAGACACTTTCGGAGATACCTGTAGTGCACCTTTATAGCCACCCGATTACGTTGTGACGTTTGGTACACCCAAAGCATTCCTAGGGTATCCGGGAGTTGCACAATCTCATGGTCTAAGGAAATGATACTTGACATTAGAAAAGCTTTAGCAAACAAACTACACGATCTTGTGCTATGCTTAGGATTGGGTCTTGTCCATCACATCATTCTCCCAATGATGTGATCCCGTTATCAATGACATCCAATGTCCATGGTCAGGAAACTATAACCTTCTATTGATCAACGAGCTAGTCAACTAGAGGCTCACTAGGGACATGTTGTGGTCTATGTATTCACTCATGTATTACGGTTTCCAGTTAATACAATTATAGCATGAACAATAGACAATTATCATGAACAAGGAAATATAATAATAACCATTTTATTATTGCCTCTAGGGCATATTTCCAACACGCGGATCGCCTGGAGAGCGGCGCCAGCGTTGAGGATCAGGTATGCCACGCCGGTCTCCCGCCTCTCTTCGCCGTGTACGCCCGCCAACTATTAGTGTTCCTCCGTGTAGTTGCTACGCATGTTCGTCCTGTACCGGCAGAGCAACAGCGACGCCGAATTCAAGTACCTCCACGTTTACAAGCGCATTAACAAGTGTGAGAAGTGGGCAGAAGTCCAGCGCACCCTCCATAAGGCCAAGGAGACCTACAAGCCGGACGCGCCGACTCTTGGCGCATCGGAAGGGCGGCCGGACGGCAACAAAGGTGCAAAGAAGGGGAAACACGCCGACGCGGCCACCGCTCGAGTGCAGGAGTCCATCGAGCACTGCCTCGCCGCCAAGCGAGCCGGGCCGTCGCCGTGAAGAGAAGACCGCCGTGCGGTGGTCGGCGTTGATGTCGAGCAGCACCGTCAAGCTCGACCTACTCCGGACCAACGTCACCGCGAAGAAGAGAAACACCGACCTGGCTTTCCTGCTGGGCGGGGCGGACATGCTCCAGAGCACCGACGAGGCGGTCAAGGCGTCGCACTTGGTGGAGCGCGGCCTCATCCTTTACCAGCTTCCCTCGACACCGACGCCGCCGACGCCCACGCCGTCGCTGCCGCCGCAGCCAAGCCCGCGTGATGACGCCTCCACGACGCCCAGCAGCACCGAAGCCGCGCCGACACCGCCCAGCGCAGAAGCAGCTCCAGCACCACCAAGCCCGCGCATGCCGACTCCTCCGACGCCTGGGGCCGACCCCGCCGAGTGATGCGTTGCGCACGCCAACTTGTTCCGCTTACGCCTGACTATATCCGATCGCCGAACTGTGACTTGTGATCATCGGACTTGTGGCGTCTTTTGTGAGCGGGAACGACCAAGTTCAAATTTTCCGCGTCACGGGGCGGCGCTGGGGCGTGTTGGAGCTAGGTCACCCGAGGCGAACTAAGCGCGGTTCGCCCCAGACCGCTCTTTTTAGCGCCACAGGGGGGGCGAACGGCTAGAGATGCTCTTACTTTTAACAGACACTGACCATACTCTTTGGCCAGGCCGGAATGCATCCCTCCTCGTCTTGAAAGATTTGCATCCCAGTAAGTCGGAGAAAATAAATAGGCCTAGCTTGGGTATTCTTCAAAAAGAAATACTGGGCTACCTATTTTCCCAAAGAAAAAACTGTGGGGCTGGTCATGTTGTTAGACGGGCCACAGAGACCGCACAACCTAGTTTATAGCCTGCTCCTCCGAATTACTACTAAAAAAAGTTGTGCAATTCTGTCGTTAATTGACTATACATTGAAAATGATGTGGGTCCCAGATATCAGCAGGGTGGATTAGAGTAAAAAAACGAGGGGTTCATCTGAGTAGTAAAAGAGGCGCTTGCTTGTGTTCGGGAGTGGACCTGGTGGGTCCGTACTGTCATACTCACAACTACAGTCCTCTCCCGATTCACTATGTTGACAGGGACCGTTTCGAAAAAACTATGTTGACAGGGCCGGACGGCGGCGCCGCGGCGAGCGCACCAAGGCGGAGGATAAAGTGTTGTCGCCAATGTCTTTGGGCTGGGTTGGACATTCTTATTGAAAAATAAAAATGGACCGGATCTATTTACGACGTTGACTACGATTTGCATGGGTCCGCTGGTTGCAGGAAGAAAATGCTGGGACAAATAAGACTAGTCGCTATCTTTGCCGAAGAATAATATCGACTGAATGTAACGACACTATCATAGGAAATAATATCCTCCTGTTAAATTGTGAATTTAAAGAACTGGTGCATGAGCATTTAGCTTTATTTATTTATTTACTTATTTATATTTATGGGACCATGAGCATGTACCTGGGCCGGATTCATGTGAGAGCCTCCCTTCTAGTTAATTATGGGCTTCTCTATTGGGCCTTCATCAGTGGGCTGCATGTTATCAACAAGTGGAAAATGTGTTCCGTACGAAAAATAGTATGCGCTACGTATGGTACGGGGCACTAAAGGATCGAACCGTGCAACGACTTCCAAAACATTGTGTTTGTCGTTCTAACAACACATTTATTCAACCAACAGACGAAATATACTATTGATTGTACATTGAAAACAGCAGCAGCAACAACCAGGGCTGGGGGTGCAACAGAAGTAGTAAGCAGGCCAGAAGAGTGAAGACGCAGCTCTCTCTTCCAAACCAAACATCAGCCATCATTACAACAGGGCTACCAAAAAAGAACAAGTGTATACATCAAACTAAAAAAAGATCCTACTACACCAAGTGTACGCATCTAACTAACTAGCTCAGTTAGACGTTACTATTTATTAAGCTGTGGAGATTGGCTGACGGCTTGAACCAGATGGGTGCCTGACGGGGGAAACTCCAGCCAGTAGGTCGAAGTCTCATACTTGCGACCCTCTCTCCTACTTTGGGTTGCAGAGCATGGCAGCACATATCAGGGTATGGTGCATGCAGAGACGCATGGTACACTGTGTACACACAGTTTTGCCTGATGAACGAAACCGTGCTGCCATCATGATCCTTGTCGTCGGTTATCTCATGGTTAATTGGATAATTCAGTCCGACAAACAGAGAGCGTGTACCAAGGCTACTTACCAACCTCGGTCAAAAATTCACGAAGGCCGGAGAAGCTGCCATCCTGCTCAAAGACCTTGCATTGACTGTGATTGTATTCCGTGAAACAACACGTCCGGTACGTGCGAACAATCATCAATCGTTCGCTGTCGTCTGATCGAGCCAGGACACCTGCAACTGCCATGCCGCTTTTCTTTGAAAGGTTCTGGGATTAGGAAGGGTAGGGACACCAGGCGGCCTACAACATCATATCAAGTTGGAGTCAAATAACCCTAAAAAAAGTTGGAGTCAAATAAAAAAGGGCTCTTGATGTAGTCAATCTTAAGAACAACATGTTATGAGCATGAATATTTTTTCAGTAAATGTTGACAGTAATATAAGCAAGCCATCATGATATCATAGGAAAGTAACATACTGCTGTAACAACCGTTTGTAGCGATGACTAGAGTAGGCCAGCAATACGTCCAACCATAGAAGGAGTCGATAGCGTAAATGAAGCCCTTGTGTTCAATGGCATCAGAGAACCATGGAGGATGTATGATCCTGTGATGGACGTGCAGATTTATCCACTTACCGCTTGATGACACATCGAATACGCGAGACCGCGGTTGAAGAACGCAATTAGCCTGAAGTCTTTATAATTCACAAATCTTGTGGGCACTTGGCAGATTACAACCTTGAGCAAATCAAACTTGGTATCATGTTGGCTACTGTAAGATTCCGAGTATTCTGGGCCACGGTGCCAAAGCAATGCAGTGTTAATCGAAGGAAGGGGGATCAATCGCCGGGTGTAGACCTCCACGAGCATCCAGCTGCCGCGACCATCGACGAGCACCATCCAAGACATGTTCATGTCGACCCAGTACATACCGTTAATGTAGTTGAGGGTGACGGGGATCAGATCGCAGTCAAGGGGGTTGATGCTCGCCACCCTACGATCGTTATGCTGCGCGACACGCCCGTTTACGAAGATCGGCGGCATCGGCAAGCAAGGAGCTGGCTCAAAAAGCTCGCCCTGAGGGCTTCGAACGGTAGAGCCCCAACGAGCACGCGGCGAGCGGCATGGTACTGAGATTGTCCACACGTGAAACAATGAGCTTGATTACCTCTGTGGGGAGCAAATTCCAGCCACTCTTTCGGCGGACGTTGCTCGGTTCTGCCATGGTTAGTGCTTGGGTTTCGGACAAGGGGGGGGGGAGGCGCCTTAGCGGGGATGGAAGAGCAGACAAAGATGGAGAAGCGAATATGTGCTATGGGAAGTGGACAGGTGATGATGACTATAGCACGCCGCTTGACTTACGAGACACATACCAGTAGCGTAGGGTCATATCGAAGTCAGACAACTTGCTTGAGTGATCACAATACTGGTACTCCCTACAGTACCTGCTACTATGCCCTAACTTGCTTGAGTAGAGTAGTAGTGGAGTAGGACTCTGCTCTACTACTAGCACCGGAGGAGTAGTACGTTCTAATCTAAAATAGTTACAAACTTCAATGCCCGAGCATGGAACGACTACGAACCGCCATCGGTGCTAACTCCAATCCTGCAAGTCATGGATTTGTTTCTTTTTAACTTTCTATACGAATATGTAGCCAGCCTACAAGTCATGTACATTGTACTGACAGTGGAACCCACAGAGTACTTAGAATACAAGATTAAGGATGCAATTAACTTTTTATAGAGGGAGAATCATACACGCAATTAACTCAAATGGATTGGACATGACTCTATTATTCTCCAACGGCAACCGGAAATTTTCCTCTCGCGGGCCGGAGTAGGTTTCTCGGCTTGCATGCGGGTTTAATGGAGGGGTTTGATGGAGGCGAGGAGGCGTGTTCAGCCGGGCGTGAAGTGGACGGCGCAGTACTATTCGATTTGACAACTACAACTAGTATATTATAAAAAACAAAGAAGAGTAGTAGAGATAGAGATAAGAATAGAGACTAGGGAGGAGCACCATCTACTGCTTCATGGGCAACTCCTGCGCTCCATTCGGCGGCTGCAACATCCCCTACAACCACTCCGTCCTGCGCTCCATTCGGCGGGCGCTGTTGAAATTTGGGGAGCGCACTCTCGCGACTGCTAGCAGCGATGACTTCACCGACGACGACTTCTTCCCCGACCTCGGCAACCTCTTCCTCAATGACATGGGCGACAACCTCAGCGCCAATGGTGCTGCTCCTGTTGCACCGTATGTGTTTCTGTCCTTCCTGTTCTAAATCGTGGTAGAATTCATGTTTCTAGTCTGTGTCCTAGATTCGATCTGTTCATCTACTATGCTAGTCTGCATGATTAGTTTAATCTCTGTTATAGCCGTCATGATTTATTTTGTGCTTATTCGGACTAAATCTCGTAGTAACTTTCTCATATATTCAACTGGCGGAACGTCCCCTACAGCCACTCCCATTTCATGGACGGCCTGGACGATGCCTCCAAGGAGCCCTTCGTCTACTGCTATGAGTGCCCGGTGCCGTTTTCAGGCTCGCCGGCAGACATCGTGCATCACCTGACGCAGGCGTGCGGCAATCACTACTGGCCCTTGGCGAAGAACATCAAGTACGAGACATGCTACCCATTCATCGTGCCAGAGTCGCTGGAGGATCAGCGCCGCCTGCTAGTCTCGGAGGAGGACGGCAGCGTCTTCCTCTTGATTGTGGCCACCGGCGAGGCCCACGCAGGCCGCCGCCACATCTCTGTAGTGTGCTTCAGGGGAGACGCCACTGACGCTGACACTGACACGAGGCCGACGTACGGGTCTGTGCTCACTATTACTACCCCTCGGAGGTACGTGGGCGGCGACACTAGCTACGCCAAGCATACTACTACCTCTTGAGCACTACGTTGGTTTTCCCTTGAAGAGGAAAGGGTGATGCGGTAAAGTAGCGTAAGTATTTCCCTCAGTTTTTGAGAACCAAAGTATCAATCCAGTAGGAGACCACGCACGAGTCCCTCGTACCTACACAAACAAACAAGAACCTCGCAACCAACGCGATAAAGGGTTTGTCAATCCCTCTACGGTCACTTACAAGAGTGAGATCTCATAGATATGATAAGATAATATTTTTTGTATTTTAATGATAAAGATGCAAAGTAAAATAAAGCAAAATAGATGGCGCAAGAAATAACTAAGTGTTGGAATAATAATATGATGGAAACTAGACCCGGGGACCATAAGTTTCACTAGTGGCTTCTCTCAAGAGCATAAGTATTACGGTGGGTGAACAAATTACTGTTAAGAAATTGATAGAATTGAGCATAGTTATGAGAATATCTAGGTATGATCATGTATATAGGCATCATGTCCGAGACAACTAGACTGACTCCTGCCTGCATCTACTACTATTACTCCACACATCGACCGCTATCCAGCATGCATATAGAGTATTAAGTTCATAAGAACAGAGTAATGCTTTAAGTAAGATGACATGATGTAGAGGGATAAACTCATGCAATATGATATAAACCCCATCTTGTTATCCTCGATGGCAAAAATACAATACGTGCCTTGCTGCCCCTATTGCCACTAGGAAAGGACACCGCAAGATTGAACCCAAAGCTAAGCACTTCTCCCATTGCAAGAAAGATCAATCTAGTAGGCCAAACCAAACTGATAATTCGAAGAGACTTGCATATATAACCAATCATACATAAAAGAATTCAGAGAAGATTCAAATATTTTTCATAGATAAACTTGATCATAAACCCACAATTCATCGGTCTCAACAAACACACCGCAAAAGAAGATTACATCGAATAGATCTCCACGAGAATCGGGGAGAACATGGTATTGAGATCCAAAGAGAGAGAATAAGCCATCTAGCTAATAACTATGGACCCGAAGGTCTGAGGTAAACTACTCACACATCATCGGAGAGGCTATGGTGTTGATGTAGAAGCCCTCCGTGATTAATGCCCCCTCCGACGGGACGCCGAAAAAGGCCCCAAGATGGGATTTCATGGGTACAGAAGGTTGCGACGGTGGAATTAGGTTTTCGTGGATGCTTCTGTTGGTTTGGGGGTACGTAGGTATATATAGGAGGAAGAAGTACGTCGGTGGAGAAACGTGGTCCCCATGAGGGTGGAGGGCGCGCCCCCTGCCTCGTGCTCTCCTGGTTGCTTTCTTGACGTAGGGTCCAAGTCCTCTGGATCATGTTCGTTTCGAAAATCACGTTCCCGAAGGTTTCATTCCGTTTGGACTCCCTTTGATATTCTTTTTCTGCGAATCACTGAAATAGGCAAAAAACAGCAATTTGGGCTGGGCCTCCGGTTAATAGGTTAGTCCCAAAAATGATATAAATGTGTATAATAAAGCCCATTAAACACCCAGAACAGACTATAATATAGCATGGAACAATAAAAAAATTATAGACATGTTGGAGATGTATCAAGCATCCCCAAGATTAATTCCTGCTCGTCCTCGAGTAGGTAAATGATAAAAACAGATTTTTTTATGTGGAATGCTACTTTAGCATAATTTCAATGTAGTTCTTCTTATTGTGGCACGAATGTTCAGATTCGATATGATTCAAGATAAAAGTTTAATGTTGACATAAAAATAATAATACTTCAAGCATGCTAACCAAGCAATTATGTCTTATCAAAATAACATAGCCAAAGCAAGTTATCCCTACAAAATCATATAGTCTGGCTATGCTCAATCTTCCCCACATAAAATATTCATATCATGTACAACCCCGGTTTTAGCCAAGCATTTGGTTCATACTTTTTTACGTGCTTCAGCCTTTTCAACTTTTACGCAATACATGAGCGCAAGCCATGGATATAGCACTATAGTGGAATAAGGTATAATGATGGGGGTTATGTGGGAAGACAAAAAAAGGAGAAAGTCTCACATTGACGAGGCTAATCAACGGGCTATGGAGATGCCCATCAATTGATGTCAATGCAAGGAGTAGGGATTGTCATGCAACAGATGCACTAGAGCTATAAGTGTATGAAAGCTCAAAAAGAAACTAAGTGGGTGTGCATCCAACTTGCTTGCTCATGAAGACCTCGGGCATTTGAGTAAGCCCATCATTGGAATATACAAGCCAAGTTCTATAACGAAATTTCCCACTAGTATATGAAAGTGACAAAATGAGAGACTCTCTATCATGAAGATCAAGGTGCTACTTTGAAGCACAAGTGTGGTAAAAGGATAGTAACATTGTCCCTTCTCTCTTTTCTCTCATTTTTTATTTGGGCCTTTTCTCTCTTTTTATGGCCTCTTTTCTTAGTCCGGAGTCTCATCCCGACTTGTGGGGGAATCATGGTCTCCATCATCCTTTCCTCACTTGGGACAATGCTCTAATAATGATGATCATCACACTTTTATTTACTTACAACTCATGAATGACAACTCAATACTTGGAACAAGATATGACTCTATGTGAATGCCTCTGGCGATGTACCGACATATGCAATGAATCAAGAGCGACATGTATGAAAGATTTATGAATGGTGGCTTTGCCACAAATACAATGTCAACTACATGATCATGCGAAGCAATATGACAATGATGAAGCGTGTCATGATAAATGAAATGGTGGAAAGTTGCATGGAAATATATCTCGTAATGGCTATGGAGATGCCATAATAGGTAGGTATGGTGGCTGTTTTGAGGAAGATATAAAGAGGTTTATGTGTGATAGAGCGTATCATATCACGGGGTTTGGATGCACCAACGAAGTTTGAACCAACTCTCAAGGTGAGAAAGGGCAATGCACGGTACCAAAGAGGCTAGAAAATTGCGGAAAGGTAAGTATGCGTATAATCCATGGACTCACATTAGTCATAAAGAACTCATATACTTATTGCAAAAATTTATTAGCCCTCGAAGCAAAGTACTACTACGCATGCTCCTAGGGGAAGGGTTGGTAGGAGTTAACCATCACGCGATCCTGACCGCCACACAAAGGATGACAATCAACAAATACGTCATGCTTCGACTTCGTTACATAAAGGTTCACCGTACGTGCATGCTACGGGAATCACAAACTCCAACATAAGTATTTCTCAATTTCACAATTACTCAACTAGCACAACTATGATATTACCACATTTATATCTCAAAACAATTATCAAGCATCAAATTTCTCATGATATTATAATTAAAGCGATTTGCCATGCCGTTTTAAGACTCTCAAAATAATATAAGTGAATCATAAGAGATCAATAATTTCTATAAAATACAACCACCGCCGTGCTCTAAAAAGTATAAGTGAAGCACTAGAGCAAAACTATATAGCTCAAAAGATATAAGTGAAGCACATAGAGTATTCTAATAAATTCCGATTTGTGTGTGTCTCTCTCAAAAGGTGTGTACAGAAAGGATGACTGTG
This sequence comes from Aegilops bicornis, assembly GCA_021605145.1. NCBI lineage: Eukaryota > Viridiplantae > Streptophyta > Magnoliopsida > Poales > Poaceae > Aegilops > Aegilops bicornis. The sequence goes on along the minus strand of CM038670.1, from coordinate 470,783,223 downwards.
GTAAACTAAAAAGCAAAGACTTAAATAATACATGACGCTCAAAGCAAAACACATATCATGTGGTGAATAAAAATATAGCTCCAAGTAAAGTTACCGATGGAAGTAGACGAAAGAGGGGATGCCTTCCGGGGCATCCCCAAGCTTTGGCTTTTTGGTGTCCCTAGATTATATTGGGGTGCCATGGGCATCCCCAAGCTTAGGCTCTTGCCACTCCTTGTTCCATAATCCATCAAATCTTTTACCCAAAACTTGAAAACTTCACAACACAAAACTTAGCAGAAAATCTCGTGACCTCCGTTAGCGAAAGAAAACAAAAACCACTTCAAGGTATTGTAATGAACTCATTCTTTATTTATATTTGTGTTAAACCTAATGTATTACAACTTCTATATGGTTTATAAACTATTTTACTAGCCATAGATTCATCAAAATAAGCTAACAACACACGCAAAACAGAATCTGTCAAAAACAGAACAGTCTGTAGTAATCTGTAACTAACGCAAACTTCTAGAACTCAAAAAATAAGCCAAAATAGGAAGACATAGAAAATTTGTTTATTGATCATCAGCAATTGGAATAAATACTTTATCTCGTTCTGGTGATTTTTGACAATTATTTTCGTGAACAGAAAGTTTCTGGAATTTTCAGCAAGATCAAATAACTATCATCCAAGAAGATCCTATAGGTTTAACTTGGCACAAACACTAATTAAGACATAAAAATAAATCTAACCAGAGGATTGATCAAATATTTATTCCAAAACAGAAGCAAAAGCAAAAAAACTAAAATAAAATTGGGTTGCCTCCCAACAAGAGCTATCGTTTAACGCCCCTAGCTAGGCATAAAAGCAAGGATAGATCTAGGTATTGCCATCTTTGATAGGCAATCCATAAGTGGCTCTCATAATAGATTCATAAGGTAATTTTATTTTCTTTCTAGGGAAGTGTTCCATGCCTTTCCTTAACGGAAATTGTAATCTAATATTCTCTTCCTTCATATCGATAATTGCACCAATCGTTCTAAGGAAAGGTCTACCAAGAATAATAGGACATGAAGGATTGCAATCTATATCAAGAACAATAAAATCTAACGGCACATAATTCCTATTTGCGGCAATAAAAACATCGTTAATTCTTCCCATAGGTTTCTTGATAGTGGAATCCGCAAGTTGCAAGTTTAAACAGCAATCATCAAAATCACGGAAACCTAGCAAATCACATAAAGTTTTTGAATCGTGGAAACACTAGCACCCAAATCACACAAAGCATAGCATTCATGATCTTTAATTTTAATTTTAATAGTAGGTTCCCACTCATCATAAAGTTTTCTAGGGATAGAAACTTCCAACTTAAGTTTTTCTTCATAAGATTGCATGAAAGCATCAACGATATGTTTAGTAAAAGATTTATTTTGGCTATAAGAATGAGGAGAATTTAGCACAGATTGCAACAAGGAAATACAATCTATCAAAGAGAAATTATCATAATTAAATTCCTTGAAATACAAAATAGTGGGTTCATTAATATCTAGAGTTTTGATCCCCTCAATCCCACTTTTACCAATTTTAGCATCAAGATCTAAAGACTCTGAATTTTTGGAACGCCTTCTAGGTAAAGGTGGTTCATATTCAGTCCCATCATTATCAAGATTCATATTGCAAAACAAAGATTTAATAGGGGACACATCAATAACTTTTAGATCTTCATCTTTATTCTCATAAAAATTAGAAGAACACGCCTTCACAAAGCAATCTTTCTTAGCATGCATCCTAGTGGTTCTTTCTTTGCACTCATCAATGGAAATTATCATGGCTTTGAGAGACTCATTGATATCATGCTTAGGTGGAATAGATCTAAGTTTCAAAGAATCAACATCAAGAGAAATTCTATCAACGTTCCTAGCCAATTCATCAACTTTGAGCAATTTTTCTTCAAGCAAAGCATTGAAATTCTTTTGTGAATTCATAAACTCCTTAACACTAGTCTCAAATTCAGAGGGCATCTTATTAAAATTTCCATAAGAGTTGTTGTAGGAATTACCATAATTATTAGAGGAATTACTAGGATACGGCCTAGGATTAAACTTTCCTCTATACGCGTTGTTACCAAAATTATTCCTACCATCAAAATTCACATCCATAGATTCGTTATTATTCTCAATCAAAGTAGACAAAGGCATATCATTAGGATCAAAACAAACACTTTTAGTAGCAAATAATTTCATAAGTTCATCCATCTTTCCACTCAAAACATTAATTTCTTCTATCACATGCACTTTTTTATTAGTAGATCTTTGATTGTGCCATTGAGAATTATTAACCATAATATTATCTAGGAGTTTAGTAGCTTCTCCTAAAGTTATTACCATAAAAGTGCCTCCATGGCCGAATCTAAAAGATTTCTAGAAGCAAAATTCAATCCGGCATAATTTTTTTGTATAATCATCCAAAGATTCAAACCATGTGTAGGGCAATTACGTATCATTAATTTCATCCTCTCCCAAGCTTGTGAAACATGTTCATGATCAAGTTGCTTAAAATTCATAATATTGTTTCTAAGAGAGATGATTTTAGCGTGAGGAAAATACTTGGAGATAAAAGCATCTTTGCACTTATTCCATGAATCAATACTATTTTTAGGCAAAGACGAAAACCAAACTTTAGCACGATCTCTAAGCAAAAAAGGAAATAGCTTCAATTTAACAATATCATTGTCCACATATTTCTTCTTTTGCATATCGCACAAATTAATGAAGCTATTTAGATGGGTAGCGGCATCTTCACTAGGAAGGCCGACGAATTGATCTTTCGTGACAAGATTCAACAAAGCAGCATTAATTTCATAAGATTCAGTATTGGTAAGAGGAGCAATCGGAGTGCTAAGAAAATCATTGTTGTTGGTATTGGTAAAGTCACACAATTTAGTATTATCTTGAGCCATCGTGACAAGCAAGCAATCCAACAAACTAGCAAAGAAGAAGCAAGTGAAAAAGAGGCGAACGGAAAAGAGAGGGCGAATAAAACGACAAGGGTGAAGTGGGGGAGAGGAAAACGAGAGGAAAATGGCAAATAATGTAATGCGAGGGAGATAAGTTTGTGATGGGTACTTGGTATGTTGGCTTATGCGTAGACTCCCCGGCAACAGCGCCAGAAATCCTTCTTGCTACATCTTGAGCACTGCGTTGGGTTTTCCTTGAAGAGGAAAGGGTGATGCAGTAAAGTAGCGTAAGTATTTCCCTCAGTTTTTTAGAACCAAGGTATCAATCCAGTAGGAGACCACGCACGAGTCCCTCGTACCTACACAAATGAACAATAACCTCGCAACCAACGCGATAAAGGGGTTGTCAATCCCTCTACAGTCACTTACGAGTGTGAGATCTGATAGATATGATAAGATACTATTTTTGGTATTTTTATGATAAAGATGCAAAGTAAAATAAAGCAAAATAAATGGCGCAAGAAATAACTAAGTGTTGGAAGATTAATATGATGGAAAATAGACCCGAGGCCATAGGTTTCACTAGTGGCTTCTCTCAAGAGCATAAGTATTACGGTGGGTGAACAAATTACTGTTGAGCAATTGATAGAATTGAGCATAGTTATGAGAATATCTAGGTATGCTCATGTATATATGCATCACGTCCGAGATAAGTACACCGACTCCTGCCTGCATATACTACTATTACTCCACACATCGACCGCTATCCAGCATGCATCTACAGTATTAAGTTCATAAGAACAGAGTAACGCTTTAAGTAAGATGACATGATGTAGAGGGATAAACTCATAAAATATGATATAAACCCCATCTTGTTATCCTCGATGGCAACAATACAATACGTGCCTTGCTGCCCCTCATCCTTTGGGAAAGGACACATAAGATTGAACCCAAAGCTAAGCACTTATCCCATTGCAAGAAAGATCAATCTAGTAGGCCAAACCAAACTGATAATTTGAAGAGACTTGCAAAGAAAAAAAGATAAATCTAGTAGGCCAAACCAAAAGAAGATAACCAATCATACATAAAATAATTCAGAGAAGATTCAAATATTGTTCATAGATAAACTTGATCATAAACCCACAATTCATCGATCTCAACAAACACACCACAAAAGAAGATTACATCGAATAGATCTCCACGAGAATCGGGGAGAACATGGTATTGAGATCCAAAGAGAGAGAAGAAGCCATCTAGCTAATAACTATGGACCCAAAGGTCTAAGGTAAACTACTCACACATCATCGGAGAGGCTATGGTGTTGATGTAGAAGCCCTCCATGATCAATGCCCCCTCCGGCAAAGCGCCGGAAAAGGCCCCAAAATGGGATCTCACGGGTACAGAAGGTTGCGGCGGTGGAATTAGGTTTTCGTGGATGCTTCTGTTGGTTTGGGGGTACATAGGTATATATAGGAGGAAGAAGTACATCAGTGGAGCAACATGGGCCCCATGAGGGTGGAGGGCGCGCCCTGGGGGGTAGGCGCGCCCCTGCCTCGTGCTCTCCTGGTTGCTTTCTTGACGTAGGGTCCAAGTCCTCTGGATCACGTTCGTTCCGAAAATCACGTTCCCGAAGGTTTCATTATGTTTGGACTCCGTTTGATATTCCTTTTCTGCGAATCACTGAACTAGGCAAAAAACAGCAATTTGGGTTGGGCCTCCGGTTAATAGGTTAGTCCCAAAAATGATATAAAAGTGTATAATAAAGCCTATTAAACATCCAAAACAGAATATAATATAGCATGGAACAATCAAAAATTATATATACGCTGGAGACGTATCACATACTTGGACTCTGCCGAGCTGGGACTTTCCCGCCGATGTGGACATGGAAGACGCACGGTGTTATTTGACCCCCAAAAATGTGCACTGGGACTCCAAGGAGGTTCACCTAGACATCTGCATTATCAAGGTAAATGTTGATCATTAGTCTTCGCTCAATGTAATCCGCTGTCTAAGCATGTGGAGACTTCCATGGATGATCTTGCTCTATTGGAGTATCACGCATGAATAAAAGTGTATCCATTTATGGTTTAGTGTAGAATCTTCCATGTATGAATTTTTACTACAGTACTGGTGAAAGACTTATGATGAACCATTTCTTACATATCCTCTGCCCCCTTCCAAGTCATCATGATTTAATCCCTCCGTCTAGGGTATAAGGGCATGGTTAATACATAAATAGTATACCCAACTGTTGACTATAAGAAAGTGCCATGTCATCTGTAGCCAACATGTATAACAATGGATACTCAAAAACTAATTATTGAAGATCATTTCCTGCAAAGCACAATAAGAGTTATTTCTTCACAAGTTTTGGATGCAGGTTGAACAGTTGAATGCGTTTGTTTGCAAAAGATACTTTTTTATCTATTTCACCCGGATGTTTGTGAGCTCTAGAGATGAAATAATATCCAAACAAACCTATCGATACCCGTTACACATGAGATGACCCCCACATCCTTTGTCAAAATAAACAACTCCGATCAATGCATTTCACTCTTCCGTGCAATGCACGGGCACCTTACTATAGATTAGTACGACCAAAAATTGAACTAACACTATGTATAGTACGATAAATGATGATGCATGTCACCTAAAATTATATCATTGAAAACTATGTTCAAATACGAATCCAACTATAATGTTTTTGTTGACATGCACTAACATTTTGTCAGTTAAGTCTTCAGTCAAATTCAATGTGGGATAAACCACGACCGATGTAGTAGTACTAGTGTAGACGGCGGCGCTGCACGAGAGTCTCACCCCGCTCGTGGCGCGGCAGTAAAGCCGTCATATCACAAAACCCAACCACTCCCAGTAATAAGTGGCCTGGTAAAATAAATGGACAAGCAACCATCACATCCCTCCGTCTTTTTTGCATTTCATCTCTCTGCATTTACTTTCCCCGGTTCATCTCGCACACTCGATCCCTAGCTACTACTCCTAGTATCTCTAGCTACTACTCCTAGGGCCAGTTCTTTTGGCGGCTTCCCGAGCTTTTCCCATAAGACTAGTCACAGTGGAGAGTGACATTGAGGCGCCTCACTCATTTATTTGGGCTTCTAAACTACTACTAGTAGTACCTCCGTCCTGGTTTATTCCTCACCATTGTAATTTGTGCTAAATTTTGACCAAAGATTTAACTGATAAAATGTTAGTGCATGTGACATGCACTAACATTTCATTAGTTAAATTTATGATCAAAATTTGACACATATTACAATAGGGACCAATAAACCAGGACGGAGGTAGTAGTTATGGGATTACTAATCTAGAAGCCTAAAAGAACTGGCCCTTGGTACTCCTACTAGTAGTAGTACTCAAGTTGGAATTCCAATTGCACGACACAACTTGTTAGGCAAAAAATTCGATACAGGGTGTAGGAAGCAGTTTGGGAATTTGCATGCCTTTCTAACCAGTGAGATACTCCGTACAAAGTACCTGACGGAGAAATAACCACGTAGAAGGAAGCTAAAAGTAAACAATCAAACGAGCATTTTTGCATTTTTTTTGCATTGAATCGTTTCACAAGCTTGACTAGTGCTGTTTTTCTACTTTTACAAAAACCGCATCGTAATGTTAAAACGTGCATTTGCACGTACATAAGTAATAGTAGTACTCCCTCCATCTAGGTGTATAAGTCTTCCCTCATTCTTGGTCACGGTGCACAACCAAGGATGACTTATTGACCTGGACGGAGGGAGTAGCACAGTCTGCAAGCATATAGAGAGAGATGTGTAGTGCGATAGTATATAGTAAAGTTTGTGCTATATGCACGTACTTGCAAAATGCATACGAATACACAAGGTTTACAAACTTTCCCTTTTACATACTTAATTAAGGATGCTAATAATTCCCGAACGTTCAGGATTTATCATTTGCGTTCCAAAACTAATGAGATCACCTTACGAAACAAAAAGTGTACTCCTCCTAAAAGCCATGGCGCTCGCAGGAGCGCTTGCGGCGCGCCATGATACGCCTCCAACGTATCTATAATTTTTTATTGCTCCATGCTACTTTATCTACTGTTTTAGGCTTTATTGGGCTTTATTTTCGACTTTTATATCATTTTTGGGACTAACCTATTAACCGGAGGCCCAACCCATATTGTTGTTTTTTTTGCCTATTTCAGTATTTCGAAGAAAAGGAATATCAAACAGAGTCCAAACGGAATGAAACCTTCGGGAACGTTATTTTCTCGCCGAACGTGATCCAGAGAACTTGGAGTGCAAGTCAAGAAGCAATCGAGCCTCCACGAGATAGGAGGCGCCCCCTATAGGGCGCGCCCCCTGTCTCGTGAGCCCGTCGGGCGGCCACCGACGTACTTGTTCTTCCTATATATACCTACGTACCCCGAAAACATCCAGGGGCACCACGAAACACAATTTCCACCACCGTAACCTTCTGTATCTGCGAGATCCCATATTGGAGCCTTCGTCGGCACTCTGCCGGAGGGGGAATAGAGCACGGAGGGCCTCTACATCAACATCCTTGCCCCTCCGATGAGTTGTGAGTAGTTTACCACAGACCTACGGGTCCATAGTTATTAGCTAGATTGCTTCTTCTCTCTTTTTGGATCTCAATACAATGTTCTCCCCCTCTCTTGTGGAGATCTATTCGATGTAATCTCTTTTTGCGGTGTGTTTGTCGAGATCCGATGAATTGTGGTATTATGATCAAGTTTATCTATGAATAATATTTGAATCTTCTCTGAATTCTTTTATGTATGATTAAGTTATCTTTGCAAGTCTCTTCGAATTATCAGTTTGGTTTGGCCTACTAGATTGATCTTTCTTGCCATGGGAGAAGTGCTTAGCTTTGGGTTCAATCTCGCGGTGTCCTTACCCAGTGACAGAAAGGGTTGCAAGGCACGTATTGTATTGTTGCCATCGAGGATAACAAGATGGGGTTCATGTCATCTTGCTTAATGCGTTACTCTGTTCTTATGAACTTAATACTCTAGATGCATGCTGGATAGCGGTCGATGTGTGGAGTAATAGTAGTAGATGCGGTGAGTCGGTCTACTTGTTATGGACGTGATGCCTATATACATGATCATGCCTAGATAATCTCATAACTATGCGCTTTTCTATCAATTCCTCGAAAGTAATTTGTTCACCCACCGTAATACTTATGCTATCTTGAGAGAAGCCACTAGTGAAACCTATGGCCCCCGGGTCTATCTCTTATCATATTTACTTCCAATCTACTTTTATTTGCATCTTTACTTTTTGCATTTATATTATAAAATACCAAAAATATATTTATCTTATCATACTATCTTTATTAGATCTCACTTTACATGAAGTGGCCGTGAAGGGATTGACAACCCCTTTATTGCATTGGTTGCGAGTTCTCAGTTTGTTTGTGTAGGCGCATGGGACTTTTGAGGAGCCTCTTACTGGATTGATACCTTGGTTCTCAAAACTGAGGGAAATAATTACGCTACACTTTGCTGCATCACCCTCTCCTCTTCGAGGAAAACCAACGCAAGCTCAAGACCTAGGAAGAAGGATTTCTGGCGATGTTGCCGGGGAGGTCTTCGCTCAAGTCAAGACATACCAAGTACCCATCACAAACCTATCTCCCTCGCATTTACATTATTTGCCATTTGCCTCTCGTTTTCCTCTCCCCCACTTCACCCTTGCCGTTTTATTCGCCCTCTCTTTCCCAATCTCCTCCTCTCTTTTTCGCTTGCCGTTTTTCTGTTTGCTTGTGTGTTGGATTACTTGTTGCCATGGCGCAAGATAATACCAAATTGTGTGACTTCTTGAGTACGAATAATAACTAGTACTCTGATTGCTCCTCTTAATAATGATGAGTCTTGTGAAATCAATACCGCTTTGCTGAATCTTGTTATGAAAGATCAATTCGCCAGCCTTCCTAGTGAAGATGCCGCTACTCATCTAAACAACTTCGTTGATCTGTGTGATATGCAAAAGAAGAAAGATACGGATAACAATATTGTCAAATTGAAGTTATTTCCGTTTTCACTTAGAGATCGTGCTAAAGTTTGGTTTTCGTCTTTGCCTAAGAATAGTATTGATTCTTGGAACAAGTGCAAAGATGCTTTTATCTCTAAGTATTTTCCTCCCGCTAAGATCATCACTCTTAGGAACGATATTATGAATTTTAAACAACTTTATCATGAGCATGTTGCCCAATCTTGGGAAAGAATGAAATTGATGCTTCGCAATTACCCTACTCATGGTTTGAACTTATGGATGATCATACAAAAATATTATGCCGGTTTGAACTTTGCTTCTAGAAATCTCTTAGATTCGGCCACGGGAGGCACCTTTATGGAAATCATGTTAGGATATGCTACAAAATTACTTGATAACTTGATAATATTATGGCTAATTATTCTCAATGGCACACTGAAAGATCTTCTAGTAAAAAGGTGCATGCTATAGAAGAAATCAATGTTTTAAGTGGAAAGATGGATGAACTTATGAAGATGCTTGCTACTAAAAATACTCACCTTGATCCCAATGATATGCCTTTGTCTTCCTTGATTGAGAATAATAATGAATCTATGGATGTGAATTTTGTTGGTAGGAATAGTTTTGCAAACAATGCTTATAGAGGAAATTTTAATGATAGACTGTTCCCTAGTAATTCCTCTAATAATTATGGAAATTCCTACAATAATTCTGATGGTAATTTTAATAAGATGCCCTCTGATTTTTAGAATAGCGTGAAAGAATTTATGATCTCTCAAAAGAATTTTAATGTTATGCTTGAAGAAAAATTGCTCAAAGTTGATGATTTGGCTAGGAACGTTGATAGACTTTAAGCTTGATGTTAATTCTCTTAAACTTGGATCTTCTTCTCCTAAGCATGATATCAATGAGTCTGTCAAAGTAATGAGAATTTCCATTGACGAGTGCAAGGAAAGAACCGCTAGATTGCGTGCTAAGAAAGAAAGCTTTATAAAAGCGTGTTCTTCTAGTTTCCGTGAAAATAATGATGAGGATCTTAAAGTTATTGATACATCTCCAATTAGATCTATGTTTTGCAATATGAACTTTGATGATTATGGGACTGATGATGAGTCAACTTTCACTAGAAGGCGTCCCAAGAATTCGGAATCTTTAGATCTTAATGATAAATTTGGTAAAAGTGAGATTGGAGAATCCTCAACTTCTAATAATGTTGAACCCACTATCTCGGACTTCAAGGAATTTAATTATGACAATTGCTCTTTAGAAGGTTGTATTTCCTTGTTGCAAGCCGTTGTTAATTCTCCTCATGCTTATAGTCAAAATAAAGCCTTTACCAAGCATATTGTTGATGCCTTGATGCAATCTTATGATGATAAACTTAATTTGGAAGTTTCTATACCTAGAAAACTTAATAATGAGTGGGAACCTACTATAAATATTAGAATTAAAGATTAGAATTAAAGATTATGAGTGTTTTGCTTTGTGTGATTTGGGTGCTAGTGTTTCCACGATTCCGAAAACTTTATGTGATATTCTAGGTTTCCACGATCTTGATGATTGTTCTTTAAATTTGCACCTTGCGGATTCCACCATTAAAAAGCCTATGGGAAGAATCAATGATGTTCTTATCGTTGCAAATAGAAATTTGGTGCCCATAGATTTTATCGTTCTTGATATAGATTGCAATCTTTCATGTCCTATTATTCTTGGTAGACCTTTCCTTAGAACGATTGGTGCGATTATTGATATGAAGGAAGGCAATATTAGATTCCAATTTCCCTTAAAGAAAGGCATGGAACACTTTCCAAGAAATAAAGTTAAATTACCCTATGAATCTATCATGCGTGCTACTTACGAGTTTAGTGCCAAAGATGGCACTCGTTAGATCTATCCTCGCTTTTATGCCTAGCTAGGGGCGTTATACGATAGCGCTAGTTGGGAGGCAACCCAATTTTCTTTATGTTTTTTGTTTTTGTTTCTGTTTAGGAATAAATAATCCATCTACCCTCTGTTTAGATGTGGTTTTATCTTTTAATTAGTGTTTGTGCCAAGTTAAACCTATTGGATCTTCTTGGATGATAGTTATTTGATCTTGCTGTAATTTCCAGAAACTTTACGCTCAGTGTCCGAATTGTTAAAAATCACCAGAACGTGATAAAATAGTGATTCCAATTTCTGCTGATCAATAAACAAATTTTATATGTCTTAAAATTGTGGTAGATTTTTTGGAGTTCCAGAAGTTTGCGTTAGTTACAGATTACTACAGACTGTTCTGTTTTTGACAGATTCTGTTTTTTGTGTGTTGTTTGCTTATTTTGATGAATCTATGGCTAGTAAAATAGTTTATAATCCATAGAGAAGTTGGAATACAGTAGGTTTAACACCAATATAAATAAAGAATGAGTTCATTACAGTACCTTAAAGTAGTCTTTTGTTTTCTTTCTCTAACGGAGCTCACGAGATTTCTATTGAGTTCTGTGTTGTGAAGTTTTCAAGTTTTGGGTAAAGCTTTTATGGACTATGGAATAAAGGGTGGCAAGGGCCTAAGCTTGGGGATGCCCATGGCACCCCAATATATTCAATAATAGCCAAAAACCTAAGCTTGGGGATGCCCCGGGAAGGCATCCCCTCTTTCGTCTTCGTCCATTGGTAACTTTACTTGGGGCTATATTTTTATTCACCACATGATAAGTGTTTTGCTTGGAGCGCCGTGTATTATATTAGTCTTTGATTTTTAGTTTACCACAATCATCCTTGCTGTACACAACTTTTGAGAGAGCCATACATAAATTGGAATTTGATAGAATACTCATGTGCTTCACTTATATCTTTTGAGCTTGAAGTTTTGCTCATAGTGCTTCACTTATATCTTTTGAGCGTGATAATTTTTGCTCTAGTGCTTCACTTAGATATTTTAGAAACGCGATTGGTATATTTGTTTTAAAAACTCTATCGATCTCTCATGCTTCACTTAGATTATTTTGAGAGTCGTTAATAGCATGGTAATTTGCTTAATGTTAATATACTTGGTATTCAAGATATGTGAAACTTTCTTTTGAGTGCGTTGAATACTAAGAAAAGTTTGATGCTTGATAATTGTTTTGAGATATGAAGATGGTGATATTAGAGTCATGCTAGTTGATTAGTTGTGAATTTAAAGAATACTTGTGTTGAAGTTTGTGATTCCCGTAGCATGCACGTATGGTGAACCGTTATGTGACGAACTCGGAGCATGATTTATTTATTGATTGTCTTCCTTATGAGTGGCGGTCGGGGATGAGCATGGTCTTTTCCTACCAATCTATCCCCTAGGAGCATGCGCGTAATGCTTTGGTTTTTGATGGCTTGTAGATTTTTGCAATAAGTATGTGAGTTCTTTATGACTAATGTTGAGTCCATGGATTATACGCACTCTCACCCTTCCATCATTGCTAGCCTCATCGGTGCAGTGCATTGCCCTTTCTCACATTGAGAGTTGGTGCAAACTTAGCGGTGCATCCAAACCCCGTGATATGATATGCTCTTTCACACATAAACCTCCTTATATCTTCCTCAAAACAGCCACCATACCTACCTATTATGGCATTTCCGTAGCCATTCCGAGATATATTGCCATGCAACTTTCCACCATACCGTTCTTCATGACACATTCATCATTGTCATATTGCTTAGCATGATCATGTAGTTGGCATAGTATTTGTGGCAAAGCCACCGTTAAATAATTCTTTCATACATGTCACTCTTGATTCATTGCATATCCCGGTACCACGGAGGCATTCATATAGAGTCATACGTTGTTATAGTATCGAGTTGTAATCATTGAGTTGTAAATAAATAGAAGTGTGATGATCATCATTTTCTAGAGCATTGTCCCAAAAAAAGAGAAAGGCCAAAAGAAAAAAAGACCCAAAAAAGAAATAAAAAGGGGAATGTTACTACCTCTTTTTCCACACTTGTGCTTCAAAGTAGCACCATGTTCTTCATATAGCGAGTCTCATATATTGTGCTTCAAAGTAGCACCATGTTTTTCATATAGAGAGTTTCATATTTTGTCACTTTCATATACTAGTGGGAATTTTTCATTATAGAACTTGGCTTGTATATTCCAACGATGGGCTTCCTCAAATGCCCTAGGTCTTTGTGAGCAAGCAAGTTGGATGCACACCCACTTAGTTTCTTTTGATTGAGCTTTCATACATTTATAGCTCTAGTGCATCCGTTGCATGGCAATCCCTACTCCTTGCATTAACATCAATTGATGGGCATCTCCATAGCCCGTTGATTAGCCTCGTTGATGTAAGACCTTCTCCTTTTTTGTCTTCTCCACATAACCCCATTTATTATATTCTATTCCACCCATAGTGCTATGTCCATGGCTCACGCTCATGTATTGTGTGAAGGTTTATAAGTTTGAGATTACTAAAGTATGAAACAATTGCTTGGCTTGTCATTGGGGTTGTGCATGATGAGAGCATTCTTGTGTGACGAAAATGGAGCATGACTAAACTATATGATTTTGTAGGGATGAACTTTCTTTGGCCATGTTATTTTGAGAAGACATAATTGCTTAGTTAGTATGCTTGAAGTATTATTATTTTTATGTCAATATGAACTTTTGTCTTGAATCTTTCGGATCTGAATATTCATACCACAATTAAGAAGAGTTACATTGAAATTATGCCAAGTAGCACCCCACATCAAAAATTCTCCTTTTATCATTTACCTACTCGAGGACGAGCAGGAATTAAGCTTGGGGATGCCTGCTACATCTCCAACGTATCTATAATTTTTGATTGCTCCATGCTATATTATCTATTGTTTTGGACTGTATTGGGCTTTATTTTCCACTTTTATATTACTTTTGGGACTAACCTATTAACCGGAGGCCCAGCCCAGAATTGCTGTTTTTTGCCTATTTCAGTGCTTCGAAGAAACGGAATATCAAACGGAGTCCAAACAAAATGAAATCTTCGGGAACGTGATTTTCTCATCAGATAAGATCCAGGAGACTTGGACCCTCGGTCAAGAAAGGAGGGAGGCAGCCACGAGGGTGGAGGGCGCCCCTCCTAGGGCGCACCCCCCTGTCTCATGGGCCCCACGAAGCTCCACCGACGTACTCCTTCCTCCTATATATACCTACGTACCCCCAACAGATAAGATACGGAGACAAAAACCTAATTCCACCGCCGCAACTTCCTGTATCCACGAGATCCCATCTTGGGGCCTGTTCCGGAGCTCCGTCGGAAGGGGATTCCACCACACAGGGCTTCTACATCATCAACATAGCCTCTCCGATGAAGTGTGAGTAGTTTACTTCAGACCTTCGGGTCCATAGTTAGTAGCTAGATGGCTTATTCTCTCTTTTTGGATCTCAATACAATGTTCTCCCCCTCTCTCGTGGAGATCTATTTGATGTAATCTTCTTTTTACGGTGTGTTTGTTGAGACCGATGAATTGTGGGTTTATGATCAAGATTATCTATGAGCAATATTTGAATCTTCTCTGAATTCTTTTATGTATAATTGGTTATCTTTGCAATTCTCTTCAAATTATCCGTTTGGTTTGGCCAACTAGATTGGTAGTTCTTGCAATGGGAGAAGTGCTTAGCTTTGGGTTCAATCTTGCGGTGTCCTTACCCAGTGACAGAAAGGGCTGCAAGGCACGTATTGTATTGTTGCCATCGAGGATAACAAGATGGGGTATTTATCATATTGCATGAATTTATTCCTCTACATCATGTCATCTTGCTTAAGGCGTTACTCTGTTTTCATTAACTTAATACTCTAGATGCATGCTTTGGATTGCGGTCGATGAGTGGAGTAATAGTAGTAGATGCAAAAGGTGAGTCGGTCTACTTGTCTCAGACGTGATGCCTATATACATGATCATACCTAGATACTCTCATAACTATGCTCAATTCTGTCAATTATTCAACAGTAATTCGTTCACCCACCGTAAAATACTTATGCTCTTGAGAGAAGCCACTAGTGAAATATATGGCCCCCGGGTCTATTTTCATCATATTAATCTTCCTATGCTTTATTATTTCTTTGCTCTTTACTTTGCCTTTTATTTTACTTTGCATCTTTATACCAAAAATAGTATCTATCATCTCTATCAGATCTCACTCTCGTAAGTGACCGTGAAGGGATTGACGACCCCTATTCGCGTTGGTTGCGAGGAGTTATTTGCTTTGTGTAGGTACGAGTGACTTGCGCGTGGCCTCCTACTGGATTGATACGTTGGTTCTCAAAAACTGAGGGAAATACTTACGGTACTCTGCTGCATCATCCTCTCCTCTTCGGGGAAAACCAACGCAAGCTCAAGACGTAGCAGGGGTGGTGGAGGAACACAGGCGGCGGGGGCCGATGATCCGGCCGGTGGCCCGTGCGGTGTTCTGTATGGGAAGAATCAGAGACGAGGAAGAAGAAGGGTTAGGAGACGTAGGATCTTCATCCAATCGCCTGAAATGGTCGACTGACCCAAATGCAGACATGCCTTTATATTCAGTACCATCATCATACATGCTTAGCAATCGCTCTGAATCCATCAAGCTAAACAACGTGCCACTCATAATTCCAAACTTGTTGCTCAAGTACGAATCTGATATGATGCTAATATTACTAAAGCAGATAACATTTAATTGGTCGACTAATGTTCCTACTTTACTTTTGAAAAAGCACGTGCACCACATATAGAGAGACAAGCTGGAGTTGCTTTCTTAATGCGCTCTGGTTCATCATGTGTGGGCACTTTAGCAATAATATTTTATTATCCAAAATTTGCTTGCTCTTCTTTACCATGTTCCTCTTCCGTTCTTCTTTAATAAGTACTCTCTCCGTTCCTAAATACAAGTCTTTGTATAGATTCCACCATGGACTACATATGGAGCAAAATGAGTGAATCTACACTCTAAAATGTATCTGGATACATCTGTATGTGATCCATAGTGGAAATCACCAAGACTTATATTTTGGAACGGAGGGAGTATGATAGTAGTACGGTATGTTCCTTGTAGTGAATATGAGCAGGGACATTTGCAGTGTAGAAGTCTATACGGTCAGTTGGTATGGACACTTTGAACTCGTCGGGCCTCTTTGATTCGTAGGATTTTGTAAACATGGGAATAGGATTTCTAGTGGCCTGCCCACTTGAATCCTATAAGTATAGCAAGGAAATGCAGGGAGTTGTGTCGCCTTTGAGAGTTACACTGATATTAACAGTACCGCACCTTCAGTTGAAGAGAGCTGGTATCCGAAGGCTTTCTAGCTGTACCGGCAATACTAGCACATATATTCCAACAAGTTCCACTTTGCTGATTTTACTCTGATGCTTACGGTTTTCCCGTTATATCTACACTATGATCTGTGTAGCTGCTTTGTGTCGCACTAGCAACAGTCCACTCTTGAAGCTAAACACCGCAATGACTTACAAAATTGGCACCAAGGCATTGAGTGCCATTACGGATGCAATGAAACTCATACGCTCACCACCTGTTGATTCTTGTTCAGAATATGATCCTAATGACTATTCTAACCTCGAGGAGTCAAAGGCAGATGGCCTGTCCTGTTCACCCATCAAGGTGCCTCTTCTAATTTGGCAAGGTTTTATTGATTGCGCGTATCTTGCATATGTTGTCTTGCATTTCTTCTACTTTGTTGCACCGCCATCTGCTTAGTTTACTCATCATATCTGTCGAGATGCCATGCCCATCCATGATGAATACATATTCCATCTGTCATCATACCATGTTTTCCACTCAAATGTTGTTCTTGTGCATCAGACATCAAAAAGGAATAGGGTGATTGCTGAACCTGAAGGAGCACCAGCAAAGTCCTTGAAAAACGTGGTTGTCTTGGAGAAATCAGACTGACACCCACTTATATTGGCTGTACAACCCGGTGACACAAAACGTAGGGACCGACTCCAGCAGACTGTACCCATACTTCACTGGCCACACCACTAGCTGCACCACACAGGACCTGCACTCTAGCAAAAGGTATGCCGATTTCAGTTGCCATAGCACCAGTCGTACCACAGAAAAATCCCACTCCAGCAAAAAGTACAGCAAGTCCACCAGCCGAAGACCTATCCCAACTGCAGAGACGGCCAATTCCTGCAGATTGGACCCCATTCCAGTTATTCCCAGTTTAAAAGACAATGCTTTCAATGTTGTTAGGGACTACGTGCATATATTCCCATCATGGGAAGATTATAGTGAAGACAAACATCATTTTCACATCTTCCTGTCCCACTTACGTGTAAGTGCTATTATTCATGGTGATTATTTTCCTGTTTTCTGCTGATTGAACACATCAATCATTAACATTACGTTGTTGTAAGTAGGCGAGGGTCAATCTGGATAGTCATGACAAGCAAAGCTTGCTTGCGCTTTTCAAGGAAGCATTGCGGCGATGTCGATTACGTGAGGAAATCACACTTTGATGGCAAGTTTATAAATGAATTTCTGGTGAAGTCTCCTGTGCTAAATTTAGAAGGCATTGAATGGAAAATGTCACATCCCTAGTTCTGGTCTGCTTTGGGTTAGCTAGTCTTGTGTTGCATCATGTCTAAATTTCTTTGAAAGTTGAAATGGGGATTCTTGAAACCCTAACACCAAATGAATTTAACTAGGTTCAATAAAAATATCTTCAATGAACCCAAATGCCCTTTAGAAAAGTTCATGATTTTTGTTAAAGGTGAAAACCTCTGCCAAAAATGATGCACATATTTTTAGGCCATTTTGGATTTTTTAATTAAATCTTATTGTATTTGACTTTGGGCATTTAAATACTATAAATAATTTAAATGTTCAAATAATGTTGGAACTATTTTTGGGCCACTAAAATAATTCAGCACGTGTCCATGAATATTTTCAGGATTTTAGGAAATGCCTTGGTATTTTTCCTAAGCTCAAAACAGAGGCAAATAATTAGAAAAAAAAACAAATTAGAAAAGCGAGAAGAGAGGAGAGCTTACAGCCTCACACAGAGCAGCCCACCTGCTGTGGCCCAAGACTCTGTTGGCCGGCCCGATATTGGCCCACCACCTTAACCCCTCTGTCGTCTTCCTCCCAGCGCAATGGCGGGGAGGCAGCAAGACGTGTGCCGTCGCCCCCCTCCTGCCAGTGGCGAGCTCTCCCTTCCCCCTGCACGGAGACGCCCTGAGACCTCTCTCCCCTCCCCCTCACTCGCTGCGCTCTCTCCCCTCCTCTGTTCCTCTCCCCGTAGCACACCCGAGCACGATCGTCGTCGCCGTCCACTACCACTGTAGCCACCGCCGTCGTTTCGCCCTGCTAGATAGTCCAACGGCTCCGCCTCCTTACGCTGGTCACCTCCACCAACGGACTCGAGCGGACGAGTCTCAAGACGACGCCATCGATCCCTTCTTCGATCTCCACCCGCCAAGATCGCCGGTGACCCCACGCTTGCCATGTTGCCTCCCCGAGGCTACTGAGCTGCTCTCCTGGACCGCTGTGAGCTCCTGCTTCTTTCCCCCATGCTCACCCCTCCATTCCCGTCCGTTAGCCGCTGTCCCCGCGAGCCCCGAGCTCCGGTCACCGCCATGGCCGACGAGCTCCATGTTCCTGAGCTCTTCTGCTCGCCCCAACGTCACCAACGTGCTCGCCTTGTCCCCGGGAACCCGCAGCACCCATAGGTTTACCCTACCGTTCCCTATAGCGTCACCTCCGCCGTCGCCTGAGCTCCGACCGCCGCATCACTCGTCGCCGTCGTTCTGTAGAGCCACCCGATAACCCACCTGCTCCGCTGGATGCGGGTCCGATCCAGCTACCAAACGCGTCTGCCCGCGCGTTGTTTGGTCGCCAGGCGGCGTTTTCCAAAGACCTCCGCCGCGGTTTTGGTCACCGATGGCTAACCGCCGGCATGTCTGACGTTGCAGCGTCATTAGCAGCTAATGGCGCCACAAATTGAACCAACACCCGCTGACATATGGGCCCCACTTCCTAACTAACCCGGGTATAGTTTTTGTTTAGATTAAATTAACCCGCTGGTCCCACGGGTCAGTTTGACTTGGCCACGTCACCTGTTGACCCGACCCCACCTGTTAGTGACAGAAACAACGCTGGGTCACTGACCAGTGGACCCCACTGGTCAGGTTTGACCCGGGGCAGCCCTGTTGACTCTGCTGAGGTCAGCATGACGCCATGCTGATGCAATATTCCTTTTCTGGAATTTAGTTTATTTTCTAAATATTCAGGAAATTCCAGAAAATAGTATAAACTTCTAAAAATCATAGAATCCAACCGTAACTCCAAATGAAATAAATTATATATGAAAAATGATCAGAAAAATCCAATATTTCCATCTGTACCATTTTCATGCATGTTTAAACAACTTATACCTGCTGATCAGGTCAAATCAATTAAATGGCATTTGAATTTGAACCTAGGGTTCAAACCAACTCCATTTAACATGTTGCTAGTTGCATTAGCTCAAAACACAGCATATTTCCATGTCATGATCATGCATCATATTGTTGCATTGCATTGATTGTGTTCTTCCTTGTTTGCCGATGTTGTCCCCTCTCGGTGAGGCGAGGTTCCGGCGATGAGTTCGATGACACCGATGAAGAGCTATATTATCTTGAAGTGCTGTGCAAGCAAAACCCCTTGTTCATTCCGATACAATCCCACTCTCTCGCTCCTGCTCTCATTTACTGCATTAGGACAACAACGATTCAACTGTTACATGCTGCGATAGTTGAACCCCTTTATCCTCTGCATGACCTGTCATTGCCACGATAAATAGATGAAACCCACTAGCATGAGTAGGAGTTGTTTGAGCCACGATGTGCCTACTCATTCATGCTTGTTTGTCATGCACACTCTTGCTTAGAGTTGAGTCAGGTCTGATTCATCGGGGATGAATCGGAGGTGTGTGAACATGTCCTAATGTTGAGAGCTAAGTGTGTGAACACGATTTGGTAAAGGTAGTGGTGAGAGGCCATGTAGGAGTACATGGTGGGTTGTCTCATTGCAGCCGTCCTCAGGCTGAGTTACGTGTTAGTGATCCATGAACAGTTACTACCACACATTGGGCTCCGGGTGCTCCAAGCTCTCTCGACTTATTAATCAACTTGATCTCTGTCCGGGGAGTTGCAACTAGTTTACGGTGTTTGTAGGTAGTGTTAGTAGTCTACCAAGTGGCACCCGATGCATGTGGGCTTGGGACAGGACTAAACCTGATGGCCCGGTGTACCAAGTGCCACCCAGATGGTGGACTTGGGAACCCTGCACACATCGTTTGGGGCCGTGAGCGACACCCCGGCCGGATCTCCTTGCGGATGGAACCCGAATAGGAGATAAACCTGGACTAGAGACTTGTGTTGTTAGTCAAGTCGTGGCCGACTCCCTCGCCAAAGCTTCCGCTTGAAGGTTGCCGAGATACACAGCGTGTACATGGTGGTAAGTGGCGAGGCGTGTGTGAATAAGTACACCCTGCAGGGTTAACATTATCTATTCGAATAGCCGTGTCCGCGGTAAAGGACTTACAGGTTGCTGTGCGGTTCATAGACAAGTGAAAGTGGATACTCTAAAATGCGCAAGATAGCGTGAGTGCTATGGATGGCGTTCTCGTAGGGAGGCGGGAGGCGGATCCATAGTGGTGTATTGATATGGTGCATATGTGGACTCGTGTGCGCCACCTCAAAAGAGTTACTTGCAGTCGTAGTTTAGGATAGCCACCGAGTCAAAGCTGGCTTGCTGCAGTTAAACTCCACCAACCCCTTTATTGAAACCGATGCATATGTAGTTAGTTCTGATGCAAGTCTTGCTGGGTACATTTGTACTCACGTTTGCTTATTTTATGTTTTGTAGAGAGACGTCGGTGCTTAGTAGTTCTAACGTGGATTTGACGTTTAGCTTGTTACCTCAGCTACGATCTTGTGCCCTCGCAGGATCTGGTAGATAGTCAGGCTTCTTAGCCTTTTTCATTTGTAGATGTCTGTACTCAGACATGTTAAGCTTCCGCTTGTGCTTGTTGCTTGTATGCTCTGTATGTTGGGTCATGAGACCCATGTTTGTAATATCTCGCTCCTCGGAGCCTATTGAATAAATACTTTGAGTCGTAGAGTCTTGTTGTGATGCCATGTTGTATTTGCACATATTGAGCATATTGTGTCTATGATTGAAATGCTTGGTATGTGTGGGATCCGACAACCTAGTTGTTTATCCTTGGTAGCCTCTCTTATGGGGAAATGTAGTCTTGTGCTTCCATGAGCCATATTAGTCCGCTACATCCCGGTTCACCGGAGTCCTGCTAGCTCAAAGACTACCGCTCCTAACACTTGGTGGCGGCATGTGATTCACTTTGTTCCTGTGTCTGTCCCTTGGAAATGTCACGCGGTGACATCCGAGTCCTGCCTAGCCTGCTACAGCCGGGTTCCCGAGTCCTGTTAGCCAGTGCTACAGCCCGGATTCGCCTGCTAATGACCGACATGCTCGATGTTGATTCATGTATGTTTGTCCCGTAAGTTAGTGCCACTTTGGGTTCACGACTAGTCATGTCGGCCGGGTTCTCTGTCATATGGATTCTAGCTACAATTTCATATACGTGAGCCAAAAGGCTCTAACGGTCCCGGGCCTTGGTAAGGCGACACCGTGGGAATACCATGCGTGAGGCATAAAGTGATATGAGGTGTTACAGGCTAGATCGGTGTGACTTAGAATCGGGGTCCCGACAGTTTTGGTATCGAGCTTTGTTGCTGTGGGATTACCAAGCCAAACCGATTGAAGTTGTGTCTAGAAATGCTTTAGTTATGTAAGGGAATTGATTGTGAAGGGAACGTAAGGCTCTTTTTACTCCTTATACCTCATGGCCTTCTGATCTGAGTCATCCTCTTCTCTTCTACGGGATTAAGAACTAGGCCTTCTCATCTATCTATCAGGATGACGTGTTACTAATCCATAGACTTATAGGATTGATAGTTTCAAATCTCAGTTCAGTTTTTACTACTTCCGTATGTTCATAGCTGGTCTCAGAACCTTGATATTGTGATGTTGAGTGGTCATGCCACTATTTTGCAGGATGTCTCAAATCATTTTGAGCATTTACAGCCGTTATGCTGTCCGAGTCATCCCAGGTTTCCAATTAGTCTGATGCATTTGCAAATCCCTTCTTCCCACCCTGTTGTTCCTTTGGGCTAGATTAAGCACACTAATCGGTGAGTTGAGGTACTTTGTTGCCTCGACATATATGTTGGAGCTATTATTATGACCCTAGGGGTTTTAGGGAGTCACCTAGTAATCTAGCCATGCTTTGTGTTCCCGATGTGATGATTTTGGCCACCATTCTCGAAAGCATCCCGTGATGCCATTTAGTAGTAGGTATTCTATTCCTGGGTTCTTGAACCCGAGATTCACCCTACTTACCTCGTGTTGATAGTGTTGCTTGTACCTTCAGGATATTAGTAACCTTTGCAT
The DNA here is from genome assembly GCA_021605145.1 of Aegilops bicornis. Taxonomy (NCBI): domain Eukaryota; kingdom Viridiplantae; phylum Streptophyta; class Magnoliopsida; order Poales; family Poaceae; genus Aegilops; species Aegilops bicornis. Next base: position 470,760,838 of record CM038670.1, on the reverse strand, counting down.
TAGTCCCCGATGTTCGTGGTATTTCCTTCTTCCAAATACCATGAACCATTAAGGCAGAAGTTCTTTGAACCAAAAGATCACAATCAGAGTACTCTTGAGGAGTTCTCCATTCATAATTGTGATTACGCGGTTCTACCTTCTCGCATGAGTTATCTGGAAGAAACCTGTTGAACATGTTTCGACATATTAATCTATGCATCCACAACTCAGAAAGATATATGTTCCTTTGAGTTGTTTCCATTGTAGCTGTATTCCGATCCCCGTCTATCAGTTGGTAGTCAGGAGTAGTTGTGCATTCATGTTATCGATGCCTATTACTCATGTGGTCCGTCAAGCCATTCTATTCCGGAATGACTAGGAGAAACAAACTCCAATACCTCATCCATATCCAGGATTGGGTCAAAGCGATTGTGTTCCGCAGATCAAAATGCTAATCTAGCTCTTGTTCTGTTCTACCAGGAGTATTACCATATTTATATCAAGAATATCATGGAATTGCACACCATTCTATGAACTCTTGATACGGTGATACTTCTCGCCCTCATTATTCATTTCTCGGCTCCCGTGTTGTTGCAAGGGAATGCCGACAAGTGAACCGTGATGTGTGAAATCAATACTTCTAGCAACCCGTTGCTTGGTAGTTAAAGGACAATAATTTCATTCTTAGTGTGTTGGTTCTTGAATCATCATTCTAAGATAGATTGTGCTACCTAGTACTTATTTATGGTGCACTCTTTGATCGATGAGTTAGGATTTCGTCAAACCCTTGCTCTGTTGATCATATCGTCTTGCCCTGAAAAGCAAGATTTTTCTCGAGCTTAGTAACATATCGGTGGTTCGTGATTTTCCGAATATCTTCTCAGAAGTATTACCAGGTTGTCCCCTGACTGATATATTGAGCTCGTGATCAAGTTGGTTTCTTGTGAACCACCCTTTCTCCAAGAATGCGTAGCCGGATACCACTGAGCTAGTTGGTTAAGCTAAAAACAACTTGGAGAGTTGGAAGATAAAAGCTTACCGACTTAGTTCATCTCCAAGGCATATCCCGGTGTGTGTGTGTTGAAGAAAGATGATATCTTCATCGATTGGTCCTGTGATCGGTTGTTGGATCTATTGCCTTGTCAAAACTTTGACTTGAGTATGGGCTATCGTCAAGTCAAATCAGAACCAACGATGTTCGTAATGTTGTCTTACTCGTGGTTGATCCCTCGAGCATACACCATTACATCCTTTGGTCTAACCAATGCTATCACCGTGTTCACGTGATGGTGGAAGTCCAGTGATATGGAAATTCTGATGAGTTGCTATTGAGCCCAACAGCAGCATTTTGTCTTCCCCATGATTCATGTTGAACATCAACCTAGTGTTGGAAACTTTGTAAGCAATGCCTTCGTGTTCCGTTCATGAAGCTTATGCTTGGATGGAAGAAGTGACTTCCTCGAATTCATGTGCTTTAGGTGTAAGTTGCCGCCATGAATTTGAGAAAGGTTTGTTTTGCTTCCCTTGGAATCATCCCAAGTCAGTCATGCCTACGTGCAAAGTATTCTATGGTTTGGTAGATTAATTACCTCCACTCCATATGTGTTCCTAGCACACCAAGCCACTGATTGATTTGTTCAAGGAGAAGAAGTTTCTTCTTAAGAGCTAGACTTACGCAAGGACTTCGATATCCTCGATGATGGTTCCCCACCTGAACTCGGCAGTGTTTTATCATAAGACTACTACGTGGCCATGCTTGTCTGGGACAGCGTGTTCACATGTTTGTAGCAGAACCCGCTCATGTTTTGGAGCTTACTACCATAGTCCATCTCCCGAGAATCTCGCAACATCGTTGATTTGTGTTGCAACCTTTCCTTTTCAGACATGCTGTCTGAAATGTCCTGTTACCAAACAGATCTGAATCTCACGCAGATATGATGGTTGAAACATTCCCAACATTTGCTTTATGTTCCCAGCTTGCACCCCAGCAATTGTTGTTCAGGATCATCTTCAAAAGCGGTCCTACCATGGGTCCCATCCATCTCCGATGATAAGCAAAAATCATCCATTGCGTTGTCTTCAACAAGGTAGTTCACACCATCCATTCTAGTCCGAGTATGCCATTCCTTTGAACTCTGCCAAACGATCGTGTTTGTGATTGCCTTAGGCTGGTATAAAGAATTTCAATGATCTTTGTATCAAAAGTAATTCTTTTTGCCACCTAAGGGAATAGCTCTTCGAGTCACCTCCTCCAAGGTGCCCCATTATGGGATCATGGCAGTTTCTCCTCGCTACGTGGACAACTGTTCACCACCTTCTTAAGTGTGGAATTGTGTCTATGTAGTGAACCTCCGTCACCCGTTTTACCCCATCCCTCTAGATGTATGCTTCGTGTTTCAGCTCGAGAGATGTTGCTATGTCTCATTCCGTGATTTGATCCTAATTTGCTCGAACCTCAAGAAGATCGATTCTTCTAAAATTCTCCCTTCCTACTCGTTGTCATGTTGGATGAAGGTCTCGAAAGCAAAGATGTCAAGATCGACTGGAGTTATCGAATCAACATCCTCGAGAAAAGACATTTGGATCGTGAAGATCGTGTTAGCTTGTGTCCCCTCTGTCTTCTTACCTCACGTCTTGAATCTCGGGACGAGATTATTGTTTAGTGGGGGTGAGTTGTCACATCCCTAGTTCTGGTCTGCTCTGGGTTAGCTAGTCTTGTGTTGCATCATGTCTAAATTTCTTTGTAAGTTGAAATGGGGATTGTTGAAACCCTAACCCCAAATGAATTCAACTAGGTTCAATAAAAATATCTTCAATGAACCCAAATGCCCTTTAGAAAAGTTCATGATTTTTGTTAAAGGTGAAAACCTCTACCAAAAATGATGCACATATTTCTAGGCCATTCTGGATTTTTTAATTAAATCTTATTGTATTTGACTTTGGGCATTTAAATACTATAAATAATTTAAATGTTCAAATAATGTTGGAACTATTTTTGGGCCATTGAAATAATTCAACAAGTGTCCATGAATATTTTCAGGATTTTAGGAAATGCCTTGGTATTTTTCCTAAGCTCAAAACAGAGGCAAATAATTAGAAAACAAAAACAAATTAGAAAACAGAAAAGAGGGAGAGCTTACCTGGCCTCACCTGAGCAGCCCACCTGCCTGTGCGGCCCAGCACCGCAGCTGGCCGGCCCAGCCAACTGGCCCAGCCCACCACCGCAACCCCTCTTTCGTCTTCCTCCCCACGACAGTAGGCAGGGAGATAGCGCATGCGCGCCCGTGTGCCACCTCCTGCTTCGCGCTGGCGAGCTCTCCCTTCCCCCTCACGCCAAGAAGATGCCCTGAGACCTCTCTCCCCTCCCCCTCACTCGCTGCTCTCTCTCCCCTCCTCTGTTCCTCTCCCCGCAGCACACCCGAGCACGGTCGTCGTCGCCGTCCACTACCACCGCAGCCACCGCCGTCGTTTCGCCTTGCTAGATAGTCCAACGGCTCCGCCTCCTTACGCTAGTCACCTCACCAACGGACTCGAGCGGACAAGCCTCAAGACGACGCCATCGATCCCTTCTTCGACCTCCACCCACCGAGATCGCCGGCGACCCCACGCTCGCCTCGTTGCCTCCCCGAGGCTCCTGAGCTGCTCTCCTCGACCGCTGTGAGCTCCTGCTTCTTTCCCCCATGGTCACCCCTCCGTTCCCGTCCGTTAGCCACCGTCCCCGTGAGCCCCGAGCTCCGGTCAACGCCATGGCCGACGAGCTCCATGTTCCTGAGCTCTTCTGCTCGCCCCAACGTCACCAACGTGCTCGCCTCGTCCCCGGGAACCTGCAGCACCCATGGGTTTACCCTACCGTTCCCTATAGCGTCACCTCCGCCGTCGCCTGAGCTCCGGCCGCCGCATCACTCGTCGCCGTCGTTGCTGTAGGCCACCCCACCAACCCCACCTGCTTCGCTGGACGCGGGTCCGATCCAGCTACCAAACGCGTCTGCCCGCGAGTCGTTTGGTTGTCGGGCGGCGTTTTCCGAAGACCTCCGCCGCGGTTTTGGTCACCGGCGGCTAACCGCCGGCATGTCTGACGTGGCAGCGTCATTAGCAGCTAATGGCGCCACAAATTGAACCAACACCCACTGACATATGGGCCCCACTGCCTAACTAACCCTGGTATAGTTTTTGTTTAGATTAAATTAACCCGCTGGTCCCACAGGTCAGTTTGACTTGGCCACGTCACCTGTTGACCCGACCCCACTGCCGCTGACACAAACAACGCCGGGTCATCGACTGCTGGACCCCACTGGTCAGGTTTGACCCGGGGCAGACCTGTTGACTCTGCTGAGGTCAGCATGACGCCATGCTGACGCAATATTGCTTTTCTGGAATTTAGTTTATTTTCTAAATATTCAGGAAATTCCAGAAATTAGTATAAACTTCTAAAAATCATAGAAATTCAACCGTAACACCAAATGAAATAAATTATATATGAAAAATGATCAAAAAAATCCAATCTTTCCATATGTACCATTTTCATGCAAGTTTAAATAAGTTATACCTGCTGATCAGGTCAAATCAATTAAATGGCATTTGAATTTCACATATGAAGTTTGAATTTGAACCTAGGGTTCAAACCAACTCCATTTAACATGTTGCTAGTTGCATTAGCTCAAAAAACAGCATATTTCCATGTCATGATCATGCATCATATTGTTGCATTGCATTGATTGTGTTCTTCCTTGCTTGCCGGTATTTGTCCCCTCTCAGTAGACAAGGTTCCAACGATGAGTTCGATGACACCGATGAAGAGCTATATTATCTTCAGAAGTGCCAGCCAAGCAAAACCCCCTTGTTCATTCCAATACAATCCCACTCTCTCGCTCCTGCTCTCTTTTACTGCATTAGGACAACAACGATTCAACTATTACATGTTGCGGTAGTTGAACCCCTTTATCCTCTACATGACCTGTCATTGCCACAGTAAATAGATGAAACCCACTAGCACGAGTAGCAGTTGTTTGAGCCCTGATGTGCCTACTCATTCATGCTTGTTTGTCATGCACTGCCATCGCTTAGAGTTGAGTCAGTCCGATTCATCGGGGATGAATCGGAGGTGTGTGAACATGTCCTACTATTGAGAGTTAAGTGTGTGAACATGATTTGGTAAATGTAGCGGTGAGAGGCCATGTAGGAGTACATGGTGGGTTGTCTCATTGCAGCCGTCCTCAGGAACTGAGTTCTGTGTTTGTGATCCATGAGCGATTACTACCACACATTGGGCTCCGGCGCTCCAAGCTCTCTCGACTTATTAATCAACTTGATCTCTGTCCTGGAGTTGCAACTAGTTTCGGTGTTTGTAGGTAGTGTTAGTAGTCTACCAAGTGGCACCATGCATGTGGGCTTGGGACAGACTAGGCATGATGGCCCGGTGTACCAAGTGGCACCCGAATGGTGGACTTGGGAACCCTGCACACATCATTTGGGGCCGTGAGTGACACCCCGGCTGGATCTCCTTGCGGATGGAACCCAAATAGGCGATAAACCTGGACTAGAGACTTGTGTGGTTAGTCAGGTCGTGGCCGACTCCCTCGCCAGGCTTCCGGTTGAAGGTTGTCGAGATACACGACGTGTACATGGTGGTAAGTGGCGAGAGCGTGTGTGAAGAAGTACACCCCTGCAGGGTTAACATTATCTATTCAAATAGCCGTGTCCGTGGTAAAGGACTTACGGGTTTACTGCAGTTCATAGACAAGTGAAAGTGGATACTCTAAAATGCGCAAGATAAGCGTGAGTGCTATGGATGGCGTTCTCGTAGGGAGACGGGAGCAGATCCATAGTGGTGTATTGATATGGTGAATATGTGGACTCGTGTGCACCACCTCAAAAGAGTTACTTGCAGTCGTAGTTTAGGATAACCACCGAGTCAAAGATGGCTTGCTGCAGTTAAACTCCACCACCCCCTTTATTGAAACCGATGCATATGTAGTTAGTTCTGATGTAAGTCTTGCTGGGTACATTTGTACTCACGTTTGCTTATTTTATGTTTGTAGAGGCGTCGGTCTCGCTTAGTAGTTCAGCGTGGATTTCGACGTTTAGCTTGTTACCTCGGCTACGATCTTGTGCCCTCGGCAGATCAGTAGATAGTCAGGCTTCTCAGCCTTTTTCATTTGTAGATGTCTGTACTTAGACATGTTAAGCTTCCGCTTGTGCTTGTTGCTTGTATGCTCTGTATGTTGGGTCATGAGACCCATGTTTGTAATATCTCGCTCCTCAGAGCCTATTGAATAAATACTTTGAGTCGTAGAGTCTTTTTGTGATGCCATGTTGTATTTGCACATATTGAGCATATTGTGTGTATGATTGAAATGCTTGGTATGTGTGGGATCCGACAACCTAGTTGTTTATCTTTGGTAGCCTCTCTTATGGGGAAATGTAGTCTTGTGCTTCCATGAGCCATAGTCCGCTACAACCCTGTTCACCGGAGTCTTGCTAGCCCAAAGACTCTTGCTCAAAACACTTGATCGGGCCGGCATGTGATTCACTTCGTTCCTGTGTCATCCCTTCGGGAAATGTCACGCGGTGACATCTGAGTTCTCGCCTAGCACACTTTCTGACCGGGTTCCCGAGTCCTGTTAGCCCAGTGCTACAGCCCGGATTCGCCTGGCTTTGACCGACATGCTCGATGTTTATTCATGTATGCCTGTCCCCGTAAGTTAGTGCCACTTTGGGTTCACGACTAGTCATGTCGGCCCGGGTTCTCTGTCATATGGATGCTAGCGACACTATCATATACGTGAGCCAAAAGGCGCAAACGGTCCTGGGCCATGGTAAGGCGACACCTGTGGGAATACCGTGCGTGAGGCCGCAAAGTGATATTAGGTGTTACAGGCTAGATCGGTGTGACTTAGAATCGGGGTCCTGACAGAAAAACCTTATTATGCACTGGTCTCGTTCCGAGGATGAGGTACTGTCTGTGATATCGCATGACAATTTGAACTTATACTTTTACGCATGTGCCTTACGGATCTTTTTTGCAGGAAATCTGCTCGAAAAAGAATTCCGGTTTGAAAAGAACGACATGATATCACAAATATGTTGCCCGCTGCTTTGCTCTTGTTAGTACCTGTTGTCCTGTATCACTGTACTTGCATACATACCTGGTTCATTATGTGACAGCAGTATGCATGATAGCTTGCTTATCAATTGTTCGCTTCAAATTATCTGATCTATATGAATGGTTACATTATTGTAGAATATATCCAATGCCAATGGAATTTTTTAGCTCTGCATTGTTCTTGTAAGTACCTCGTGTCCTTTATCAGTGTACTTATATTGACAGGTAGTTGCTCATGTACCATCACTCTGCAGCTTATTTTCCTTTGCCCTCCATTTTCTACACATAAGATCTATATTTACTCTTACCATAAGGTTGGATAACACCGATGGTACCGAAGAAGTTTAGCTCTGCATTGCTCTTGGCTGTACCTTTTGCTGTGTCATTTGTACTTACATTTATAGCTACTTGGTTATGTAGCATCACTCTTCATCTTATCTTAAATATTCTCCATTTTTTCTTATATTGTCACATCTATATTTACTCTTAACAAAATGTAGAATAAAGGCAATGCTTATGAAGAAGATTCTGTGGTAAACTTCTTGAATTGCCCCCCCATTAGCATGGACAAGGGCTTTATAGAGCCTGCCTTGACCAATAATGTAAGTTTGTCCTTCTCAAGCCTTCAAACTTTGTTGGGTATATTTGGTTAGGCATGGTAGCAATGACTGTTTATTTTTTGTGTTTGCATCAAATTGCATGTTTAAAGTTTATTGTGTAATCCAGTTCATAAACAAAAGTTTGTCCTTCTCAATTTAAGTTTTCAGTTGTACAACCAAGTTCCTTCTTCATACCATGTAAATTAAAATATACAGAGCAACTGATCTTATTTTGCCAATTTGAAATGGGATAAATTGACAACACACTAACCATTGATACTTATGAGTTCTTGATCTGTAATCCAGTGGTGTCGTGAAGCTGCCAACTCCTTCACAATGTTATTTCCTGCAATGTCTTGACCTGAACAATACCATATTATGTTAATGCTACTTTAAACTGTGTCACTTCATTCGTCCGTAAGAAATGTGATGAATTGTCAGCACTGATACTTATATGTGTAAAACACATCATCACATGCTTGTTTATCTTTCAGAGTGAGGAGGATATAAGTGTCAAACAAGTGCAATCTCACCAGCTTGCTCAGCTGCTTGCGCTGCAGCTCCCGAGCAGGGCTAACCTTTCTTGAACTCTATTGAAGTGCTATCGGTTTATTATATTATTTTGTCGGCATGTTTAGTTGCACTCGTGGCGATCTTTGATGCCCAATGTAAGTAATCTGCTGTCTGCTTGTGCTTTATTATCATAGTGGTGAACTTTGATGCCCAGTGGATGTAATATGCCGTAATTTCTTTATTGTATAGTCTAGATTTTTTTCTTATTCACGATGCTGCAGTTATTTTACTGTATATATATCATGTCTTCGTAGTAAACCGTCCAAACCATAAAATTACGGTACATAATCGGGTCGTCATGCAAATCACCATGTATGATCCACATCATGGGCCCCGTCATCTTGGTCCGTTAACAGGCCTAAATTTAAATTGGCCCACTAGTAGATTCAGGCCTTTAATAGGCCGAGTAAACCGCTGGCCCTATTTTCCCAAGAAAACTCAATGGGCCTTTAGGAGGCTGAAAAGTAGGTTGGGCCTGAAACGTGCCGAACAGCTCACGGGCCGGCAGCAGGCCGAAATAGACCCCAGCCCATGAATGTGCCAATCAAATCATGGGCTTATAACAGGCCAAAATTGTCTCGGTCCTTGTTTGGCCCAATCAGATTATCATCTTGCGGCGTGAGCGGATGCAAACCGGGCCGTAGTTAGGCCCAACTATATGACGGGCTTTTAACAGGCCAAAATTAATATAGGGCGAAATGTTAAGCGGGCCCTTAATAGGCGAAACTAATATCGGGCGAATTACTAAATGCGCCTTTAGCAAATGGGCCCAAAAGCGTAGCGTCCAGTTGACGGGCCGAATCTGATATGGGCCATAATTTAGCCCAAAGCCTCTTAAAGGGTCGGACCTGATCTGGGCCGTAATTGGGACCAGAACGTGGTAGGCTTTTAATGGGCCGGATCTCATATGTGCCAATATTAGGCCCTGAACGTGGCGGGCCATTAATGGACCGGATCAAATATGGGCCGACATTTGGCCCAAAACATGGCACCCAGTTAATGGGCCGGCCTACTAGGGTCCTCAAAATCTTGTGGGCCTACAGCTGGGCTGGCCCATTAATGTCGGCAAAATCTCATGGGCCTTTAGCTGGGCCGGCCCATTATGGTTCACAAAAATCTTGTGGGCCTTCACCTCGGCCCGCCCATTATCGCCCGCAAAATCTTGTGGGCCTTTACCTGGGCCAGCCCATTATGGCCCGCAAAATCTTGTGGGCCTTTAGCTGGGCCAGCCCATTATGGTCCGCAAAATCTTGTGGGCCTTTAGTTGGGCCAGCCCATTTAAACTTTATGGGCCACTTTTGGGCCGGTCCACGTGTTAACACATCATAGGCGCATCTCACCCATTGGATGAGTGACACCTGTGCCAACACGGAGCTGACACGTGTTTCCTCCAGCCAATGATGATTTTACACGTGGAAAATCCCCCATTGGTCGGGGCTGTTAACGGGTTATCGGATCCAAAACTGGACCCGATAGCTTAACGGCGTTTCGTTACGGTGGATGCCATGAGTCGGTCACCCTTGACGAAAGCACTTCTGTGATGCGCGATTTATCGTCATGGAAGTGGACACTTCCGTGATGATAAATTTGGTAATGTCATGGAACACTTCTATGACAGCACAGGTATGACTATCTTGATTCTGTCATAAATTTGTCATGGATGTACATGCATGACAGAAAACGTGACCTACTGTGACAAACACGTATCATCAGGGAAGTGTATTTTTTGTAGTGATAGCTCTAGTGCATCCGTTGCATGGCAATCCCTACTCCTCGCATTGACATCAATTGATGGGCATCTTCATAGCCCGTTGATTAGCCGCGTCAATGTGAGACTTTCTCCTCTTTTTTTTCTCCACACAACCCCCATAATCATATTCTATTCCACCCATAGTGTTATATCCATGGCTCACGCTCATATATTGCGTGAAAGTTGAAAAAGTTTGAGAATACTAAAGTATGAAACAATTGCTTGGCTTGTCATCAGGGTTGTCCAAGATGAGAGAATTTTGTTGACGAAAATGAAACATGGCTTAACTATATGATTTTGCAGGGATGAGCTTTCTTTGGCCATGTTATTTTGAGAACACATAATTGCTTAGTTAGTATGCTTGAAGTATTATTAATTTTATGTCAATATTAAACTTTTGTCTTGAATCTTCGGATCTGAATATTCATGCCACAATAAAGAAATTTACATTGAAAATTATGCTAGGTAGCATTCCACATCAAAAATTCTGTTTTTATCATTTACCTACTCGAGGACGAGCAGGAATTAAGCTTGGGGATGCTTGATACGTCTCCAATGTATCTATAATTTTTTATTGTTCCATGCTATTATATTATCTGTTTTGGATGTTTAATGGGCTTTAATATGCTCTTTTATATTATTTTTGGGACTAACCTATTAACCAAAGGCCCAGTGCAAATTGTTTTTTTACCTATTTCAGTGTTTCGTAGAAAAGGAATATCAAACGGAATCCAAACGGAATGAAACATTCGCGAGGATCTTTCTTGGAATAAACGCAACCCAGGAAACTTGGTGTGGAAGTCTAGAACTCCGCGAGGAAGCCACGAGGCAGGAGGGCGCACCCAGGGGGGTAGGCGCGCCCCCCACCCTCGTGGGACCCTTGCAGCTCCACCGACCTACTTCTTTCGCCTATATATACTCTTATACCCTGAAAACATCCAGGGGAGCCACGAAACCACTTTTCCACCACCGCAACCTTTGTACCCGTGAGATCCCATCTTGGGGCCTTTTTCGGCGCTCCACCGAAGGGGGAATCAATCACGGAGGGCTTCTACATCAACACCATAGCCTCTCCGATGATGTGTGAGTAGTTTACCATAGACCTTCGGGTCCATAGTTATTAGCTAGATGGCTTCTTCTCTCTCTTTGGTTCTCAATACAAAGTTCTCCTCGATGTTCTTGGAGATCTATTTGATGTAATACTTTTTGCGATGTGTTTGTCGAGATCCGATGAATTGTGGGTTTATGAGCAAGATTATCTAAGAACAATATTAGATTCTTCTCTGAATTCCTATATGCATGATTTGATATCTTTGCAAATATCTTCGAATTACCAGTTTGGTTTGGCCTACTAGATTGATCTTTCTGGCAACGGGAGAAGTGCTTAGCTTTGGGTTCAATATTGCGATGTCCTTTCCTTGTGACAGCAGGGGCAGCAAGGCACGTATTTTATTGTTGCCATCGAGGATAAAAAGATGGGGTTTATATCATATTGCTTGAGTTTATCCCTCTACATCATGTCATCTTGCCTAATGTGTTACTCTGTTCTTATGAACTTAATACTCTAGATGCATCTTTGGATAGCGGTCGATGTGTGGAGTAATAGTAGTAGATGCAGAATCGTTTCGGTCTACTTGACACAGACGTGATGCCTATGTTCATGATGATGCCTAGATATTCTCATAACCATGCGCTTTTCTATCAATTGCTCGACAGTAATTTGTTCACCCACCGTAATATATGCTATCTTGAGAGAAGCCACTAGTGAAACCTATGGCCCCCGAGTCTACTTTACATCATATAAGTTTCCGGTCTATAATTCTAGTTTACTACTTATTTTGCAATCTTTACTTTCCAATCTATACAACAAAAATACATAAAATATATTTATCTTATTATCTTTATAAGATCTCACTTTTGCAAGTGGTCGTGAAGAGTTTGACAACCCCTTTATCGCGTTGGTTGCAAGGTTCTTGATTGTTTGTGCAGGTACTAGGCGATTTGCGTGTAGTCTCCTACTAGACTGATACCTTGGTTCTCAAAAACTAAGGGAAATACTTACGCTACTTTGTTGCATCACCCTTTCCTCTTCAAGGGAAAACCAACGCATGCTCAAGAGGTAGAAATTATGAATCACTTGATGCTTGCGAACCATGCCTCATGGGCAAGATGGCTAAGACTCTGTTCTCCGGAACAATGGAGCGAGCAACAGACTTGTTGGAAATAATACATACTGATGTATGCGGTCCGATGAGTGTTGATGCTTGCTACCAATTGAGCATGTGTTGGTTTTCCCTTGAAAAGGAAAGGGTGATGCAGCAAAGTAGCGTAAGTATTTCCCTCAGTTTTTGAGAACCAAGGTATCCATCCAGTAGGAGACTACACGCAACTTGCCTAGTACCTGCACAAACAAATAAGAACCTTGCAACCATCGCGATAAAGGGCTTGTCAATCCCTTCGCGGCCACTTGCAAAAGTTAGATCTGATAAAGATGATAAGATAAATATTTTTGGTATTTTGTTGTATAGATTGGAAAATAAAGATTGCAAAATAAATGGGGGCAGAAATAGCAAGTTAACGGGAAAATAATACAATGTAAAGTAGACCCGGGGCCATAGGTTTCACTAGTGGCTTCTCTCAAGATAGCATAGATTACGGTGGGTGAACAAATTACTGCTGAGCAATTGATAGAAAAGCGCATAGTTATGATGATATCTAAGGCAATGATCATGAATATAGGCATCACGTCTGTGTCAAGTAGACCGAAACGATTCTGCATCTACTACTATTACTCCACACATCGACTGCTATCCAAAGATGCATCTAGAGTATTAAGTTCATAAGAACAGAGTAACGCATTAGGCAAGATGACATGATGTAGAGGGATAAACTCAAGCAATATTATATTAACCCCATATTTTTATCCTCGATGGCAACAATACAATACGTGCCTTGCTGCCCTCGTCACATCGGGAAAGGACACCGCAAGATTGAACCCAAAGCTAATCACTTCTCCCATTACAAGAAAGATCAATCTAGTAGGCCAAACTAAACCGATAATTCGAAGAGACTTGCAAAGATATCAAATCATGCATATAAGATTTCAGAGAAGAACCAAATAATATTCATAGATAATCAAGTTCATAAACCCACAATTCATCGGATCTCGGCAAACACACCGCAAAAAGAGTTATATCGAATAGATCTCCAAGAAGATCGAGGAGAACTTTGTATTGAGATCCAAAGAGTGAGAAGAAGCCATCTAGCTAATAACTATGGACCCGAAGGTCAGTGGTAAACTACTCACACATCATCGGAGAGGCTATGGTGTTGATGTAGAAGCCATCCGTGATCGAATCCCCCTCCGGCAGATCGCCAGAAGAGGCCCCAAGATGGGATCTCGGTCTGAAGGTTGTGGTGGAAAAGGTGTTTCGTGGCTCTCCCGAAGGTTTCAGGGTATAAGAGTATATATAGGCGAAAGTAGTAGGTCGTGAGGCTGAGGGGCCACGGTGGTGGCGCCACCCCCTTAGTGGGCCCTCCTTCCTCGTGGCTTCCTTGCTGCTTCCTTGACGTCCACTCCAAGTCTCCTGGATTGCGTTTGTTCCAAAAATGATCCTCGCGTAGGTTTCATTTTGTTTGGATTCCATTTGATATCCCTTTTCTGCGAAACACTGAAATAAGCACAAAAAAATAGCAATTTGCTCTGGGCCTTCGGTTAATAGGTTAGTCCTAAAAATAATATAAAAAGGTATATTAAAGCTCATTAAACATCCAAAACAAATAATATAATAGCATGGAACAATAAAAAGGTATAGATACATTGGAGACGTATCAAGCATCCCCAAACTTAATTCCTGCTCGTCCTCGAGTAGGTAAATGATAAAAACAGAATTTTTGATGTGGAATGGTCCCTAACATAATTTTCAATGTAATTCTCTTTATTGTGGTATGAATGTTCAGATCCAAAAGATTCAAGATAAAAGTTTAATATTCACATAAAAATAGTAATACTTCAAGCATGCTAACCATGCAATTATGTCTTATCAAAATAACATAGGCAAAGAAAGCTTATCCCTACAAAATCATATAGTTTGGCCATGCATGCTTCATTTTGATCACACAAAATTCTCCCATCATGCATAACCCCGATGAGAAGCCGAGCAATTGGTTCATACTTTTTAACGCGCTTCAGCCTTTTCAACCCTTATGCATTACATGAGCGCAAGCCATGGATATAGCACTATAGGTGGAATAGCATATGATGATGGAGGTTATGTGAGAGGAAAAAAGGTGAAAGTCTCACATTGACTGGGCTAATCAACGGGCTATGGAGATGCCCATCAATTGATGTTAATGCGAGGAGTAGGGATTGCCATGCAACGGATGCACTAGAGCTATAAATATATGAAAGCTCATCAAAAGAAACTAAGTGGATGTGCATCCAACTTGCTTGCTCACGAAGACCTAGGGCATTTTGAGGAACCCCATCATTGGAATATACAAGCCAAGTTCTATAATGAAAAATTCGCACTAGTAAATGAAAGTGGCAAAATCAGAAACTCTCTATCATGAAGATCATGGTGCTATTTTGAAGCACAAGTGTGGAAAAAGGATAGTAACATTGTCCCTTTCTCTCTTTTTCTCTTTTTTTTGTTTGAGCTTCTTTGGCCTTTTTTTTATTTGGGCTTCTTTGGCCTCTCTTTTTTAAGTCTGCACCATTCTTCCTCACATGTGACAATTCTCTAATAATGATGACCATCACACTTTTATTTACTCATAACTCAATGTTACAACTCGATACTAGAACAAAAATATGACTCTATGTGAATGCCTCCGGTGGTGTACCGGGATATGCGATGAATCAAGAGCGACATGTATGAAAGAATTATGAAAGTGGCTTTGCCACAAATACGATGTCAACTACATGATCATGCAAAGCAATATGACAATGATGTACCATGTCATAATAAACGGAACGGTGGAAAGTTGCATGGCAATATATCTCGGAATGGCTATGGAAATGCCATAATAGGTAGGTATGGTGGCTGTTTTGAGGAAGATATAAGGAGTCTTATGTGTGATAGAGCGTATCGTATCACGGGGTTTGGATGCACCGGCGAAGTTTGCACCAACTCTCACGGCGAGAAAGTGCAATGAACGGTACCGTAGAGGCTAGCAAATTGCGGAAAGGTAAGAGTGCGCATAATCCATTGCTACGTCTTGAGCTTGCGTTGGTTTTCCTCAAAGAGGAGAGGGTGATGCAGCAAAGTGTAGCGTAAGTATTTCCCTCAATTTTGAGAACCAAGGTATCAATCCAGTAGGAGGCTCCTCAAAAGTCCCACGCACCTACACAAAGAAATGAGAACTCGCAACCAACGCAATAAAGGGGTTGTAAATCCCTTCATGGCCACTTCAAGTAAAGTGAGATCTAATAAAGATAGTATGATAAGATAAATATATTTTGGTATTTTATAATATAGATGCAAAAAGTAAAGATGCAAATAAAAGTAGATTGGGAGTAAATATGATAAGAGATAGACCCAGGGGCCATAGGTTTCACTAGTGGCTTCTCTCAAGATAGCATAAGTATTACGGTGGGTGAACAAATTATTGCCGAGCAATTGATAGATAAGCGCATAGTTATGAGATTATCTAGGCATGATCATGTATATAGGCTTCACGTCCATAACAAGTAGACCGACTCCTGCCTGCATGTACTACTCTTACTCCACACATCGACCGCTATCCAGCATGCATCTAGAGTATTAAGTTCATAAGAACGGAGTAACGCATTAAGAAAGATGACATGATGTAGAGGGATAAACTCATGCAATATGATATAAACCCCATCTTGTTATCCTCGATGGCAACAATACAATACGTGCCTTGCAACCCTTTACATCCTTTGGGTAAGGACACCGCAAGATTGAACCCAAAGCTAAGCACTTCTCCCATGGCAAGAAAGATCAATCTAGTAGGCCAAACCAAACTGATAATTCGAAGAGACTTGCAAAGATAACTTAATCATACATAAAAGAATTCAGAGAAGATTCAAATATTATTCATAGATAAACTTGATTATAAACCCACAATTCATCGGATCTCGACAAACACACCGCAAAAAGAGATTACATCGAATAGATCTCCACAAGAGAGGGGGAGAACATTGTATTGAGATCCAAAAAGAGAGAAGAAGCCATCTTGCTAATGAATATGGACCCGTAGGTCTGTGGTAAACTACTCACAACTCATCGGAGGGGCAAGGGTGTTGATGTAGAGGCCCTCCGTGCTTGATTCCCCCTCCGTGAGTCTTGGCGAAGGCTCCAAGATGGGATCTCGCGGATCTGAAGGTTACGGTGGTGGAAATTGTGTTTCGTGGTGCCCTGGATGTTTTCGAGTGCGTGGGTATATATAGGAAGAAGAAATGCGTCGGTGGCATGAGGGGCCCACGAGACAGGCGCGCCCTATAGGGGCGCACCCTCCTATCTCGTGGAGGCTCCGGTTGCTTCTTGACTTGCACTCCAAGTTCTCTGGATCTCGTTCGGCGAGAAAATCACATTCCCGAAGGTTTCATTCCGTTTGGACTCCATTTGATATTGCTTTTCTTCGAAATACTGAAATAGGCAAAAAAAAAACAGCAATATGGGATGGGCCTCCGGTTAAAAGGTTAGTCCCAAAAATGATATAAATGTGGAAAATAAAGCCCAATAAAGCCTAAAACAGTAGATAAAGTAGCATGGAGCAATAAAAAATTATAGATACGTTGGAGACGTATCAGGCATCTAAGCTTAATTCCTGCTCGTCCTCGAGTAGGTAAATGATAAAAAGAGAATTTTTGATGCGGAGTGATACTTTGGCATAATTTCAATGTAAATCTTCTTAATCGTGGTATGATATTCAGATCCGAAAGATTCAAGACAAAAGTTCATATTGACATAAAAATAATAATACTTCAAGTATACTAACTAAGCAATTATGTCTTCTCAAAATAACATGGCCAAAGAAAGTTATCCCTACAAAATCATATAGTCCGGCTATGCTCCATCTTCCCACACAAAATATTTAAATCATGCACAACCCGATGACAAGCCAAGCAATTGTTTCATACTTTAACATTTTCAAAACTTTTTCAATCTTCACGCAATACATGGCGTGAGCCAGGGATTTAGCACTTTATGTGGAATTTGATGGTGGTTGTGGAGAAGACATATAGGTAGTAGATAGTCTCACATCAACTAGGCGTATCAACGGGCTATGGAGATGCCCATCAATAGATATCAATGTGAGTGAGTAGGGATTGCTATGCAACAAATGCACTAGAGCTATAAGTATATGAAAGCTCAACAAAAGAAACTAAGTGGGTGTGCATCCAACTCGCTTGCTCACAAAGACCTAGGGCATTTTAGGAAACCCATCATTGGAATATACAAGCCAAGTTCTATAATGAAAAATTCCCACTAGTATATGAAAGTGACAAAATGAGAGACTCTCTATCATGAAGATCTTGGTGCTACTTTGAAGCACAAGTGTGGTAAAAGGATATTAATTGCCCCTTCTCTCTTATTCTCTCAATTTTTTTTCTTTTTTTCTTTCTTTGGGCCTGTTCTCCTTTTTTATGGCCTCTTTTTTATCTTTTTTTTATTTTTCGTCCGGAGTCTCATCCTGACTAGTGGGGGAATCATAGTCTCCATCATCCTTTCCTCACTGGGACAATGCTCTAATAATGATGATCATCACACTTTTATTTACTTACAACTCAAGAATTACAACTCGATACTTAGAACAACATATGACTCTATATGAGTGCCTCCGGCGGTGTACCGGGATATGGAATGATTCATGAGTGACATGTATGAAAGAATTATGAATGGTGGATTTGCCACAAATACGATGTCAACTACCTGATCATGCTAGCAATATGACAATGATGGAGCGTGTCATAATAAACGGAACGGTGGAAAGTTGCATGGCAATATATCTCGGAATGGCTATGGAAATGCCATAATAGGAAGGTATGGTGGCTGTTTTGAGGAAGATATATGGTGGGTGTATGATACCGGCGAAAAGTCTTGGCGGTATTAGAGAGGCTAGCAATGGTGGAAGGATGGGAAAAAGTGTGTATAATCCATGGACTCAACATTAGTCATAAAGAACTCATATACTTATTGCAAAAATCTAGAAGTTATCAAAGCAAAGTATTACGTGCATGCTCCTAGGGGAATAGATTGGTAGGAAAAGACCATCGCCCGTCCCCGACCGCCACTCATAAGGAAGACAATCAATAAATAAATCACGCTCCGAGTTCATCACATAACGGTTCACCATACGTGCATGCTACGGGAATCACAAACTTCAACACAAGTATTCTTTAAGTTCACAAATACTCAACTAGCATGACTCTAATATAACCATATTCATATCTCAAAGCAATTATCAAGCATCAAATTTTTCTTAGTATTCAACGCACTCAAAAGAAAGTTTCACATATCTTGAATACCAAGTATATTAACATTAAGAAAATTACCATGCTATTAACGACTCTCAAAATAATCTAAGTGAAGCATGAGAGATCAATACTTTCTTTAAAACAAATATACCACCGTGCTCTAAAAGATCTAAGTGAAGCACTAGAGCAAAAATTATCACGCTCAAAAGATATAAGTGAAGCACTATGAGCAAAACTATCAAGCTCAAAAGATATAAGTGAAGCACATAGAGTATTCTATCAAATTCCAATTTATGTATGGCTCTCCCAAAAGGTTTTTACAGGAAGGATGATTGTGGTAAACTAAAAAGCAAAGACTAATATAATACATGACGCTCCAAGCAAAACACTTATCATGTGGTGAATAAAAATATGGCCCCAAGTAAAGTTACCAATGGACGAAGACGAAAGAGGTGATGCCTTCCCGGGGCATCCCCAAGCTTAGGCTTTTGGCTATTCTTGAATATCTTGGGGTGCCATGGGCATCCCCAAGCTTAGGCTCTTGCCACCCTTTATTCCATAGTCCATAAAAGCTTTACCCAAAACTTGAAAACTTCACAACACAAAACTCAATAGAAATCTCGTGAGCTCCGTTAGAGAAAGAAAACAAAAGGCTACTTTAAGGTACTGTAATGAACTCATTCTTTATTTATATTGGTGTTAAACCTACTGTATTCCAACTTCTCTATGGATTATAAACTATTTTACTAGCCATAGATTCATCAAAATAAGCAAACAACACACGAAAAACAGAATCTGTCAAAAACAGAACAGTCTGTAGTAATCTGTAACTAACGCAAACTTCTGGAACTCCAAAAACATCTACAAAAATTAGAAGACCTATAAAATTTGTTTATTGATCAGCAGCAATTGGAATCACTATTTTATCACGTTCTGGTGATTTTTAACAATTCAGGCACTGAGCGCAAAGTTTCTGGAAATTACAGCAAGATCAAATAATTATCATCCAAGAAGATCCAGTAGGTTTAACTTGGCACAAACACTAATTAAAAGATAAAACCACATCTAAACAGAGGGTAGATGGATTATTTATTCCTAAACATAAACAAAAACAAAAACATAAAGAAAATTGGTTTGCCTCTCAACTAGCGCTATCGTTTAATGCCCCTAGCTAGGCATAAAAGCGAGGATAGATCTAACGAGTGCCATCTTTGGCACTAAACTCGTAAGTAGCACGCATGATAGATTCATAAGGTAATTTAACTTTATTTCTTGGAATGTTCTCCATGCTTTTCTTTGAGGGAAATTGGAATCTAATATTCCCTTCCTTCATATCAATAATCGCACCAATCGTTCTAAGGAAAGGTCTACCAAGAATAATAGGACATGAAAGATTGCAATCTATATCAAGAACGATAAAATCTACGGGCACCAAATTTCTATTTGGAACGATAAGAATATCATAGATTCTTCCCATAGGCTTTTTAATGGTGGAATCCGCAAGGTGCAAATTTAAAGAACAATCATCAAGATCGTGGAAACCTAGAATATCACATAAAGTTTTCGGAATCGTGGAAACACTAGCACCCAAATCACACAAAGCAAAACACTCATAATCTTTAATTCTAATCTTTATATTAGGTTCCCACTCATCATTAAGTCTTCTAGGTATAGAAACTTCCAAATTAAGTTTCTCATCATAAAATTGCATCAAGGCATCAACAATATGCTTGGTAAAGGCTTTATTTTGACTATAAGCATGAGGAGAATTAACAACGGCTTGCAACAAGGAAATACAACCTTTTAAAGAGCAATTATCATAATTAAATTCCTTGAAGTCCGAGATAGTGGGTTCAACATTATTAGAAGTTGAGGATTCTCCAATCTCACTTTTACCAAATTTATCATTAAGATCTAAAGATCCCGAATTCTTGGGACGCCTTCTAGGCAAAGTTGACTCATCATCAGTCCCATAATCATAAAAGTTCATATTGCAAAACATAGATCTAATTGTAGATGCATCAATAACTTTAAGATCCTCATCATTATTTTCATGGAAACTAGAAGAACACGATTTTATAAAGCTTTCTTTCTTAGCACGCAATCCAGCGGTTCTTTCCATGCACTCGTCAATGGAAATTCTCATTACTTTGACAGACTCATTATTATCATGCTTAGGAGAAGAAGATCCAAGTTTAAGAGAATTAACATCAAGCGAAAGTCTATCAACGTTCCTAGCCAAATCATCAACTTTGAGCAATTTTTCTTCAAGCATAGCATTAAAATTCTTTTGAGAGATCATAAATTCTTTTATGATATTCTCAAAATCAGAGGGCATCTTATTAAAATTACCATAAGAATTATTGTAGGAATTTCCATAATTATTAGAGGAATTACTAGGGAACGGTCTAGCATTAAAATTTCCTCTATAAGCATTGTTTCCAAAACTATTCCTACCAACAAAATTCACATCCATAGATTCATTATTATTCTCAATCAAGGAAGACAAAGGCATGTCATTGGGATCAAGAGGAGTATTTTTAGTAGCAAGCATCTTCATAAGTTCATCCATCTTTTCACTTAAAACATTGATTTCTTCTATAGCATGCACCTTTTTACTAGAAGATCTTTCGGTGTGCCATTGAGAATAATTAGCCGTAATATTATCAAGTAATTTTGTAGCATCTCCTAACGTGATTTCCATAAAGGTGCCTCCATGCCGAATCTAAGAGATTTCTAGAAGCAAAGTTCAAACCGGCATAAAATTTTTGTATGATCATCCATAAGTTCAAACCATGAGTAGGGCAATTGCGAAGCATCAATCTCATTCTTTCCCAAGATTGGGCAACATGCTCATGATCAAGTTGTTTAAAATTCATAATATCGTTCCTAAGAGTGATGATCTTAGCGGGAGGAAAATACTTAGAGATAAAAGCATCTTTGCACTTGTTCCAAGAATCAATACTATTCTTAGGCAAAGATGAAAACCAAACCTTAGCACGATCTGTAAGTGAAAACGGAAATAACTTCAATTTGACAATATTGTTATCTGTATCTTTCTTCTTTTGCATATCACACAAATCAACAAAGTTGTTTAGATGAGTAGCGGCATCTTCACTACGAAGGCCGGCGAATTGATCTTTCATAACAAGATTCAAAGAAAGCGGTATTGATTTCACAAGACTCATCATTATTAAGAGGAGCAATCGAATTACTAAGGAAATCATTATTATTGGTACTCGAGAAGTCACACAATTTGTATTATCTTGCGCCATGGCAACAAGTAATCCAACACACAAGCAAGCGGAAAAAGCGGCAAGCAAAAGAGAGGAGGAGATTGGGAAAGAGAGGGCGAATAAAGCGACAAGGGTGAAGTGGGGGAGAGGAAAACGAGAGGAAAATGGCAAATAATGTAAATGCAAGGGAGATAGGTTTGTGATGGGTACTTGGTATGTCTTGACTTGAGCGAAGACCTCCCCGGCAACGGCGCCAGAAATCCTTCCTGCTACGTCTTGAGCTTGCGTTGGTTTTCCTCGAAGAGGAGAGGGTGATGCAGCAAAGTGTAGCGTAAGTATTTCCCTCAGTTTTGAGAAACAAGGTATCAATCCAGTAGGAGGCTCCTCAAAAGTCCCATTCACCTACACAAACAAACTGAGAACTCGCAACCAACGCAATAAAGGGGTTGTCAATCCCTTCACGGCCACTTGCAAAAGTGAGATCTAGTAAAGATAGTATGATAAGATAAATATATTTTTGGTATTTTATAATATAGATGCAAAAAGTAAAGATGCAAATAAAAGTAGATTGGAAGTAAATATGATAAGAGATAGACCCGGGGGCCATAGGTTTCACTAGTGGCTTCTCTCAAGATAGCATAAGTATTATGGTGGGTGAACAAATTACTGTCGAGCCATTGATAGAAAAGCGCATAGTTATGAGATTATCTAGGCATGATCATGTATATAGGCATCACGTCCATAACAAGTAGACAGACTCCTGCCTGCATCTGCTACTATTACTCCACACATCGACTGCTATCCAGCATGCATCTAGAGTATTAAGTTCATAAGAACAGAGTAACACATTAAGCAAGATGACATGATGTAGAGGGATAAACTCATGCAATATGATATAAACCCCATCTTGTTATCCTCGATGGCAACAATACAATACGTGCCTTGCAACCCTTTACATCCTTTGGGTAAGGACACCGCAAGATTGAACCCAAAGCTAAGCACTTCTCCCATGGCAAGAAAGATCAATCTAGTAGGCCAAACCAAACTGATAATTGAAGAGACTTGCAAAGATAACTTAATCATACATAAAAGAATTCAGAGAAGATTCAAATATTATTCATAGATAAACTTGATCATAAACCCACAATTCATCGGATCTCGACAAGCACACCGCAAAAAGAGATTACATCGAATAGATCTCCACAAGAGAGGGGGAGAACATTGTATTGAGATCCAAAAAGAGAGAAGAAGCCATCTAGCTAATAACTATGGACCCGTGGAGTCTGTGGTAAACTACTCACAACTCATCGGAGGGGCAAGGATGTTGATGTAGAGGCCCTCCGTGCTTGATTCCCCCTCCGGCAGAGTGCCGGCGAAGGCTCCAAGATGGGATCTCGCGGATACAGAAGGTTACGGTGGTGGAAATTGTGTTACGTGGTGCCCCTGGATGTTTTCGGGGTACGTAGGTACTCCCTCCGTTTCTTTTTAGTCCGCATATAAGGTTTGGTCAAAGTCAAGCTTTGTAGAGTTTGTCTAACTTTATATTAAAAATATAAACATTCACAATATGAAAACAATATTATCAGATGCACCATGAAACGTATTTTCATACTATATAGTTTTAGTATTGTAGATGTTTATATTTTTTTATATAAATTTGGTCAGACTTTGTGTAGTTTGACTTTGACCAAATCTTATGTGCGGAGTAAAAAAGAAAAGGAGGGAGTATATATAGGAAGAAGAAGTACGTCGGTGGCCGCCCGTGGGGTCCACGAGACAGGGGGCGCGCCCTATAGGGGGGGGCACCCTCCTATCTCGTGGAGGCTCCGGTTGCTTCTTGACTTGCACTCCAAGTTCTCTGGATCACGTTCAAGTGAAAATCACATTCGAAGGTTTCATTCCGTTTGGACGCCTTTGATATTCCTTTTCTTGAAATACTGAAATAGGCAAAAAAAACAGCAATATGGGTTGGGCCTCCGGTTAATAGGTTAGTCCCAAAAATGATATAAAAGTGGAAAATAAAGCCCAATAAAGCCTAAAACAGTAGATAAAGTAGCATGGAGCAATCAAAAATTATAGATACGTTGGAGACGTATCATCCATGGACTCACATTAGTCATAAAGAACTCACATACTTATTGCAAAAGTTTATTAGCCCTCGAAGCAAAGTACTACTATGCATGCCCCTAGAGGGATAGATTGGTAGGAAAAGGCCATCACTCGTCCCCGACCGCCACTCATAAGGAAAGCACTCAAAGAACACTCCATGCTTCAAATTTGTCACACAACGTTTATCATACATGCATGCTACGGGACTTGCCAACTTTAACACAACTATTTCCCAATTTCACAATTACCCAACTAGCATGATTCTAACATTACCACCTTTATATCTCAAAACATCTATCAAGCATCATAGTATTCAATGCACTCTATATGAAAGTTTTTATCGTACCCATCTTGGATGCCTATCATATTAGCACTAATGTTATAGCCAAAGCAAATTACCATGCCGTTCTAAAATACTCTCAAAAATATAAGTGAAGCATGAGAGATCAATAATTTCTATAAAATAAAACAACCACCGTGCTCTAAAAAAATATAAGTGAAGCTTTAGAGCAAAATTATCTAGCTCAAAAGATATAAGTGAACCACATAGAGTATCCTAATAAATTCTGATTCATGTGTGTCTCTCCCAAAAGGTGTGTACAGAAAGGATGATTGTGGTAAACTAAAAGGCAAAGACTCAAATCATACAAGACGCTCCAAGCAAAACACATATCATGTGGTGAATAAAATTATAGCCTCAAGTAAAGTTACCGATAGACGAAGACGAAAGAGGGGATGCCTTCCGGGGCATCCCCAAGCTTAGGCTTCTGGTTGCCCTTGAATTTTACCTTGCGGTTCCTTGGGCATCCCCAAACTTAGGCTCTTGCCACTCCTTGTTCCATAATCCATCAAATCTTTACCCAAAAACTTGAAAACTTCACAACACAAAACTCAACAGAAAATCTCATGAGCTCCGTTAGTATAAGAAAACAAACCATCACCTTAAGGTACTGTAATGAACTCATTCTTTATTTATATTGGTGTTAAACCTACTGTATTCCAACTTCTCTATGGTTCATACCCCCCGATACTAGCCATAGGTTCATCAAAATAAGCAAACAACACACGAAAAACAGAATCTGTCAAAAACAGAACAGTCTGTAGCAATCTGATTTGTTCGAATACTTATGGAATTCCAACAATTATGAAAAACTAGGACAACCTGGATAATTTTTATAGTGATCTACTGCAAAAAGAATTGGTATTTTATCACGTTCAGATGAATTTTAATAATTATTTTCGTGAGCGCAAAGTTTATGTCTTTTTTAGCAAGATCAAAAAACTATCACCCAAGAAGATCCTATTGGTTCTACTTGGCACAAACACTAACTAAAACATAAAAACACATCTAAACAGAGGCTAGATGAACTATTTATTACTAAACAGGAACAAAAATCAAGGAACAAAAATAAATTTGGGTTGCCTCCCAATAAGCGTTGTCGTTTAACGCCCCTAGCTAGGCATAAAACAAGAATAGATCTAGGTATTGTCATCTTTGGTATGCAATCCATAAGTGGCTCTCATAATAGATTCATAAGGTAATTTAATTTATTCATAGTAAAGTGTTCCATGCATTTCCTTAATAGAAATTGGAATATAATATTTCCTTCTTTAATATCAATAATTGCACCAATCGTTTTGAGGAAAGGTCTACCAAGAATAATAGGACATGTAGGATTGCAATCTATATCATAAACAATGAAATCTATGGGCACATAATTCCTATTTGCAACAATAAGAACATCATTAATCCTTCCCATAGGTTTCTTAATGGTGGAATCCACAAGATGCAAATTTAAAGAGCAATCATCAAATTCAGGGAAACCTAGCACATCACACAAAGTTTTGGGAATCGTGGAAACACTAGCACCCAAATCACATAAAGCATAACATTCATGATTTTTCGTCTTAATTTTAATAGTAGTTTCCCACTCGTCATAGAGTTTTCTAGGGATAGAAACTTCCAATTCAAGCTTTTCTTCATAGGAATGCATTAAAGCATCAACGATATGTTTGGTAAAAGCTTTATTTTGACTATAAGCATGAGGAGAATTTAATACGGATTGCAACAAGGAAATACAATCTATTAAAGAACAATTATCATAATTAAATTCCTTGAAATCCAAAATAGTGGGTTCATTGCTATGTAAAGTTTTGACCTCTTCAATCCCACTTTTACCAATTTTTGCATCAAGATCTAAAAACTCCGAATCATTGGGACGCCTTTTAACTAAAGTTGACTCATCTCCAGTCCCATCTTTATCAAGATTTAAATTGGAAAACAAAGATTTAATAGGAGACACATCAATCACTTTTAGATCTTCATCATTATTATCATTAAAACTAGAAGAACACGCTTTGACGAAGCAATCTTTTTTAGCACGCATCCTAGCGGTTCTTTCTTTACACTCATCAATGGAAATTCTCATGGCTTTGGGAGACTCATTGATATCATGCTTAGGTGAGATAGATCTAAGTTTCAGAGAATCAACATCAAGATAAATTCTATCCACATTCCTAGCCAACTCATCAATCTTAGGCAATTTTACTTCAAGCAAAGCATTTAAATTCTTTTGCGAATTCATAAATTCTTTAACACTAATCTCAAAATCAGAGGGCATCTTATTAAAATTTCCATAAGAATTTTTGTAGGAATTACCATAATTATTAGAGGAATTACTAGGGAACGACCTAGAATTAAAGTTTCCTCTATACGCGTTGTTACCAAAATTGTTCCTACCAACAAAATTCATATCCATAGATTCATTATTATTCTCAATCAAAGTAGACAAAGGCATATCATTAGGATCAAAACAAACATCATTTCTAAGAGAGATGATCTTAGCGGGAGGAAAATACTTAGAGATAAAAGCATCTTTGCACTTATTCCATGAATCAATACTATTTTTAGGCAAAGAAGAGAACCAAGTTTTAGCACGATCTCTAAGCGAAAACGGAAATAGCTTCAATTTAACAAAATCATTATCCACATCTTTCTTCTTTTGCATATCACACAAATCAACGAAGTTGTTTAGATGGGTAGCGGCACCTTCACTAGGAAGGCCAGCAAATTGATCTTTCATGACAAGATTCAAAAAAGAAACATTAATTTCACAGGATTCAGCATCGGTAATAGGAGCAATCGGAGTGCTAATAAAATCATTATTTTTGGTATTGGAAAAGTCACACAATTTAGTATTATCTTGAGCCATCGTGACAATCTATCAATCCAACAAGCAAGCAGAGAAGAAGCAAGCAAAAAGAGACGGACGAAAAAGGGCGAATAAAACGGCAAAGGTGAAGTGGGGGAGAGGAAAACGAGAGGCAAATGGCAAATAATGTAATGCGAGGGATAGGAGTTTGTGATGGGTACTTGGTATATCTTGACTTGTGCGTGATATCCCCGGCAACGGCGCCAGAAATCGCACGTTGGCAGGAGACCAAATCTTGACTTGACTTGGCGTAAGCCTTCCCGGCAACGGCGCCAGAAATCCTTCTTGCTACCTCTTGAGCATGCGTTGGTTTTCCCTTGAAGAGGAAAGGGTGATGCAGCAAAGTAGCGTAAGTATTTCCCTCAGTTTTTGAGAACCAAGGTATCAATCCAGTAGGAGACTACACGCAAGTCACCTAGTACCTGCACAAACAAATAAGAACCTTGCAACCAACACGATAAAGGGGTTGTCAATCCCTTCACGGCCACTTGCAAAAGTGAGATATGATAAAGATGATAAGATAACTATTTTGGTATTCTTGTTGTATAGATTGAAAAATAAAGATTGCAAAATAAACGGCGGCAGAAATAGCAAGTTAACGGGAAAAAAAATATGATGTAAAGTAGACCTGGCGGCCATAGGTTTCACTAGTGGCTTCTCTCAAGATAGCATAGATTACGGTGGGTGAACAAATTACTGCCGAGCAATTGATAGAAAATAAAATAGTTATGATGATATATAAGGCAATGATCATGAATATAGGCATCACGTCCGTGTCAAGTAGACCGAAACGATTCTGCATCTACTACTATTACTCCACACATCGACTGCTATCCAAAGATGCATCTAGAGTATTAAGTTCATAAGAACGGAGTAATGCATTAGGCAACATGACATGATGTAGAGGGATAAACTCAAGCAATATGATATAAACCCCATCTTTTTATCCTCGATGGCAACAATACAATGCGTGCCTTGCTGCCCTAACATCCTTTGGGAAAGTACAATCGCAAGATTTAACCCAAAGCTAAGCACTTCTCCCATTGCAGGAAAGATCAATCTAATAGGCCAAACAAAACCAATAATTTGAAGAGATTGACAAAGATATCAAATCATGCATATAAGAATTCAGAGAAGAATCAAATAATATTCATAGATAATCAAGTTCATAAACCCACAGTTCATCGGATCTCAGCAAACACATCGCAAAAAGAGTTACATCGAATAGATCTCCAAGAAGATCGAGGAGAACTTTGTATTGAGATCCAAAAGAGAGAGAAGAAGCCATGTAGCTAATAACTATGGACCCGAAGGTCTGTGGTTAAGTACTCACACATCATTGAAGAGGCTACGGTGTTGATGTAGAAGCCCTCCATGATCGAATCCCCCTCCGGCAGATCGCCGGAAGAGGCCCCAAGATGGGATCTCGCGGGTACAGAAGGTTGCGGCGGTGGAAAAGGTGTTTCGTGGCTCTCCCCGAAGGATTTAGGGTATAAGAGTATATATAGGCGAAAGAAGTAGGTCGGTGGAGCTGCGAGGGGCCCACAAGGGTGGGGGCGCGCCCTCCTGCCTCGTGGCTTCCTCGCTGCTTCCTTGACGTCCACTCCAAGTCTCCTGGATTGCATTTGTTGCAAAAATGATCCTCGCGAAGGTTTCATTCCGTTTGGATTCCGTTTGATATTCCTTTTCTGCGAAACACTGAAATAGGCAAAAAAACAGCAATTTGCACTGGGCCTTCGGTTAATAGGTTAGTCCCAAAAATAATATAAAAGGTATATTAAAGCCCATTAAACATCCAAAATAGATAATATAATAGCATGGAACAATAAAAAATTATACATACGTTGGAGACGTATCAATGCTGGCGGCAGGTATCGTTATTTTCTGACCTTCATAGATGATTTGAACATATATGGGCATATCTACTTGATGAAACATAAGTCAGAAACATTTGAAAAATTCAAAGAATTTTAGAGTGAAGTGGAAAATCATCGTAACAAGAAAATAAAGTTTCTGCGATCTGATCCTGGAGGTGAATATTTGATTTACGAGTTTGGTCTTCATTTGAAACAATGCGGAATAGTTTCACAACTCACGCCATGCAGAACACCACAGTGTAATGGTGTGTCCAAACGTTGTAATCGCACTTTATTAGATATGGTGCGATCTATGATGTCTCTTACTGATTTACCGCTATCGTTTTGGGGTTGCGCTTTAGAGACGGCTGCATTCACGTTAAATAGGGCACCATCTAAATCCGTTGAGACGACACCATATGAACTGTGGTTTGGCAAGAAACCCAAGTTATCACTTCTTAAAGTTTGGGGCTGCGATGCTTATGTGAAAAAGCTTCAACCTGATAAGCTCGAACCCAAATCGGAGAAATGTGTCTTCATAGGATACACAAAGGAAACTGTTGGGTACACCTTCTATCATAGATCTGAAGGCAAGATATTGGTTGCTAAGAATGGATCCTTTCTAGAGAAGGAGTTTCTCTCGAAAGAAGTGAGTGGGAGGAAAGTAGAACTTGATGAGGTAATTGTACCTTCTCCCGAATTGGAAAGTAGTACATCACAGAAATCAGTTCGAGTGATTCCTACACCAATTAGTGAGGAAGCTAATGATGATGATCATGAAACTTCTAATCAAGTTACTACTGAACCTCGTAGGTCAACTACAGTAAGATCCGCACCAGAGTGGTATGGTAATCATGTTCTGGAGGTCATGTTACTTGACCATGACGAACCTACGAATTATGAGGAAGCGATGATGAGCCCAGATTCCACGGAATGGCTTGAGGCCATGAAATCTGAGATGGGATCCATGTATGAGAACAAAGTGTGGACTTTGGTTGACTTGCCCGATGATCGGCAAGCCATAGAGAATAAATGGATCTTCAATAAGAAGACTGATGATGACGGTAATGTTACTGTCTACAAAGCTCGACTTGTTGTGAAAGGTTTTCGACAAGTTCAAGGAGTTGACTACGATGAGACCTTCTCACCCGTAGCGGTGCTTAAGTCTGTCCGAATCATGTTAACAATTGCCGCATTTTATGATTATGAAATTTGGCAAATGGATGTCAAAACTGCATTCCTGAATGGATTTCTGGAAGAAGAGTTGTATATGATGCAACCAGAAGGTTTTGTGAATCCTAAAGGTGCTAACAAAGTGTGCAAGCTCCAGCGATCCATCTATGGACTGGTGCAAGCATCTCGGAGTTGGAATATACGCTTTGATGAGTTGATCAAAGCATATAGTTTTATACAGACTTGCGGTGAAGCCTGTATTTTACAAGAAAGTGAGCGGGAGCACTACAGCTTTTCTGATAAGTATATGTGAATGACATATTGTTGATCGGAAATGATGTATAATTTTCTGGAAAGCATAAAGGAGTGTTTGAAAGGAGTTTTTCAAAGAAAGACCTCGGTGAAGCTGCTTACATATTGAGCATCAAGATCTATAGAGATAGAACAAGACACTTGATAAGTTTTTCTTTTCAATGAGTACATACCTTGATAAGATTTTGAAGTAGTTCAAAATGGAACAGTCAAAGAAGGAGTTCTTGCCTGTGTTGCAAGGTGTGAAGTTGAGTAAAGACTCAAAACCCGACCACAACAGAAAATAGAAAGAGAATGAAAATTCATTCCCTATGCCTCAGTCATAGGTTCTATGAAGTATGTTATGCTCTGTACCAGACCTATTGTGAAACTCACCATGAGTTTGGTAAGAGGGTACAGTAGTGATCCAGGAGTGGATCACTTGACAACGGTCAAAATTATCCTTCGAAGACTACGGAGATATTTCTCGGTTATGGAGGTGATAAAGAGTTCGTCGTAAAGAGTTACACTGATGCAAGCTTTTACACCGATCCGGATGACTCTGAGTCTCAATCTCGATACATATTGAAAGTGGGATCTATTAGCTAGAGTAGCTCCATGTAGAGCATTGTAGACATAGCTAATTTGCAAAATACATACGACTCTGAATGTGACAGACCCATTGACTAAGCTTCTCTCACAAGCAAAACATGATCACACCTTAGTACTCTTTGGGTGTTAATCACATAGCGATGTGAACTAGATTATTGACTCTAGTAAAACCCTTTGGGTATTAGTCACATGGCGATGTGAACTAATCACATGGTAATGTGAACTATTGGTGTTAAATCACATGGCGATGTGAACTAGATTATTGACTCTAGTGCAAGTGGCAGACTAAAGGAAATATGCCCTAGAGGCAATAATAAAGTTGTTATTTATATTTCCTTATATCATGATAAATGTTTATTATTCATGCTAGAATTCTGTTAACCGGAAACTTAGTACACGTGTGAATACATAGAAAAAACAGAGTGTCCCTAGTATGCCTCTACTTGACTAGCTCGTTAATCAAAGATGGTTATGTTTCCTGACCATAGACATGTGTTGTCATTTGATGAATGGGATCACATCATTAGAGAATGATGTGATGGACAAGACCCATCCATTAACTTAGCATTATGATCGTTGAGTTTTATTGCTATTGCTTTCTTCATGACTTATACATGTTCCTCTGACTATGAAATTATGCAACTCCCGAATACCGAAGGAACACTTTGTGTGCTATCAAACATCACAACATAACTGGGTGATTATAAAGATGCTCTACATGTGTCTCCGAAAGTGTTTGTTGGGTTGGCATAGATCGAAATTAGGATTTGTCACTCCGTGTATCGAAGAGGTATCTGTGGGCCCTCTCGGTAATGCTCATCACTATAAGCCTTGCAAGCAATGTGACTAATGAGTTAGTTGCGGCATGAAGTATTACGGAACGAGTAAAGAGACTTGCCGGTAACGAGATTGAACTAGGTATGATGATACCGACGATCGAACCTCGGGAAAGTAACATACCGATGACAACGGGAACAACATATGTTGTTATGCGGTTTGACCGATAAAGATCTTGGTAGAATGTGTGGGAGCCAATATGAGCATCTAGGTTCCGCTATTGGTTATTGACTGGAGATGTGTCTCAGTCATGTCTACATAGTTCTCGAACCCGTAGGGTCCGCATTCTTAACGTTCGATGACGATCGGTATGATGAGTTTATGTGTTTTGATGTACCGAAGGTAGTTCGGAGTCCCGTATGAGATCACGGACATGATGAGGAGTCTCAAAATGGTCGAGACATAAAGATTGATACATTGGAAGACTATATTCGGACACCACAATAGTTCCGAGGTGTATTGGGTATTTTCCGGAGTACTGGGGGGTTACCGGAACCCCCCGAGGGGTTATTGGGCCTCATGGGCCTATTGGTGGAAGAGAGGAGGCAGGCCAAGGTGGGGCGCGCGCCCCTCCTAGGCCAAACCGAATTGGACTAGGGGGTTCCGCCCCCCTTTCCTTCTCTCCTCCCTCTCCTTCCCCCTTCTCCGTGTGGAATAGGAAAGGGGGGCCGAATCCTACTTGGAGTAGGATTGCCCCCCCTTGGCGCGCCTCCTCCCCTTGGCCGGCCTCCTCCTCCCTCCCCCCTTTATATACGTGGGAGGGGGGGCACCCCAAAGACACACCAAAGTTTCTCTTAGCCATGTTTGGTGCCCCCTCCACATAAACACACCTCGGTCATATCGTTGCAGTGCTTAGGCGAAGCACTGCGCCGGTAACTTCATCATCACCGTCACCACGCCGTCGTGCTGACGAAACTCTTCCTCGGCCTCAGCTGGATCAAGAGTTCGAGAGATGTCACCGAGCTGAACGTGTGCATATCGCGGAGGTGTCGTGCGTTCGATACTTGATCGGTTGGATCGCGAAGACGTTCGACTACATCAACCGCGTTACTAAACGCTTCTGCTTCAGCTCTACGAGGGTACGTGGACACACTCTCCCCGCTCGTTGCTATGCTTCTCCTAGATAGATCTTGTGTGATCGTAGGCAATTTTTTTGAAATACTACGTTCCCCAACACTTGGCCCCATAATAGCCCATCAATCCGACCCAAACATAACAGGCCGGCAGCCCGGGGACCCCTTAATCCAAGACTCCCTCAAGCGCACCCTTTGAGTTTGTGGGCCCCTCGGGCATTGTCTCGCATTGATTATTTCCCCCAAAATCACATATATTCCAAAATAAATCTCCATAAATTCTTATCGCGTTTGGACTTTGTCTGATATGGATATTCTGCGAAACAAAAAACATGCAACAAACAGGAACTGTCAGTGGGTACTGGATCAACATGTTAGTCCTAAAAATAATATAAAATGTTGCCAAAAGTATGTGAAAGTTTTAGGATATTGGCATCAAACAATAAAAAATATAGATACGACGGAGATGTATCGGCATCCCAAGCTTAATTCCTGCTCGTGCTCGAGTAGGTAAATGATAAGAGAGATAATTTTTGATGTAGAATTCTGCCTAGCATAATCTTTACCATGTAATCTAATAGCATGTATATTAAGATACGAGTGATTCAAGGCAATAGTCTATCATATGAGATAAAGGCATACATACCCAGGCATACTAAGAAACAATCATGCCCTTCAAAATAAAGAATGCTATCCCTACAAAATAATATAGCCTGTCATGCTTAGTCTTCCTAGCATAAAGTATAAATCATGACCACCCCGGTGTCTAACCAAGCAATTGACTCGTACTTATAATGCGCTTTAGTAGTTTGAACTCCCGAGCAATACATGAGCGTGAGCCATGGCCATAACACTATAGGTGGAATAGAATGTCGTGGTAGGGAGTAGTAAGGAGAAGTCAAAAAGGGAGAAAGTCTCGCATCAACTAGGCGGATCAACGGGCTATGGAGATGCCCATCAATCGATATCAATGCGAGGAGTAGGGATTGCCATGCAATAGATGCACCAAGAGCTATAAGTGTATGAAATCACAACTGAAACTAAGTGAGTGTGCATCCAGCTCGCTTGCTCATGAAGACCTCGGGCATTTTAGGAAGTCGATCACCGGAATATACAAGCCAAGTTCTATAATGAAAAATTGCCACTAGTATATGAAAGTGGCAACATAGGAGACTCTCTATATGAAAAACATGGTGCTACTCTGAAGCACAAGTGTGGTAAAAGGATAGTAATATTTCCCCTTCTCTCTTTTCCTCTCATTTTTTTGTTTTCTCTTCTTTTCTTTTTTTTTCCTTTTTTCGTTGGGATCTTTTTTGCCTCTTTTTTCTCTTTTTTTTCATCCGGACACTCATCCTAACTTGTGGGCGAATCATAGTCTCCATCATCCTTTCCTGACTAGGAAAATGCTCTATTAATGATGATCATCACACTTTTATTTACTTACAACTCAATATTTGTAACATCCCAAATTTTCAATTTGGAATGTTATACATTAGATCATCATGCATATCATATTTTCTCGCATTTTCTGATCCTAGAAAATTTCACGCAACTCAAGGACCCTCGGAGAGAGTTGGAAGTTTCATTATTTTCATATTTGGGATTTCTCAAATTTTGGAAATAGGATCATTGGATTTATTTAATTATCTTCATAAAGTTTTTCCTATAAAATCTCAAGAGAGGGAATAATATGACTTTCCCAATATTTAGGAAAAACGAAGATATTTTAAATAAATCAAATTTGGGTTTTGAAGATTTATTTTGCTTAGGCAAAAATGAGCATTTTAAAATTTATTTGCATGTTGCAGTTTTTAAAAGTTCATTTTGTTCGCCTCATTTTTAGGAGTCGGAGAAAATTTGTTTTATTTAATTTGGAATTCATTTGGTATTTTTTTTAATTCGTTTAGTTTTAATTTAAAAAAAAAATTAACGCGCCCCCCCCTGGACCGAGGCCCGGCCTGGCCCAGCCAGAGCCCAGGCCAGCGCCCGGCCCACCTCCCTTCCCCCTCGACGCCACGCGCGGAGGAGTCCGCCGCCCGCCGCCGCCCGACTCGGCTCGGACACGCCGAGCCCGTCGCCGTGCCCCTCCACGCTTGGAGCCCCCTCCCCTTTATAACCCGACGCCCCCTCTCTCTCTCACATCGCCCGCCGCCGCCCTCACCCGAAACCGAGCCGCCGCCCGTCGCCCGAAACGCCGCCCGTCGCCCTCGTCGCCGAACACGCCCGCCGTCGCCCGGAGCCCCTCGCCGACCCGCCGCCACCCACCGACCGCCCGACCATGAGCCGCGGTGACCGGAGGTAGCCACCGCCAGCCGATCCGATCCGGTCTTCTTAAAAAGACCCGATCCGTTTTGCAAAGTTCGGTTTTAAAAAAACACGGATTGGTTTTATTTTTTCGGTTTTCTTAATTAACGAACGTTCACCGACCCGTTCGTTTCAATGAACGCGTTCGTTGGATTAGATTACGATAACTAACGTCCGTTATTTAGTTAGTTAAATCGTTTTCTTTTAAATCGGATTTAATGCGTTATTTTTGATTCGATTTACGATCCGATTTTCAAAACTGTTTTATTTCTTGCTCGTTTATCGGAATCAGGGTGATTCAAGCGCTGAGTTTCGTGAACGAAACCACCGTTCCGACTAACCTATTTTCACAGAGTTTTGCTACTGTGAGATTTTGACCTAATTTCAGATTGCTAAACCGAGTCGTTCTCTCTCGAGTTCCGACTTTCGATACTTTATTTGATTCGATTCTTTTGCAACCAGGGTTCTTAAGTTGAACTATCTGGTTAGATCTTTTATTCGAGATTTCCTTGTGCATTAGATGAGTACTTATTGTATGCTTGTTGTTTATCTGCGTTAGATCACCCGGAGTGCGCCGCTTGTTATTTCGAATCTCTAGGACTCGCGGATCATCAGCAAGGCAAGTAACACTTTGATCATACTTTTCTACTACCCAGTTTTATTGCATTAGATCAAACCCTCAAACACTTGCATGATTAGGATCTAATCAAATTGTGGGATGGGAAGTAGATTGAGGTAGTACCTATTACTGCTTACTTATGAAACCTTGGGAGTTACTTCTACGTTTGCTTGATTATGCCATGCTATGCTAGAAGACGTGGATTGGGTGAGTGAATATCCATGACAGATGTGAGATTGTTAATTAATGGTTTATCTAAGGTGGCAACTTAAACACACATCTGGGTGGATTGAGGCACCTGGTTTCTATCAGGACTTGCCTGTATTTCTTCGGACCGCCACCCAGGCTCTAAGGGATCATAAGATTGTTCAAACTAGAAACTTCCGTGTGCAGCCACAAGCCATTATGGGCTCTGGCGTAGTTGACTAAGTTGTGCGAACTCTTACGGGTAGGCTAGCTGATGTAGGGGATGTAGGTTGGTACGGTCTACCCACATGTAAGGTGCTAAGCGCTTACGAAAGACTATGTCTCGGTCATCCGCTTCTCAAACACCATGTAGTGCGAGAACCAAGCGGAGGCGATCGAGTCTTGTGGGGAAAAGTCATAAACCTCTACAGAGTGTAAAAACTAATCATGATTAGCCGTGTCCCGGTTATGGACGTTTTGAGTATCTAGTACTTGAATATCATGTGAATCTCAACATGTTACTTCTAATAATAAAGTTATTGGGTTTTTAATGAGTACTTTTTAATTGGGATTGAGGATGTCAACCATTCTCAATGTTTAACAACCACCATGATAGTTAAATAAAATTATTCCTTTGATGTAGGGAAAAATCAGCTTTATGCAAAAATGTAAATCAGAGAGCCTTACCACCAGCCCAAATATGCATGTAGTGTAGGCTTATTGCTTCATTGTTCTCTATGTGTTACATTGCCAAAGCATATTCCATGTCTTGACCCGTTTTCGGGCTGCAACTTTTCATGTTGCAGACTTTTCGGACAACAGTAAGATGTTAGGTTGTGGTTCTATACTCGGTGATGCCGTTGGAGTTGATGGACTCACTTTCGTTTTCCAAGCCTTCATTGTTATTATTAGATGGCCTTAAGCCATATTATTGTATTAAGTTCCCTTGTGGACAACGATGTAATAAGTGTGTGATTGCTACTCTGCTATAAATCCTTCAAGTACCGTGTGGTGTCGGCATTATCGATCCAGTGGATGACATCGAGCACGAGCGCTAGATCCATTCGGATGCAGTCATGACAGAGAGAATGGTATCAGAGCACACGCTGACTGTAGGACACGACCACTAAGATAAAGCCATAGATCACTATTCTCTTCCCATTTTCTAACTCCTCATCTTTTCTACTCTCTTTAGGATGAAGGACGCGAAGATCAAGTACACCCAACCTGATGAAGGCACACCATTTGGATTTCACTTGAAGGAAGTTACCAAGTACCTGAACATTGGATTACCAAGTTTCACCGGAACTTTCAACGCCACTCTTGCTCAAGAGGAGCGCCGGAAGATTCACGCTCACGTTCCAGGAAGGACATTCGCCCCAATCACCAAGCCAATAGATAGTGTTTTCAGTGCACCAACTTGGAGTCTAGGAAAGAGCATGGCAGCTCACATCACCATGGGACGCATTGGAGAAGTTTATCAAGAAGACCTCAAGGACACAATCTACCAGATTTGCGGACGCCGAGACGACAAATGGAACGTCGTCAACATCAAGAAGGATAGATCCATTGCCGCATTCATCCAGGAGTTAAACCAGCACATTCGACGCCAGGAGAACCAGATGTGCAATGATATGTTGGAGTTGCAAAATGCAAAGGGAAGGATCATCGAGCTTGAAGAAGAACTAAAGACAACTCGCAAGGACTATATGGGCGAGATCGTAGCTCTAGCAAGACACAATAACGATCTTAAGTACGAGATTGAAGAACCGAAGAAGAAGTTGGCGCTCGGGAATGAAGACCAATATGTCGATTGCCCAAGCGACTACATCAACATCGACGACACCGATTCGGATCCAAGTGAACCCGACTTTGAAGACGAAGCTGGAGCAGACATTATGGAGTCTTCCACCGGTTCAAATTAGTAGAAGTCCCCCACATATTAGTAGTATTCCTCCATGTAAACATTATAGTACACGCACTTTGGCGATAGTTAGATCGTTGTAAGCCTTGTTTGATTGAATGAAGTGATTTTGTGTGTATTTTGCTCATGTGCATTTGGGTAGTGATTCCCCTTAGACCTCATTCTATTCTAAATTCTCATCTTTTCTAAACCCATCAGATGCCTCCGAGACGCGACCCCGGATTCATTTTCCCGCCAGAGATCACCCAACTGATCCAGCGAGAATACCTCGATTCAAACAGTGCGTAACTGTGGCAACAACAACAACAACAACCCACCGCCACCACCACTGCGGATCATCGACTCGTTTCCTTAGACTAAATCCGCCGGTGTATTCCAAAGAGCACCGAGCCAATTGTAGCAGATGATTGGCTCCGCAAGATAGGAAGGAGCCGACCACTGCAGGATGCACGGATGGAGAAAGAGTGAAGTTTGCAAAGACATCAACTTGAAGGACCCGCGGCATGGTGGGAGAATTTCACAGCCACTTACCTCAGAGACACCATCACATGGGATCAATTTCAGCAAGCTTTTCAGACCGCCCATGTTTCAAAGGAGCTATGGCCATGAAGAAGCGTGAGTTTGGCAACTTACGCCAAGGAGGAAGGATTGGCACAAGATCGTGGATGACTTTAGTAAACTAGCACGTTATGCCCCGGATGACGTTACTACGGATGCGACTAAGCGGAGAAGTTTCTAGAAGGACTGAATGATGAGTTCAAGATGCCGTTGATGGTAGCCAGTTTCAATAACTACCAGGAGTTAGTAGACCGAGCCCTCATGATTGAAGGAAAGCGAAAGAATTGAGAACTGCAAGCGGAAGTATGGACAAGGGAAGTATAACTCGGAGCTCAAAGAAACCTCGTTATACCCCTAAATCAGGAATTCAGTTCCAAGATACCCATGGAGGAGGAAATTAGCATAACCATAACAGCACCAAGAATGGGAACGGGAATGGAGGAAGCAGCGGACGTAATCGCACCAACCCGTCAACACCATCCAAAGTAGACCTGAGTCATATTACTTGCTTTAAGTGCCGCAAGATCGGGCATTATGCCAATGATCGGCCCGAAGGCGAATGGAAATGGCAATGGAAGCTCGGAAAGAAGCCCAACCCTTTCAATAGAGGACAGGTGAACCACATTGAAGTGGAGGAGGTTGAAGATCACCGATGCAAAGAATCGGTAAGTTTTGGTTAAGTCATTTATCATAGTTGTTCTTTTCGATCTTGGTGCATCAATTCATACATATCAAGGGGATTTGTGGATAAGTACAAGTTACCAACCCAAGCCCTTAGGTCACCCATGCTAGTAACCTCACCCGGAGCAGAGTACATGGCTAGTAAATGGTGTGATCGATCGCCATTAAGGATTGGACACTATGTTTTCCCCTCGGACCTAATAGTTACGGAATCCCAAGGATTGGATGTGATATTAGGTATGGATTGGTTATCAAAGTATGGAGGAAACATTGATTGCTCCACTAGATCAATTTTGCTCACCACACGAAGGAAGAAGGATTAAGTATGTATCACGGCACGAGCCGAGGAGAGCACACGTTAATTGCTTATCGTGAGTGGTACAGAAGAAGTACCAGTGGTGAAGGATTTTCCGATGTATTCCGGAAGAATTGCCGTGAATGCCACCAGATAGAGACATTGAGTTTTTGATCGAGCTGTTGCCGTGAACAGGCCCGATATCGGGTTTAATCGTGATAGGATGCCAAAGACAGGATTTGGCGGAAATCAAGAAGAAGATTAAGGAACTTTTGGATAAAGGTTTTATTCGCCCAAGCTCTTCACCTTGGGGATCACCCGTTTTGCTAGTGGAGAAGAAGGATGGATCGTTAAGAATGGTTGTTGATTATCGTGGATTGAATGAAGTAACAATCAAGAACAAGTACCCACTACCTATGATAAATGACCTGTTTGATTGCTTGCAAGGAGCCAAGGTGTTTTCCAAGATCGACTTGCGATCAGGGTACCATCAGTTGAAGATTCGGGAGCAGGACGTACCCAAGACAGCATTTACCACGAGATATGGACTATACGAGTATACCGTTATGTCATTTGGACTGACTAACGCACCAGCCTATTTCATGAACCTGATGAACAAAGTGTTTATGGAGTTTTTGGATAAGTTCGTCGTGGTGTTCATTCATGACATTTTGATTTTCTCGAAGAATGAAGAGGAAAACAAGGAACATTTGCGATTGGTTTTGGAGAAACTGAGGGAACACCAGTTGTATGCCAAGTTCAGCAAATGTGAGTTTTGGTTAAAGGAAGTTGGATTTCTCGGACATGTTATATCCGGAGAAGGGATAGCAGTTGACCCCACGAAAGTTGAGACCGTAACCAAATGGGAAGCACCAACGACAGTTGGAGAGATTCGGAGTTTCCTTGGACTCGCAGGATACTACCAAGGTTCATTGAGAATTTCTCAAGGATTGCCAAGCCTATGTGAAATTGTTGAAGAAGGAAAACAAATTCATATGGACTGAGGACTGTGAGGCAAGTTTTCAGGAGTTGAAGAAAAGATTGGTTACCTCACCAGTTTTGATATTGCCAGATCAGACTAAGGATTATGAGGTATATTGCGACGCTTCACGTCGAGGACTTGGAGCAGTGCTTATGCAGGAAGGAAGAGTTGTTTCGTATGCTTCACGACAACTTAAGCCCCATGAGTTGAATTATGCCACTCACGATTTGGAGTTAGCAGCCGTAGTGCATGCCTTGAAGACGTGGAGACATTTTCTCATTGGAAATCATTGTGAAGTATATACGGATCACAAGAGTTTGAAGTACATCTTCACACGTATGAATTGAATCTCGAGACAAAGGAGATGGTTAGAGCTTATCAAGGATTATGACATGAGATTGCATTATCACCCCGGAAGGGCTAATGTCGTAGCTGACGCATTGAGCCGTAAGAGCCACGTCAATACTCTAAAGATGGGAGGAATACCCAATGAGTTAGCCGAGGACCTTCGAGAGCTATATTTGGAAATAGTTCCGAGAGGCTATGTAGCAGCATTGGAGATTCTGTCAACGCTGATGGACAAAATCAGAGAAGCCCAAAAGGCAGATAAGGAAGTTGCCTCTATAAAGGAGAAAATGAGCAAAGGAAAGGCTAAAGGATTTCGTGAGGACGAGCACGATACCCTATGGTTCGAAGACCGTGTTTATGTGCCCAATGACCCGCAGATCAGGAAGTTGATTTTACAAGAAACCCATGAGTCACCCTATTCGATTCACCGAAATACCAAGATGTATTTGGATTTGAAAAATACTTTACGGTGGACCGGAATGAAGAAGGATATTGCGGAGTATGTAGCAGTTTGCGATGTATGTCGAGAAAGTAAAGGCGTAACATCGAAGCCAGCCAGGATTGTTACAACCATTGCCGATACCGAATGGAAGTGGGATAAACTAGGCATGGATTTTATCACAGATTGCCAAAGACTCGTCAGGATATGACTCGATTTGGGTTACGATCGACCGTTTAACGAAGGTAGCTCATTTTATTCGATCAAGACTACCTATAGCGGTGCTAAGTTGGCAAAGATATACATGACCAGAATTGTGTGCTTACACGGAATTCGAGGAGCATTGTATCGAGATAGAGGAACCCAGTTTACCTCGAAATTTTGGAACCGGTTGCACGAAACATTGGGAACCCGATTGGAATTCAAAGATGACTTTTCCACCCACGCACCGATGGATGCACCGAGAGAGTAAATCAGATTTTGGAAGACATCTCGAGAGCTTGTGCCCTAGATTATGGATCTAGCTGGGATGACAATTTGCCGTATGCAGAATTTTCCTACAACAACGATTACCAAACCAGCTTGAAGATGGCACCTTCGAGGCTTTGTATGGAAGAAGGTGCAGGACACCATTGTTATGGGACGAAACCGAGATCGCCGATTGTTTGGACCAGATTTGATTAAGGAGTCCGAACAGAAAGTTAAGTTGATTCGAGAGCAGGCTCAAGGTAGCCCAGTCCGGACAAAAGAGCTATGCCGATTCAAAGCGCAAAGCGATTGAGTATGAAGTTGGAGACCGAGTATATCTCGAGTATCCCCGCCGAGGAGTTAAGCGTTTTGGAGTTAAAGGAAAGTTAGCACCCGCTTCGTTGGACCGTCTAAGATTTTGCAACGCATGGGAGAAGTTGCTTATAAGTTGGAATTGCGGAAGGATCGGGGAGTTCATGATGTATTCCATGTTTCTCGATTGAAGAAATGTCACCCCGAGATAGCAGAGGTACCGTTAAGAGACAAAGTACCATTGGAAGCAATTCGGTTGAAGGATGATTTGACATATGAGGAAAGACCGATTAAGATTCTCGATTATGCCAGCAGAGTTACCCGCAGCAAGGTTATCAAGTTTTGCAAAGTTCGGTGGAGCCACCACACCGAGGATGAAGCCACAGGGAAAGAGAGGAAGTTTTGCTCAAGGACCACCCTCACCTATTTTCTAGTTAACCCGAATCTCGAGGGCTAGATTCATCTTAAGGGGGTAGGTTTGTAACATCACAAATTTTCAATTTGGAATGTTATACATTAGATCATCATGCATATCATATTTTCTCGCATTTTCTCATCCTAGAAAATTTCACGCAACTCAAGGACCCTCGGAGAGAGTTGGAAGTTTCATTATTTTCATATTTGGGATTTCTCAAATTTTGGAAATAGGATCATTGGATTTATTTAATTATCTTCATAAAGTTTTTACTATAAAATCTCAAGAGAGGGAATAATATGACTTTCCCAATATTTATGAAAAGCGAAGATATTTTAAATAAATCAAATTTGGGTTTTAAGATTTATTTTGCTTAGGCAAAATGAGCATTTTAAAATTTATTTGCATGTTGCAGTTTTAAAAGTTCATTTTGTTCGACTCATTTTAGGAGTCGGAGAAAATTTTTTTTATTTAATTTCTAATTAATTTGTTATTTTTTTAATTCTTTTATTTTTATTTTTAAAAAATTAAACGTTGCCTGGACTGAGGCCAAATGACCAGCCAGCCAGCCCAGGCCCGGCGCCCAGCCCACCTCCCTTCCTCACAAGACGCCTGGAGGAGTCCGCCGCCCGCCGCGCCGACTCGGCTCGGACACGCGGAGCCCGGCCGTGCCCCCTCCCCACGCAACCGGAGCCCCCTCCCCTTTATAACCCGACGCCTCTCTCTCTCCACATCGCCCTTGCCCGCCGCCCTCACCCGAGCCCGCCGGAGCCGCCTTGTCGCCCGAGCGCCGCAGCCGTCGCCCTCGTCGCCGAACCGCCGGCCGTCGCCCGGAGCCCCTCGCCGACCCGCCGCCACCCACCGACCCTTGACCCGCCATGGAGACCCGCTGAGCCGCCCGGTGACCGCCGGAGGTAGCCACCGCCCCCACCCGATCCGATCCGGTTTTCTTAAAAAGACCCGATCCGGTTTTTTGCAAAGTTCGGTTTTTTAAAAAAAAAACCTGGATTGGTTTTATTTTTTTTCGGTTTTCTTAATTAACGAACGTTCACCGACCCGTTCGATTCAATGAACGCGTTCGTTGGATTAGATTACGATAACGAACGTCCGTTATTTAGTTCGTTCGTCGTTTTTCTTTTAAATCGGATTTAATCCGTTATTTTTCAGATTCGATTTCTGATCCGATTTTCAAAACTGTTTTATTTCTTGCTCGTTTATCGGAATCAAGTGATTCAAGCGCCTGGAGTTTCGTAACGAAACCACCGTTCCGACTAACCTATTTTCACAGAGTTTTGCTACTGTGAGATTTTGACCTTATTTTCAGATTGCTAAACCGAGTCGTTCTCTCTCGAGTTCCGACTTTCGATACTTTATTTGATTCGATTCTTTTGCAACCAGGGTTCTTAAGTTGAACTATCTGGTTAGATCTTTTATTCAAGATTTCCCTGTGCATTAGATGAGTACTTATTGTATGCTTGTTGTTTGTCTGCGTTAGATCACCCGGAGTGCACCGCTTGTTATTTGAATCTCTAGGACTCATGGATCATCGCAAGGCAAGTAACACTTTGATCATACTTTTTCTACTACCCAGTTTTATTGCATTAGATCAAACCCTCAAACACTTGCATGATTAGGATCTAATCAAATTGTGGGATGGGAAGTAGATTGAGGTAGTACCTATTACTGCTTACTTATGAAACCTTGGGAGTTACTTCTACGTTTGCTTGATTATGCCATGCTATGCTAGTAGACGTGGATTGGGTGAGTGAATATCCATGATGATGTGAGATTGTTAATTAATGGTTTATCTAAGGTGGCAACTTAAACACACATCTGGGTGGATTGAGGCACCTGGTTTCTATCGAGGACTTGCTGTATTTCTTGGACCGCCACCCAGGCTCTAAGGGATCATAAGATTGTTCAAACTAGAAACTTCCGTGTGCAGCCACAAGCCATTATGGGCTCTGGCGTAGTTGACTAAGTTGTGCGAACTCTTACGGGTAGGCTAGCTGATGTAGGGGATGTAGGTTGGTACGGTCTACCCACATGTAAGGTGCTAGCGCTTACGAAAGACTATGTCTCGGTCATCCGCTTTCTCAAACACCATGTAGTGCGAGAACCAAGCGGAGGCGATCGAGTCTTGTGGGGAAAAGTGCATAAACCTCTGCAGAGTGTAAAACTAATCATGATTAGCCGTGTCCCCGGTTATGGACGTTTTGAGTATCTAGTACTTGAATATCATGTGAATCTC
The DNA here is from genome assembly GCA_021605145.1 of Aegilops bicornis. Taxonomy (NCBI): domain Eukaryota; kingdom Viridiplantae; phylum Streptophyta; class Magnoliopsida; order Poales; family Poaceae; genus Aegilops; species Aegilops bicornis. The sequence continues at coordinate 470,716,208 of CM038670.1, read as the reverse complement.
AACATGTTACTTCTAATAATAAAGTTATTGGGTTTTTAATGAGTACTTTTTAATTGGGATTGAGGATGTCAACCATTCTCAATGTTTAACAACCACCATGATAGTTAAATAAAATTATTCCTTTGATGTAGGGAAAATCAGCTTTATGCAAAAATGTAAATCAGAGAGCCTTACCACCAGCCAAATATGCATGTAGTGTAGGCTTATTGCTTCATTGTTCTCTATGTGTTACATTGCCAAAGATATTCCATGTCTTGACCCGTTTTCGGGCTGCAACTTTTCATGTTGCAGACTTTTCGCATTTACGAGTAAGATGTTAGGTCGTGGTTCTATACTCAGTGATGCCGTTGGAGTTGATGGACTCACTCGTTTTCCAAGCCTTCCGCTGTTATTATTAGATGGCCTGAAGCCATATTATTGTATTAAGTTCCCTTGTGGACAACGATGTAATAAGTGTGTGATTGCTACTCTGCTATAAATCCTTCGAAGTACTGTGTGGTGTCAGCATTACTGATCCAGGGATGACACTGAGCACAGAGCGCTAGATCCATTCGGGTCTGGTCGCGACAATATTACAACTCGATATCTAGAACTATATGACTCTATATGAATGCCTCTGCCAGTGTACCAGGATGCACAATGATCTAGCGTAACATGTATAAAAAATGATGAACGGTGGCTGAGCCCCATATACTATGTCAGCTATATGATCATGCAAAAGCAATTTGACAATGAATATGTATGTCATAAAAACGGAACGGTGGAAGTTGCATGGCAATATTCTCGGAATGCCTATGGAAATGCGATAATATGCAGGTATGGTGGCTGTTTGGGGGAAGATATAAGGAGACCTATGTGTGATAGAGCGTATCATATCACGGGATTTGGATGCACCGATGAAGTTTGCACCAACTCTCGAGGTGAGAAAGGGCAATGCTCAATACTAATGAGGCTAGCAAATTGCGGAAAGGTAGGAGTGCGTATAATCCATGGACTCACATTAGTCATAAAGAACTCACATACTTCTTGTGAAATCCTATTAGCCCTCGAAGCAAAGTACTACTCGCATCCCCTAGGGAGGATGTTGGTAGGAGTTGACCATCACGCGCCCCGATTATAACAACACAAAGGATTTCAATCAAGGATAAATTATGCTCCAACTTCATCGCAAAACTAGAGCTATATGTGCATGCTTCGGGAATCACAAACCTTAACATCGACATCTTTACAAAACAACAATCATCCACTAGTACACCTACATATTACCATCTTAATATCACAAAACTATTGCAAGGAATCAAACATATCTTATTCAGTGATCTACATGTTTTATGTAGGATTTTATGACTAACCATGTGAATGACCAATTCCCGTTGACTCTCTAAATAGATATAAGTAAAGCATGAGAGTTTAATTCTTTCTACAAAAGACTTGTGCATGCTCTAACAAATATAAATGAAGAAAAAGAGCATTCTACAAATAACATTTTCTTATGTAGAGAAACGAGCATATCCAAACTTCAAAAAATATATGTGAAGCACATGAAGCATTCTATAAAGCTATACTCAAAAGATATTAGTGAAGTGCAAATAAAATTCTAGAAATCAACCAAGGACTATCTCATACCAACATGGTGCATACTAAAATAAAAATAAAAATCACACGACACTCCAAGAATTTACGCATATCATGCGAACAGAATAAAAACCGAGACATGTCGATAATTGTCGAAGAAAGATGGGATGCCTCCTGGGGCATCCCAAGCTTAGACACTTGAGTCTCCTTGAATATTTACTTGGGGTTCCTTAGGCATCCCAAATCTTGAACTCTTGGCTCTCCTTATTCTCCTCATATCGACACCTCCTCGATGTTCGAACACTTCATCCACACAAAACTAAACCAAACTTTTTTATTAGAGGGGTTAGTACATATAACATCAAATCCCATCATGTCCTGCTGTAACATTGTTGTATAACTATAATCAAACATTACCCATTGTATTCTATCACAATTCTATGGCTCCCAAGTCAATGGGGCTCAACAAGATTTCAAACATAAGCAAACAAAGAAACTATAACAGCAATCTTTGAAAACAGGATAGTCTATAAAGATGCAAATGGTACATATACTTATGTAACTCAAAAAATTCTGAAAAATTCGGACATGATAAACAATTTTCATATCAATTCTATGTAAAAAATTCATAAATTTTGCATGTTCCAGTAAATTATCATAATTCAAGCACTACATCAAAAGTTTCTGTTTTTGCACTGCACATATCAAACAAGCAATTTAAACATCCTAAAGGTAAATCTTGGCACATTATTTTTATAACACAATGGATTTGTACAGGGGGGTAATTATTTTTGCGAGAAACTTCCATGAAAAATTCAACATTGTTTCCGTGAGCATGAACACAAGTGTTCAAGGTCAACCCTCATTTCCTCAATGCATAACTTTCCAATCGCTTCTCTTTTTGAAAAAGTTTTAGGTTCCCCTCTATATTTTTTTGTTTTAAACTTTTTTAAAGCACACAACGGAATAAAACGACTCTTGAAATCTTCCGGGTTGTCTCCTAGGTAGCGCTTTATTTAAATCCATTAAGCTAGGCATAAAGTGCTCAAGTAATTGATCCATCTGGATCCCAAGGTATATGAAAGCCAATTCTAATTAACAATGATTTTTAATTTAGTAGTGAGCACAAAGCAACATATATCACATAACAATGGAGTCTAACTCTCTTCCTATGCATCGACATGTCATAAAAGAACAATTCATGCACACATAATAAAGGCTAATGCACAGTATAATCAATTTCTTGCAATTTTACCATATTGGAAACATAGAGAGGTGGATATGTAGTTCCTCTATCGTAATAATTGCAAGTAGGAGCAGCAAGCACATGCATATTATATCCATCAAAATCATCATGTATAGTAGTAAAATGCAACCCATCAATATAATCCTTAATAAGCGCAAACTTCTTCGATATAGTGTAGTTAGGAGAATTCAAAAAGATAATAGGACTATCATGTGTGGATGCAATAGAAACAATTCTTAATATAAAGAACTATAGCAAGTTCATGTCCATAAGCATGATTGGCATCATGGCCACAAGCATACCAAGCATCAATTACATCAAAAAGGGATATTTCAAATGAATCTAAGGGATCTTAGCAATTATCATAGCATTCATCCTTCGGTAAGCATGAAGGGAAATTAAACAATGTATGAGTTGAAGAGTTACTCTCATTAGAAGGTGGGTATGGGTAGCTAATCCGCTCTCCTCGTCATCTTTTCATCTAATTTCATCAATTTCTTCTTCCATAGATTCCTACAAAATATTGATACGTCTCCATCGTATCTACTTTTCCTAACTCTTTTGCTCTTGTTTTGGACTCTAATTTGCATGCTTTGAATGAAACTAACCTGGCCTGGCATTGTTTTCAGCAGAACTACCATGGTGTTGTTTTTGTGCAGAATAAAACTTCTCAGAATTGGATGAAGCTTTTTGGAGAATTATTTTGGAATATATAATAATTTCTGGAACCAAGACCCACTCGAGGGGGTGCCCCAGCTGCCCACTAGGCACCAGGGCGCGCCACCCCCCTCTGGCACGCCCTTGTGGGTAGTGGGGCCCATGAGGCCCTGCTGACCCTAATTCGAGCGCTATAAAATCCTATTTTTCGAGAAAAAAATAGGAGAGGAAGTTTCATCACGTTTTATGATACGGAGCCACTGCCACCTCCTGTTTTTCATCAGGAGGCCAGATCTGGAGCCTGTTTTCGGGGCCCCGGAGAGGGGGATCTTCAGTCTTTGTCATCACCAATTTCATGATGCTCACTGTCGGGAGTGAATAATTCCTTCATAGGCTTGCTGGACGGTGGTGGGTTGGCTGATATTCATCATGTAATCGAGTTAGTTTTGTTAGGGCTTGATCCCTAGTATCCACTATGTTCTAAGATTGATGTTGCTATGACTTTGCTATGCTTAATGCTTGTCACTAGGGCTCGAGTGCACTGATTTCAGATCTGAACCGTTTATTTTTTCACCATTATATTGATGTTCGTGATCCGATCTTGCAAGTTATATGCACCTGCTACGTGTTATTATCCGCATACCCCAAGGTGACAATAATTGGGATTCTTTCCGGTGATTACCGTAGTTTGAGGAGTTATTGTATTCAATATGTGTTAATGCTTTGTTCCGGTTCTCTATTAAAAGGAGGCCTTAATATCCCTTAGTTTCCTTATGGACCCCGCTGCCACGGGATAGTATGACAAAAGATGTCATGCAAGTTCTTTTCCATAAGCACGTATGGCTATTTACGGAATACATGCCTACATTATATTTATGAACTGGAGCTAGTTCTGTGTCGCCCTAGGTTATGACTGTTATGTGATGAATATTATCCAACGTTACTACCGGTCCAATGCCTACGAGTTTTTCACATATTGTTCTTACTAAGTTACTATTGCTATTATTACTATCAACTGCCACAAAATTATTGCTATCACTCATCACATCGTCACCGCCATTGTTACTAATCGCTATCACAACTATCATACTCTCGTACTCTTGATCACTTTCTTGTAAATATTTAATCTCCAGGTGTGGTTGAATTAAAAACTCAACTGCTAATACTTCCAAATATTCTTCGGCTCCCCTTGTGTCAAATCAATAAATTTGGGTTGAATACTCTACCCTCCAAAACTGTTGTGATCCCCTATACTTGTGGGTTATCAAGACCTTTTTCTGGCGCCATTGCCGGGGAGCATAGCTATATTTGTTGAGTCACTTGGGATATATATATATATATATATATATATTTATCATTATGAAGAATCTGAAAGATACCAGAACCAAGATCGTTACCTCTAAGATGAGGGGAGGTAAGGAATTGCCACACATTGTACACTTGATTCACCTTATGTTTTGACTAAACTTGCATCACCACCACATGCTATTAATCCTGATATGTCGCAACTTATTGATGCTACTTCTGCTATGAATGATGTTGTTGATGATGCTAGTACCTTGCTTGATAAGAACGTGCCACTAGGTGAATTTATTGATGAAAAAATTGCTAAAGTTAAAGATACTAAGAATGATGAAATTACTGAAACTGATGAAGTATTTTAAATTGTAAATTATGAAACACCTATTATACCTAGCTCTCCTAGATATGAATTGCCTGATATACCTGAGGGTTATGTTATGGATGGAGAGGTAGCTAGAGACTTTCTTGCTTCTAAGGATAGAGATGATCTTAAGAAATTACTAGTCAAGTTGAAATAAAAAACTTTGAATGCTAGAATGAAATGTGATCCTAAGTTTGCTACTTCACCTATATTTGTTACTGATGAGGATTATGAATTTTCTGTCGACCCAGAGGTAATTACTTTGGCTACATATGATCCTTTCCATGGTTATGAAAGTGAACCGTTGTGGCACATCTTACTAAATTAAATGATATAGCCACCCTATTTGCTCATGAGGAAAAAATTCGCTACTACAATATTCTTAAGTTATTTCCTTTCTCTTTAAAGGGTGATGCTAAGATTTGGTACAATACTCTTGCTCCTGGTTGTGTGCATAGTCCCCAGGATATGATTTATTACTGCTCTGAAAAATATTTTCCTACTCATTAGAAACAAGCTGCCTTACAGGAAATATTTAATTTCGTGCAAATTGAAGAAGAGAGTATCCCACAAGCTTGGGGAAGGATTCTCCAATTAATTAATGATTTGCCTGATCATCCTCTCAAGAAAAATGAAATACTTGATATCTTATATAATGGACTAACTGATGCTTCTAGGGACTTCCTAGATAGTTGTGCTGGTTGTGTTTTCAAGGAACGAACTGTTGAACAAGCTGAGAAAGTACTGAATAATATATTGAAGAATTATGATGATTGGGCACTTCCTGAGCCACTGCCTAAACCCACTCCGAAGAAGAGGGGTATTTAATTTCTCAGTCCTGAAAATATGCAAGAGACAAAGAATTGTATGAAGGAAAGAAGTATTAAAGCTGAAGATGTTTAGAATTTACCACTTGTGTCGAATTGACAACACAACTGCTAATACTTATAAATATTCTTTGGCTCCACTTGTGTCGAATCAATAAATTTGGGTTGAATACTCTACCCTCAAAAATTGTTGCGATCCCCTATACTTGTAGGTTATCAAATATTATTATCTTCTTGGACAACAAAGACTTTCTCAATAAATATATCAATATTGGCATTGTATTCATAATTCTCATAGCAATATTTAAGTATGGCATAATTTTATGATCTATAAAGAGCATCATCACAATCTTCATACTTTTCAAACAAAGATTCAATTTCATAAGCACCGTTAAAAGCAAAAAAATCTTCTATTTGTTGTACATCACAGTAATCATATACACCATTAGCATAAGAAGCCAAGGTTTCATTATAACTAAATTCACATTTAAAGGGAAGGTGTGGAGCCTTCATCTTCGAGCAACAAGTATAATCATATCTCAAGCATAAATTCCAAGCATACCAACTCAACATTTTAATTTGATCCCATAAGTGTTTCCCTTCTTGAGACAAGCGATAATCCCTAAACTATTACAAGTCATCAAATGTATCTCCCATTATCAAGTTGAATAGACATTTATCATAATTATCAAAGTAGTATTTAATGTTTTCCACATAATCAACATCGAGGATTTTAAGAGGTTCCCATCTCGATGGGTAGCAAGTACAACTATTGTTTTTGGTATTTCGTGTTCCATATCCATAACTAAAGATATAAAACAACTTAGAAAAGAAAATAAAAACTACTTAGTGATAAAGCAAACAAGCACACACGAGAATATTGCAAACAAGCACACACGAGAATATTCACCCCACGCTATTACTCCTCAGCAATGGCGCCAGAAAAAGGTCTTGATAGCCCACAAGTATATGGAATCAATTGTAGCCTCTTACGATAAGTAAGAGTGTCAAACCCAACGAGGAGCTAAAGGAAGAATTAATATTCCCTTCAATTTCTATCGAGCATCGATACAACTCTATGCACACTTAACGTTTGCTTTACCTAGAACAAGTATGAAACTAGTTTGTAGGTGTAAAACTGGACTTTGCGAGAATAAAACTAGGAGCAATTTGCAAGATAATAAAAGTTAGTTGTTTAGTAGAAAGTTTTTTGTAACACAAGAGAAGGATTTGTCCCTAGGCAATTGATAACTAGACCGGTAATCATTATTGCAATTTTATATGAGAGAGATGCATGAGCTAACATACTTTCCATACTTGGATCATATGAACTTATAATTGGACCTCTAACAAGAATCCACAACTACTAGAAATCATTAAGGTAAAACAACCATAGCATTAAGTAACAAGTCCCCTTTACTCCCATACGGAATAACCCCCTTACTTGTGTTTAAGCTTCTGTCACTCTCGCAACCCACTATAAGCGAATCTTGAACGTATTGCAACACCCTACAGCGGGAATCCCCCACGTGTGCGTGGCACGGAAGGCACCATAGGACAACACCGAAGTAAAACATACCACTCAAACCAATCACGATCATCCATCAACCCATAGGACAAAATGAATCTACTAAAACATCATAGGTTGGCAACACATCATTGGACAATAATAAGTGGCATAAAGAACCATGTTCAAGTAGAGATTACAGTAGGTCGAAGAGGTGTTACACCGCTGCATAGCAGGGTAGGAAGTTGGTGATGACGACGGCGAAGTTGGCGTCGATCGCCGTCATGATGGTTGCCCCGGCAGCGTTCCGGCGCCACCGAGAGAGAGGTGAGAGAACCCCCTCCTCCTCCTTCTTCTTCCAGGCTGCCATGGCTCCCGGAGGGTAGGAGCTCCTCCGAGGTTGGATCTCTCTCTATTCTCTTCTGTTTCACGTTCCTATTTTCTGGCCGAAAACCGTTTCTTAAATTCCCAGAGATCCGTAACTTCGATTGGGCTGAAATTTTGAGGGGATTTTTATCCAGATATTATCTTCCTTGTGGCAGGAGGACACCCCCAACCGATCTACGAGGTGGCCACAAGCATGCTGGGCGCGCCTCTGAGCTTGTGGGTCCCTCGAGCGTCGTCTCGCGTGGATTCTTTTTCGCAGAAATCACATATATTCTGAAATAAATATCCATAAATTTTTATCGCATTTGGACTTTGTTTGATATGGATATTATGTGAAACAAAAAATATGCAACAAATAGTAACTGACACTAGGCACTGGATCAATATGTTAGTCCCAAAAATAATATAAAATGTCTCCAAAAGTGTGTGAAAGTTGTAGAATATTGGCATGAAACAATCATAAATTATAGATACGACGGAGATGTATCAAGCACCACCTCATTGCATTTCTGAGAGTTCATGAGTTTCATATATATTAGTGGGGAATTTCACACAACTTAGCTTGTATATTCCAAAGATGAGGCAGCTCTAGGTCTTCGTGAGAAAGCAAGTTGGATATGCACCTCCATTAGTCTTATGGCATAAACTCATACTTGCCTTCACATTCTATATTTGTGAAGGTTGTGAAATAGAGTAAACATACAACGAGTTATTCTATTCGGTCTTGTATTGAGGGTTAGCCTAGAAGTGATTGCCATGTTAATATACTTTGCATGAATGACTATCATTGTTTACCTTATAACTTGGCATTCTTTCTAAACCTTTGGCATTTGTGATTTTGACTTGATGCATTTGATTGTCAAAAATTATGTAGGAACTACTTTTGTATGCATTGAGATGGTCGAAGATTGTTAATATATATATTTGCCAAATCTTTATTTTATTGCTTTAGATTCACGGTAAGTGTTACATAAGTTAAATCAAGATCGTGATCGGTAGCATTCATCCTCCAAAAATAGCCTCTTTTATCATCTACATGCCCGAGGACGAGCATGAATTAAGCTTGGGAATATTGATACGTCTCAAATGTATCAGCAAGTTTTGTATGATTCATGTTATATTTGTTGGAAATATGCCCTAGAGGCAATAATAAATTGGTTATTATCATATTTCCTTGTTCATGATAATCATTTATTATCCATGCTAGAATTGTATTGATCAGAAACTCAGATACATGTGTGGATACATAGATAACAACATGTCCCTAGTAAGCCTCTACTTGACTAGCTCGTTGATCAAAGATGGCTATGCTGTCCTAGCCATGCACATGAGTTGTCATTTGTAACGGGATCACATCATTAGGAGAATGATGTGATGGACAAGACCCAAACTATAAACGTAGCATATGATCGTGTCAAGTTTATTGTTATCGTTTTTTGCATGTCAAGTATATGTTCCTATGATCATGAGATCATGTAACTCACTAACACCAGAGGAATATCTTGTGTGTACCAAACATCGCAACGTAATTGGGTGACTATAAAGGTGCTCTACAGGTATCTCCGAGGGTGTCTGTTGAGTTGGTATGGATCAAAACTGGGATTTGTCACTCTGTATGACGGAGAGGTATCTCAGGGCCCACTCGGTAATACAACATCACAAGAAGCTTGCAAGCAATGTGACTAATGGTTTAGCCACGGGATCTTGTATTACGGAACGAGTAAAGAGACTTGTCGGTAATGAGATTGAACTAGGTATGGAGATACCGACGATCGAATCTCGGGCAAGTAACATACCAATAGACAAAGGGAATTACATACGGGATTAGTTGAATCCTTGACATCGAGGTTCGACCGATAAGATCTTTGTAGAATATGTAGGAACCATTATGGGCATCCAGGTCCCGCTATTGGTCATTGACCGCAGAGGTGTCTCAATCATGTCTGCATAGTTCTCGAACCTGCAGGGTCTACACACTTAACGTTTGGTGACGATATAAGTATAGTTGAGTCATTACACTACAAGAAATATGTCAACTAGTGACCTTCTCTTAGTGACCCCGGCTGAATTGGTCGTAAATCCACGGCCATTTCGCTTGGAAGGGCTGAAACCCTGAAATTGCCTTGCACCAAATGGTCATGAAGCAGAAAAGAGTGGTCTATGACCTTATTTCTACCTGATTACGACCAATATAAATGGCCATGAGGTTGTGAACATGGATGCATTGGTACTTATTGCTATGACTAGGCGCCACCTCATCAGTTTTGCCTATGTGTCATGTCCATGTGCCCATTTTTGCCCTAGGTTGTGAAGCAACCTATGTTTCTGTTATTCCCAAATTTCCCAAAAAATTCTCATAAATTCTTTGGATCATATCTTCGTCAAATATGTAAAAAACCTTCCTCACCTAGTTCAAATATAATTCAACAATATTCATTTTCCTATTCTGTTCAGAACAATACTTTGTGAAGGAAGTGCTATTTATATATATTTGATTGACCTCAAACTTTTTGGGCACTCTTTCCTATCCAAATCATTGCCTCATGACAAAATTCAGCTCCATTTGCCTAGTAAATGTTCCTCGGCAAATTTCCAAAGTTTTTGTTCAGCTAGAAGCTTTGTCAAGGAAGTACCATTTTTATATATCCAAATGACATGAAATTTATACAGTTCCTTCATTTGCCCAAATTATCACCCTCCTCCAAATTGCAGCTCAGTCAAATCATCTATGTGAGCCCATGTTCAATTTATATTTTATGGCCAGATTGGCACGTTGCAAAGCAAGTGTTATCTAGACCCCTCCTATTACCCTCAAACTTTTTGGCCACTCTTCCATACCCAAATCATTGCCACATGATAATATTCAGCTCCATTTTCATGGTAATTTTTTCTCAGAAAATTTCCAAAGTTTCTAGCTCGAGAGAAGCTTTGTGAAGTAAGTACTAGCTAGGCTTACCCAAATGATCTGAAAATTTACCAGGGCATGACCATACCTATGTAACCTACCTACACCAAATTTGAGCTCATTTCATTTATCCAATTTCTCTCGCTAATTCTCCCAAGTTTCTGTCTAGAGAAGAGCATTGTGAAGGAAGTACCACTTCGACATGTTCAAATGGTATCAATTTTCTACAGTGCTTTCCTATGCCCAAATAACCATCCTCCACCAAATTTCAGCTCAATCCATTCATTAGTTTGAGCCCAGCTTCAACCTCCGTATTTCTGCCCGATGTGGGACTTTGCAAAGCAAGTGCCATCTAAACTCCTCCATTTGAGCTGGAAATTTGCCAAGACATTCTCCCTAGTAGATGATCATACTCAGCCAAAACTCAGGCCCATTGGCCTTGTGAATTTCCCGTACCGCTAATCAAACACTTGGCTGCTAATTCATGTTTGAGCATAGTTCGGTCTCCTCGTGAGATTCTTCTATTGTTATTTTCTTTATAGCATCTACCTGGGGAGTGTGCAACCTACTAGACATGCCTAGGCTGCCCATAACGCATGGCAACGCCACGGTCACGCGGTGACCACGCGGCGGGCATGCGAGTCTACGCGCTTTGGAGTTGGGGCTCTGTGCCACCATCCAAACATCGATGTATCACCACCAAACCATGTATTTCTGATTAAATAGATACTTGTGTAATTAGAAATGACTTCCGGAAAAATAAACATCAAACTATAAGGCAGCTGCAGTTCAAATTTGACCCGCTTCCTACTTAATCGGTGGAAATTTGTCTTTTTCACCAGAGGTGGATAAAAACTTTTAACACCCAACCATTTTGTCAATTGTGCATTAAACATGGCCTAGTATTTTATAAAATTGATTTAGTCCGTTTTTGCAACAATTATTTGGTAGTTCCTTCACAAAAACCTCATTTGGGCACTTTCGAAAAATGGAAAATGAATTTTCCGTGCAAAGAAAATGAAAACTCCCTTAGGCAACATTGTTTGGAATTCTAAGATGCACCCTTGTGCACAATATGAGATCATTTGAACAAACTATGCCATGAATGTGGCCATAAGATTGATCATTTGGCTTAAAAGCCATGAATCTTCACGCATAATAGCTCATTTCTGAGAATACTTTTTTAAAATAATTGCCGTATTACAAGTTTATTATTTTTCCTAGAAACTTGGTCACATATGATGACACAATGCGAAGGTTTTCCAATTTTTTGTTTTTTTTGAATTTTTTATGCCCGTTTCAAAATGGGGTCAAAACGGCTGGCTTGACTGTTCCTAGCTAGTTGTTGAATCTTGGAAACCTTTTGATGTTTCTCTGATTAAATAGATAGTTATGTACCTAGAAATGATTTTTGGAAAAAATAAAGAGCAAACTATGAGGCAGCTACAGTTCAAATTTGACCCGCTTCCTACTGAATCGGCGGAAATTTGTCTTTTTCACCAGAGGTGGATCAAGGCTTTTGACACCCAACCATTTGGTTAATTGTGCATTAAACATGGCCTAGTATTTTATAAAATTGATTTGGTCCATTTTTACAACATTTATTTGGTAGTTCCTTCACAAAAAAACCTCATTTCGGGCACTCAAAAAATGGAAAATAAATTTTCCGTGCAAAGAAAATGAAAACTCCCTTAGGCAACATTGTTTGCCATTCCAAGATGCACCCGTGTGCACAATATGAGATCATTTGAACAAACTATGCCATGAATGTGGCCATAAGATTGATCATTTGACTTGAAAGCCATGAATCTTCACACATGATAGCTCATTTCTGAGAACACTTTTTTAAAATAATTGCCGTATTACAAGTTTATTATTTTTTCTGGTAACTTGATCACATATAATGACACAATGCGAAGGTTTTCCAATTTTTTAATTTTTTAATTTTTTATGCCCATTTAAAAATGCGGTCAAAACGGCGACAATGACCGTTCCTAGCTAGTGGTTGAATCTTGGAATTTTTTTAGTGTTTCTCTGATTAAACAGATACTTTTATACCTAGAAATGATTTTTGTAAAAAATAAATAGCAAACTATGAGGCAGCCGCAGTTCAAATTTGACCCGCTTCCAACTGAATCGGCGGAAATTTGTCTTTTTCACCAGAGGTGGATCAAATCTTTTTACATCCAACCATTTGGTAAATTGTGAATTAAATATGGCCTAGTATTTTAGAAAAATGATTTGGTCCAATTTTGCAACAATTATTTGATAGGTTCTTCACAAAAAAACCTCATTTGGGGCACTCGAAAAATAGAAAATGGTTTTTTCGTCCAAAGAAAATGAAAATTTGCTTAGGCAACATTGTTTGTCATTCCAATATGCACCCTTGTGCACAATATGAGATCATTTGAACAAATTATGCCATGAATGTGGCCATAAGATTGATCATTTGGCTTGAAAGCCATTGATCTCCACACATGATAGCTCGTTTCTGAGAACACTTTTTTAAAAGAATTGTCGTATTACAAGTATATTATTTTTCCTGGTAACTTGGTCACATATAATGACACAATGCGTTGTTTTTCAATTTTTTCAATTTTTTTTAATTTTTTTATGCCCGTTTCAAAACACGATGAAAACGGAGGGCATGACCGTTCCTAGATAGTGGTTGAATCTTGGAATTTTTTTTGTGTTTCTATGATTAAATAGATACTTATGTACCTAGAAATGATTTTTGGAAAAAAATAAAGAGCAAACTATGAGGCAGCTGCAGTACAAATTTACCCGCTTTCTGCTGAATCGGCGGAAATTTGCGTTTTTCATGAGAGGTGCATCAAAACTTTTGACACCTAACCCTTTGGTCAATTGTGCATTAATTATGTCCTAATATTTTATAGAAATCACGTGGTCCAATTTTGCAACAAATATATTGTTGGTCCTTCACAAAAAGTCATTTGGGCACTCGGAAAATGGAAAATGAATTTGGCATGTTGCATCCTTGGTAGTGAGCAATTTGCGGGGGAGGTTCTGGAAGTGGTGAAGTAATTTGCTGGAACCAACAATATGGATTGCTGGATCTGTTGATTCAGGATGCTTCATCCCCGGCGGTGAGCAGCCTCAGGGAGGTGCTAGAACTGGCGAATGCTACAACTAGAGCACGCCGGGGTGATGCCGACCATGAGGCGGCAGACTACGCTTGTGCGCGACGGCGCAACAGCGGGAGGGTCAATGATGTGTTCTATCTAATGAGAACGAGCATGATTGGGAAGAAAGTATAACTTCGGGGGTGAATCAAATGGTTACATATGAAAACATCGTAGGGTCGCCAGGCGAGCGACCAAAATTTAGGCCGATCGACCGGCGCCTAATAGCCACCTTTTGGAAAATGGTGTGGTTCAATTTTGCAACACAAATTTGTAGGCATTTTAAAAAATTCAGAGATTTGGGTCCAAATTTTGGATATTTGAGCGCGAGCCAGCCAACCAATGAGAAGCGAGGAACCACGTCCACGCGGATCACCAAGATGGACACGATCTGAGCCATCCATCACGCGCCCATCCAACGCTGGGTCTTCTCCTGAAAGACCAAAACCCTAACCCACCTACCCACCCACCCTTTCCTTCTCCAGATCCGATCGAGGCTGTTGCGCCTTCCTCTCCCTCGCTGCCATCCCCACCCACCACCGACCTCGTCTCCGCCATCCCCCTCCCCTCGCCTTCATCCCGCATATCCACTAGTCTAGATCCGGCGTGCGTGCGTGCCGGCGCGGGCATGCCTCGATTCGATCCAGTGCCTTCCACCCTCCTACGACCATGCCTTACTCCTTCCATCCCTTGGTGTATGTGCCAGCACGGGCGCCATGTGGAGCAGCTCCAACACGACCATGAGCGGCGGCAGCGGCAGAGGGAAGGACAAGGCGAAGGGCTCTGCGGTCTCCTTCACAGAGGGCGAGGAGGTGCTCTCCTACCATGGCCCGCTCCTCTACGAGGCCAAGGTTCCCCTTCCCTTCCCCCTCTCATCCCACCTCCCATTCAGTTCTAGGGTTCGCCCGCCGCCTCGTCGGCTTCCCGGAGCTTCTCCGTTCCATTTTTTCGGCCGCGGCTAGGGTATGGAGCAGGGCCGTCGGAGCAGGCGAGGGTTCAGGGAGTTGTAATCCGAGGGTGCATCACATCGGATGGTGCAACACTCTTCCTTTCTTCAGAGAAGAAAGAAACACATCGCCGTTCCTCCTCTACACCGCCCAGATTTTTACATTTACGGCATAATTTTTAAATTTAGAGCGCACATGTGGACACTAGTTTTTGCGTATCCCAGTATCAGACCGTGATTAGCAGCAGTTGAATTGTTCTCTAGGACTATGGGTACTTCATGTAGTAAGTAACAAGGAGTGGGAGATGGGACTACTTCTGTAAGTACTTTTATTAAGAAAGATGCACACCTGAAGGCTTTATGACATTTACCAGTAACCAGTTGCACACATGCAATTCTTCCCTTAGTAATACCGATTTTGTTCTGTCTGCAGTGTATCGTCTTCCTCCACGGGGGTCCTGGGCTGGCACTTCGCCCGACAACCGTGGATTCTTCGATCCGGAGTTCTACAGGATCGTGTTGTTCGACCAGGTTGGTTTCGTTTTGATCCCCTCGTGTGTATGTTCACCGGTGTTCCTAGGAGATCGCGGTGCTTAATCTGTGTGTGTTTGATTGCAGAGAGGCGCTGGAAGAGCACTCCCCATTCTTGTCTAGAGGAGAACACCACCTAGGACTTGGTGGCTGACATTAAGAAGGTCAGGCAGCACCTCAACATTCTAGAGTGGCAGGCAACTGCAAATACATCTTCTTTTGTCAACTACAACATATACCCAGCTGTAAAGAAACCACTTGAAGAAAATATTTAAGAGATTCGGGCAGTTCGTGTAGATTTTCTTGCATTTGTGCATAGCTATTGATCATGAATGTTGCAATGCAAGTTATTACAAGAATGATGATACCTCTTAATGCCTTGTCTTTTCAGAAACTAGCTAGCTAGTCAAGCATTTCTTTTCAAGTTTGATACTAGTGTTATTGTTGGAGATATATAGTGGAAAACAACATCCACAGTGGTATAGATTGTTCCAGTCCATGATATGCTTATTATTGAATTAGCTGGTCCTAAAGAATGTTCCGCCTAAGCTTTGCTTAGTGGCTGGTTCCATATCTTGAAAATTGCAATGCAGGTGAAAAGATTAAATACCTCGTCATGCTTGCAATGGTTTACGTTGAATTGTTTTTTTTGTAATCTATCTTGCTATACTGGTTCCAAGTGCTTGAGTAGCACCTCTGAGATAACTCACTTGTGGTTAATTAGTGGCTCTATCGTTTGTGTTTGTGCATTCTTTTTTCCTGGGCATCATTCGTGGTTGTCTAGTAGTTGACATACTTTTGGTTCCATGTAGTATATGCAGGTAGCAACAACTTAAGTTTAATGGAGTTTTTGTTACTCAGTGCCTACTTCGTTAGAGTTTGCATCATCTCCTTGTTGTTTATATCATAAATGCCTTCACTATTCTTGTTCTGAACCTCTGATCCTGATACTGATTGTATTTGTCTTGATCGAATTACAGGCGACATGGTGACTCTAGTGCAGGCAGCACTGGTCATCCTCTTCGAGGCCATGTGTTTAGGTGATTCCTCGAGTAGCCATGACACTACACTGGCTGATTAGTACCCAACGTCATGTTTGTAATATTTACAGGGATTTCCCTTATAGGAATAATGCTCATGGCATATTTATATGTCCTGTAGCGCATGCTCTTTTTCTGTCTGTACGGAATCTTGATATGGTGTTTTGGCAGCTGGGATATTAGATTGCACTTTGTTATGTGATTTACTCATGTTGGTACTGCTTGTTAAGTGATTATCTTTATGCCCTTGCTACCAGTAGGATGGTCAATACATGATTGCTCTGTAACTTGTCTTTTCCGAAACAGTTTGCTTGGTCCTTCATATCTTACTATGTAATGTAGAAGCTCTACTTTATCCTAATAGCTGCTTGTAGCATTGTGATACTATTTGTGTGATGCTAAACAATATGATCTTAATCTGTTGCTATATTCTCAAGTGTTGTTTACCATTTACATTCTTTTTACATTTGCTATATTCACAAATAGTAGTAGTGTCTGGTCTAGATAAGCAAACAAGTAGTAGTGTCTGGTCTAGATAAGTAAACAATGGATGATCTACGCAGTTGTTGATATGAATTGTTTGTTTCTAGGCGGTGTAGAACGAGCTGCAGCGGGACAACCTGGAGTGGGACAGGATCAAGGAGAACCTGGAGAAGATCACCGATTACCTCATCCTCGTCGGCATGGTTGGCTCCTTTGGCAGACCCCTCTTTGGCTCCGACCAACTTACTTTTGTTGCTGGCTAGCAGCATTTCCAGTCTGATTGTGTCTGCTCTGTTGCCCACCATTTAGTGTTTGTTGGAGTGTGCATGGTGGCATCCTAAGCTCGCACTGTAAAATAATGCTTTGCCTTATTCCCGAGCTGGCACTATAAATTTTGCATTGTCATTGGTTGAGTACTATTGAATACTGATGCTGGTGGGTTTGACACAACTACAGGACAGTGGATTAGTAGCATGCATGTTTGACTTAGTCTCTGGTGTGGATATGCAATGTGACATACAATTCCTAGATGTGCATACTGTAGACTATTGACTGTAGTGTGGTACACTTCCTGGAGCATTGTAATGCCTTACCAAGTAGCAATTGCATGAAGATAGTCCACAACACAAAAACTATGTGTAATGGATCCATGACTTACAATCTGTACCCGAATACCATGTGTAATGACTGTTATTTTTTGCATTGTCTGAACATTTTTTTGTTGTTGTATTGTTTCTCACTCATGATTGATCTACTGCCAGGTGAAGGTTTTCAAATGTTGAAGGAGGAGGACAATAGGAACTTCTGTGATGTCATCTATTTTCTTTTCTTTGCTGTAGAATAGTTTTCTTTGGCACTTACTGGTTCCTTGGATGTAAAGATATGTACTGCTAGAATGAAAGCATGTAAAGATATTTCGGGCTCCTATAATATTCCATGTTGCTTTGAAAATGTATCGGAACTGGGCTAGGCCCAAGATAGCTTGTAGTGTGATGCGTTGTAATGTCAATGGCATAATAAAAAAAAGTTGGATTGGATCAATTATTTCAGCCCAGCCCAAGATATATTGAACAATTATTTCTGAGGGGAAAACTTGAGAGGCCCAACAAAGAAATGGCCCAGAAAAATACAAGACCAAAAAAATCCGTCAAAAGGGATCGGCAAAGAAATTAAAAAGGCCGAATTACTGGGCGAGGCCCATGTAGCTACTGAAAGTAAACAGGAAAAAGATATAAAAAATGCTGAATTGTTGGGCTCGGCCCATGTAAAACACCGAATTGGACCGGGCTGAATCTTATCCACGTCAGCTTGCCACGCTGGATCCTACGTGGCCTGGGGAGGCTGCTAGTGACCAAAAATTTGGTCGTGGAACCAACGACCTTTTACATATCACAGAGAAGGTCGTTAATTTCAGTTTACGACCGCCAGCTTTTGACCTTCTGTTTTTGGTCAAAAAAGGTCGGAAATGAAAAACAATGACCTTTCAGTGACTAATAGTGATGGTCGCAAGTTGACATATTTCTTGTAGTGTTATGGTGATTACCGAAGGTTGTTCGGAGTCCCGGATGAGATCCCGCACATTACGAGGAACTCCGGAATGGTCCGGAGGTGAAGATTGATATATTGGATGAAGGGTATTGGAGTCCGGAAGTGTTTCGGGGGTATCGGGTGATGACCAGCATGACCGAAAGGGGTTTCAGGAGGCCCCGGCAAGTGTTGGGGCCTCATTGGCCTAGAGGAGGGGGCACACCAGCCAACTAAGGGGTTGTGCGCCCCCAAGCCCCCTTCCCACTTTGCTTGAGGAGGTGGGGCGCCTCCCTAGGGTTTCCTCCACTTGCCTTGGGGGCCAAGGCACCTAGGAGGAGGCGCCCAAACCCATCTAGGGTTTCCCCATGGTGGCCGCCACCCCTCGATGGGATCTAGGGGCACCCCTCCCTCCACCCTCCCCTATATATAGAGGAGGGAAGAGAGGGCAGCCACACCCATACGCATCTATACGTGCCACAACGATGCTCTTCCTCTCCCTCATAGCCATCTTCTTCTCCGTAGTGCTTAGTGAAGCTCTGCTGAGATTTCTCCACCACCAACGCCACCACACCGTCGTGCTGCCGGAGGACTCCAACTACTACTTCACCATCGCTCGCTGGATCGAGGAGGTGAAGGCATCATCAAGTCGTACGTGTGTTGAACGCGGATGTGCCGTCCGTTCGGCACTTGGATCGGGAGTTCACGGGACAGATCGTGATTGGATAGCGAAGACGTTCGACTACATCAACCGCGTTTCTTAACGGTTCCGCTTAGCGATCTACATGGGTATGTAGATGCAGTCTCTCCTCTCGTAGATGATCATCTCCTAGATTGATCTTTGTGAGCGTATGAATTTTTTTTCCAATGCAACGTTTCCCAACAATATTGCTATCAATTACAAACACTTTGGGCATACTGTTTGTTGATTATTGGACTAACAAATTAATGTAGTGCTCAGTGCCAATTTCTATTTTATGGTGTTTTGTATTTTCTAGAAGATACCTAGAACAAGTCGAAGGAAAAATAAAATAAAAATAGTTCAGGAAGTTTCAAGGAACCAGAAGACTAGAGGAGTTTGGCCCCACACCAAGTGGATCCCACAATCCCTAGGCGCCTCGCGTAAGTGCCCTAGGGCTGGGAGCGCCAACATATTGTGGGCCCCTTGGCTGGCCCCCGGTGCTCAATGGCTTATATAGGCCCCCATTTTCACCTTCAATTTATCGAGCAGTTTTCTGCCGTTGGCACATCGCATTTTTGAGGCGATCTTCGTCTTCAACCTTAATATGGAACTCTGCTATAGCGGGAATTCACCCCCATCATCACCAACCTCGATCCTCGTTCTCCAAGATGAGTTGTGAGTAGTCCACCGCCTGGACTATGAGTTCATGGTAGTAGCTAAAGTTGTAACCTCTCCATCTTTATGTGTTTTTGATGTTTAATACAATAGCCATATGAGCTGGCGTACATGATTATGGTTTTTCGGATGTATTCGTAGAGGCGATGTAGATCATGTGCTGAATTGTCTCTTTATGTTTAGATTTGTGTATGCCATATGTTTGATATATAGATGTATATTTCTTTTTGTTTGCTTGTCTTCTCTTGGCCAGTTTTAATTGGTAGTCAATAGTGAAATATGTGTGCATTAGTTGGGTCCAATCTTACAAGTACTCTACCATAGTGACCGAAAATGGAAACGTCTTGTACTGAGTTGGTGCCATTAAGGGTTAAGGGTTAGTAAATGATCAATAGTCTTCTAACAATATTATCCGTGTTTACACTTAATGTCCAAATGGTGCAGAGTGGTTCTCAATCCATGGAAGGGCTATTTAGCTATAAGATGAAAGAAGAAGGTCTCGGTCTAAGTATTTGGACGTACCGTCTATATATAATCTTACGCATTCACCAACCTTGCATTATGAGATACTTCATATTGCACTTTTTAACAAGATAATGTTAATTGCCACACTTTTTATGCTTCGGAGAGTTACATTTCGAGAACCTATGAACCCCAACCCAATTTTTAACATAAGCATCACCTTCCAACAACTTTACACGCTGTTTTATTTTCAGTTTTGTTTTATTTCGAAAATACAAAAATATAAACCCCACATTATTTTTTGATAGCCTTATACAACTATCAAGACTAGCCAGGATTGTTGGGATACACAAGCCAAGTTTCATTTGTGTTGCAAGGGCATTCAACTGTTGAAGATATTGGTACCTCCATGGACTGATGCCTTGGTTTCTCACTGAGGAAAATTTTGTTTCCTACTACAAACTCCTACATTTGGGGAACCCAACATTGCTACGATTGCTACCAACAACCACCAGCTTCAGTGGAGGTGATCATCCCATAATGCCAAAAGGAGCACGCCACCGCGAGCCAGTGAGCCACCGTTGTCACCCACCTGCGAACCGACCATAACGCTGCACTAGACGTTGATCAGGGACCCACCGCCAGCCGCCGGAGACCGCACGAGTTAGCACATGCGAGAATATCCCCTCCGCCGCCGCATGCTCGGGAGCCGACGCTGTCGTTGCATTCGCCTCAGACTGGGGACCCACCGCACGCCATCGAAGACAACATGGGCTAACACACAAGAGAAGGCCGCCACCACCGCACATGCTTTGCCCGGTGGTGTCCTCCAACGACGGCGAAGAGGGAACGCCCGTGTCGCCTAGGGTTCAGTGGTGCGGAACAACCCTTTTTTTGTTGTGGAGTCTAATGATGATTGTATTGGGATCACCAGTTGCATCCCAAGAGAAGCAAACATATTGATACAAAATTTAACCTTATGAGAGAATGCATCAAGGAAGGTAAAGCTAACAATCAACATGTTGGTATTGATTTACAACTTGCAGATCTTCTTACCAAAGGCGCTTGGACGAGTGAAATTTGTTGAAATGAGGCGAAAGTTGTGTGTCATAGAGACTAAGGCTGTGTGGCGGGTTTAAAGGGATGTTTTGTTATGCACGTAAACCCATTGCCCCAGTTTCTAGCAGGTACTTCCTTCATTCCGAATTATAAGATATTTTTTCCTAAATCAAATGTATATAAACACGTTTCAATGTATTTGCTCACTCATTTTAGTCTATATATAGTCCCATATTAAAATATTCAAAACATCTTAGAATTCGGAAGAGAGGTGACAGTTTACATGTATCTGAATCGTGTGAAGCCGGAAACTTGGTCTTTCCGTGTGTTCGTTCCCTGCAGTGTTGCAGCAAGTTTGCGTTGAGTTCTTGAGATGCTGCAACTACATAGGTGTAGAAGAACTTTGAAAGAGGAGTTGATTAATTATTTCACTAGGCGAAAAGAAAGGACTACCTTCTTTTGATAAATTTCATAGGAATTCACCTACTGTATAGGTTCATATTGTTTTCTACTAGCTAGAGTGGCTTCTGCCATCTTCAACGGGCATTAGAAGTGATCGAATTGTTGAAGCAATAGAGATTGATGGATCGCTTTTCCTGTGGGAGACGATCCACATATTGTTCATCGTGTCTCGAATCTTTTAAAAGTTACTACATAAAGCAACTTTACACGGGAACAGTACCATGCACTAGAATATATAGGAGCTAAGAAGTCCAAATCGTAGCCTGTAACTCGATCAGCGGCACGCGACCCACCTCGTCTGAACTTTCTGCCGCATGCACCACATAGACGAAAGCAGCCCGTTGGGTGCAAGACATTTTGCAGAACGTCTTTCATCTTTTAGCTACTGTGTGCATGCATGCAGAAGGAGTTTTTCAACCTTTTACCACTGAATGCAGAAAGAGTTTTACCGCTAGCGCCCAGCAGGACAGGCAGGCAGGGGCCAGAACTAAAGCCCAAATCCAAGCTCATCCGACGACGACTGATCCGCCGACAAGCTGCTGAATATGTGTGCCGTCCCAGCTCCAAACTTGTCTAATTGAGCGACAAGGATTCAGGAGTAGCTTCTGGCAAGCTACCTGCCTGGCTCAGGAGTGGTCAGGAATCAGAATGATGCATGTGGCGCAATGAGTCCATATGAACCTCCTGATAATCTGTCAAGAATGATCAAGAAATGAAAGCCTAATCCCAAGCTCATCCAGTCTGGGGCTGTCTGCTGGTCCTCCCCCTCCAACCCGGCCTGTCCTGCTGGCAGAGCCGTTCACCCCTAACCGGTCATATGGACAACCTGCAGTTTCGTCAAGAATTTGCAGCCAGCATGCAGCAGGGACACACATACGCAGCTACATGCCTCGTTTCTCGCGAGAATGCCGCAGCAGCAGCTGAAAGCCTGAGAGCGAGAGTCCGTCGTCTCGTCCACATGTGAAGCCTGCTGCCGCTCGCTTATATCTGCATGGCGTTTCCCCTCAATCCGAGATGCCCGCTTGTCCCCCTCCTGCACGGATCTCTCGTCGCTCTCGGTCTCATGCACCACAGTTGCAGTATACGACCATCTCCATGGCATTTGCGTCTCAAGTGCATCATTCATTTACCAACACCAAAAGCCAGTCTGTTTGTCAAAAAAGAAAAAAGAAACAAAATCACTGTACGCATGACTCTTTTCTCTCAATCTACTGCCGGACTCCTCAAATTGATCAGACGAATGTAGGACCACTGACCAGACAGAGAAGAGAAGAAACAAGTTAACACAACCGAACCTTTCAAAGCCTTCCTAAACATTCGGGATATCTGACACTTCTCATATTGCCCCAATATATGAGTTGAGTATGAGGAGTGCCCGAGCGTGTCCGATCAGTGGTCCTGCGTCCGTTATATAGGATTTGACTCATCGCGGACTATATATTTTCTCCCTTTATTATTTTTTTTATTTCTTTCTGTTCATCTTCACTAATCATATGCATGTGATCGGGCATATAAAAAATAATAATATAAGATATAGTTATGTGCGCGGACAAATAGGGACTCAAAACGGACACTCCCGGGCACTAACCGGGGGCTTCCGTGAATGTTTGGGGGCCAAATTTGTTAAGTCCAGTTATAGATGCCATAGTTTCTGCTGTTTACTGTTTGACAGTCGGGACCAGGGCGTAATACGTATGTGGCGTCTTCAGAAGATTGTACCTGTGGGGTAAATCTTTGTTTTGGCATCAAGAGATAAGCGAGATGGACATGACGAGGAAAATCGTGTGTAGACGGGAAAGTTTGCAATACAATTGACGTTGTATTGACGGGTGCTGGTGCACGTATATATAATTACAGGGTAGGCCTCTACCTCAACTATACAAGACTAGGAGGTGGGGCACAACTCCAATATACATGCAACACAAAATACATACTCAACACCCCCCGCAGTCGAAGCGCCGCCGGAGACACAGAGACTGGAGCGAAACTCCTCGAAGACGGAAGTAGGCAATCCCTTAGCCATCACATCAGCAAACTGTTGCGACGTCGGCACGTGGAGAACCCGAATCACGGCCAAGGGCAACCTGCTCGCGCACGAAGTGAATATCGAGCTCAATATGCTTCGTACGTCGATGGTGCACCGGGTTGGCGGAAAGATACACCGCGCTGACGTTATCGTAGTAGACAAGAATAGCCTTGTGAACATCACAAAGCAACTCCTGGAGCAGCTGACGGATCCAAGAGCACTCGGCCACGGCATTAGCCACGGCGCGATACTACTGCTTTGGCCGAGCGGGAGACCGTGGGCTGCCGCTTCGATGACCAAGAGATCAACGAGGGCCCAAGGTAGACGCAGTAGCCTAACGTGGAGCATCGAGTGTCGAGGCAGCCAGCCCAGTCGGCATCCGAGTAGGCCACGAGGTCGGTGGAGGCGGAGGCCGTCAGGGTGAGTCCCAAAGACATAGTGCCGCGTATGTAACAGAGAATACGCTTCACCAAGGTCCAGTGGGATTCAGGTGGAGCGTGCATGTGGAGGCACACCTGCTGAACAACGTACTGCATGTCGGGTCGAGTCAGCGTCAGGTACTGTAAAGCACCAACAATGGAGCGCTAGAACGTTGCATCGGACGCAGAGACCCCTCCAGAGCAGAGACCTTCGCCTTCGTGTCGACGGGGGTAGGCGTCGGCTTGCAGTTAAGCATACCGGCATGCTCCAGGAGCTCGTGGGCGTACTTTTGCTAATGCAGAAAGAAGCCGTTAGTTCGTCGGACCACCTCGATGCCGAGGAAGTAGTGCAGAGGCCCCAAGTCCTTGAGGGCGAACTCATCACGAAGACTAGCAGTCAGCCGCTGAAGGATACCGGGGGCGGACGCCGTGAGGATAATGTCGTCGACGTAGAGCAGCAGATACGCAGTGTCGGCTCCCTAATGATACACGAAGAGTGAGGCATCGGAGCGAGTGGACCGAAATCTCAGAGACTGCAGGAGGCTGCGATACGCTGGTACCAAGCCCGAGGCGCCTGCTTCAACCCGAGAACGGGAGAGCAAATGCACAACGTCTGGGTGCTCGGCGTCGACAAAGCCAGTGGCATTGGAGACATCCAACTGGTGCACAGGCCAGGCGCGCGAGACCGCCAACTGAAGTATGGCGTGGATCGTGCCCGGTTTAACAACCGGGGCGAAGGTGTCGGTGAAGTCCACGCCCGCGCGCTGCCAAAATCCACGAACCACCCACCGAGCCTTGTAGCGCTCGAGAGAACCGTCCGGGCGGGTCTCGTGGTGAAACGCCCACTTGCCAGTGATGATGTTGGCACGAGAGGGTCGCGGAACAAGCTGCCACGTGCGGTTGCGTTGCAGTGCGTAGAACTCCTCCTGCATCGTAGCTAGCCAGTGGGGATCCCGAAGGGTAGTGCGAGCGGAGGTGGGAATGGGTGATGGCGTCGACGTCGAGGCGGCACACACATACTCATCAGAGGAGTAGCGCGTGCTCGGCCGAAGCACACCTGCCCGGGCACGGGTCATCACGCCAAGAGGCAGGGCAGCAGAGTCGGCGGCGGTGGGGGGGGGGCACAGCGATCGGGACACCCGCGGCGGCGATGGGAGGCACGGTGGCGGCGATCAAGGGCGGCCGAGGCAGCGCCACTGAGCTGCCGAGGGGGCGACGGGCGACTAGGACGTCGAGCCCGTCGCCGGGGTGGCGGCGCCAGCCGGGGTGGCGGGCGGAGTACTCGTCGGCTCAACCTCGTAGGAGGGAGACGAGGACCCGGGGGTCTGTTCAGACTCGACCTCTAGGGAGGGAGTCGAAAAACTGGGCGGTGGCGGCAGAAGGCGTCGTGTGGCCGGGCCTGGGGCGCCACTGCATCGCTCGAGGAAGGGGCGCGGGGTCGGCAGAAGGAGCCGAAGCTGGAGAAACCTGAAAAAAAGGAAACAACGTCTCGACAAAGTACACGTGCCTCGAGGTGTACACACGAGGAGTGACAGGAACATAGCACCGGTAACCCTTGGTGTTAGGAGGGTAGCCAAGGAAAACACATGGGACGGAACGTGGTGTGAGTTTGTGTGGCGTGGTGGACATGGTGCTAGGATAACAAAAACACCCAAAGATGCGGAGACCATCATAGGACGGTGGTGTACCGAAGAGAAGGTGGTGAGGGGCGAGTTCCACCGAGGACGACATCGATTTAATGTTAACTAAGAGAGTGGCGGTAGCGAGAGCATCGGGCCAAAACTGAGCGGGCACGTTAGAGTGAAAGAGTAACGTGCGAACGCGGTCAGTAAGAGTGCGGAGAATGCGCTCGGCGCGGCCGTTCTGCTATGAAGTGCAAGGACAAGTCAGACGAAAGGTGGTGCCGTGAGAGGTGAGAAGCGTGCGGAGAGCGACGTTGTCAAACTCTTTTTCGTTATCAGTCTGGAGTGCGAGTATGGGGCCACCGAACTGGCTGGTGACATAAAAATAAAAAGCGATGAGTGTGTCTAAAGCATGGGATTTACGATGAAGAGGAAAAGTCCACACATAATGATAATAATCATCTAAAACCACCAAGTAGCATAGATAGCCCGTGTTACTTGCAACGGGAGACGTCCAAACATCACTATGAAGTAATTGAAATGGAAAAGTAGAAACTAAAGTAGATGCACTAAAGGGAAGACGAACGTGCTTGCCTAAGTGACAAGCCTCACAAGTATGCTCGTTGAGCTTATTACATGAGAAAGAAAAACTCCTAAGAATCTGACGCGAAACGGAGAGGTTGGGGTGGCCCAAGCGAGCATGCCAAAGGTCGACACCGGCGGCGATGGCGATGGGTGTGGAAGTGGAGGCGCCGGCGTGCACAGGATAAAGCTCATCAGGGCTATCACATCGGTGAAGCACCATCCGGTTACGAGCGTCCTTCATAGAAAAACCAACACCGTCAAATTCAACAGTAAGAGGATTCTCACAAGTAAGACGACGAACGGAAACTAAACTAGTGACTAAGTCAGGTGAGACAAGGACATTAGACATAGTGATAGGTGTGGAACTAGAAGAAAAACTAGTGCTACCGACATGGATGATAGGTAAAGAAGAACCGTTGCCAACGGTGATACAAGTGGGTGTGTTAACTGGAGTGGAAGAGGATAGGTTACCCGGATGAGCTGTCATGTGCGTAGTAGCACCCGAGTCCATGTACCAGTCGCCTCCACCACCGAAGTTACTCGGTGACGGTGCCGAGTGTAGGGCCGCCAGGAGGGCGAGGTCCCATGGTGCAGGTACCGGCGGCGGCGGCTGGCCTCCATAGGGTGGCGCCTGAGCGGGCGCGCCATAGCCACCGAGGGGTGGCGGAGCGATCGGAGCACCATAGGGCTGGTAGGAGGCGCCGATGAACGCCTGGTGGCCCACGAGGCGGAGACCAAGAAGACCTGATGCAGGGGCCCACGGGACGGGCATGTGATAGGCATGGACAACGCCCGTCCACGGGTTTTGCCCGGCGGCCCACGGCGGGAACGGCTGCTGGTAGCGGGGCGCCCCCCTGCGCCCGGCGCATGCTGCTGCTGCTGGCGACGGCCCCCATTGCCCCGCCGGTTGCGGCTGCTGGGGAGGCGCGGGGGGCGCTGGAGGCAGCGGGTAGTAGCCGGTGGGCGTGGGCTGTGCGGGCTGACAGGGCGCGGCCGGAGGAGTAGGGCCGCCGCCGGTGGTGCTGGCGGCAAGGACGATGTGCTGGACCCGCTGCTTCAGCTTCGTCATCCGGCGCTCCTCATGTTTGAGGTACGCGACGACGCGCTGGAAAGTGGGCTGCGGCAGCAGGGTGAGGTTGGACGCCATGTTGCCGAAGTCCTCGTTAAGGCCGGCGGTGAGGGTGCTCATCATGAGGTCGTCAGAGACCTTAGCCCGATGTCGCGAAGCTCGTCGGCGAGCATCTTGAGCCTCATGCAGTACTCATCGATGGTGGAGTTGTCCTGGTGACAGTCGAAGAACTCCTACTGCAAGAAAACAAGGCGCAGGAGTTTGTTGTCGTGAAGAGCGCGTTGATCTTGGCCCACACGTCGAAGGCGTCGTCGTCCTCGACGACAACTGTGTGGAAGATGTCTTTCGAGGCTGTCTGATAGAACCATCGGATGATCGTGGCCTCAATGGCGGATCACTCCTGATCGCCGCGCATGTACGCGTTGTCCACGGAACCGTCGATGTGCTCGGTAAGATAGTACTCGTGAAAGATGAGGTTGAAGTAGGTCTTCCACGTGTAGTATGACGTGCTAGAGCTGTCAAGATGGATAGGAAGCCGGGCCTCGATGTTGAGGTCACAGATGGCGGAGGAGGAGGGCTCGGGACCGGCAAAGGGGTTTGACGAGCGGGTGGTGGAGGAGCCCGGGGAGGAATCCATGGGAGCGACGACGATGTTGAAGGGCGATGGCTAGAGTTAGGGTTTTATGGAGGAGGGGGAGAAGAGGGCGGCAACGGCGTGGAGATGCGGCTGCAGCGGGGGTGCGGTGGCTGCGGCGGGTGAGGGCAGCGGCGGCACGGCGGCGGCGACATGACGCGGGAGATGGCGCGGGGGGCGCGCGTGAGGGGTGGTGCGGCATGGGAGGAGGGAGGCACGCTGCAGGCTGAACGGAAGCGGGCGGCACGGGGCGGCGGTGGCGCGGGGAGGAAGAGCCGCGGCGGCGGCGGGGCGCGGCAGAGGCGGCACGAGGGAGTCGCCCTAGGTCAGGACCTTCAGAGACGATACCATGTAGACGAAAAAGTTTACAATACAATTGATGTTGTATTGATGGAGTGCTGGTACACGTATATATAATTACAGAGTATACTTCTACCTTAATTATACAAGACTAGAAGGTAAGCCATAACTTCAATATACATGCAACACAAAATACATACTCAACAGTTTGACTTGTGACCAATTATTGATATATCCATTGCACCGGTGGTCGCCGTTTATTTTCGCGCTCTGTTTGCTTTTATGAAGCTTCCCTCTGTTTTCTATCAATGAAGCTTGCCCCTGCTTACCTTAAGAACTCTCTTCCTTGTTTCCTTCATTTTCGAGAATCGGTTTCGTTGGCCTGTGCAATGCTTGCACTCATTCTTCTCATTCTTTGCATGACATAGCTTTTGCTTTTCAAGTTTTCGAACATAAAATAAGACGGTGAGAGGATCTATAATTGGACTGGCCAATCAGGGCCCCTATACATCCGCGGATGCGTCCGAACGCGACTATGAACAGTGCCGATCCATCCCTCAAATGTCTATATTTGTAATCACAATTCATATTTTAACCGAAAAAAGCTTCCGCCCCGTTTTATATATAAAGTAAAGATTCACATCACCCGGTACAAACGCACGGCAACAACACACACCCAAGGCAAGGAACAAAGACACTGAGCGCAGCAACATCACCCCTAGCACTACTACCAGAAGAGATGAAGCCACATACGACGAACCGTGAACTCTAAAGCGGCGTCTTCAGGAAGGATACGACATCGGAACGCCGCCACCGCCCGATCGAAGGATCAGGGTTTCCCCCGGAGCTACACGACGGGCCGTGAGAGCCGCGACGATACCTTCAAGAAGGGAACGAGCTTCGCCGCCGCCGGTCCGTCCGAAGACAGAACAGGTTTTCACCCCGGCCAACACTCACCGCCAGGGAAAGCCACACCCCGGCTACCACGCCGCCCACACAGCCATGGCCACCGGGCAGCAACAAAGCCATGGTTTTCAAGAAGGGAGCGCCGCAACCACCCGCCGCGCACGGATCCAGGACACCGGTGCGCCGCCTGCAGCCAGCCACCCCGCTGCTCATGAAAGCACGGCCAAGGCCATTGTGCCCGTGGCCGCCAAGGCCATCGCTGCAGACGCCGCCAAGGCCAACAAGACCACGAGCAGAGGGGGAGAAGGGCCCCGCCACCGCAGCGCCCACCGGGCTTTGCCCGGCCGAGCTCGCCGGTGGCGGCGAGGAGGAGGGGAGGGAGGTGGGGTCGGAGGGAGGGCGGTTAGGTTCTCCCCGGGCGCACATGGATGTCTGGAGGGGAGAGGAGGGGGAGGATCCACAACCCATATTTTTTAAAACTCGAATTCATGCAAACACATGCATATCAATCATCGTTAACAAACAATGAGTAGCGCACACAAACCTTTCCCTAATTAATAATCAACCTGCAATACACAAACAATGTTAGCACGACGGTATGGTTAGAACTGTCCATGCATAGCAGAAATTGCAGCCTAGCCGCGGAGTTATTATCGTCCACAAATTGGCAAAGGAAAGGTTGTCCGTACAGTAGTTTCCTAAAACATTGACCTGTTGCCTGCTTTTATGGCCGGGAAGCGTTTACGGTAGAGAAGGATATAGTTTTCTATTCAAATCTATGTCAGTTCGGCCCACTTGGAAGTAAATTTGGCTCATGGCTACGTTGCAGGCAACTAGAAAAATTTAGCAGATGCCCACAAGTGTTGACGTCGCACAAGTGTTTACCTATTTTGGCATTTCGCACATAGTGGTTGCCTTAAGCAAAAATTGCTAGTGCGCCTTTTAGAGCATCTCTAACCGCGTCCCAACAGGTCCCATAAGACGGTTTTTCAGTGTCGGCGCCTAAAAATCGGCCCAGTTGCATCCTCAGGAGGCTGTTTTTCGCCGGTTTAGACTGAAACTGGCACCGGCGGACTTGATCTCGAACTGGCCTTGGGGCGCCGGGATGCTAGGGCGAGCGATTTTGGCGCGAAAGAGCTGCGGTTTCCCTCGCTCGTCGTCCTCAGAACGCCTCGGTTTTCCGCGGGGAATCAATAGCAAGACTGCCGCCAGTCAGCCTTCCATTGATTCCTCACGGGCGGCCTTTACGGGCGGCGCGGTGACGCCTCCCCTCCCGCCACGCGTACACACGGCGCGCGGCTATAAAAGCAATGCCCCCCTCGCCTCTGGACACACCCGCCCACAGCCGCCGCCGAGCTCTGCCTCTCTCCCCGTGCGCAGCCGCCGGCGTTGTTCCTCCCCTCTTTCCCCAAGCCCATCCGCGACGATGGCCGAGCCGTTCCCCGGCGATGGGGCGGCGGCCAACGGCTTCGGCCGCCACTCGCTCCACGAGCAGGAGGCGTACCTGTTCTTCGAGGCGAACATCCCGGCGCCACCGGACATGCGCGCCGGGCCAACGGGGTGGAGGCTCAGCGCCGGTGGCGTCCGCATTCCCCCGGTGCCCGACGTCAACGTGCCCCCCGACCTATTCGCCGCCGAGGTCGATCAAGGCAAGGGAAGCCGCCGACGGAGGAGCAGCACCTCCCGCAAAGACGCCGCCCACTCCAAAGAAAACACCGTTGAACAATTTTAAAGAGAGGTTGCACCGGTAGAATTAAATGGCTTGAATGAGATAACAATCTCGAAATATCTTGAACGGATCTGGAATGAAAAGACGAGCCTTCTGAGATATCTTCAACACTCTAAAACAAATGAATAGCGAGAAGTGAATGATTAAGAGGTGCATCGGCAAGATAAATCATTTGCAACAAAGAAAGGAATATGATCAACACTGAAAGCTTGAGTTAAATCCACCGGAAAAGAATACGAGAATGAAGAATGATGAACTTGGAGCTATTGAGCATCTTCATGAGGGATCACTGGATCAGAACATTGATTGAAAAGAGTGAAGAGACTTCACATGAATAAATGGATACTTGATTAAAATATATAAGTCCTTGCAGAAAAGGGTGGAGGGCGGGAAAACAAAGACAACTTGGGATGGATGAAACAAACACCGGTGAGAAAACTTAGAGTTGATCTTGCGGATGTTGAAATGATCAGATCCACTTGAAGGGCAGCACGCCGGTTGGGAAAAGAATTGACATAACAATCTCGATAAACAAGAAGGATTAGCACTCTCATAGAAATATGAGAACACCGCTTGAAAGGTATGGATTCAACATTTGACTTCGAAGCAACTCGAATACCACAAATAAAACAAAACAAAGGATTGACTTGCAGAATAAGCCGGAACAAATGCATATGATAGAGATTTACCCAATCTCATATCATGCATCTGTCGGAAAGATATTCTAGGAGCTACTTGAATTCCCACCTATAAACTCCCGAAACTTTCTGGTTATGCAATCTGGTGTTGGGGATCGGGACACAAAATATATCACCCAAACTAACAATACCTAGATCCAAATTGTATCCATCCGTCAACACATAACCAAGAAAACTCCGGAAATCGTGTACCTCAACCTTCGAAAATCATCCGTTATACAAGCTATGGAAATACTCCCGAACTCCCCAGTACTGGGTGGCGTCGAGGTTATCTCACCAACAACTGCATAAAAGATATTTTCGATGTCGGGAATACTCAGGTATTCCAGAACTGCAACGGTAAAATTGTGACGACAACACCTCGGAGCTCAACTCCCCGGGACACTGCCACAACCCCTAAATGTCAGGAGGCACCAAGAACAATGTTCTCGTCACAAGAATATCGAAACGATCCCAAGATACCCGCGTGATCCTAAATTTTTTTTCATGAAATTTGAGGAGAGGAAAGGCAAAACATCTACGTCAGGGGGCCTCACCAGAGCGACGAAGGGACTGAGGAGTAAAAAGAATCCTACTCTCCGATATATATAATCTTAAGACTCAAAATAGTTTTCTTCTAGACTCAACAACGGCCAACAATCAAGGGGGCTCCTATGGTCGGTCGAGGCTCTGATACCAACTTGTCACGCCCAAGATGCGACCATATCCTAAAGGACTCGAAGGTCCCACCAAGGATAAAAGCTGTGACGCCCGGATAATTAAGCTACAGTAACCCTCGGGAAATGATGCCACGTCACCTCGTTTAGTGTTGATAATCTCACGTTAGTTCCAAACCGGTTCAAAATCCAAATTCAAAATATGGCAAACAACAAAGTTTAAAACATTAAAACAAAAATGTTCGGTCTGTGCCAAATATTACATAGGTAATTATAGTGAAGAAAGCACATGTTTAGAAAATACTTAAATGCCCTAAATTAAATAAAACAGAAAAGGAAAATAATTAAAAGAAAAAAGCACAAAAACAGAAAACAAAGCTAAAAAAAAGAGAAGCCCCCCAACTGGGCCAGACGGCCCAGCTGGCCGACCCACTTGGCCCAGCCGGCCCTCCCTCTGGCCTATAGGGCAAACCCTAGCCCCCCCCCCCCGATTCCCCACGCCCCCACTTACCCCCGTGACTTCGATTCCCTCGCCTCCCTCCCGATCCAGATCGGGATCGGGCTCGCCGCCGCCGCCCGGAACCCTCACGGAGCCGCCCGCCGCCACCGCCGTCGTTGGTGCCGTCTGCCTGCCTCTCGCCGCCGTCCTCATCTCCCTCCTCACTGGATCGCCTCGTCGCCGCCGCCCGAGGAGAGCTCGCCGGAGGCCACGACGACGGACCTCTCCGCCGGCCTGCTTCCTCCTCCTCGCCGGCCTGCCTCCACTCCGTCTGCGCCGTCTCCGTCCTCCTCCTCACGCACGGCTGCCCGGACCCTACGAATCCCGGTGAGGCCACGGCCTCGTCCTCCCTCCTTCCTCGCTCGCCGAGGCCGACTGCGGCGACGCACACCACCGCTGCCGGCCACATCGCCGCCTCGCCGTTCTTGGCCGTACCCGCCACGAGGTGCAAGAACTGCTATCTTGGCGGTGCGACCACCGCCATCGCAGCCTCGCGCTTCGCAGGCGTGGCCTCGCCCGCGGAGCGCCTCCGTGCCCCTGTCTCCGCTGTTCCTCTGCGCGCGCCGCCTGCCCCCTTGTCGCCGCGCTGCTTCCCTGCCCGTTTGCCCACGACGACGCCCGGCTGCGCCAAGACACTCGCCTCCAAGCTGCCTCGTCGCCATGGGCGAGTGCTTTCGCTGGGTGCGCTCACACTTAGCGACCAAACCCGTTATGGCCTCTGGGCCATTGACATGTGGGGCCCAGCCCCTGAACGTTAAAAAAAGAGAGTTTAAAATAAATAAATAAATAAATAATATTAATTAGTTAACTAACTAAAATTAATTAACTTAATTAATTAGGTTAATTATGTTTAGTTAACCTAAATAACTTGTTAACCCAATTAACTACCGTTAATTAACTAACAGTCAATGACACGTGGGTCCCGTTGGACCCACAAGTCAGTTTTGACCCAGTCAACCACACTATTGACTGCTGACATCATGCTGACATCAACAATAACTGTTCTGGATAATGTTGCATTAAAATAATTAAATAAATCCCGAAAATGATTTAAATCTTTTAAAATTAATAGAAAATAAACCGTAGCTCAGATGAAAATACTTTCTACATGAAAGTTGCTCAGAACGACGAGACGAATCCGAATACGAAGCCCGTTTGTCCGCCACGCGTCCCTAGCTTAGTGAACCTGCAACATTTCACCTCCGGCTCAAGGCCGAAGCGTGAAACACCGGGATACTTTCCGGATGTTTCTTCACCGGTATCACCTAATACCGCGTTAGGGCACCTCTATCACCGATACTTGTCATGTCATGCATTGCTATGCATCCGCTTGCTTAAATATTTACTGCTTTCTCCCCTCTTCTCTCGCTTAGACCCGAGACCGACGCATTGCTACCCAAGACGACCACGGAGTTGACCCCTCTCTCTTGCCGTGAGCAACCAGGCAAGCCCCCTTTGATCACCAGATATCGCCTACTCTTCTCTATACCGCTTGCATTAGAGTAGTGTAGCATGTTATCGCTTTCGCTTAATCCTATACCGCTGCATAGCCCGTCCCTTGCTACTATTGTTGATACCTTTACCGCTATCCTATCGCTTAGTATAGGATGCTAGTGTTCCATCGCTGACCCTACACTCTTGTCCGCCCCGCCATGCTATACTATCGGGCTGTGATCACTCCGGAGGTGATCACGGGCATATACTATATACTTTACATCGTTACATTACCTCGTGATACGTTTCGGAGATGGGGCTGAAAGGACGGTGGCTCCATCCCGGTAGAGAGGTGGGCCCGGGTTCCCAACGGCCCCGATCGTTACTTTATGGCGGAGCGACAGTGGCAGGTTGAGACCACCTAGGAGAGAGTTGGGCCCGCCTCGGTCGGCGTCGCGGATACTTAACACGCTTAACGAGATCCGGGTATTTGATCCGAGTCCGCCATTTGGTCTATACGCACTAACCATCTACGCTGGAGTAGTTATGGGTATCCCGCGTCGTGGTATCAGCCGGCACTTCGTGACGCCGTGGCCGATCGAAGCGGCGCGCTACCGGATTAGATGGAACGCCTGTTAGGCTAGGTCTGCTTCGGCCACAGACAACGCGGTGTGTGCTAAGAGGCGATGGGCCTGCACTGCAAGGCGCTTAGGTTTAGACCGGCGTGATGACCTCTCTGTTGAGCCTAGGTGGGGCTGCGACGTGTTGATCTTCCGCGGCCGGGCATGACCCAGGAAAGTGTGTCCGGCCAAATGGGATCAAGCGTGTTGGGTTATGTGGTGCACCCCTGCAGGGAAGTTAATCTATTCGAATAGCCGTGATCTTCGGTAACAGGACGACTTGGAGTTGTACCTTGACCTTATGACAACTATAACCGGATACTTAATAAAACACACCCTTCCAAGTGCCAGGTATAACCCGGTGGTCGCTCTCTCTCAGGGTTACGAGGAGGGGATCGCCGGGTAGGATTATTGCTATGCGATGCTACTTGGAGGACTTCAGTCTACTCTCTTAAAGGTTTGGAGAAACCTAAGTTGTCGTTTCTTAAAGGTTTTGGGCTGCGATGCTTATGTGAAAAAGTTTCAGGTTGATAAGCTCGAACCCAAAGCGGATAAAATGCATCTTCATAGGACACCCAAAACGGTTGGGTATACCTCCTAATTCAGATCAAAAGCAATAGGGATTGTTTCTAGAACGGGTCCTTTCTCGAGGAAAAGTTTCTCTCGAAAGAATTGAGTGGGAGGATGGTGGAGACTTGATGAGGTTATTGAACCATCACTTCAACCAGGTGTAGCAGGGCACATGAAGTTCCTGTGGCACCTACATCAATTGAAGTAGAAGCTTATGATAGTGATCATGAAGCTTCAGATCAAGTCACTACCGACCCTCGAGGGAGCGACAAGGACGCTGCATCGCTTTGGAGTGGTACGGTGATCCTGTTTTGAATGTCATGTTTCTAGACAACAATGAACCAACGAGCTATGGAGAAGCAATGGTGGGCCCATATTCCAACAAATGGTTAGAAGCCATGAAATCCGAGATAGGATCCATGTATCAGAACAAAGCATGGACTTTGGTGGACTTGCCCGTTGATCGGCAAGCCATTGAGATAAATGGATCTTTAAGAAGAAGACGGACATGGACGGTAATGTCACCATCTATGAAGCTCGACTTGTGGCAAAGAGTTTTTCACAAGTTCAAGGAGTTGACTACGATGAGATTTTCTCATCCGTAGCGATGCTTAAGTCCGTCGGAATCATGTTAGCATTAGCTGCATTTATGAAATCTGGCAGATGGATGTCAAAACGAGTTTCCTTACCAGTTTTGTAAGGAAAGGTTGTATACAATCAGAAAGTTTTTATCGATCCTAAGGATGCTAAAAGGTATGCTGGCTCCAGCGATCCTTCTAAGGACTGGAGTAAGCATCTCGGAGTTGGAATATACGCTTTGATGAAATGATCAAAGATTTTGGGTTTATACAAAGTTTGTGAGAAACTTGTATTTCCAAAGAAGTGAGTGGGAGCACTATAGAATTTCTGATGAGTATATGTCATTGACATATTGATGATCATAAATGATGTAGAATTTTCTCAGAAGCATATAGGGTTATTTGAAAAGTGTTTTCAAGTGAAAACCTGGATTAAGCTTACTTAAACATTGAGCATCAAGATCTATGAGGATAGATCAAACCGCTTAATGGTACTTTCAAATGAGCATATACCTTGACATGATCTTGAAGGTGTTCAAGATGGATCACCAAAGAAGGAGTTCTTGCACGAGATGTAAGGTATGAAGTTAAGACTTAAAGCTCGACCACGGCAGAAAAGAGAGAAAGGACGAAGGTCGCCCCTATGCTTCAGACGTAGGTTCTATAGTATGCTATCTTGTGTACCGCGACCGAAGTGTGCCTTGCCATGAGTCACTCAAGGTACAAGAATGATCCAGAATGGGGATCATTGGACAGTGGTCAAAATTGTCCTTGGAGTAAATAAGGACATGTTT
Organism: Aegilops bicornis; assembly: GCA_021605145.1. Lineage (NCBI taxonomy): Eukaryota > Viridiplantae > Streptophyta > Magnoliopsida > Poales > Poaceae > Aegilops > Aegilops bicornis. The sequence goes on along the minus strand of CM038670.1, from coordinate 470,679,295 downwards.
CTCGATTATGGAGGTGATAAAGAGTTGGCGTAAAGGGTTACGCCGATGCAAGCTTTAACACCTATCCGAAAGTGACTCGAGTAGCAAACCGGATACGTATAGTGGAGCAACCATTTGGAATAGCTTCAAGTGGAGCGTGGAAGCAACATTTACAATATGACATAGAGAATTGCAAGTACATACGGATCTGAATATCGCAGACCTGCTGACTAAAACTTCTCTCACAAGGAAAACATGATCAAACCCCGTAACTCATTGAGTCTTAATCACATGGTGATGTGAACTAGTTTAGCGACACTAGTAAACTCTTTGGATGTTGGTCACATGGCGATGTGACCTATCGCTGTTAATCACATGGCGATGTGAACTAGATTATTGACTCTAGTGCAAGTGGGAGACTGTTGGAAATATGCCCTAGAGGCAATAATAAATTAGTTATTATTATTATATTTCCTTGTTCATGATAATCGTTTGTTATCCATGCTATAATTGTATTGAAAGGAAACTCAGATACATGTGTGGATACATAGACAACACCATGTCCCTAGTAAGCCTCTAGTTGACTAGCTCGTTGATCAATAGATGGTTACGGTTTCCTAACCATGGACATTGGATGTCGTTGATAACGGGATCACATCATTTGGAGAATGATGTGATGGACAAGACCCAATCCTAAGCCTAGCACAAAAATCGTAGTTCGTATGCTAAAGCTTTTCTAACGTCAAGTATCATTTCCTTAGACCATGAGATTGTGCAACTCCCGGATACCGTAGGAATGCTTTGGGCGTACCAAACGTCACAACATAACTGGGTGGCTATAAATGTGCACTACAGGTATCTCCGAAAGTGTCTGTTGGGTTGGCACGAATCGAGACTGGGATTTGTCACTCCGTGTAAACGGAGAGGTATCTCTAGGCCCACTCGGTAGGACATCATCATAATGTGCACAATGTGACCAAGGGGTTGATCACGGGATGATGTGTTACGGAACGAGTAAAGAGACTTGCCGGTAACGAGATTGAACAAGGTATCGGGATACCGACGATCGAATCTCGGGCAAGTACAATGCCGCTAGACAAAGGGAATTGTATACGGGATCGATTGAGTCCTTGACATCGTGGTTCATCCGATGAGATCATCGTGGAACATGTGGGAGCCAACATGGGTATCCAGATCCCGCTGTTGGTTATTGACCGGAGAACGCCTCTGGCCATGTTCCAGATGGTTCCTGAACCCGTAGGGTCTACACACTTAAGGTTCGATGACGCTAGGGTTATAAAGGAAGTTTGTATGTGGTTACCGAATGTTGTTCAGAGTCCCGGATGAGATCCCGGACATCACGAGGAGTTCCGAAATGGTCCGGAGGTAAAGAATTATATATGGGAAGTCCTGTTTTGGTCACCGGAAAAGTTTCGGGTTTTATCGGTAATTGCACGGGACCACCGGAGGGTCCTGGGTCCACCAAGTGGGGCCACCATCCTCGGAGGGCTGCATGGGCCAAGTGTGGGAGGGGACCAGCCCTGTGTGGGCTGGTGCGTCCCCAAGAGGCCCATGCGCCAAGAGATAAGGGAAAGGAGAGTCCTAAAGGGGAAGGCACCTCCTAGGTGCCTTAGGGAGGATGGACTCCTCCTCGGCCGCACCCTTCCTTGGAGGAAGGGCCAGGCTGCCCCTCTCCCTTGCCCCTATATATAGTGGAGGGGAGGAGGGAAGCCACACCCGAGTCCCTAGCGCCTCCCTCCCTCCCGTGACACCTCCTCCTCTCCGCAGTGCTTGGCGAAGCCTGCAGGATTGCCACGCTCCTCCACCACCACCACGCCGTTGTCTTTGCTGGATGGAGTCTTCCTCAACCTCTCCTCTCTCCTTGCTGGATCAAGGCGTGGGAGACGCCACCGGCTGTACGTGTGTTAAACGCGGAGGTGCCGTCTGCTCGGCACTAGGATCTCCGATGATTTGGATCACGACGAGCACGACTCCTTCAACCCCGTTCTCTTGAACGCTTCCGCTTAGCGATCTACAAGGGTATGTAGATGCACTCTCCTTCCCTCGCTTCTGGTTTCTCCATAGATAGATCTTGGTGACACGTAGGAAAATTTTGAATTTCTGCTCGTTCCCCAACAACCGCACGATGGAGCCCAGTGAGCCGTGACGCCACCGCCGACGCATTTACTACTACACCGGAGGTGCCTACTACTACGCAGCCCGCCGACGATTTACTAGGAGTAGTTAGGAGGATCCTCAGCAGGAGGCTGCGCCTCTTTTGATCTCAGTATCCCAGCTTTGAGCTAGCCTTCTTAATGCAAACTTGTTTAACTTATGTCCGTACTTTCAGATATTGTTGCTTCCATTGAGTCGCCTATGATCGAGCACTTGTATTCGAGCCGTCGAGGCCCCTGGCTTGTATTATGATGCTTGTATGACTTATTTTATTTTTAGAGTTGTGTTGTGATATCTTCCGTGAGTCCTCGATCTTGATCGTACACGCTTATGCGTGTATGATTAGTGTACGATTGAATCGGGGGCGTCACAAGTTGGTATAAGAGCCGACTGCCTGTAGGAATCCCCCTTCCAACTCCTTGGCCGAAGTCGAGTCTAGACTTTACAAAACTTTTACTAACATGGATGTGTGGCCCATGGGCCCACGTCGTCATTGGGTGGTATTAGGATCTTTTACTCCTTGTCTATACTCTGGGACTCTGATCTCTCTTCTATTCGGGTTAAATGAATTTTGCTAAATCTAACATTAGGATCTCGTTATCACTTTCACCTGGAGAGCCCCTTATTACTGATGATCGTCTGCTGCACGTGAAGACCCTGAAGATACTCTCCGCTGTTAACCCGAGAACTTGTGTTCATATCGTTTGCAATTCCTCTTCCACCGTAAACCCTTATGGATAACTACTTGCAGTTGTTATTCTTACCTTCATCCCCAGTTGGTCTTGTTATTACAAGATACCATGAAAAACTCGTCGTTGTTTCGATAATCCTTTGAGCTTACTGCCTTGCTGTTCTTGGTCACCTGAATACCCCTACGGTTAATTCTCGCACTTATCGAGTATCCGCTCATCCCCCAGTTGTTCATGTGTTACACAAAAGTCTTCAAAATACTATTTGAACTTCCGAAAATCCTGAGTCGCCTATTGCACTTGAAATTCTTACTTGCTTGCATTATGGTTAATCCCATAAGTCTATAATCTTATTGGCATCTCTTGTCATTATCATTTTGAGTCCGTTGATTCAATTTGTTGCGAATGCTCGCAATACTCAATCAGATCCTAGAATTCATCCTTCCGGCTCAGACGCCATTTTAAACGTGAGCTGGTTCTCGCCAATCAAATTGTCGTTGATTGTGCCCCTAAGTATATTGAATTTATCCATCCTTGATCAGAGCGTCTGCTTCTGATCCTTCGCTTTGTAAATCATAATTCCTTTGCAATTGAGCTCTAAGTTACTCAGTTGTTTCTACAATCCAATGTCTTGGCATTGATTCTTCATCTGGTTGTGAGCCGATACTCACATCAGATCCTTTACGGACCATCGGAACCTTGTTGGATTTTACCCGACAACGTCCTTCATATTCAATCACTTTGGAAGTTCTTTCCTTGATACATAATGCCTTTGGTAAATCATATTCCTTGATTTGGCCAACCTTGCTCGCTTTCGAAATGGTGATATTTACTATTGAAGCTTGTGGGATATGTTTCCATGATCCCCGATGGGTTGAACCTATGCCTTCCATAATATGTGTGAACTCGAAAGTTTTCATGAGTCATACTCTTACGGTATTTTGCGGATAAAATCTCAACACCGCACCTTCATCACCCCCGAGAAGTCAATGAACGGTGATGCATTGAGGAAGTGGGAGTCGACCTTGAACTTTGCGTTCATGCCCATGGACACGATGCAAATCTTATCATGGAAGCTTCTCAGAATAGTTACCCCTTGTTATAAGTGCTTGTATCTGGTTTGATCATGTACAAATGTGATTACGACCATATTGTTCCCCTTTGATTCAATTTCTCGGACAAGTTAAAACTACTTGTCCTCTCGCAGAGCAATACCCAATCCAACCTCTATTTTGATCTGTCAGTCGAGTATTACCCCGGTATCTCGAGATTATCACAGAACTGCATAACCTCTTATGAGTTCTTTATCAAGTACTACGTCCTCACCGATTCCAATTTTTCACGGGCTCCGAAGTTATTAAACACTTTCGAAGACACCGATAACTGAACCGAGTCCGCACTACGGTTCAACACCTCTTCAGTAATCTTCTTTAAGTACGTGTTTGTACCCGATCATGTCATTCCTAGCCTGCTCTGCTATACCTATTCATGTTGATTTTAACTGTGCTACCTGGTCCTTCTCCTCAAAGCACAATTTTTGACGATGAGCTAAGCTTACGTCGATCTTTCCTCATCATATCATTTTGCTTTGGACAGCAAGCTTGCTTTGGAGTTTGTGTCGTACCCTCGGTTCCATTAACCTTTCGCTTCATCATTCCTTTGACTTGAGGACATCGCCGATCTATTACATCTTCGTGGAGCCTCTCGACAAAATTTGTCATGATCATCATCAACATCTTGACTCCTTCCTGGATATCAATCAAATTCGTGATGAAAAATACCATCCTTGCCCCTCGATAATTGTGTTATCATCAACGACATTCTTGCCTTCCCCCAACACAAACTTGTTCATGTTTTGTGTTATACCTTGAGTTCCTTGCTATCCAGCCTTTGTTCTTCTTTATCTTGGAGTATTACCATCTTTTATGTCAAGAATGTTCTGAGATTTGTTCTACCTCTTGAGAGTTCTTGGTATAGTGATACTTCTCACCATCACCATTCTTCATGGTCCTCGTGTTGATTCCAACCGGGGTACCAACAAGTGAACGGTGCTGTTTGGATCCTGCACTTCTAGCAACCCTATTGCTTTGAAGTTAATGGTCGGCCGCTCATTCTTAGACTATTGATTATTGAATCACCATTCTGACATTGGTCGTGCAACCCAACCCATATTTCGGGCGCACCTTTCAACCAATGTTTAGTTGTGTATGTTCTCCTCGAGCATACTTCCTTATATCATTTGGTCTGACAAATGTTATCTCCTTGTTCACTTAATTGTGGAAATCCATCTTTTGGAAATCTCGATGAATTGTCGTTGAGTTCATCAGCCACCCCCTTGACCTCTCCTTGGGTTAATGATGAACTCTTGTTAACGGAAATCACTGCATAGTTCATTTCTCAAGAATCTTACAGTGTCATCCCGTCAAATTGTGTCGCACCTTTTCTTCTCAAGCATCCTGAGTCTGGGGTATCCTAACACCGATCAGATCTGAATCTCGGTCAGATATGATGGTTGGAACACTTTCCAAGAGTCACAACATTGGTCTCAGTATATGACCCGTAAGGTGATGTCATGCCCAAAGACACCGCGAGAGGACCCATCTGTTATAGTTTCCTTTTTAGCAAGGTTATCCATTCTTCCATGAGGAAATTGTAAGACTTATTCTATAAGTTGTTCCTGATGGATCCTTTTTGTTTCCAAAGTCTGATCTTCACCTGTTGACCATGTCAATGCTATCTCGAAGCATGTCTATGGTACTCCGATGTTTCAACAAGAACATTTGCAGCCTAATGCTAAACATTTCTTGCTCAATTATCCAAACACCGCTGTCTGGATAATGTCATAAAAATTTCTCTCCCCTCACCAAGAGGCTTTTCTACTTAATATCATGTCATGGTTATCATGTTCTGCTTGCCCTTGGGAAGGATATACCCCTGACATATGTGTTTAAACACATTTTTCTTTCCACTGTTCTGATTAATCTGATGATCACATTTTCCTTTCCATTGTCTTGTTTAACATTTCTCATGGTTTATATGATCTAAGCGGTAATGATTCGCTGCTTATATAAACACCTCAGTTGTACAACTCTGTCAATAAGACCCTGTTACTATTGTTGAAAACATTTCGGTAACCACCGATGGATAAAGAACTTTGCCTATTGGTCCGCCTCGTTCAACGAAAGGTGAATTGGTTCTCTTCGTCCCTCGCCCTTGGTACCGATGTTGTTGCCGACATAACTGACGGGCTATCCTCTGACATGCCTTACTTACATGATTGTGCAAGATGTCACCACCCTTCCTACTTTCAACCCACATGGTGGGCCCATAACCCACAGGTCCCTGGATCGAAACCTGACTCTTCTTTACAACCCGGATTCTAATGTATCCTTTGCACCTAGCTTCGTATGTGATTCACGAGCTAAATTCTATACCATTAATCATTTTGGAATCAAACACCATGTTATTCTCGTTGTTCAAACCCCATTCCAGCTTCTGTCCAGTCATCGAATAATTTCCTACCCGTTTGAAACTTTGGTACCATCTTATATTGCATTCAGTGAATTCACTGAAATACAACTCGTGGGGTACCTTGCGTATTTCCCGTTGAGTTCACCGTCAGATGCCCAGCTTTGTGGAGATGCGTTCTTCCAGAGTTTTTCCCCTTTGTCGCGTTAGAAGGACGATTGAGATCCCGAAGAACGGATGGCGACTTGATCATTGTGACTTGAATCAGATAAATGAAGACATCAACGAAAAGGATCAAATTCTTCGAAAGGGCAGCCAAGACCGAGAAGACTCGTTAGGTTTTCGCTACCAACACTTTTTCCCCATTATCCCACCGCTTAAATCTCGGGACGAGATTTTTTGTAGTGGAGGAGAATTGTGACGCTCGGATAATTAAGCTACAGTAACCCTCGGGAAATGATGCCACGTAAACTTGGTTAGTGTTGATAATCTCACGTTAGTTCCAAACTGGTTCAAAATTCAAATTCAAAATATGGCAAACAACAAAGTTTAAAACATTAAAACAAAAATGTTCGATCTGTGCCAAATATTACATAGGTAATTATAGTGAAGAAAGCACATGTTTAGAAAATACTTAAATGCCCTAAATTAAATAAAACAGAAAAGGAAAATAATTAAAAGAAAAGAAAGCACAAAAACAGAAAACAAAGCTAAACAAAAAAAAAGAGAAGCCCCCCTCCCCCAACTGGGCCAGACGGCCCAGCTGGCTGACCCACTTGGCCCAGCCGGCCCTCCCTCTGGCCTATAAGGCAAACCCTAGCCCCCCCGATTCCGCACGCCCCCACTCGCCCCCGCACTCCCCCCCGATTCCCCCTCTGCCTTCCTCCCCGATCCAGATCGGGATCGGGGGCTCGCCGCCGCCGCCGCCCGGAACCCCCGGAGCCGCCCGCCGCCTCGTCGTTGGTGCCGCCTGCCCGTCTCCGTCGCTCGTCCTCATCTCCTCCTCGCCGGATCGCCTCGTCGCCGCCGCCCGAGGAGAGCTCGCCGGAGGCCACGACGCTGGACCTCCCCGCCGGCCTGCTTCCTCCTCCTCGCCGGTCTGCCTCCACTCCGCCTGCACCGTCTCCGTCCTCCTCCTCACGCACGGCTGCCCGGACCCTACGAATCCCGGTGAGGCCACAGCCTCGTCCTCCCTCCTTCCCTGCGTCTGCTCGAGGCCGACCGTGCGCACGCGCACCACCGCGTCGGCCACATCGTCGCCCCTCGCCGTTCTTGGCCGTACCCCGCCACGAGGTGCAGCAGCTGCTGCTATGCTGCGGCGGTGCGACCACCGCCATCAGCCCCGCTTCGCCCGCTTCGTCGCGTGGCCTCGCCCGCTTCATGAGCGCCTCCGTGCCCTGTCTCCGCCGTTCCTCTTGCGCGCCCCGCCGCGGCCTCGTCCCCTTGTCGCTCGCGCCGTTTCCCCCTACCCCGTTTGCCCACGACGGCGCCCCGGGCTGCGCTCAGCGCTCCCTGCCCCGGCGGCCTCGTCCCGCCCTGCGGGCGAGTGCTCGCTCGGGTGCGCCCGCACCCGCTAGCGACCAAACCCGTTACGGCCTCTGGGCCATTGACATGTGGGGCCCAGCCCCTGAACGTTAAAAAAAGAGTTTAAAATAAATAAATAAATAAAAATATTAATTAGTTAATTAACTAAAATTAATTAACTTGATTAATTAGGTTAATTATGTTTAGTTAACCTAAATAACTTGTTAACCCAATTAACTATTGTTAATTAACTAACAGTCAATGACACGTGGGTCCCGCTGGACCAACAAGTCAGTTTTGACCCAGTCAACCACACTATTGACTGCTGACATCATGCTGACGTCATGCTGACATCAGCAATCACTGTTCTGGATAATGTTGCATTAAAATAATTAAATAAATCTTGAAAATGATTTAAATCTTTTGAAATTAATAGAAAATAAACCGTAGCTCAGATGAAAATACTTTCTACATGAAAGTTGCTCAGAACGACGAGACGAATCCGAATACGCAGCCCGTTTGTCCGCCACGCGTCCCTAGCTTAGTGAACCTGCAACATTTCACCTCCGGCTCCTTTGCCCGAAAACGTGAAACACCGGGATACTTTCCGGATGTTTCCCCCCTTCACCGGTATCACCTCATACCACGTTAGGGCACCTCTATCACCGATACTTGTCATGTCATGCATTGCTATGCATCTGCTTGCTTAAATATTTACTGTTTCTCCCCCCTCTTCTCTCGCTATACCCCGAGACCGACGCCGCTGCTACCCAGTACGACTACGGAGTTTACGACCCCTCTCTCTTGCCAGAGTAACCAGGCAAGGCCCCCCTTTGATCACCAGATATTGCCTACTCTTCGCTATACTGCTTGCATTAGAGTAGTGTAGCATGTTACTGCTTTCAGTTAATCCTATACTGCTGCATAGCCTGTCCTTGCTACTATTGTTGATACCTTTACCTGCTATCCTACTGCTTAGTATAGGATGCTAGTGTTCCATCGGTGACCCTACACTCTTGTGCATGCGCCATGCTATACTCTTTGGGCTGTGATCACTTCGGGAGGTGATCACGGGCATATACTATATACTTTACACTTGTTACATTACCCGTGATATCTTTGTTCGGAGATGAAATTTGAAAGGACAGGTGGCTCCATCCCGTAGAGGTGGGCCTGGGTTCCCGACCCATTTGTTACTTTATGGCGGAGGCGGCAGTGGCAGGTTGAGACCACCTAGGAGAGAGGTGGGCCTGGACCGTCATGGATTCGCGGATACTTAACACGCTTAACGAGATCCGGGTATTTGATCCGAGTCCGCCATTTGGTCTATAATAAGACTAACCATCTACGCGGGAGTAGTTATGGGTATCCCGGCGTCGTGGTATCAGCCGAAGCACTTCGTGACGTCAGCGACAGAGCGGCGCGCGCCGGATTGGACTGGAACACATGTTAGGCTAGGTCTGCTTCCGGCCGCGTACGCAACATGCAGGTGTGCTAAGGGAGATGGGCCCAGACCCCTGCGCGCTTAGGTTTAGACCGGCGTGCTTAGGTTTAGCTGGGGCTGCGACGTGTTGATCTTCCGCGGCCGGGCATGACCCAGGAAAGTGTGTCCGGCCAAATGGGATCAAGTGTGTTGGGTTATGTGGTGCACCCCTGCAGGGAAGTTAATCTATTCGAATAGCCGTGATCTTCGGTAACAGGACGACTTGGAGTTGTACCTTGACCTTATGACAACTATAACCGGATACTTAATAAAACACACCCTTCCAAGTGCCAGATATAACCCGGTGGTCGCTCTCTCTCAGGGTTACGAGGAGGGGATCGCCGGGTAGGATTATTGCTATGCGATGCTACTTGGAGGACTTCAGTCTACTCTCTTCTTCATGTTGCAAGACGGAGGCTGCTGAGCGTAGTCTTGACAGTGATTAGCTATCCCCTCTTATTACGGCATTCTGCAGTTCAGTCCACCGATATGGCCCTTTACACATATATCCATGCATATGTAGTGTAGCTCCTTGCTTGCAGTACTTTGGATGAGTATTCACGGTTGCCTTGTTCCCCTTTTCCCCTTTCCTTACCCGATTGCTGCAACTGCAGACGATGGAGCCCAGGAGCGACGCCACCGTCGATGGCGACTACTACACCGGAGGTGCCTACTACTACGCAGCAGCCCGACGACGCATTTACCGTGAGTAGTTAGGAGGATCGAGGCGGGAGGCCTGCGCCTCTTCGATTCTCAGTATCCCGCTTTGTGCTAGCCGTCTTAAGGCAAACTTGTTTAACTTATGTCCGTACTCAGATATTGTTGCTTCCAATCGACTCGCCTATGATCGAGCACTTGTATTCGAGCCCTCGAGGCCCTGGCTTGTATTATGATGCTTGTATGACTTATTTTATTTTTAGAGTTGTGTTGTGATATCTTCCCATGAGTCCGTGATCTTGATCGTACACATTTGCGTGTATGATTAGTGTACGATTGAATCGGGGGCGTCACAGAAGCGCATCTTGAAGACGCTTTTGCAAGGTGGATATCATTACATCAACATTACATAATAGTGGGGATACATCCAAGACATACAATGTCACATGAATACAACAATACATCATATACAAGATCAACATCCGGCTACGGATGAAACATAAACAAACTCAAACGACATCCACCTCGCTAGCCCAAAGGCCGACTGGAACATATCCCCTGATCGAAGAAGAAGCAGAAGAAGAACTCAAGAACAAGTAACATCGCTCTCGCGTCAAGATCATTGCATAACCTGTACCTGCAATTGTTGGTGTAGTAATCTGTGAGCCACGAGGACTCAGCAATCCCATTACCATGGGTATCAATACTAGCAAAGCTTAATGGGAAAGGAAGGGGTAAAGTGGTGAGGTTGCAGCAGCGGCTAAGTAATGTATGGTGGCTAACTTACGCAAATAAGAGCGAGAAGAGAAGCAAAGCAAGCGGTCGTCAACTAGTAATGACCAAGAAGTGATCATGAACTCCTACTTACGTCAGACATAACCCAGAAACCGTGTTCTCCTCTCGATCAACCCCGAAAAGAGACACTCACGGTTACGCACACGGTTGGTGTATTTTAGAAGAGTTTACTTCAAGTTTACTACAACCGGATATTAACAAATTCCCATCTGCCACATAACCGCGGGCACGGCTCTCGAAAGTTTATACCCTGCAGGGGTGTCCCAACTTAGCCCATAATAAGCTCTCGGGATCAACGAAGGATATTCCTTCTCCCGGGAAGACCCGATCAGAGTCGGAATCCCAGTTTACAAGAAATTTCGACAATGGTAAAACAAGACCAGCAAGACCGCGCGATGTGCCGAGAATCCCGATAGGAGCTGCACATATCTCGTTCTCAGGGCAACACCAGATGAGACATCCTACGAGTAAAACCAACCCTCAAGTTTCCCCAAGGTGGCCCCGCAGTCTGCTCGTTTCGGGCCAACACTTAGAGAAGCATTGGCCCGGGGGGGGGGGGCTAAAATAAAGATGACCCTCGGGTTGGCCGACCCAAGGGAAAGGGTATAGGTGGTGGTGAGGCAAATGGTAAAACCAAGGTTGGGCCTTGTTGGAGGAGTTTTATTCAAAGCGAACTGTCAAGGGGGTCCCATAAATCACCCAACCGCGTTAGGGACGCAAAATCCGGAATATAATACCGATATGACGGAAACTAGGGCGGCAAGAGTGGAACAAAACACTGGGCATAAGGCCGAGCCTTCCACCCTTTACCAAATATATAGATGCATTAATAATATAAGAGATATTGTGATATCCCAACATAAACATAATCCAACATGGAGCAATCTTCATCTTCACCTGCAACTAGCAACGCTATAAGAGGGGCTGAGCAAAAGCGGTAACATAGCCAAACCACGGTTTGCTGGGAAGGGTGACAACGGGTTAGAGGTTCATGGCAATTTGGGAGGCTTCATAAGCAAGTGGTAGGTAACGCAGCATAGCGATAGAACGAAGCAACTAGCATAGCAATGATAGTAATGAGATCCAGGGTGACGGTCATCTTGCCTAAAATCCCGCTAGGAAGAAGAACGAATCCATGAAGAAGATGAAGCTACGAAGACGAACCAAGCGTAGACGAACGAATCCTCACGATCGCAACGAAACAGGAACTAACAAGAAGGAGCACAACCGGAAAGAAACAAACAACATGGTAAACGCACAAGCATAATCATGGCATGATGCACAATCAAGTATGATGCATGTCCAGTTTAATGAGGCATAGCATGGCATGGCAAAGTGCAACAAACATTACTACAAGTTAAGTGGAGCTCAATATGCAACGAGTTGCATATTAAAAAAACACCACATTGACATATTTAGTTTAATCTCATTTAAGCTTCCAAACAATATTAAATGTTGTTAAACATGGCAAGAGGTGAAGCATAAGCAAACTACTATTTAGGCAAGTTTAAATGAGGCCGGAACAATCAAACAACAATTCTGGAAAATCCCCATATGCATATTTTAAATTTGGTACTGTTCTGCCCTAAAACATATTTTATTGTTGTTAAACAAGAAAATAAACTACACCATGTTAAACTAGGCATTTTCCACCCCATTTACATATAAAGTTTATTTAAAACCGAGCTACGGTTATTTAGTTATGAAATAATAGCATGGCATTTAAGCAAATTTAAACAAACATCATTTTAAACATTTTAAACATGGATGAAAGTGGCATATTCTTAATCTACACAAAATTCTAAGCATTTTACATGTATAAATTATTTACATATGATGCACCACTTGTGAGTTATTAATGCATGAACTCTAGGGGTTTTTCTGCCAAAACTGCAGTCTCTGGAAATTAGCTAAATTCGCAGCAACAGAAAAAAAACATATGCGGGCTGAATCTGAGGCAAACTGGGCTGGGGGAAGCTGCTCACATTGGGCCTAGAGGAGGCGCTGGGCAACTGGGCTGCGAGCGAAGCAGAGGAGGCCTCGCGCGGCGAGGGGAGCTGGGCTCGCTGATGCGACCAGCCGACGCTCACGGTCAACGGGGACCGGATCGAGCTTGACGCGGCAGAGAATGAACAAAGCGGCGCACTGGAAGAAGAGTCTTCACGGGCGCGCGACCTGCGGGGCTCCGGTGGCGCGGCCGGGCATGTACGAGGAGGAGGCACGGGGTTGTGGATCCGAACGGCGGGGGTCCTACGGGTCCTTGCTCCGGCTTGCAGAAGAACGAGTGGCGCCATGTCCCTGTGCAAAGAACGAGAGAGAGAGAGACCAGAGAGAAGAGAGATGGAGAGGGAAAGGAAGAGAGAGGCAGGGGCACGCGACCTGGGGCGACGCGAGGACTTGACGGGGGGAACCGGTCTGACGAGGAGGCCGGGGACGGCTCTTTCTGGCTGGAGCCGTGGCGTGGAACGAGGCATGATGGAGCTTCAGGTTCGGGCGGCCATGGCGGGGAGGCGCTCCGGGACGAACATGGCGGCGGGCAGAGGCGACCTCCGGTGACGCGGGAGAGGCGAGGGAGGCCGGACGGAGCAACGGATCCAGGCGATGGGGCGGTCCTGGCCTGACGACGACGGGGCTGCTGCTTGCTCCGGGTGAGCGGCTGGCTGCGGTGGAGTTGATGGAGACAGGGGCGAGCGCTGGTTGGCCCGGCGCTGAAGACGAGGTGGAGCGGTGGTTGCTGCGGGAGGAGATCCCGAGGAAGGAGGGGGTTGGTCGGCTGGCGGCGTAGACGGAATGGATGGGACAGATCCCCTAGGTTTTAGGGTTTGGTCTAAAATTGGACTAGGAGTGGACTATATATATGAAAAGGAGGGAAGTTTGGATCCTCCGATTGTGATTGGGCGGTCCGAAATAAATAGGCTAGGGAGTCCAAAAGAGAAACCGAAGATAATTAGGGGATGATCCGAATCCAACGGTAACGATCGTGCGGTTCAGGTTCGGGGAAGTTTCGGACACGCACACGAGGGGTTTGCGGGCTGTGCAGAGAGGCTCCGGTTTAGGTAAGAGGGAAAACGAAGAACAATGTTGGTCTCGGAACGGTCAACGAAAGCAAGGAGGGACGCGGCAACTACGAGCGGATGCAAGTTTTAAAAACAATGACGGCAACGAAAAGCCGATGCAATGCGGATGATGCGATGATGAAAAGCATGACATGAACAAAATGCAAAACAAAAGACAAAAACCCAACCACGGAGGAAAAACCTATCACATAGCTGGAAATGGCAAGAGTTGGAGTTACAATTATGGAAAATTGTATCCGGTGCGTTACAACACTCCACCACTACGAGAGGATCTCGTCCCGAGATCTAGGATGGCACCGGAGGGAAAAGAAAGAGGAAGATAAGAGGTAAAACTAAGTTGCTTCTTTGACGAACGAGTGAAACCACGAACCTTGAGAGGTTGGGCAATTTAAAAGTAAGAGTACAACAGAGATGAACGAGATTGCAAACAATCCGGTATAAAAGAGGAACAAGGAGTATTACGAGAACCTGAAGGTTGCAAAGACATGAATCAAGAGTTTAATGGACAAGATAGAATTCGAAACCACTCCGGTTAAAACAAGATGAGAGAGGAAGAATGATATAATTTGGGCAGCACTCCGACTGAAAAGAGATGCAAGACTTGACAAAATGGGAAGAACTTGAAAAGAGGACACGACACTCCGGTTAAATGGATAAGCATGAAAAGAACATGATCCTCACAATTCGAGATGATGAGTGAAGAGAGCAACATCACCATGCCTCCGGAAGAACGAAAAGGAGATAGATCATTGGAATAAAAGAACGGAGAAGAAAATGCCAACTTCTGCCACAAATAATCTTGAAAAGCAACCTTGCAAAGAAGAATTGAATAGAGTTGTTGCAAAATCAACAACGAAAAGAACAAGCTTGTTGTGGGCTTATGGCAAACATCACAAAATGATGAGGTGACAACCGGCCACCGATGGAAACAGTTAATTGGATTGAGATCAGCAAGGAAATGAAACTCCTTTTAATGAGAGAATAGGAGGAAACTTGGATTATTGATAGGCACCACAATTAGCCACATTCCTTAGGGAAGGCTTTAGGTGTAACCTGACACAAGATGACTCCCACGAACAGATTGGTGGATTTAAAATATCTCATTCTTGACAACATGTGAATCATGAAACACGAACTCAAATTGTCAAGAATGACATAACACAGCCTCAAAAGATAAGGTAGGAAGAATTGCACTTCGGAATGCAAGATGAAGAATACTTGAGCTCCTCAAAACAAAACCTTGTTGAACACCATGTTTATTTTAGAGTGTAGCTTGGCGGATCATGACTCCGAGAGAAAAACTTGAAGAACAATTGAAGAATGAAAGGAGTCGTTGATGAACAACCATGTAGAGCCTCCATGAAGAACTACGGTAATAAAAGGATGATAAAAAGAAATAGAAGTTGAAAACACAGGGTGAAGCCTTGCGATGATTTAGAAGGAGCTTCGCGATGAGATAATGCCGAAAACTTGGAACTCCAGAAAAGAAAGGTGAATCAACTCGAACCGAGAATGTGACATGATGAACAACTCTGGAAAGAAGAAACTAGATCACTTGGATGAAACAATAATAAGAATTACGTTATATGTATCCTTCACCAATTTACATTGATGACAAGCAATGGATTTGGCATACTACTTATTCTTCTTGAGGGATTAAGATGGATATGGCGCAAACTTGGGAAGGTCTTCAACGAACCACCGGTAGGATTGGAAAGAACGAATGGATCTATATGATAACGAAGGAAGAGAACTCTTGAACGAACAACCATAAGAATTGAAAATGAATGTAGCAAAGGCACAATTCACCGGGAAGAATTGGAAAATGAATGAAGATGCTTGAGAGAATTTAGATACATGAGAACGAAGAGAACATGAACTGATTAGAGGATATTTGAACGATTCACCGGTAAGATTTGGAGAACGAGAGCTGAAAGCTTGAATGAATAATTCTGAGATGATGGGCTCCGGATACTCAAACTGAAAAGACTCCTGAAATGCTCCGGATGGGTGAAAACAATACTCACAATCAAAAACAATTATGAGAGGATGGCATCAAGCTAGAACCATGAATCTTGAAGAGAATGGAACAAGATTTAAGAGAAACTCTTCTTCGGTCTTCAAATGTTGAGAATGACGATGAGAAACATCACCATGAATTGTTGAGGCACTCCGGAAGAATGAAAAAACAAAGATGTTGAGCCAACAATGAAAAATAATTTGAAAGAGATCTTGGAGAAGGCATGTGACCGATGGAATCCATTCTTACGTCACACTTGAAAAGAATTTGAGAATAGTTCCGGGAAAATTAGAAGAGTCAGGTAAGATCCTGGGAAAAGACCTGTGGGTTAGGGCCCACTCAAAAGAGAATACCGTTGAACAATTTTAAAGACAGGTTGCACCGGTAGAATTAAATGGCTTGAATGAGATAACAATCTCGAGATATCTTGAACGGATCTGGAATGAAAAGACGAGCCTTCTGAGATATCTTCAACACTCCAAAACAAATGAATAGCGAGAAGTGAATGATTAAGAGGTGCACCGGCAAGAGAAAGAATTTGCAACAAAGAAAGGAATATGATCAACACTGAAAGCTTGAGTTAAATCCACCGGAAAAGAATACGAGAATGAAGAATGATGAACTTGGAGCTATTGAGCATCTTCATGAGGGATCACTGGATCAGAACATTGATTGAAAAGAGTGAAGAGACTTCACATGAATAAATGGATACTTGATTAAAATATATAAGTCCTTGCAGAAAAGGGTGGAGGGCGGGAAAACAAAGACAACTTGGGATGGATGAAACAAACACCGGTGAGAAAACTTAGAGTTGATCTTGCGGATGTTGAAATGATTAGACCCACTTGAAGAGAAGCACGCCGGTTGGGAAAAGAATTGACATGACAATCTCGATAAACAAGAAGGATTAGCACTCTCATAGAAATATGAGAACACCGCTTGAAAGGTATGGATTCAACATTTGACTTCGAAGCAACTCGAATACCACAAATAAAACAAAACAAAGGATAGACTTGCAGAATAAGCCGGAACAAATACATATGATAGAGATTTACCCAATCTCATATCATGCATCTGTCGGAAAGATATTCTAGGAGCTACTTGAATTCCCACCTATAAACTCCGAAACTTTACGGTTATGCAATCTGGTGTTGGGGATACAGGGGACACAAAATATATCACCCAAACTAACAATGCCTAGATCCAGCTGTATCCATCCGTCAACACATAACCAAGAAAACTCCGGAAATCGTGTACCTCAACCTTCGAAAATCATCCGTTATACAAGCTATGGCAATACTCCCGAACTCCCCAGTACTGGGTGGCGTCGAGGTTATCTCACCAACAACTGCATAAAAGAGATTTTCGATGTCGGCAATACTCAGGTATTCCAGAACTGCAACGATAAAATTGTGACGACAACACCTCGGAGCTCAACTCCCCGGGACACTGCCACAACCCCTAAATGTCAGGATGCACCAAGAACAATGTTCTTGTCACAAGAATATCGGAACGATCCCAAGATACCCGCGTGATCCTAATTTTTTTTCGTGAAATTTGAGGAGAGGAAAGACAAAACATCTACGCTGGGGGCCTCACCAGAGCGATTTAAGGACTGAGGAGTAAAAAGAATCCTACTCTCCGATATATATAATCCTAAGACTCAAAATAGTTTTCTTCTAGACTCAACAACGGCCAACAATCAAGGGGGTCCTATGGTCGGTCGAGGCTCTGATACCAACTTTTCACGCCCAAGATGCGACCCTATCCTAAAGGAACTCGAAGGTCCCACCAAGGATAGAAGCGCATCTTGAAGACGCTTTTGCAAGGTGGATATCATTACATCAACATTACATAATAGTGGGGATACATCCAAGACATACAATGTCACATGAATACAACAATACATCATATACAAGATCAACATCGACTACGGATGAAACATAAAGAAACTCAAACGACATCCACCACGCTAGCCCAAAGCTACCGACACGAACCTATCCCCTGATCGAAGAAGAAGCAGAAGAAGAACTCCAGAACAAGTAACATCGCTCTCGCGTCAAGATCATCGCATAACATGTACCTGCAACTGTTGGTGTAGTAATCTGTGAGCCACGAGGACTCAGCAATCCCATTACCATGGGTATCAAGACTAGCAAAGCTTAATGGGAAAGGAAGGGTAAAATGGTGAGGTTGCAGCAGCGGCTAAGCAATGTATGGTGGCTAACTTACGCAAATAAGAGCGAGAAGAGAAGCAAAGCAAGCGGTCGTCAACTAGTAATGACCAAGAAGTGATCCTGAACTCCTACTTACGTCGGACATAACCCAGAAACCGTGTTCTCCTCTCGATCAACCCCGAAAAGAGACACTCACGGTTACGCACACGGTTGGTGTATTTTAGAAGATTTTACTTCAAGTTTACTACAACCGAATATTAACGAAGGATATTCCTTCTCCCGCGAAGACCCGATCAGACTCGGAATCCTAGTTTACAAGACATTTCGACAATGGTAAAACAAGACCAGCAAGACCGCCCGATGCACCGACAATCCCGATAGGAGCTGCACATATCTCGTTCTCACGGCAACACCGGACGAGACATCCTACGAGTAAAACCAACCCTCAAGTTTCCCCAAGGTGGCCCCGCAGTCTGCTCGTTTCGGGCCAACACTTAGAGAAGCATTGGCCTGGGGCAAAATAAAGATGACCCTCGGGTTGGCCGACCCAAGGGAAAGGGTATAGGTGGTGGTGAGGCAAATGGTAAAACCAAGGTTGGGCCTTGTTGGAGGAGTTTTATTCAAAGCGAACTGTCAAGGGGTTCCCATAAATCACCCAATCACGTTAGGGACGCAAAATCCGGGAACATAATACCGATATGACGGAAACTAGGGCGGCAAGAGTTGAACAAAACACTAGGCATAAGGCCGAGCCTTCCACCCTTTACCAAATATATAGAAGCATTAATAATATAAGAGATATTGTGATATCCCAACATAAACATAATCCAACATAGAGCAATCTTCATCTTCACCTGCAACTAGCAACGCTATAAGAGGGGCTGAGCAAAAGCGGTAACATAGCCAAACCACGGTTTGCTGGGAAGGGTGACAACGGGTTAGAGGTTCATGGCAATTTGGGAGGCTTGAAAAGTAAGTGGTAGGTAACGCAGCATAGCGATAAAACGAAGCAACTAACATAGCAATGATAGTAATGAGATCCAAGGTGACGGTCATCTTGTCTGAAATCCCGATAGGAAGAAGAACGAATCCATGAAGAAGATGAAGCCACGAAGACGAACCAAGCGTAGACGGACGAATCCTCACAATCGCAACGAAACAGGAACTAACGAGAAGGAGCACAACCGGAAAGAAACAAACAACATGGTAAACGCACAAGCATAATCATGGCATGATGCACAATCAAGTATGATGCATGTCCAGTTTAACGAGGCATGGCATGGCATGGCAAAGTGCAACAAACAATACTACAAGTTAAGTGGAGCTCAATATGCAACGAGTTGCATATTAACAAAACACCACATTGACATATTTAGTTTAATCTCGTTTAAGCTTCCAAACAATATTAAATGTTGTTAAACATGGCAAGAGGTGAAGCATAAGCAAACTACTATTTAGGCAAGTTTAAATGAGGCCGGAACAATCAAACAACAATTCCGGAAAATACCCATATGCATATTTTAGATTTGGTACTGTTCTGCCCTAAAACATATTTTATTGTTGTTAAACAGGAAAATAAACTGCACCATGTTAAACTAGGCATTTTTCCAACCCATTTACATATAAAGTTTATTTAAAACCGAGCTACGGTTCTTTAGTTATGAAATAAATCATTTTTGCATGGCATTTAAGCAAATTTAAACAAACAGCATTTTAAACATTTTAAACATGGATGAAAGTGGCATATTCTTAATCTACACAAAGTTCTAAGCATTTTACATGTATAAATTATTTACATATGATGCACCACTTGTGAGTTATTAATGCATGAACTCTAGGGGTTTTTCTGCCAAAACTGCAGTCTCTGGAAATTAGCTAAATTCGCAGCAACAGAGAAAAACATATGCGGGCTGAATCTGAGGCAAACTGGGCTGAGGGAAGCTGCTCACATTGGGCCTAGAGGAGGCGTTGGGCATCTGGGCTACGAGCGAAGCAGAGGAGGCCTCGCGCGGCGAGGGGAGCTGGGCCTGCGCGACTGTGACCCAGCCGATGCTCGCGGTCAACGGGGACCGGATCGAGCTTGACGCGGCAGAGAACGAACAAAGCGGCGCACTTGAAGCAGAGTCTTCACGGGTGTGCGACCTGCGGGGCTCCGGTGGCGTGGCCGGGCATGTACGAGGAGGAGGCACGGGGTTGCGGATCCGGACGGCGGGGGTCCTACGGGTCCTTGCTCCGGCTTGCAGAAGAACGAGCGGCGCCATGTCCCTGTGCAGAGAATGAGAGAGAGAGACCATTAGAGAGTAGAGAGATGGAGAGGGAAAGGAAGAGAGAGGCAGGGGCACGCGACCTGGGGCGACGCGAGGACTTGACGGGGGGAACCGGTCTGACGAGGAGGCCGGGGACGGCTCGTTCTGGCCGGAGCCGAGGCGTGGAACGAGTAATGATGGAGCTTCAGGTTCGGGCGGCCATGGCGGGGAGGCGCTCCAGAACAAAGATGGCGGCGGGCGGAGGCGACCTCCGGTGACGCGGGAGAGGCGAGGGAGGCCAGACGGAGCAACGGATCCAGGCGATGGGGCGGTCCTGGCCTGACGACGGCGGGGCTGCTGCTTGCTCCGGGTGAGCGGCTGGCTGCGGTGGAGTTGATGGAGACAGGGGCGAGCGCTGGTTGGCCCGGCGCTGAAGACGAGGTGGAGCGGTGGTTGCTGCGGGAGGAGATCCCGAGGAAGGAGGGGGTTGGTCGGCTGGCGGCGGAGACGGAATGGATGGGACAGATCCCCTAGGTTTTAGGGTTTGGTCTAAAATTGGACTAGGGGTGGACTATATATATGAAAAGGAGGGAAGTTTGGATCCTCCGATTGCGATCGGGCGGTCCGAAATAAATTGGCTAGGGAGTCCAAAAGTGAAACCGAAGATAATTAGGGGATGATCCGAATCCAACGGTAACGACCGTGCGGTTCGGGTTCGGGGAAGTTTCGGACACGCACACGAGGGGTTTGCGGGCTGTGCAGAGAGGCTCCGGTTTAGGTAAGAGGGAAAACAAAGAACAATGTTGGTCTCGGAACGGTCAACGAAAGCAAGGAGGGACGCGGCAACTACGAGCGGATGCAAGTTTTAAAAACAATGACGGCAACGAGTGCCGATGCAATGCGGATGATGCGATGATGAAAAGCATGACATGAAAAATTCAAAACAAAAGACAAAAACCCAACCACGGAGGAAAAACATATCACATAGCTGGAAATGGCAAGAGTTGGAGTTACAATTATGGAAAATTGTATCCGGGGCGTTACACGTTAAGAACAGCGAGGCGCCCACACGCTCCACGAGGTTCTCCAGTACCTCGACGGCTGCAACGACCCGCCGCTGGCATACCCTGACGTGGCCGCCGCCCCAGTCCCCCGCCGGAGCATCGGGCAATGGATGCCCAGGAGGTTCGGCTCCTCCTCGTCTTCCTCCTCCCACTCCTCCTCCCGCTCCTCCTCCCGCTCCTCTTCCCACTCCTCCGGCTCGCCGGCGGTGTTCGGCGTCAAGGCCGAGCCCGCGGTAGAGACGCCGCTCGGCCGGTGCACCCGCAGCACCGGCATCGTCATCAACGAGGGCGGCGGGCGCGCCTCCTCCTCGGCTCCTCCCCGCTACGTCAAACCGAAGATGGAGCCGTGGCTCGCCGCCGTGAAGACGGAGATGGGGCTCGCTGTCGTGAAGATGGAGTCAGGGCTCGCCGGCGGCGGCAAGGAGGAGCTCGACGACGCGGACGGAGCTGGAGCGCTAGTGCCGCGCCTACGAGCAGTTCGCCGCTCGGCGCCGTGGTGGCGACGAGGGAGGCGTCGTCGTCCTCGATGACAACGATGATGACGCGCAGCCGCCATAGGTCCGTCAGGGCGACGCCGGGAAGGGGTCCAGCAGGGGCGGCTGCGTCAAGGAGGAGAAGGCCGACGAGGATGACGGCTGATGGCGGCAACATCGGCGACTTCACCACGCTCAGCCCGTTCTTCGACCCGTAGTTGTAGTTGCGGCCGTTTTTTTAACTTTCTTATGTAATGCCATGTTCGCCGAACTTTAGCCGAATATTTGCCCTGTTTACTGAACTTTAGCCGAATTCCTTAAAAAAAGGGTCTTCTAGAGGCGACCCTGAGGCCAGCGGCTGGGAACCCGAAAGCTCTCACGCCAATTTTTAGCGCCGGCTCGCCCCCAGGCGGCGATTTTACGCGTCCCCCATGGGGCCAACGGCTAGAGATGCTCTTGGCTTGGAGGTTGCCTTTTCCTATTAAATAATCAAGCAGCCCCACCCCTCGGCCTGTTCGTGCTCCGCACGATGCATGTGATGCGTGAAAGGCCTCTTCCGTTCATGTTACCATTTTTTTGCTTAATGAATCATGGGCCCACAATAGGGGCTGAAGCAAAATGCTGTACGCTGCATGGTTTTGAGATGTGCTCAGAGGCAGGCCTGTGGGGTCCAGCTTAGAGGCAAGCCAGCCTCTAAGCACCATGGATGCCCTTATGGCCTATATTATAGAAAAAAAATGTAAGCAGCTTAAATTCTGGGTATAGATGAACTGAACTTTGGAAACTAGACAAACAGTGGAAAGCTAAAATATATTCATATTTGTTTTCAAAACATTGCATAGACATGCTTTTGTATCAAGTTAATATCATTATTAGTACATGAACTTGTGAGGCGTTAACAGATACATACATAAACTACAAAAAACTATCAAGTGGTTACTTAACTTTTGATGAGTTAACAATTTGGTCCAAAATAGTGTAAAACAGTCTACCTCGGATGCAAGGTCATCAAGTTGCACGCGGTCTGCACGATTTTCTTTGGAAAACCCCCCATTGAAAAGAATATATTTTCAAAAAGTCCTCGTCTACAAGAAAAAATGAAATCTTGTAATAACGACCCTGTGTTACCATGAAGTAGGACATACGTCCGATAACCCTTCCCAAAAGCCTTGATCTGCTCATTTCTCCTTCCAACTCGAGCAGAACCAAGCAGGGTGACGATGCATTGGAGTTTATCAGCGGCGATAGCGGTGGCATGGAGCTGCTCCTCCTAGAGCCTGGCGCCTACCCTCCGATGTACGGTATGACCCATATCTGCCTGCTTCACTAGAGACCTTGTCAACTCGTTTCCTTTAGGTCTTTTACTCGCACACGATCAAGTCATGTTCTCCATGATTATTGTGTGAATATTAGTTTTTGCTGGGAAGGATCTGCTTGTGATGTGGAGCGAACCTCGAGATGAGGGTCGGTCCATTGTTGGCCCAACTTTTCACGGCACAAAAATCCATCGCGGCAAGAACAAGTTGCGGGTTTATGAAGAAATTCACAAACTCCGCAGAAACAACACGCCAACCCCTCGATCCGAAGAAATAGCGTGGACGAACTGTATAGACTCAGTTTGTAGTCTCCTACGCGTCGCGTCGCAGGAACTCACACGCCAACAAAGATTTTTGACAAAGTTTCTCTAAACTCGATAATGGCCGACGGCCAAAAACACATACATGTCTAATTCATCTCAAAATAACCTGACCTATTACATGGTCACACCACTAACCTGGCCTCAAACCGGCTGGGGCACGTATCCTGCACCCTCCGCTGCCTCAACGCATACGACCTCCTCTGGCGCTCCCACGGGCGTTAGGGGAGGAAACCCTAGCCGCCGCCGAACCGCGACCTTCTCCCCATCCCTCCCTCGCCCGCCTTGAGGCGTGCGTGAGGCGAAGATCGCCCAGCATGGGCGGCGGCGGGGCGCTTTCTCCTTCTCGCGAGGCGGGATCACCGTGGGGCGATCTACCCTGGCCGGAACGCGGAGTTGTGCTGGGCGCGGCGACGCAGGGCTGCCACGATGGCGGGCGTGGAGGGTTGCACGAGGCGGGCTGCGTGCTGGTGATGGTTACGGCGGCCGGTGGTCGATCTGCCGGATCTGGACCACGCGGGGGCGGTGGCACCTGTGCTAGGCAGAGTCGGGCGAGATCCCCTTCGGGCTGGCATCCATGGTGCATGCGGTTTTGCTGGTTGCTCGCCGGATTCGTCTTGTTGCTTGCTCTCGGCCTTGGATCGGCGCCGAGGCAGGTCGGGGAGGCATCCCCGGGGTGCTCGAGATGTGCTATTGGTGGCTGTGCTAGATGTGCAGCTACTGACGGCAGTGGAGTCCGACGGCCCTTCTCCATGGAGGCGGGACATGGCGGTGGTGGTCATCTCCTCCGTCGGAGGTGGTCGGCCTGAGGCTGGGTGGTCGGATCTCCAGATCCGTCATCTAGTCCCGGCTACGAGTCGGGGAAACATGGTTGCCGGTGAAAACCGAGCCGACGGCAGGCGATGGCGGCGTCCTCGCCGTTACCTTGATGGAGGCATCGTCGTGTAACTATTGTCGACCCACTCGTGCTGCTCCGGGGGAAACCCTAGGATCTGGTGTTACAGATCGGACGATGGCGGCACTGTGGTGTCGTTTCTCTCTTGGGAGCATCGTTTGTGGAAGCGATCTTTGGTAGTCGAGGCAGGAGGTGGAGCGGCCGTCTTGCACGGAGCTTCGTGGAGATGTCAAGTCATGCACGACCGGCGGGTGCTACGCTTTGTCATGCTGGTCGGCAGGGTGCTACGCACGAGAAATCTTCCAAGGACTTCAAGCTGTGCCGGCTGCTTTGGTACACAGCAGCATGGCGTTGAGGTGTATCAGTGGTGACCGCGACGTGCTCAGCTGTTTGCGCGCAGGGAGGAGATGTCGTTGGGCGCCGTGGTGGCGTCGACGATAGCTTGACCGAACAAAAATTGATGCATCAGTACAGTTCTGAAGATGGAGCGGTGGCAGTTGGCGGCGGCGGCCTCTGAGAGCACGCCGGACCAGTGTGTGCCCAAACCCGGCAAGTGGCTAGGTTGGGGTCTCAGGTCTTAGATGTTAGGCTTGGCTGCGATGTCTGTTTGGTATTAGGCCCAGGCTATCTGCGTCCCTTCATCAACTGGATAGGTGTAGCGACAGTTTGTTGTTTAGACGGTAGCTTTAGTCTTACTGTTGTATGACTTTGTAAGGTCTTGTGAAAATAATTAATAAAGTGAACGTATGCATCGCCCAGATGCAGAGGCCTGGGGTCATTCTCTTTTTCTAAAAACAACTAACCTGGCCTAAGCCTAAGGCCCCTCACGCACGCACACAACCATGCTAAGGAAAAAAAAAGAAACGGAAAATATTAGAGTCCAATCCTTTTACATCTTAGATTGAATTTTCAAGCTATTTTTGCCTAATTAACCTTCAAACTATGATGCGCCATCTATCTTTGATTTGTTTTGGTGGACTTCATCCTACTTCCTGGGAGGACAAACAGCTCCACCCATTGAGTCTTCTCGTCGTATAAGCCTTGTACTTCTGCTTGCACGGTAGAAATAAAAATGTCATACATCACCTTGTCTTGCATCCGTAATTACCAAACCCACGTGATCTCCCTTTAATTTTGCAACTTCAAGAAATCTCCTTCCATGCAAATACGTCCATGGTTTGCTGATTTTTATTTGGTGGAATAAAATAATATTCATCTCTCCCATGTACGCATGCATCAACTTCCTTCATACTAGTCCATCGTATGACCTCCATACTTGCTCCCTTAGTCAGCACAACTTTGATATTCTGATCAACACATATAATGGTGTTCTCTGTCAACTGGTTCAAATCATTGGCAAATAACTCAGGCCTGTCGTCGCTGCGTAGACGTAAATTGGTCGGAACATATACGCTGCTAATTGTAATCCTTACTATAGAAGCGATGGCTTGGTCCTGACCAGCAGCTTGTATGTTGTCAATGTCAGCACAACTAAAACTAGAATTGATCATATCAGCTTGTACCCGCATTACGTCTCCTTGACGATGATTTTGGCTAAGTCAATTAGATTTTTTTTTCAAAAAAGGGGGCTCCCCGGCCTCTGCATCAAAACAATGCATATGGCCACCTTTATAAAATAGTAAATAGGTTTAACAAAAGTCTTACAGTCTGAAAGAAAGTAAAGAAGAGCTCACAGAGAGCCAATAAAAAATTAGCCATAAAGCTACAACCGGCTGGCATAAGAAAGATAGGGAAACTAATTGCCTATTCTATTACATAACCGCCATCCAAACCGGTTGAAAATATCTCGTGCTACCATCTCCCAGCGGATGGATCCAGTAACCAAACGCTCCTTGGCCTCCGTCGGAGTGAGTAATGACCACATATTGATCAATGCAGTGGCTCGGAAGATAACCTGCAAAAAATGAATATTTGTTGTTCTGTTAAAAACCAAATCATTTCTGCAGTTCCAGACTGCCCACAATAAAGCACATACTCCTACGCGAATGTGTCTCGCTGTTTCGGCCTCTATCCCGTTAAGCCATGTTCCAAATAACGTGCTGACAGAATTCGGAGGAGTAATATTAAAGGCTATGTGCACCGTTCGCCATAGCATTTTTGCCAGCGGGCAGTCAAGAAAAAGGTGTTTGATTGTTTCATCCCGATCACAAAAACTACATCTAGTCGGTCCTGTCCAGTTACGCTTTGCCAGATTGTCCTTGGTTAAGATGACTTGTTTATGTACAAACCACATAAACACTTTAATTTTCAAAAGAACTTTGACTTTTTAAACATGTTTGGAACTAGGAATGGAGCTAGAGTTAATAACATCGAGATACATAGATTTAACTGTAAACTCCCCAGTCCTAGTAAGCTTCCAGCGCAACTGATCGGGTTGTTGAGATAGCTGGACCTCCATCAGCCTACTCACTAAATGGATCCAAACTTCCCAACGATTACCGGCTAGCGTCCTCCTGAATTGAATATTAAGGGGGATGGACTGAAGTACTGTTGCAACGTAAGCGTCGCATCGTTGAACAATACTATAAAGAGACGGGTATTGAAGCGCGAGGGGTGTCTCTCCTAGCCAAATATCCTCCCAGAATCGCGTGTTGGTACCATTGCCGATTATAAACTTTGTCCTATTGAAAAAGGCTGATTTGACTCTCATCAGCCCTTTTCAAAAAGGCGAGTCCATCGGTCTTGCTGTCACCTAGGACAAAGTTTTGGAGTGAAGATACTTGCTACGGAGAATCTGCGCCCATGTGGCCTCTGTCTCGACAGATAGCTTAGACAGCCACTTGCTGAGAAGGCATATCTTCTTGACCTCAAGATTTTCAATGCCAAGACCCCCTTGGTCCTTTGGTCGACAGATAATATCCTATTTGGCGAGTCTGTATTTTATTTTTAGTTCATCACTCTGCTAGAAGAATCGGGATCGATAGAAGTCCAGCCATTTCCTAACTCCAACTGGGACCTCAAAAAAAGACAAGAGAAACATAGGCATACTCGTGAGAACTGAATTAATAAGAATTAATCAGCCTCCGTATGACATGAGCTTGCCGTTCCAGCAACTTAGTTTCTTCTCAAATCGATCCTCAGTGCACTTCCATTCTCTGTTTGTCAGCTTACGATGGTGAATCGGTATACCTAGATACGTAAAAGGTAACGCCCCCAATTCGCACCCAAAAAATTGCCTATAAGCCTCTTGTTCCTCATTGGCTCTTCCAAAACACAACAATTCGCTTTTATGGAAGTTAATCTTTAACCCGGTCAATTGTTCAAATAAGCATAACACCAGCTTCATATTTCTCGCTTTTGCCAAGTGATGCTCCGTAAAGATGATAGTATCATCAGCGTACTATAGGATAGACACACCTCCATCAACTAGATGAGGAACCAAGCCACCCACCTGACCAACCTCCTTAGCCCTTCCTATTAGAATTGCCAACATATCAACTACAATGTTGAACAAAATAGGAGACATCGGATCACCTTGTCTCAGGCCGTTAAGTGTCTGGAAATAATGACCTATGTCGTCATTCACTTTAATTCCAACACGCCCTTTTTGCGTGAAAGATTCTACCTGTCGTCGCCAGGCTTCATCAAAACCTTTCATACGCAAGTCCTGTTGAAGGAAAGGCCATTTGACTTTATCGTACGCTTTCTCGAAATCCACCTTGAAAACAACTCCATCTAGTTTTTTCGTGTGAATTTCGTGTAGCATTTCATGAAGGACCACAACCCCTTCTAGGATGTTTTTGTCCGGCATGAAAGCAGTTTGGGAGTGCTGCACCACAGAATGCGCAATCTGCGTGAGCCTATTAGTCCCGAACTTGGTGAAAATTTTGACACTAACGTAAAAAAGACAGATCGGCCTGAACTGCTCAATTCTCACAACCTCTGTTTTCTTAGGAATCAGGGTAATCGTTCCAAAATTCAGGTGAAATAACTGAAGCTTTCCAGAGAATAAATCATGGAACATCGGTATCAAATCCCCCTTAATAATATGCCATCACTTTTTATAGAACTCCGCTGGAAAACCATCCGGCCCTGGAGCCTTATTATTTTTCATCTGTGAAATGGCTTCAAACACCTATTTCTCCGAAAAAAGAGCAGTCAAAATATCATTCTCATTTGAAGCCAGTTGAGGAATATCCTCAATCCTGGACTCATCCAGGGATACACAATTATCCTCCGGAGGCCCAAACAACTGCTCGTAGTATTCAGTTATGTATAATTTTAGGTTCTCATGTCCTAAGATCGTTCCTTCGTCTTGTTCAAGCTGAAAGATTCTTTTCTTTCTGTGCTTGCCATTAGCGATCATGTGAAAGAATTGAGTGTCCGCGTCCCCCTGGACAACTTTGCGAACCTTAGCCCGCAGCGCCCACTTCAATTCCTCTTCACGGAGAAGCTCTTTCAATCTCATCTCCGCCTCAAGTTTAGCATTAAGCTCCGTGGTCTGTAGGATTATGGACTCGACTTTTAAATCTAGGGACTGAATAAGTGTGAGGAGCCTTTCCTTTTCAACCTTATAAATCCTACTAAGATGCTTAGCCCACCCACGTAAGAAACTCCTCAAGTGCCTTATCTTATTCTGCCAGCGCTGAACCAAAGTCCTACCTCCTGCATCCTTAGCCCATTCCCTGGCTATAAGATCCAAGAAGCCTTCTCTTTCAAACCACGCCAGTTCGAACGAGAAAGAGTTTTTGTTCCCCATGTGGGTTGCCTCACCGGAGTCCACCAGTAAAGGTGTGTGGTCAGAAATTCCGCGCGAAAGCGCTTGGACCGTTACCAAGGGAAATTTATGTTCCCATTCGACGCTCGCAAGGACTCGACCCAACTTCTGGAATGTCGGGTTTGGTAAAGAATTAGCCCAGGTGAATTTTCTACCCGAAAGTTGTATCTCTCTCAGATCCAAGCTTTCAATAATGGTATTAAGCATGAACGACAACCTGCCATCGAAGTTATCATTGTGCTTGTCCTCTCTCCTTCTAATAATGTTGAAATCACCCCCAACCAAGATTGGAAGCTGCTCGGAACCGCAAATTCGAACAAGATCTGCCAAAAACTTCGGTTTGAGTTCGGGCTGCGCGGCACCATATACCGCCACCAGTGCCCAATTAAACCCATCGGCCTTCGACTTAACCCGAAATTTAACTGCGAAATCTCCCATCACTACACTTCGCACTTCCAGCGATCCGCATCTAACTCCAAGTAAGCTCCCACCCGATCTTCCTCTCGGAGGGAGGCAGTGCCGATCAAAATCAACACCTCCCGATAAAGTACTGAGAAACTGTGGAGCAAAATTATCTCTACCAGTTTTCGAGAGGGCAATAAAATCCAACCTATGGCCAATGGAAGCATCTGCAAGAAACCTTCTTTTAGCCAAGTCTTTCAGACCTCTGTTATTCCAAAAGATTCCTCTCATATTTCATCATGAATTTTTTTAGAAGTACGGATCCTAGCACTCCGGCGCACCTGAAGGAAATATGCCCTAGAGGCAATAATAAAGTTATTATTTATTTCCTTATTTCATGATAAATGTTTATTATCATGCTAGAATTGTATTAACTGGAAACATAATACATGTGTGAATACATAGACAAACAGAGTGTCACTAGTATGCCTCTACTTGACTAGCTCATTGAATCAAAGATGGTTAAAGTTTCCTAGCCATAGACATGAGTTGTCATTTGATTAACGGGATCACATCATTAGAGAATGATGTGATTGACTTGACCCATTCCGTTAGCTTAACACTTGATCGTTTAGTATGTTGTTATTGCTTTCTTCACGACTTATACATGTTCCTATGACTATGAGATTATGCAACTCCCGTTTACCGGAGGAACACTTTGTGTGCTACCAAACGTCACAACGTAAATGGGTGATTATAAAGGTGCTCTACAGGTGTCTCCGAAGGTACTTGTCGAGTTGGCGTATATCAAGATTAGGATTTGTCACTCCGATTGTCGGAGAGGTATCTCTGGGCCCACTCGGTAATACACATCACTATAAGCCTTGCAAGCATTGTAACTAATGAGTTAGTTGCGGGATGATGTATTACGGAACGAGTAAAGAGACTTGCCAAGAATTGAGATTGAACTAGGTATTGAGATACCGACGATCGAATCTCGGGCAAGTAACATATCGATGACAAAGGGAACAACGTATGTTGTTATGCGGTTTGACCGATAAAGATCTTCGTAGAATATGTAGGAGCCAATATGAGCATCCAGGTTCCGCTATTTATTGATCTGAGACGTGTCTCGGTCATGTCTACATAGTTCTCGAACCGGTAGGGTCCGCACGCTTAACGTTCGGTGAAGATTTGTATTATGAGTTTATGTGTTTTGATGTACCGAAGGTAGTTCGGAGTCCCGGATGAGATCGGGGACATGACGAGGAGTCTCGAAATGGTCGAGACGTAAAGATCGATATATTGGACGACTATATTCGGACATCGGAAAGGTTCCGAGTGATTCAGGTATTTTTCGGAGTATCGGAGAGTTACGGGAATTCGCCGGGGAGTATATGGGCCTTATTGGGCTTTAGGGGAAAGAGAGAGGAGAGGCTGCGCGCCACCCCAAGACTTAGTCTGAATTGGACTAGGGGGAGGGGCGGCGCCCCCTCCTTCCTTCTCTTCTATTTTCCGTTTCCTTCTCTCCTACTCCTACTACTTGGAAGGGCTCCTAGTTCTACTAGGAAAGGGGGAATCCTACTCCCGGTGGGAGTAGGACTCCCCTAGGGCACGCTATAGAGAGGGCCGCCCTCCCCTCCTCCACTCCTTTATATACAGGAGAGGGCACCCTTGGAGACACAACAATTGATCATTGATCTCTTAGCCGTGTGCGGTGCCCCTCCAACATATTCCACCTCGATAATATCGTAGCGGTGCTTAGGCGCAGCCCTGCGTTGGTAGCATCATCAACACCGTCATCACGCCGTCGTTCTGAAGGAACTCTCCCGCAAAGCTCTGCTGGATCAGAGTTCGTGGGACGTCATCGAGTTGAACGTGTGCTGAACTCGGAGGTGCCGTGCGTTCGGTACTTGGATCGGTCGGATCGTGAAGACGTACGACTACATCAACCGCGTTGTCATAACGCTTCCGCTTTTGGTCTACGAGGGTACGTGGACACACTCTCCCCTCTCGTTGCTATGCATCACCATGATCCTGTGTATGCGTAGGAATTTTTTTTAAATCACTACGTTCCCCAATAGTGGCATCCGAGCCAGGTTTTATGCGTAGATGTTATATGCACGAGTAGAACACGAGTGAGTTGTGGGTGATACAAGTCATACTGCTTACCAGCATGTCATACTTTGGTTCGGCGGTATTGTTGGATGAAGCGGCCCGGGCCGACATTACGCGTACGCTTACGCGAGACTGATTCTACCGACGTGCTTTGCACATAGGTGGCTGGCGGGTGTCAGTTTCTCCAACTTTAGTTAAACCGAGTGTGGCTACGCCCGGTCCTTGAGAAGGTTAAAACATCACTAACTTTACGAACTATCGTTGTGATTTTGATGCGTAGGTAAGAACGGTTCTTGCTCAGCCCGTAGCAGCCACGTAAAACTTGCAACAACAAAGTAGAGGACGTCTAACTTGTTTTTGAAGGGCATGTTGTGATGTGATATGGTCAAGGCATGATGCTATATTTTATTGTATGAGATGATCATGTTTTGTAACCGAGTTATCGGCAACTGGCAGGAGCCATATGGTTGTCGCTTTATTGTATGCAATGCAATCGCTCTGTAATTGCTTTACTTTATCACTAAGCGGAAGCGATAGTCGTAGAAGCAATAGTTGGCGAGACGATAACGATGCTACGATGGAGATCAAGGTTTTGCGCCGGTGATGATGGTGATCATGACGGTGCTTCGGAGATGGAGATCACAAGCACAAGATGATGATGGCCATATCATATCACTTATATTGATTGCATGTGATGTTTATCTTTTATGCATCTTATTTTGCTTATATCGACGGTAGCATTATAAGATGATCTTTCACTAAATGTCAAGGTATAAGTGTTCTTCTTGAGTATGCACCGTTGTGAAAGTTCTTCATGCTGAGACACCACGTGATGATCGGGTGTGATAAGCTCTACGTTCAAATACAACGGGTGCAAGACAGTTTTGCACACGCGGAATACTCAGGTTAAACTTGACGAGCCTAGCATATGCAGATATGGCCTCGGAACCTTTGAGACCGAAAGGTCGGCGTGAATCATATAGAAGATATGATCAACATAGTGATGTTCACCATTGAAAACTACTCCATCTCACGTGATGATCGGACATGGTTTAGTTGATATGGATCACGTGATCACTTAGATGATTAGAGGGATGTCTATCTAAGTGGGAGTTCTTTAATAATATGATTAATTGAACTTTAATTTATCATGAACTTAGTCCTAGTATTATTAGCATATCTATGTTGTAGATCAATAGCTCACGTTTAGCTCCCCTATTTTATTTTTGACATGTTCCTAGAGAAAACTAAGTTGAAAGATGTTAGTAGCAATGATGCGGATTGGATCCGTGATCTGAGGATTATCCTCATTGCTGCACAGAAGAATTATGTCCTTGATGCACCGCTAGGTGACAGACCGATTGCAGGAGCAAATGCAGATGTTATGATCATTTGGCAAGCTCGATATGATGACTACTTGGTAGTTTAGTGCACCATGCTTTACGGCTTAGAATCAGGGCTTCAAAGACGTTTTTGAAACGCCACGGAGCATATGAGATGTTTCAATAGTTGAAATTAGTATTTCAAACTCATGCCCATGTCGAAAGGTATGAGACCTTTGACAAGTACTTTGCCTACAAGATGGAGGAGAATTGCTCAGCTAGTGAGCATGTGCTCAGAATGTCTGAGTACTACAATCACTTCAATCAAGTGGGAGTTAATCTTCTAGATAAGATAGTGATTGACAGAGTTCTCTAGTCACTATCACCAAGTTACTAGAACTTCGTGATGAACTATAATATGCAAGGGATAATGGAAACGATTCCCAAGCTCTTCGTGATGCTGAAATCGACGAAGGTAAAAATCAAGAAAAGCATCAAGTGTTGATGGTTGACAAGACCACTAGTTTCAAGAAAAGGGCAAAGGGAAGAAGGGGAACTTCAAGAAGAACGGCAAGCAAGTTGCTACTCAAGTGAAGAAGCCCAAGTCTGGACCTAAGCCTTAGACTAAGTGCTTCTACAACAAAGAGACTGGTCACTGGAAGCGGAACTGCCCCAAGTATTTGGCGGATAAGAAGGATGGCAAAGTGAACAAAGGTATATTTGATATACAGATTATTGATGTGTATTTTACTAGTGTTCGTAGCAACCCCTCGGTATTTGATATTGGTTCAGTTGCTAAGAGTAGTAGCTCAAAACGGAGTTGCGTAATGAACAACAACTAGTTAAGGGCGAGGTGACGATGTGTGTTGGAAGTAGTTCCAAGATTTATATGATCATCATCGCACACTCCCTATACTTTCGGGATTAGTGTTGAACCTAAATAGGAGTTATTTGGTGTTTGCGTTGAGCATGAATATGATTTGATCATGTTTATTGCAATACGATTATTCATTTAAGTTAGAATTATTGTTGTTCTGTTTACATGAATAAAACCTTCTATGGTCATACACCCAATGAAAATGGTTTGTTGGATCTCGGTCGTAGTGATACACATATTCATAATATTGAAGCCAAAAGATGCAAAGTTAATAATGATAGTGCAACTTGTTTGTGGCACTGCCGTTTAGGTCATATTGGTGTAAAGCGCATGAAGAAACTCCATGGTGATGGGATTTTGGAATCACTTGATGCTTGCAAACCATGCCTTATGGGCAAGATGACTAAAACTCCGTTCTCCGGAACAATGGAGCAAGCAACTGACTTATTGGAAATAATACATACTGATGTATGCGATCCGATGAGTATTGAGGCTCGCGGCGGGTATCGTTATTTTCTGACCTTCACAAATGATTTGAGCAGATATGGGTATATCTAGTTGATGAAATATTAGTCCGAAATATTTGAAAAGTTTATATAATTTCAGAGTGAAGCGCAAAATCATCGTAACAAGAAAATAATGTTTTTACGATCTGATCGTGGAGGAGAATCTTTGAGTTACGAGTTTGGTCTTCATTTAAAACAATGCGAAATAGTTTCGCAACTCATGCCACCTGGAACACAACATCATAATGGTGTGTCCAACATCGTAACCGTACTTTATTAGATATGGTGCAATCTATGATGTCTCTTACCGATTTACCACTATCGTTTTGGGGTTATGCATAAGAGACAGCTGCATTCACGTTAAATAGGGCACCATCTAAATCCGTTGAGACGACACCATATGAATTTTGGTTTGGCAAGAAACCGAAAATTGTCGTTTCTTAAAGTTTGGGGTTACGATGCTTATGTGAAAAAGTTTCATCCTAATAAGCTCAAACCCAAATCGGAGAATTGTGTCTTCATAGGATACCCAAAGGAGACAATTGGGTACACCTTCTATCACAGATCCGAAGGCAAGACATTCGTTGGTAAGAGTGGATCCTTTCTAGAGAAGGAATTTCTCTCGAAAGAAGTGAGTGGGAGGAAAGTAGAACTTGATGAGGTAATTGTACCTTCTCCCGAATTGGAAAGTAGTTCATCACATAAATCAGTTCGAGTGATTCCTACACCAATTAGTGAGGAAGTTAATGATAGTGATCATGAAACTTCAGATCAAGTTACTACCGAATCTCGTAGGTCAACCAAAGTAAGATCCACACCAGAGTGGTACAGTAATCCTGTTCCTGAGGTCATGTTACTTGACCATGACAAACGTACGAACTATGAGGAAGCAATGATGAGCTCAGATTCCGCAAAATGGCTTGAGGCCATGAAATCTGAGATGGGATCCATGTACGAGAACAAAGTGTGGACTTTGGTTGACTTGCCCGTTGATCGACAAGGCATAGAAAATAAATGGATCTTCAAGAGGAAGACGGACGCTGATAGTAGTGTTACTATCTACAAAGCTAGACTTGTCGAAAAGGTTTTTGACAAAGTTCAAGGTGTTGACTACGATGAGATTTTCTCGCTCGTAGCGATGCTTAAGTCTGTCCGAATCATGTTAGCAAATTACCACATTTTATGAAATCTAGCAAATGGATGTCAAAACTACATTCCTTAATGGATTTCTTAAAGAAGAATTGTATATGATGCAACCAGAAGGTTTTGTCGATCCTAAAGGTGCTAACAAAATGTGCAAGCTCCAAATGATCCATCTATAAATGGTGCAAGCATCTCGGAGTTGGAATATACGCTTTGATGAGTTGATCAAAGCATTTAGTTTTATCTGAGACTTGCGGTGAAGCCTGTATTTACAAGAAAGTGAGTGGGAGCACTACAACATTTCTGATAAGTATATGTGAATGACATATTGTTGATCGAAAATAATGTAGAATTTTTCTGGAAAGCATAAAGGAGTATTTGAAAGGAGTTTTTTCAAAGAAAGACCTCGGTGAAGCTGCTTACATATTAAGCATCAAGATCTATAGACATAGATCAAGACGCTTGATAAGTTTTTTCAATGAGTACATACCTTGACAAGATTTTGAAGTAGTTCAAGATAGAACTGCCAAAGAAAGAGTTCTTGCCTGTGTCACAAGGTGCAAAGTTGAGTGAAGACTCAAAAACCGACCACGACAGAAAATAGAAAAGAGAATGAAAATCATTCCCTATGCCTCAGTCATAGGTTCTATAAAGTATGATATGTTGTGTACCATACCTATTGTGTACCTCACCATGAGTTTGGCAAGAGGGTACAATAGTGATCTAGGAGTATATCACTGGACAGCGGTCAAAATTATCCTTAATGGAATAAGGATATATTTCTTGGTTATGGAGATGATAAAGAGTTCGTCGTAAAGAGTTACGTCGATGCAAACTTTGACACAGATCTGGATGACTCTAAGTCTCGATCTAGATACATATTGAAAGTGGGAGCAATTAGCTAGAGTAACTCCGTCCAGAGCATTGTTGACATAGAAATTTGCATAATACATACGGATCTGAATTTGGCAGACCCGTTGACTAAATTTCTCTCACAAGCAAAACATGATCACACCTTAGTACTCTTCGGGTGTTAATCACATGGCAATGTGAACTATATTATTGACTCTAGTAAATCCTTTGAGTGTTGGTCACATGATGATGTGAACTATGGATGTTAATCACATGGTGATGTGAACTATTGGTGTTAAATCACATGGCGATGTGAACTAGATTACTGAATCTAGTGCAAGTGGGAGACTGAAGGAAATATGCCCTAGAGGCAATAATAAAGTTATTATTTATTTCCTTATTTCATGATAAATGTTTATTATTCATGCTAGAATTGTATTAACCAAAAACATAATACATGTGTGAATACATATACAAACAGAGTGTCACTAGTATGCCTCTACTTGACTAGCTCATTGAATCAAAGATGGTTAAAGTTTCCTAGCCATAGACATGAGTTATCATTTGATTAACGGGATCACATCATTAGAGAGTGATGTGATTGACTTGACCCATTCTGTTAGCTTAACACTTGATCGTTTAGTATGTTGTTATTGCTTTCTTCACGACTTATACATGTTCATATGACTATGAGATTATGCAACTCCCGTTTACCGGAGGAACACTTTGTGTGCTACCAAACGTCACAACGTAAATGGGTGATTATAAAGGTGCTCTACAGGTGTCTCCGAAGGCACTTGTTGAGTTGGTGTATATCGAGATTAGGATTTGTCATTCCGATTGTCGGATAGGTATCTCTGGGCCCACTCAGTAATACACATCACTATAAGCCTTGCAAGCATTGTAACTAATGAGTTAGTTGTGGGATGATGTATTATGGAACGAGTAAAGAGACTTGCCGGTAACGAGACTGAACTAGGTATTGAGATACCGACGATCGAATCTCGGGCAAGTAACATACCGATGACAAAGGGAACAACGTATGTTGTTATGCGGTTTGACCGATAAAGATCTTCAGTAGAATATGAAGGAGCCAATATGAGCATCCAGGTTCCGCTATTGGTTATTTACGAGGCGTGTCTCGGTCATGTCTACATAGTTCTCGAACCCGTAGGGTCCATACGCTTATCGTTCGGTGACGTTTTGTATTATGAGTTTATGTGTTTTGATGTACCGAAGGTAGTTCGGAGTCCCGGATGAGATCGGGGACATGACGAGGAGTCTCGAAATGGTCAAGACGTAAAGATCGATATATTGGACGAATATATTTTGACATCGGAAAGGTTCCGAGTGATTCGGGTATTTTTCGGAGTACCGGAGAGTTATGGGAATTCGCCGGGGAGTATATGGGCCTTATTGGGATTTAGGGGAAAGAGAGAGAAGAGGCTGCGCGCCCCCACAAGACTTAGTCCGAATTGTACTAGGGGGAGGGGCGGCGCCCCCTCCTTCCTTCTCTTCTCTTTTCCCTTTCCTTCTCTCCTACTCCTACTACTTGGAAGGGCTCCTAGTTCTACTAGGAAAGGGGGAATCCTACTCCCTGAGGGAGTAGGACTCCCCTAGGGCGCGCCATGCATATAGAGGGCCGGCCCTGCCCCTCCTCCACTCCTTTATATACGAGGAGAGGGGCACCCCTTGGAGACACAACAATTGATCATTGATCTCTTAGCCGTGTGCGGTGCCCCCCTCCACCATATTCCACCTCGGTAATATCGTAGCGGTGGTTAGGCGAAGCCCTGCATCGGTAGCGTCATCAATACCGTCATCACGCCGTCGTGTTGACCGAACTCTCTTGCAATGCTCTGCTGGATCAGAGTTCACGGGATGTCATCGAGCTGAACGTGTGCTAAACTCGGAGGTGCCGTGCGTTCGGTACTTGGATTGGTCGGATCGTGAAGACGTACGACTACATCAACCGCGTTGTCATAACGCTTTCGCTTTCAGTCTACGAGGGTACGTGGACACACTCTCCCCTCTCGTTGCTATGCATCACCATGATCCTGTGTGTGCATAGGATTTTTTTTAAATTACTACGTTCCCCAACAGCACCGCCGAAGAGGGTAAACCTTCTGCTTCCACTTGCGTTTAGGTTTGTTTTGATCCTCCACCCGGTCCTCACAACCGGGATCCATGGATCTAACTACTTCAGCCTCGAAAGTGTCATCCTCTTCCTCTGACTCGGGCAGGGATGGTTCAAGATCCGCACAAAAATTATCAAGCACCCTGATTCCCAACGCATCTATATCGGAGTCATTCATGGGTTTGACCGCTGCTAAGTTGCGAATCATATCTAAAGCGCGTTCCGCTTCCAAATCGAGAATATCATTTATAGAATTAGAAATTTCACTATCATTACTACCTAGTGAAACTCCTAATTGGTTTGCATTATTAATAATCTCATTATTAGAAAAATGCAAAATGGAATTAGAGGTGTTCACCGACATTCCAGTAGTGACCTCAATGTCATGAAGCTCGCCCTCATGGCGCATCGTTGCTGCATGTCGTCAACCTCCGTATGATCCTGGAGGCAGCAGCTCATCCGTCGCCCCTCAGATATCGGATCCGTAATCCCTCCAAAAGCGGTGACCTCCTCCCCAGTGGCCCCGCTCGATGTAAGGCCTCCAGCCTCACCCCCAGCACAATGCGAGGTTACACCCCTCGAAGAAGCTGCAGGATCTGTCGTATGCAGCGGAAGGGAGGTCCAAGGCCCCGTCAACATCGGCCTCGAACCGACGCCCAGGGATGCAGGCGCGCAGGGGGAGGGGAGTGTGTGGGCTACTTGTCCGTACTCCCCGCCCGCCCCGGCCGGCCTCGAGCCATCGCCCTGGGATGCAGGCGCGCAGGGGGAGGGGAGTGGCGTGGGCCGCCTGCCTGTACTCACCGCCTATCCCGGCCCTCTTCCTAGAGGAAGTCGCGGGTGCCACAGATGGTGCGGCCACCCTAGCCGCTGGAGGAGAAGAATTAGCCAAGGGCACCTGCCCCGGACCCCCTCCCCTAGGCACAGCTGCTGTCGTCGGCTCCATCGCCCGGGATGAGACAACAGTCAGAGCGGGAGAAAGAGGGGCCACCTTCCCAAGCTCCTCCCCCCTCCCTCGACCGAGGTCATCACCGAGACAAGCACCTCCGAGCCCCCGATCACAGGACCATCAGTAGTATCAAAGTCCAGGGTAGGTGATGTGCGCTCAAACACGTCATCGGACTCCATCCGGTCACTCCAGAGTCTAGGAGGAGCAGAAGCAGACTCAAACGACCCAAATCTCAGAGTGTTCATTGGCATCGAAGTGGATGGTGCCGTCCCGTCCCCGAACGTCTGAGACATGGACCCCGAACCTGTGGACAACTCTCGTCCAACATCATCCACTGGCGCCTCCTTAGCACCTGAATTATCATCTCCCTCATGCATGTCTACGTTAGTCCCATTTATAGCTCAGCGAAAAGATCGGTATCCTAAAACTCAATCTCGAGGTTGAATACTTCGCCACTATATGTCCATTTAACCACATCAGGCACGAACTCAATATCCAAAATACTCACCAGCAGTCGGGCCACCCCGTGAGCTCGAGTAAAGGTCATATCCACTCTCTCAGTTTTCCCAACCAAGATACCCAAGCTAGCAACGACCCGAGCATCCTGCATCGGCTTCGAGGGAGCCCCGAAAAGACATAACCAGACCTGAGTAAGAGGCTTGCCCTGTGGCTCAATCTTCTTCCACTCATGGAACTCCAGTATGCAATTTGTGCCAGGCACTCTGCATAGATCGAAACTCAGTAGTCTCTGCATATCCTCCACCGAAGGGAAGTCAACCTTATACATGTTGGCCTCGAGACTGACAAGCTCCCACTGGAAGTCACCCGGAGCTAACTCCTTAAGCCTCTGCCTGAGTCTGAGAGACATAACTTTTGGTAACTTTCACAATCCCAGTGGTCAAGCTCTGGGTCTCCTCTAGGATCTCCCTCGCACTAGGAGACTCAAAGAACATCAACTCAGCACAATACACTCCATAAATGGTAATAGTCGGCATTTGATCATGCAAAATCGGGCATTCCCCCATATCATGTGCTGGCTTGAGGCAGGTATCACAAAGCTCAGTCACGCATTCCACAATAAATGGCCCTTCTCGCCACAATGATAGCACAACATCTTCTCCTTCTTGCGAGCCCACTTGGACGTTGTA
This sequence comes from Aegilops bicornis, assembly GCA_021605145.1. Lineage (NCBI taxonomy): Eukaryota > Viridiplantae > Streptophyta > Magnoliopsida > Poales > Poaceae > Aegilops > Aegilops bicornis. The sequence goes on along the minus strand of CM038670.1, from coordinate 470,638,748 downwards.
TCAGAGTCTGCCTTGTCTGCAGCCTCAAACGAACCCGTCGTTGTGGTCTCAGTCCCAGGTATCTCAGCCGTAGCTAGCGCAGTCACCACCTCCATAGTCTGACCGGACAACGCCGGCGTCTGACCGGAATCGGCCCCCTCCGCTGAGTCCGACCGCTCAACGACGACATGCGGAGGAGGCTGACGGTGCCGATATCGCCCACCTTGACCACCACGATGACCGCGGTATCCACCTCGCTGCCGGTAGTCTGGGCCAGATGCCCCCTCAACAAAGCCACTCGGAGGGCTGTAAAAAGGTCTCTCGGCTGGTCCATCACTCTGCCAAGCATAGCCACGGCCGTCGCCTGTCGACGATGATCCACGATGTTGACCATCTCCATAAGCATTGCAGCCGTCATCACCCCATTGTCCCCAAGGCGGACCATTAGCAACACTTTTTGTCGGACCACGAGCCGCACCCGCACCTCCATCCCCCATGTTACCATGCTGAGGCGGTACATGAGAGTTCACCGGCCCCAGCCGTTTTTGCGGCGGCCTAGCGACGTAATGAGGTGGCGGCGGCCGGCTGCTGCTTAGCGATCGAGCATGGGCGCCCGTGACAGCACTCGCAGGTGGCGGCGACCTCGGCCCTTGAGCAACTAAGCCCCGGCCCGCGATTGGGATAGCGGCCGACCCATGCACCGGCGGACCTTGAGCAACAGCACCCCGACCCACGGTGGCCACGGCGGCCGGACCCCGGCGGTCTAGTCCCAACGTGCCTGCCACCGCGACCCGCAGCAGCCGGATTGGCATCGGCGGCCGCCGGAGGTCGAGCTCCCGACAGAAGGACGGCACCATGGCCCGCCCCCGTAGCCGGCAGCGTAGCACCGCCACGACCTGCACCAGGAACCGGGTCCTTCTTCCCCGGTGGAGCAGCAACCCCACGGCCTGCCATGGCCGCAAGGGGAGGAACCCGTCTCACTCTCCCAGGACCGTACGAGGGGAAGCCCGGCCGAGCGTCACAACGGGAAACCCTAGTGGGGAACGAGAACGAAGGAGACGATGAGCGACCAATCGATCGCGTGCATGTGACGGCGCAGTCAGTATAGGTGGCGTCCGGTTTAGCCTGGGCCACATACCCAGCTAACCCCGGCCCACTCCGATACGACCCGCACTCGCTTTGCACCGGCCCAACCCAGCCCAAAGTGGATTTAAACAATGTCGGCTTGGTACAGGCTTCGGCCCCGCCTTGGGGGCCGGGCATCGATTTCAAGGCGGCGTTCGAACCCCGTCTACCGTCTGCCATCGCAGAACCACTCCCACAGCTATCGGACGAATCCGTCTCGCACGCCCTTGGGTGAGCTTCAGGAATCCCGGAACGGCAATCCGGCGAACCCTAGCTATTGGTGGTGAACGACCAGGTGAGCAAACGGGACGAAGAGACGGCGGCTCACACGTCACGATGCCCTCATGCACGTCGATCTCAATGGCCTCCCTCAGATTGGCTTCCTGACTAGGCCCCTGGGCCTCATACCCAGTCCTAGCAAGGTCCAACTCCGAGACACCAGAAGACGGCCCATCAAGGCCCAACAACATGTTCAAACGCTCCTGGCGCACCTCCTTGATCTGGCGAGGCATGCCGCTCGCCGACGGCGTCCTCCCGATCGCCGGTGCCCCCTTTATCTTTTTGCACCTTGTGACCTGCTTCCATACTTCCGGTGGAAAAAAATCTGATAGAGTAACAACCGACGAAATTAGATGTTTTGTGTTTTCCGTTCTATAATAATTTGTCCACAACTCTATGGCTAATTAGCTCACATTAAATTGTAATGTAGCAATGAGCTTATGTCTGCAATGTGAGACATCCTGGTAAGGAGTCGTCTGCGTGCCAAGGTTGAGGCAGCGGCACATGACGAGATGCTAGGTCCAGCTGGACACCTGCCTCCTACATCCTCCTTTAATCCACTTTGCAATTAGGCATAAAATTCCCAATGCAAGTTTGAATCACAATTACAGAAAATTTACTGTGCAAAATTGGAGCACAAAATAGGGCACAAATTGAAGCAAAAGACAGGGCACAAGTTGAGGCACAAACCACAACATTAACCAACTAGACAAGTTATTAGTAGTACAGTACAAAATTCCATCATATTCATCAGCACATATCAATGGAACCAATTTTCAACATCACACAATGTCGGTGACCACCCATTGCTCGGGCCTCGATGTTCCTCAAGCCGCTGCCAGTCAGACCGCCTCTGACCACGACCATCATCTATGTCACCGCCTCCAGTGAAATAACCTCTGCCTCGCGCGGACTATGTCCCAACGCCACGGCCGCCTCCCTCCTTTGTGATGCCAGCGTGCATGGTTGCCGGGAGCCATCTGTGGTGGGAGTGCAGGCGCGGGCTTGGGGTTAGGGATTTGGACTCAGGATGGAGATTTGGGGAATGGGGAGCCAAGAAACTTATAGTGCACTTACGTAATAACGTCGGGGTGGTTTTGTGAGAAACAACAACATGGGGCACGTGCCACTTGATGACATGGTGTTGTCCGATCTAGCGGCTACGAGACTATTTTGTACCAAACTATTACCCCATCAAGAGTTAAGTGACTACTTTTATGTTTTTTTCAAGTTTATGCATGTATTTGTTAACACCGTGCAAGTTCATGTACTTAAGGTGATATTAACTCTTTTATATCCACGGTGGGTAGACAAATTACAGTTGGGCAATTGATAGAAAAGTAAATAATTATGACGATATTCAATGCAATAATCGTGTATATAGGCATGTAACGCCCCGGATTCGATGCGCCAGGTGTCCGTCAGTTATTCGCCGTCTTTGCCATGTCATGTGCTTGCGTGTCTCTCTTTGCCATGTCATCATTTGCATTTCATATCATGTCATCATGTGCATTTCATTTTGCATATGTGTTCGTCTCATGCATCCGAGCATTTTCCCCGTTGTCCGTTTTCCAATCCGGCACTCCTATGTCTCCCGGCGCCCCCTTTTACCTCTTTTCGTGTGTGGGTATTAAACGGTCTCGGAATGGACCGAGGTTTGTCAAGCGGCCTTGGTATAGCACCGGTAGACCGCCTGTCAAGTTTCGGATCATTTGGAGGTCGTTTGGTACTCCAACGGTTAACCGGGTAACCGCAAAGCTCTCTTTTGTTGCAGCCCAACTCCCTTCCAAAGTGGCCCAAAACCCTCCAAACTCCCTCCATGCTCTCGGTCGTTCGATCACGATCGCGTGGCCGAAAACCGCACCTCATTTGGACTCTCCTAGCTCCCTCTACCTATATATATGCCTCTTCCCCGATATTCGCGGATCAAATCTCAGTCAAAACCCTAAATTCGCCCTCCGCCGCCACCGGACGCGTCCGCTCCATCGCCGGACACGTCCGCCTCGCCGCCGCAGCCAACCACGGGCCGCCACCTGTCGCCGCCCGTTCCACCGCCGGCCCGCGCGAGCCCATCGCGAGCCCGCCCGAACCGGCCGCCGCCGCCGGCCAGCGCCATCTCGCCGCCTCGGCCCGCTTCGCCCGCCGCCCGGCGCCCGCTTCGCTTCCGCCGCCAGCGAGCAGCGCGCCTCGCTTCCCGCCTCCGGCCGCCCGCGCGCGCCCGCTTCGCCCATGCCGGGCGAGAGCTCACCGCGTCGCCGAGTCCGCGCCCGCCGCCCGCCTCCGCGGACCACGCCTCCGCCCGGCCTCCCGCATCGCCCGGCGGACCTCGTCGCCCAGCGATTGCGCGCCGCCGCCTCCTCGCCCGGCGCTGCCCGCCACTCGCCGTGCCCTCCGCCTCCTGCGTAGCGTTCCTCCGTCCGTCGCCTCGGCTTCCGCGCCATCGCCGGAGCCGCCTCCACCTCGCCGGAGTAGAGGTGGGATCAGATCCACCAGTACACCGAACCAAACACCCTCCCGAACCCGGATCTCCTCGTCCCGCACGCCTCCGTCCCGGGTTGACTTTCCCGGAGGTGAAATTCCACTAAGTCCCGTGCATTTTTGTTATTTTGTTGCATTTTCGTTGCATCGTATCATTGTGCATGTAGCTCCGTTTTGCGCGTATAATATGTCAAAATGTTCGCCTTGAAGAGTAGATCATTTCATCTCATTGCATCATTTTCATTTGAGCTTATCTTGGTGCCCGAAATGCTGTTGGAAGAGTGCTATGTGATGTTAGTTTCTGATTTTTATCAGAACTTGCACTTTTGTCATTTTTGTCATGATTGATGTGTGCAACTTATGGACTTGAGTCCTACATGTGTTTTGCAATATGCCATGTCTTCTTTCCAGTGGTGCTTGCTATGTATTTTTGTGATCTATGTGGTGACTAGCACAAGCATGCAAACTAGGTGTCTTGTTGTTGCTGTTTTCAGCCCTGTTTTGCTGATATTTTGATGCCATGTTAACTTGATGCTACCGAGAGATCTATGCATATTTTGAGATACTTCAGTAAGGATGTTTTGTAAAGCATGTCTTGATATATCAATCCATTCCTTTGTTTGCAATTATGGAGTGCCATAGCTTGAGTCAATCGAGCTCTACTTTTGCTATCAAATGTTTCCTGGCAGATTGTTTACATGTTATTCAATTTTGCCTAGGTTGTTGTGGTTGATCCATGTATGCTATGTTATTGTTCTTGCCATGTATGTCTTCTATGCCATGTCTTCTTGATGTATGTATGCTTAGTTTATCATATAAGGCCCTGTAGTGAGTGCTTTGAGCTTGTAAACATGCCCTCTCGTTATCAGTTTTTGACATGTCATGTTGCTGAATCTGTTAACGAAACTTTCAATATTGACATGGGTGTTACTATATTTTCTGTTCCTTTTTGTCTTATGGTCACTAAAGGACTTTTCTTATATGCTTTGAGTAGATTCATGCCATGCCTTTTTTTGCCATGATAAGTTCCTGTAACGTGTTGTTTCATAGCTCTAAACATTGCAACCTGATGTTATTTCTGCCAATGCCTAAAACTGTTATTAGTTGCAATCTTGCCATGTGTTTTTGAGCATGTTCTAGTCATTTCTGGAGATAGCTCAGTGTTCATGTTTTGTAATGCTTTACCTGTAGATCATGCCCATGCCTTTTGTTTTCATATTGTGGTGCTGTAGCATGTTGTTTTGATGCTTGCAATATGCCTAGTTGCTGTCTTGGACAGCTTGTTCTTTAAACTTGTATAGGGTGAATGTGTTGAACCGTTGCTCCGTTTTGAGTGTGCTCTATATGAAACTTGCTTGATTTTGCATGTAGTTTCATATTATCTTGTTGGATCCTTGTTTTGGGGTGTTTTCTTGAGGTTTGTATGCATTTTGCACCAATGTCATGCTTATCTTGTTTTGCTCATATCTTCCAGACCGTAGCTCCGAATCTAATGCACTTTATATGTAACTTGACTAGAATTTCGTGTAGATCATCGTGGTGCATTTTAACTTGCTGTTTAACAACTTGAACATAAAGTTATCCAGATCTGGACCAATTTCGAAATTTGCATATGAGGACTTACCGGAATTGTTATATGTTGTTCCCGGCCTCATTTAAACTTGTCTTGATGTGTTGCTCTTGTTTGCATCATCTCTTGCCATGAGTAGCTTCATGTAGCTTTGTCATGCATCATGCTTGTTTGTGCATCATGCCTTGTTCATGTGCGGTGTGTTTACTATGTTGTGTGCTTCTTCTTGTTAGTTCCTGTTTCGTTGCGATCGTGAGGATTCGTTCGTCTACGCTTGGTTCGGCTTCATCCGTTTATCTTCTTCATGGATCCGTTCATCTTCTTCATGGACTCGTTCTTCTTCCTTGCGGGATTTCAGGCAAGATGACCGCTACCCTGGATCTCACTACTATCATTGCTATGCTAGTTGCTTCGTTCTATCGCTATGCTGCGCTACCTATTACCTGTTGCTCAAGCCTACCTAATTGCCATGTCAGCCCCTAACCTTTTGCACCCTTCCTATGCAAACCGTTGTTTGGCTATGTTACCGCTTTGCTCAGCCCCTCTTGTAGCGTTGTTAGTTGCAGGTGAAGATGAAGTTTGTTCCTTGTTGGAACATGGAGATGTTGTTCCTTGTTGGAACATGTTTACTTGTTGGGATATCACAATATATCTGATATTAATTAATGCATCTATATACTTGGTAAAGGGTGGAAGGCTCGGCCTTATGCCTGGTGTTTTGTTCCACTCTTGCCGCCCTAGTTTTCGTCATATCGGTATTATGTTCCCGGATTTTTGCGTCCCTAACGCGGTCGGGTGATTTATGGGACCCCCTTGACAGTTCGCTTTGAATAAGACTTTTCCAAAGAAGGCCCAACCTCGGTTTTACATTTGCCTCACCTAGCCCTTTTTCCCTTGGGAGTCGCGCTCGAGGGTCATCTTATTTACCCCCGGGCGGTGCTCGTCGTGAGTGCGGGTCCACAACGTCAGCCGCCGGTGTACCAGGGGCAACTACGGGTTCGCCTATCGGAAGTTTGGACAATCCGGTGTGCCACGAGAACGAGATATGTGCAGCTCCTATCGGGATTTGTCGGCACATTCGGGCGGCTTCTTGGACTTGTTTTATTGCTGTGAAATGTCTTGTAGCGAGATTCCGAGACTGATCGGGCTTCCCGGGAGAAGGTCTATTCCTTCGTTGATCGCGAGAGCTTATCATGGGCTAAGTTGGGACACCCTGCAGGTTTTGAACTTTCGAAAGCCGTGCCCATGGTTATGTGGCATATGGGAATTTGTTAATTTCGGTTGTAGAAAACCCGAAGTTGATCTTAATTAAAATACACCAACCGGTGCGTGAATCGTGAGTGTCTCTTTTTCGGGTTGATCGAAAGGAGAACACGGTTTCGGGGTTATGTCTCGACGTAAGTAGGAGTTCGGGATCACTTCTTGATCATTACTAGTTGACGACCGTTCCTTTGTTTCTCTTCTCGCTCTCATTTGCGCTCATTAGCCACCATATATGCTTAGCCGCTGTTGCAACCTCACCTCTTTATCCCTTCCTTTCCCTTAAGCTTTGCTAGTCTTGATACCCATGGTAATGGGATTGCTGAGTCCTCGTGGCTCACAGATTACTACACCACCAGTTGCAGGTACAGGTTTTGCGATGACCATGACGCGAGAGCGATGTTTGCCTGTCTTGAGTTCTTCTTCTGCTTCTTCTTCGATCAGGGGATAGGTTCCAGGTCGGCAGCCTGGGCTAGCAGGGTGGATGTCGTTTGAGTTTCTGTTTATGTTTCATCCGTAGTCGGATGTTGATCTTGTATATGATGTTGATGTATTCTTATGGCGTTTGTGCCTTATGTATGTATTCCTACTATTATGTAATGTTGATGTAATGATATCCACCTTGCAAAAGCGTTTCCAATATGCGGGTCTATCCTTGGTGGGACCTTCGAGTTCCTTTTGGATAGGGTCGCATATTGGGCGTGACAAGGCATCACGTCTGAGACAAGTAGACCGAAACGATTCTGCATCTACTACTATACTCCACAAATCGACCACTATCCAGCATGCATCTAGTGTATTAAGTTTATGGAAGAACGGAGTGACGCCTTATGCAAGATGACATGATGTAGACAAGATAAACTCACGTATGAAATAAATCCCATCTTGTTACCCTTAATAGCAACGATACATGTGTGTCATGCCCCTTTCTGTCACTGGGATTGAGCACCGCAAGATCGAACCCATCACAAAGACCTCTTTCCATGGCAAGATAAATCAATCTAGTTGGCCAAACCAAACCAATAAATCGGTGAAGAAATACAAGACTATAACAATCATGCATAAAAGAGTTCAGAGAAAACTGAAATAATATTCATGGATAGATCTGATCATAAACTCACAATTCATCGGATCCCAACAAAAACACGACAAAAAGTCATTACATCAAATAGAACTCCAAGAACAACGAGGAGAACATTCTATTGAACATGTAGCTACTAACTATGGACCCATAGGTCCATGGTAAACTACTCACACATCATCAGAGGGCAGCAAGGACGATGAAGAGCCCCCTCCGTGATTGAATCCCCCTCCGGCAAAGTGCCAGAAAAGGCCTCCAGATGGGATCTCGTGGTTCTAGAACTTGTAGCGGTGGAAAAAGTATTTCGTGGACTCCTTTTTTGGTTTCATGATTTTTGAAAATTTATAGAGGCAGAGCTAGGTTAAACGAAGCCTCATGGGCCCCACCACCCATCAGGGCGCGCCTACCCCCCCCCCCCGGGCGCTCCCTAGTAGGTTATGGCCCACGCTCCCTCGTCTGGTCTTCTCCCAAAGCTTCTAGTGTCTCTTTTGTCCAGAAAAAATCTCCAAAAAGTTTCGTGGGATTTAGACTTCATTTGGTACTGATATTCTGCAAAACCAAAAACAAGTAAAAAAACAGCAACTAGCACTGGGCACTAAGTTAATAGGCTAGTCCCAAGAAATGATATAGAATTGCTTGTAAGTGTATACAATGCATCCAAGGTTGATAATATAATAGCATGGAACAATGAAAAATTATAGATACGTTGGAGACGTATCAACAGTCCACTTGCCGGTGGTTACCAGCGGCGAAGCGGTTTTTGTAGGGCCATCGACATCCTCATCCATGTCGGTGGCCTCATCATAGTCTAGCACGTCGGTTAAATCATCGATCGTGACAACTGGGTGGGTCATGCGTGCGACGTAAATTTCCCGATCGTCAATTTTAAGTCCAATCTTGTGATAAATAGAGGTATGACCATCCGAGATTGATAAGCTCTGGATGCGGTCTAGCATCTCATGTAGCTGAGATAGTTCCTCGGGGTTCATGGCCTGGCTGTAGGCAGGGCTAACTCGAAGTACATGGCGTATAGCCTAGCACGTCTTCAGCGTGACGAGGATCCGAAGTTAATGTCGGATCTAGCTCAAGAGTCGATTCTAAATCCGATGTAATCTTCGAGGTGAGGGTCGGACTAGCGTCAAGGCTTGTCGCCAAGACGAGATTGCCAGGGGTCGATGTATTTGATTCCTCTGACGCGTCCGGGGAGCCTGATCCGACATCCTCGAAGGAGATTGGTTCCAGAGTCGAGCCTTTGATGTCTGATAGGCCCTCAATTCGATCGGGCGTCCAGCCTAACAGGACAAGCTCGTTGCGAGAATCCGTTGTGTATTCCAAGACTTCGAAAGTCACGATCCGATTCGCAACGCAGTTCTCGGCGGGGGCCAGATGGCCTGCTGAGTCAGTGCAAAAGTCATGCTGCCAAACACAAAAAGTTGGATGGGGACTATACGTTCCCGTAGCCGACACTGCAGTCTATCTGCAGATGATCCAACGATCACTCTGTTGATCACACAACTGAACTCTCAAGCACCAGTGTTGGTGTCAAAACCGACAGACCTCGGGGTAGGGAGTCCTGAGCTGTGGATCTCATATTGGTGGTAGCAGGAACAGGGGAGACGATGTTTACCCAGGTTTGGGCCCTCTTGATGGAGGTAAAACCCTACGTCCTGCTCTTGTTTATATTGATGGAGATGTACCGAGTACAAGCTTGATCTACCTCGAGATCATAAGTCGTGTTCTAACCCTAGGGCTAGGTGAATGTAATTGTGATTCGTTCCCTTATACGGGCTAAACCCTTTGTCTTATCTACATGCCAAGTAGGGCATCTAGGGTTACATGGTCAATATTTGGGGTTGCATGGAGGCGTAGGAGATGTCTTGGAGTATACATCAAGTCTTCGACATATGCAGTGCTGATCACGTCCAGGCGTGTAGCTTCCAGAGTCCATCCGATGGAGAATGAGGCCCACAGGCCCAGCCCGAGGACTACCGACTGACTTGGTTGGCACCCCTTAGTCCAGGACACCGTCACTATGCTTTGCTCATATTGACTTTGCTAAGTTACTACTACTGCCACCGTTACTATTAGTATTGCTATTATTAATGCTGCAATCAAAACTACCATATTGCTGCAGTACTAATATTTTGCCGAGAGAAACAATTTCTCATGTGTGGTTGAATTGACAACTCAACTGCTAAGGCTTATAAATATTCTTTGGCTCACCTTGTGTCGAATCAATAAATTTGGGTGTAATTTTACCCTCAAAGACTGTTATGATCCCCTATACTTGTGTCCTGGATTAGGGGGGTACTTGCCATGTCGACCTGCCAGTGATGGGCCGGGCCGAGGACCCATCGAAGATTGATGACATGGTCATACTAGCCCTAGCCCTTGGCGCGGTCAAGATGAAGATCTCCTAAAGACTTGGCGTATACTTCAAGCATATTTCAATAGGCATGCTTATCTCTAAGATTGTCATCGTATATTTGTAAACCCTAGATTGCCCCGGTGCCTATATAAGCCGTGGGGTTTAGTATGTAGATACTTAGATTCACATTCGCAAGGTTTAGAACTTAGGCAAACTCATACGATCTCGAGATAGATCAATCTATACTTTGTACCCCATCACAATCAATGTATAAGAAGCATGACATAGGGTTCTACCTCATCAAGAGGGCCCGAACCTGAGTAAAAGATTGTGTCCCTACTCTTCCTGTTACCATTTAGCTCAGATCATCAAGCTTGGGACCCCCTACTCGAGATCTGTCGGTTTTAGCACCAACAGTCATCAACCACGTGGTCAATGTAGTGTCATGTTGTCCTCACCCACGAACGTTTCGGCAGCCGCCAGCGTGTGGAAGTCTTGTAGAGCATGGTCGTTATCCTCTTGGTGAACGCTAGGTTGCCCATGTCGCGAGCGTATGGTGACCGTTGTCCATGTTGGCAAGCGGTGCTAGGCCATGTCGCTCAGAGCATGTTGATCGTTCTTGCCCACGAGGGCTTTCAAAATGATTCGATAATTGCTCTAGCTTACTTAATTGATTACAAAATTAATTAATAGCCCACCTAATTCTCTTCATGCCTAATTAACTGCCAACCAGATTAATTTATTATCGGCCTATTTCAAAAAAATTACTTCTAATTATCTGTTGGCATAATTAACTGTCTACCTAATTAATTAATTGCATTAATGACCCGGTTTCCAAATTGTTCGGTGCGAAAAAAATTCTATTTAAATGAACCAAATTAACTGCATACGGAATTAACTGTCTAGCTAATTAATTACATTAATGATTTGATTTCCAAATTGATTCAATGCTCGATTTCCAAAATATCTTTGCATGGATGGTTTCTACGAACGACGATGACTACCGAGTATTGTAGGGCACATTTCCTTAATGAATTTCTTGACTTTTGACTGGACACACTTGATTTGAGAATGTAGTCTATTTGGTTCTATGTATTACTGACAAGAAATATAATATGACCATGTCAGCAAACGTGTGTATGTGACGGTCCGATGATCCGCCTTTTGCCACGGTTGTCCTCGAAACCGTGATCCATGCCTTGACATTCTCGAGCATCGCACCAGTGTAAGGCCCGGTCACGGCGTCCCTCTATAGGGGCACGCGGATGCATAAGAATATAAGAGAAAATATATGTTATTTTTGTTGTATTAAAAACTTGTGATTGTCAATTAATAGTAGAGATAATGATAAAAATAAATGGCATAGTGGGCCAGATTAATGATTTATTATTTAGCAATGTCTGATTTTGTTTTGGAAGGTTATCGAGAAAAATCTTATGTCTATCTTATAGTAATGTGATCTCACATATATGATGCGATTTATGAATTCTTAATTATCTATTATTTACGTGATTGAATTGAATCAACACCATTCAAAGCAAGCATGAAACAAGATCTCCCACTTTAATGAGATTTTTTTAATGGAAGAGAGTGATGGGAGGAGGATAAAAATAAACCAGATACCAGACTACCAACCCACCTTTAAAAATAGAGATTTATTTGGGACAAGCCAGGCATTAGTTTTCCAAGTAGCAAATATCTCCAGGTTTGTTTTGCCCGCACAATATATTATTTGCTATCAGTCAGTCATTAGTTTTCTCGACGTACATCTTGGGGAAATAAAGGTTTTCTCAACCACAAACATATGTACTCCCTCTTTAAAGAAACATAAGAATATTTATATCACTAAATAGTTATCTAAATGGAAATATTGCCTTTGGAGGCCGAGCTCCATGGAGCTCGATTTTGCAAAATTCAAAATTCATAAAATTTCATATTGTCCATGTTTTAAAAAATTCTGAAAAAATACAGATATACATGGAGGCATAAGACACATATGTGTAAAATTTCAGGGCAAAATACGTTGAAATGAGAGTTGTGCAAAAAAGACAAATCTAGTGCTTTTTAACCCATGACACTATTCATCCTTCCAGGCCATGAATTTGTGTTTTTTGTACAGGTCGCATTTCAATGTATTTCATCATAAAACTTTACACACATACACATAACATCCTTATTTACTTGCACATTTTTTTTCAAATTTTTCTAAAACCAAAAGGTTTTGAATTTTAAATTTCTCAAAGAAAAGGTCTTTTATGGAGGTTGAGAGCCAAACGTCCGTTCCCTATCTAAATGCTCTTACATTTCTTTAAAAAGGGAGAATTGAAGACTCGAGAAGAAGATGCCAAGTACGTTTCGAACGACGAGGCAGGAACATATTCACGGTCAGCTGGCTTGGAGCATCCTCGGATTCACCAAAGATTCTCCCATGCAAGGAAACCAAGCGGAGAGGGTGCCGTATTTATTTTTTGCGAGGAAACATTCAATTTATTCATCAACAGTCAAGGTAATACAAATAACACCAGGACCAGAAGTAAGGATTACATCCAGGTCCGGAGATTACCTAGTGACTGTTGAGTATATTGTGTACGTGTATATTTGTGTGTAGGGTCCACCTCCTGTTTCTTTTGTATAGTTGAGGTTGTGGCCCACCTATGTACTTATATATACGTGCCTGATGCACCGATCAATACATCGAGATTGCACAGCCCATATCTTGTCCTTCTACATGGTATCTATCGCAGCACGATCCTAACCCTAGCCGCCGCCGCCGCTGCCGCCGTTCCTCCCCGTCGCCATCACCAGCCGCCGCCGCCACCCTCCCTTCGGTCGCCGCCGCTGTCGCTGGTCACCGCCGCCTCTCCCACCACCTCGCCGCCGCCCGCCGCCGCCGCCTCTCTCAGTCAGCGCGCCGCGCATGGGCTCCCGCTTCCGCACTCCCTCCCCTCCCTCCCACCAGCGCCGCACCTCTCCCCTCCTCTCCCACCCGCGCCGCTAACCCCCCTCCTCTCCCACCCGCGCTGCACCCGAACCCCGTCCCCCACCACCCGCGCCGAACCCTAGCCATGAGCTCCTCCTCGTCCACCGTTTCCAACCCGTTTGCCGGTCCCGATGTCACTCTCGTCCGCGACCTCAACAACCACGAGCGCGTTCGGTCAAGCTTGATCACACCACCGCCTCCTACTCCGCTTGAAGCGGTATTTTTCGCTTGTGTTCCGTGAGTACCTCCTGCACGGCCACGTGGACGGCACCGTCGACTCGGCGCTCATGATCAACGACGAGGAGTGGATGATCCTCGACGCCACCATCATCCGCTGGTTCTACCTCACCATCTCCAGCGACCTCTTCCACACCGTGGTGAACGACGAGGACGATGCCTACGCGGTCTGGACCAAGCTCAACGGCCTCTTCACCGACAATCGGCTGCAGCGCAAGGTCCTCCTCTATGGTGAGTTTTACGGGTGCCAGCAACTTGACTCATCCATCGATGATTTTTGCATGCGCCTCAAGAAGCTCGCCGATGAGCTCCGTGATCTCGGGAAAAGATCGGCGGCAGGCTCCTCACCAGCACCCTCTCCGGCGGCTGAGCGAGAGGACTTGGGAACGCCGCCTCCAACCTCACCCTCATCCCGGAGCCCACCTTCGCCAAGGTGGTCGCAGACCTCAAGTTGGAGGAGCGCGGATGCGGGTGTCGCGGACTCAGCGCGACCCACACCGCCCTCTTCGAGGCACCCGCGGGTTCGCCCCACCACCGCCACGCCCGACGCCCGTCACAGGCAGCGGCGCCCGCCTTCCGCCGGGTTCCGCCCGCACCGGCCGCTTCCCGCCGCCCGGCCCAACGGGGGAGGTCGTCGCCAGCGGTAGTAAATGGCGACGCATAGCGGGGACGTCGGTGCTCGAGGAAGGCGCCCGCCCGCCGCAGCGAGGCCCTCGGCCCGGCCCGTGGTACGCCGGCGAAACCCATGGACGGCGTCGTCCACGCCTACTCCATGCCGGTTCCTCGGGCTCCTGCCCGGGCCTTCTGGCGCCCGGCCTCCGCCACAGGGCGTACTATGCGCGCCGCAGCCCTACGCTGGCGCCCTACGGTCGGCAACTGCCTCGACGGCGGCTGCACCGCTTTCTCCAGCCAAGCGCCGTGGGACCCAGCCCTCCTGGCGGCTCTCGACAACACTCCTTCCCCGTCCAGCTACACCGGCGGCGGCGATTGGTATATGGACAGTGGCGCCACCGCTCACATGGCGGCGTACCCCGGTAACCTCCACACCGCCCATCCTGTCCACACCTCCCACCGCATCACCGTCGGTGACGGTTCTTCCCTTCCCATCACCCATATAGGTCATACATATTTTCCGTCTAACTCCACTCCTATATCCATGTCTAATATTCTAGTTTCTCCTGACCTTATTAAAAATCTTGTTTCTGTTCTTCTCTTACACGTGAAAATTCGGTTACCATTGAATTTGACGAATGTGGTTTTTCATTAAGGACGCCAGACGCGGATGGTGCTCCACCGATGTGACAGCCCCGACAAGCTCTACCCGGTTCACTCCGCCACCTCCACCACTTCCGCCGCCCCTGTCGCTCTCGCCACCAGAGTGGATCTTTAGCATGCTCGCTTGGGTCATCCTAATCCTGCCACCCTTCGCCACATACTTCGGAGTTTTTCTTTCACGTGTAATAAGAACGAGGATCACTCGTGTCATGCATGTCGCCTAGGCAAACATGCTCGTCTTGGCGTTTAGGCCTTCTTCCTTTGTTGCATCGCATCGTACCTCGAGTTAATTCATAGTGATGTTTGGACATCTCCTGCTGCAAGTAATGTCGGACCTTTCATTATTATCTTGTCATACTTGACGATTTTTCGCATTATGTGTGGACCTTCCCTGCTGCGCTCGCAAGTCGGATGTTATATCCACTCTCGCCGCTTTCTATTCTTATGTTCCCATGCAGTTTGGTCGACCCATTCTTGCGTTGCGCATGCATAACGGGAAGGAGTTTGACAACATCGCTGTTCGTAATCTTCTCACCACACATGGCACGATTTTTTGTCTCACTTGCCCGTATACCTCGCAGCAGAATGGTCGTGCTGAGCGCATCCTTCGCACTCTCAATGACTGCGTTAGGACTCTTCTCTTTCATGCGAATGTGCCTCCGCGCTTTTGGCCTGACGCTCTCGCCACCGCTTCTCTCCTCATCAACATCCGACCATGTCGTACTCGTGGGAACTTTACACCTCATCATCTTCTCTTCGGTGCACCCCCCTCTTATGATGGGCTTCGCATCTTCGGCTGCCTTTGCTATCCTAGCATCGCCGCCACTGCGCCTCATAAGCTCGCACCCCGCTCCGTCGCCTGCATCTTTCTCGGATACCCACCTAACACCAAGGGCTATCGCTGCTATGATCCCGTATCCCATCGTGTTTTCACCTCCCAACACGTTTACTTTGATGAGATGGTGTTTCCGTTTCAGCAGCAGGTACCCCTTGTCGCCTCGTCACCGCCGGCCACCGCCGGCCCTTCGACGACCTCGTCAGGTGGACGGTCCCGTCTGGCCTGTGGACCGCCTCTGGGCTTTGGCGGTCCCCACGCCCTCCTGCCGGCGCCCGCCCCCTCGGCCTCCTCGGCCCGGCTCGATGGCAGTAGCTGGCGCCCGCCTTCACCGCCGCCCCGACTTCGGCGCGCCATGGATCAAGGGCAGGCTCGGCCGCCTGCGGCCCGACACCGCCACCTCGCCGGCCCGACGCTGACCCCTCGCCCGGCTCCGACGCGGCCCCATCGCTGAACCGATGCCGGCCCCTCGTCGGCCGCCGCCGCGGCTACCTTGCCGGCTCCCATGCAAGCATGACGGCGTTGCCTCGCCGGTGGCTCGGCGGCACCGCTGGGCTTACTGGCGCTTTCTGCGGCGTCCATCGTCCGAGCCTCCGGTTACTCGAGTGCCGAAATCGTCCTCGCCGCCTCCGCCGCGGAGCCGTCGCCCATTCCCGCATCCGCTCGCGCCGCCCTCCGTGATTCTCACTGGCTTGCGGCGATGCAGGAAGAGTTCGACGCTCTTCAACGGAACCGCACCTGGACCCTGGTTCCCCGGCCTCCTCGCGCCAACGTCATCACCGGCAAGTGGGTCTTTCGCCATAAGACCCGCTCGGATGGTTCTCTCGAGCGCTACAAGGCTCGCTGGGTGGTCCGCGGTTTCCGCCAGCGCGTTGGAGTGGACTTCACTGAGATGTTTGCCCCGGTTGTCAAACCGGGCACGATCCGCACTGTCCTCCAGCTCGCCGTCTCCCGTGGCTGGCCTGTTCACAAGATGGATGTATCCAACGCTTTTCTCCACGGCCATCTTGAGGAGCAGGTGTATTGTGAGCAACCCACCGGTTTCGTCGACGCCTCACTTCCCGGCCATGTGTGTCTGCTGTCCCGCTCTCTTTACGGGCTCAAGCAGGCACCTCATACCGGTACCGCCGGATCGCCGGGTTTCTTGAGACATCGGCTTCGGCGTCACTCGCTTCGGACGCCTCCTTTGTTTGTCTATCGCCACGGTGACACGATTGCATACTTGCTGCTTTACGTCGATGACATTATCCCCGACAGCCTCCTCCGCAGCTGTTCTTCGCCAGATTACTCTCCGGCTGCGTGACGAGTTTGCTATAAGGACCTGGGTGCTCTACATTATTTCCTTGGCATTGAGGTCGTTAAATCGTCCGGACGGCTTCTTTCTTCATCGCCAGCGAAGTATGCACATGAGCTTCTTGAGCGTCTTTGGCATGCTCAAGTGTCATCCGTTACTACTCCTGTTGACACGAAGGCCAAGGTCTCTGCTCTTGAGGGCTCGCCTGCGTCGGATGCTCCTTTCTACCGGTCTATCGTCGGCGCTCTTCAGTATTTGACTCTCACTCGACCAGATCTTCAGTATGCTGTACAGCAGGTGTGTCTCCACATGCACGCCCCTCGTGACTCTCATTGGACTCTCGTGAAGCGGATCCTTCGCTACATCCGCGGCACGATGACCCTCGGGTTGACACTTACGGCATCTACTTCTCTGGAGATGGTGGCCTACTCCGATGCCGGTGGGCTGGCTGCCGGATACTCGTCGGTCCACCTCTGGCTACTGCGTCTACCTCGGTCCTTCACTCGTCTCGTGGTCGTCCAAGCGACAACCCACGGTTTCGCGCTCTAGCGTGGAGGCTGAGTACCGAGCTGTGGCTAACGCTGTCGCCGAGTGCACCTGGCTATGACGCTGATTCAGGAGCTGCATCATGATGTCTCCTGTGCTACGGTTGTTCATCAGACAACGTCTGCGGTGTATCTCTCCGCCAACCCCGTTCATCATTGCCGGACTAAACACATCGAGCTGGACATTCACTTTGTGCGCGAGCAGGTGGCTCTTGGACGTATGCGGGTTCTCCATGTGCCGACCGCTCAGCAGTTTGCCGATGTGATGACAAAGGGACTGCCGACTTCTACCTTCGAGGACTTCCATTCCAGTCTCTGCGTCACTGGCGCCGCTTCGACTGCGGGGGGGGGGGGGGGGGTTGAGTATATTGTGTTCGTGTATATTTGTGTGTAGGGACCACCCCTTGTTTCCTTTGTATAGTTGAGGTTGTGGCCCACCTATGTACTTATATATACGTGCCTGGTGCACCGATCAATACATCGAGATTGCACAACCCATATCTTGTCCTTCTACAGTGACGACTATAAGCATTGGATCGAGCCGAAGGTGTGCCGCCGTCATTTCCCCTTCCTCATCAAAGTCGGTCAAACATTGTTGTAGTAGACAATTAAGAAGTCGTCGTGCGAAGGCCCCATAGGACCAGCGCACCAGAACAACAGCCGTCGCCGATGAAGAAAAGACTAGATCGGAAACCTGCAGACACATAGATAAACGAAGACCGGATCCAAACGAATCCACCGAAGGCAAACACCGACCGGATCCCATGAGATTCGTTAGAGACACACCTCCACACGTCCTCTAACGATGCTATAAACATCGCCGGAACGGGGGGTTAGGCGGGGAGGACCTTATTCTATCTTCAAGAAGCCGCCTCCACCTCGTCTTCCGAAGCATGACACAAACCCTAAGAAAACTTTAAAAACACCTAAAAATGGAGCCCTCCAACCGGCAAGGACCGGGATCCACTGCGCCTCAATGATCCAAAGACCATAGGAAACGAGGCGGAACCCTACCTGAGAGGTTGAAGGAGAGGGTGCCGTGTTGCATGTGTAGCATATGAATAGCGACGGAGTACAACAAGTGAAGTAGACACAAGCTAAGTGGGACTTCGAGCCATGTTAAACCCAGATGGGTCCGATAATTTTGGGGAACTCCTAATTTTTTTCATTATATATTTATTAACGTGACTTTGGGTTGGTCATAATGAAAAATACGTATCATATACTAGTATACTTCATATGATATTATCTTCACAATGCATGTTAGTATTATATTTTGATATCATAGTGACCTTACTTATTGTCATATGTGCCGCATATTAATACATCATTTAATATGATGCGATATCATATCATGATAGCCAATCCTTTATTTTTTATTTAATTTTATGTCAACTCGGCAAAAATATCTAGTTGACATGCATAATATTACTCTTTTACCCCTTAGTCAGAGGCTCCGCGCAACCTGCTGCCCTAGAGACGCTTCGCCCCCCGCACCGATGGCCACTCCGGCCGCGGCAGCCACTGCTCTCCGTCCCTGACAGCCTGGTCAGGGGCGCCACCTCTCCGGCTCCCATGGGCCGCGCGCGATCCGTGCGCTCGGGTGGGTCCGCCCGCTCTAGCTCGCAAGGGAGCGATGGATGGGGACAGCGTGCATCCATCCTCGACCCGCCTCAGACCTGCGGTCCGTCCGCGGGTCCAGTCCCTCCGCCGTCCCCGGCCCGCCTCCTGGTTCTTCGCCGCGGATCCTGCTCCGGGGGAGTGCTCCAGGCCCTGCGCCGCCCTCCCCCCGGTTCTTGCTGGAGGGCCAAATCGAGCAGCCATGCCTCATGTCCATTGTAGTTCGCCCTTCCCCCCCGCGCCGACCATTCCTCTTCGAGCCATGGTGATGTGTGGACCGAGGTCCAATCCGCAGCGCTCGCCGGGACATCAAGCGCACCCATGCCTCCCCCGGCCGCTCGCGACGGTGTCATGGCCAACGCACCCCATTCAATGCCGCAGGGCGGGAGGCCTTCTTAAAGCGCTTCAAGGGACTCTGCTTCCGATGTCTGAGCTCCGAGCATTGCCGTGTAGACTGTAGAGACTCAATCCACTGCATACGGTGCAAGCTGCCCGGCCACATTGCCAAAGACTGCCAGCTCGGGCGGCCTGCAAGGGCCGATCTGGCGCGCGGCCCAGTGCACACTTGACTCCGGTTCCCCTCGACACTGTTCGTGCCGGCCATGGAGCGCAGCCGCCACACTGACCCATCTAGGCGGCCCAGGAGCAGCCACCAGATCATCATCGAGGCGCGGGAGATGGAGCAGCAGATCTTCCACCTGCGCCGCCACACCGTCCTCCTCATCTCCACGACCGAGCGGCATGCGGCGAGCCCATTGTCGGTGGCTCGCGCCCTCGACGCCACGCCGCGCACGCCGGCCCACCTGCTGCGGGTGATGAGCCACGACCTGGAGGACTTCATGGTGCTATTCAAGCTACCGGCACACCGCGACAACGCCGTCCGCCTCGGCTCCATCAACGTCGACGGCGTCGTCTTCAACATCAAGAAGTGGCGCGAGGACGAGCACGCCGTGCACCAGGACTTCCTCCTCCACGTGCACGTCGTTATCGAGAAGATGCCCATGTAGATGTGGTCCGTCGAGGGGGCGGAGAAGGTGCTCGGCTCCAAGTGCATCGTCGACCGCCTCGACAGCCGCACGCACGAGCGCCGCCATTATCGCCAAGACGTCACCGGCTGGGTGTGGGTGTGGGATGTCGCCTTCATCCCCACCAAGCACTCCATCTGGCAGGCGGCGCGCGGTGCCGGCCGCGTCGAGGCCATGCTGGGCTACTCCCCTCCGAGTGTCGGAGTAAATGACCACGGGTAGCCTAACCGGCTCCCCCTAGCTCTTCAGAAAAATTACAGGCCGATCGAGCCTTCAAGAACCCTAGGCGTAGGGCCGCCAACCCCTGGCCGACTGTCCCTCTGGCCGACTACCGGGAGGCGGCCCGACGCCTAAACACTCATGGAGAAAGCCACGAGAAGGCCGACTCCAAGAAGCCGGCCATGCGAAGGCCGACTCCAAGAAGCCGGCCCCCAGCAGGCGGCCAAGATCGTACCCTCAAGCTCTACACCCACATAACGGCGATGAGACGGGGCGTGGCTACAGTGAAGCATGCCACCCCCGAATCCCGGAGCACGCATGGCCATAGTGCGCCATACATGGCGGCCATCACCCGTCCGGCGTGACACTGTTGCCATGTTGACCATGACATCACCCACAACAAGCTGTCAAGACGTTCACTGGGACGGGCCCTTGATCGAGAGACGCCGGCGGCCCGGCCTCCCTCGGTCGGCTCGGGATGTGGCCAGCCCCAAGATGGCTTGCTCCCTCCCTCAAGGAGGCGCCTCATTAAGGAGACAAGGCGAGGTAAGGCTACGGTGAGCACCGCCAGCGGCGGCTGCTGTAGCCATGCTTACCTCGACAAAGCCCTCGTCATCAAGAGTGAGGCAACAGAACCAGCCCCGACAAGACCACCAAGCGGGGGCAGCTTGTCGACCAGAGGCGGCCACGGCAGGCCCACCACGGCGGAGCCCAAGCCGTGAGAAGCCGCGAACATAGACAGCGGCGGCAAGGGCCCATGCCCGGCCGAATTACCATTGTACCCACTGGGGTAGGCCTATATAAACCCCGTGGCACCCAAGCAAAGGGTTGATCTCTTAGAGTTTTAGAAACCACATTGAGGGGAGAAGAGAGCTAGCCTTGCCCTTCTTCTTCCTCTCGCCGCACAGCTCAAGGAGCCTCTTGTAGCTACTTGTCGATCTAGTGATCATGCGGAGACCCCGCGGAGCAGCAATAGGAGTATTATCTCCCCGGAGAGCTCCGAAGCTGGGTAAGATCCACAGCGTGCTTGTCTTCGCCTTATCCCGTTTCCAGGCACCGGCGATGTCTTATTGGCTCCCACAATGATAAACCACCCGTTGGCATATGTCGCACCTACCACCCGACATTTGGCGCCCACCGTGGGGCCAGGTGCACCGTCTTCCGGAGACCTGCTCTGGACGGGAACCCTTTTCCTTCCCAAATGAAGCGTAGCCAGCCCAGACGCCTGATGGCGCTTGCCCCGACAACGCTGCAAGGCGTCGCCGCTGACGCTAACGCTGAGCTGCCTCGCCGATCTTCTTGGCAAGGCCCGCATCTCCGATGAGCCCGCATCCGACGCGGGCACAGGCTGCCCCGAGAGCCACCTCGTCAGCCTCCTCGACCAACTCCATGTCTCCAGCGAGCCTAATGCGGACTTGGAGTCGGTTGGCTCCACCGACCCGATGCTTGTCGACTCCGACACGGCATCGCTTGACGCTTTCCCCACCAACTTAGTGATCTTCGACGACCCTCTTCCTCGAGCCGACAGCGGCGACAGCACCGTCATTGAGGTACTGGTCATCAGCCACGGCGTCGCTTCTGGCGAGAACGCCCACGACGCCCTGCAAGCGGCGCTGCATGACTTGTCCGTCCCCATTCCGGCCGACGCCGACGCCGAGACACTGGAGGCACGCCGCCTCGCCCTCATTGCGGAGGGCCAGAAGATAGCCTCCATGAGACGCCTCATTGAGGCTCACCAGCACCAAGTCGACCGCACCGCCTTTGGCACGCCGCCCCTTGACGGGCTGAGCCGAGTCGGCATCGTCAAGAAGCGGCGCGACCGTCGCCAACATGCTGGGGGCAGACTGCCCAGTTTACGCCCCTCGAGAACCTACGCGCCGCCCGATCGGGCCGTGGGCGGCTGAATGGATGGGGGCCGGCAGCTCCCCTACATGACCAGACGCATCCAGTAGTTGATCGACGCGGCCGCAGAGCGGCATGAAGCCGGCGTCCGTGCCGAAAGTCCTCCCCCACGCCGAGAGCACGGTGCGACGTCACGGACGCCGACTGCGGGCAACACCCGCGCAAGGAAAGAAAAGGAGTCGGCTGCTAGGCGCAGCCGGACTTGAATCTCCATCGAGCGCGACGCAGAAGGCCGCCCTCGAGCTGTGGAACGACGAGGCAACCCACCTCCTCCTCCACCTCGTGGGGAGAGATATCCCACCCCGCCGCCTGTCACGCATCCGACTCTCAGCGGCCGACTAGGCCGCCGCGAAGGAGTCGGCGAGAATGACGGCCGCCATCGGATCGACCGCCTAGCGCGATCCCTGGCGCTAGAAGAAGAAGACGACGTCGGCCCGCCTTGCTTTGGCCCCAGCATCCACGACGAGCCCTTCCCTAAAGGGTTCTCACTCCCAAGAGACACGCCCAAGTACAACGGCTCCGTGAAGCCGGAAGACTAGTTGATCGACTATTCCACTGCAGTTCGCATAGCAAACGACAACAGGCGTGTTGCCATGAAATACGTCCCCCTCATGCTCCAAGGCATGGCGCGTACCTGGCTCAACAGCGTCAAGCCTTACAGCGTCAACAACTGGCTAGACTTCACAGAAGCCTTCATCTGCAACTTCACCAGCACCTACAAACGGGCTCCCAAGCCCCGACAACTCTCCTTCTGTGTTCAAGGACCCAATGAATCAACTCGCGACTACCTCACGCGTTGGGCCGAGCTCTGCAACTCCTGCGAGGGGGTGCACGAGGTTCAAGCCATAGAGTACTTCACCGCCGGATGCCGAGAAGGCACCCTCCTCAAGCACCGACTCCTCTGCGACGAGCCGACTACCCTCGACGAGCTGCTGATCATAGCAGACAAGTACGCCACGGCCGACTCTTCGATGAAGACTGAGCTCCGAGTAGACGCCTCCGGGAAGGTGCTCACTCCGGCTCCCAAGACACCGGCTGGACACTCCAGCCGACGCCCGTACCAGAACGACAACAAGCGTGAGGCCCCTATGCCGCCTTCCACCAGTCGGCAGGTGGCCACAGTCGAAGACGAACAACCCGAAGGGCGGCCAGCTTAAGAAGCGAGAAGAGGCGGCGGGCGGCTTACAGCCCGGCTTTCTCCTACGAGCAAGCCCTTGCTGCCCCTTGCAAGTTCCACAGCGGCGCGAAGCCGTCCAACCACACGACTCAGAAATGCCACTGGCTCACACGAATCTCCAAAGGCGAATGGATGATGCCGCCTCCGCCTGCTGGTCAGCCGCCTTCGGCCCCTCAGCAGCCGGCCGCTCGACCAGCCGTCGGGGCTGTTCAAGACGAGTTCCCCGACGAGCATGCCACCTACATCGTCTTTACAAGCCAGCCCGAAGATCGGCGCAGCCGGCGCTGACAGCACCAAGAAGTCAACGCGGTCGCCTCCAACAACTCTGAGTTCATGCACTGGTCGGAAAGGCCTATCAGCTGGAGCCGGGCCGATCACCCAGAGGTGATGCCGCCTCCCAGCTCTTACGCATTGGTTTTGGACGCCACCCTCGCAACAGAAAGGCGAGCTGCCCGTTTCTCCCGCGTACTGATAGATGGTGGGAGCAGCATCAACATCTTGTATCGCGTGACACCATGGAGAAGCTGAACATCAAGACGAAGCAGCTCATGCCTAGTCGAACTGTGTTCCATGGCATCGTACCCGGCCTGTCCCGCTCACCAATCGACAAGATCAAGATAGATGTTCTCTTTGGGGACAAGGATCATTTCCGCCGAGAAGCAATATGGTTTGAAGTAGTGGATCTGGAGAGCCCTTACCACGCGTTGCTTGGCCGACCCGCTCTGGCCAAGTTCATGGTTGTGCCCCACTATCCCTACCTCAAGATGAAGATGCCGAGTTCCAAGGGCATCATCACAGTAGCCGGAGACTACAAGAAATCCTCCGAGTGCCGGCAGCTAGCAGCCGGCTGGCCGAGTCCCTCGTGATCGCTGAAGAGAAGAAGATGCTGGATCGAGTCGTGGCCATGGCCGGCAAGCAGCCGGCCCTGTCCCCTGACCCCAAGGAATATGATGCCCAAGGTTCTTTCCAGCCGGCCAAAGAAACAAAGAAGATACCTCTGGACCCGGAGAACCCAGAAAGGTTTGCCGTCATTGGGGCAAACCTGGACAACAAATAGGAAGGCGAGCTCGTCGATTTCCTCCGTGAGAATCAGGACATCTTCGCATGGTCCCCCAAGGACATGCCGGGTGTTCCAAAGGAATTCACCGAGCACAAGTTACACGTCCGAGCAGATGCTAAACCAGCCAAGCAGCCCCTCCGCCGACTGTCAGAGGAAAAGAGAAGGATTGTAGGAGAAGAGATAGCCCGGCTTCTGGCAGCCGGCTTCATTATGGAGGTGTTCTTTCCAGAGTGGCTTGCCAACCCGGTCCTCGTGTTGAAGAAGAATAACAAGTGGCGCATGTGTATAGACTACACCAGCCTCAACAAAGCCTGCCCCAAGGATCCATTTGCCTTACCTCGAATCGATCAAGTTATAGACTCCATAGCCGGATGCGAGCTGTTGAGCTTCTTGGATGCTTATTCAGGCTACCACCAGATAAAGTTGGATCCAGCTGACCGCCTGAAGACCGCCTTCATCACACCATTCAAAGCTTTACGCTGCGACTATGACATTCGGCCTGAGAAATGCCGGTGCCACTTTTCAGTGTTGCATGCAGAACTGCCTCCTCAAGCAGCTCGGTAGAAATGCCCACGTCTATGTAGACGATATTGTGGTGAAGACGGAGAAGCACGGCACCTTGCTGGAAGACCTCAGAGAGACATTTGAAAACTTGCACCGGTTTCAGATCAAGCTCAACCCCGAGAAATGCGTGTTCGGAGTACCAGCCGGCCAGCTTCTAGGCTTCACGGTCTCTGAACGCTGCATCGGATGCAACCAGTGAAGATCAAGGCCATAGAGAGAATGGAGATTCCTACCAAGCTACGAGACGCCCAGAAGTTTACGGATGCACAGCCTCCTCGAACCGCTTCATCACCGGCCGAGAGAAAGCTCTCCTCCTCTACCGACTCATGAAGGAGTCCACTCACTTCGAGTGGAACGACCAAGCGGAGCAAGCTTTCCACGAGCTAAACAAGATGCTGGCCACGCCGCCTGTCTTGGCGGCACCAACTGAGAAAGAGCCCATGCTCCTTTACATTGCCGCTACTAGCCGGGTGGTAAGCACCGTTATCGTGGTTCAGCACCCAGAAGAAGGCCGAGCTTAGCTAGTCCAGAGGCCGGTGTATTATTTGAGCGAAGTATTGTCCACCTCAAAGCAGAACTACCCGCACTACCAGAAGATGTGCTATGGTGTGTACTTCGCCGCCAAGAAGCTCAAGCCCTACTTTCAAGAGCACCCCATCACGGTCGTATGTACCGCCTTCGCCAGCCGAGAGATCATAGGCAGTCGGGATGCATCCGGCCAGGTGGCAAAATGGGCCATTGCGCTGGCTCCCTACACAATCTTCTACCAGCCTTGCACCGCCATCAAGTCGCAGGCATTGGCCTACTTCCTTGTCGACTGGGCCGAGACCCAGTACCTGCCGCCGGCCCCCGACTCCACTCATTGGCGGATGCACTTCGATGGATCCAAGATGCGCACCGGCTTGGGAGCCGGCATCATCCTCACCTCTCCCAAGGGCGACAAGCTCAGATACACATTGCAAATTCATTTTGCCGCC
This sequence comes from Aegilops bicornis, assembly GCA_021605145.1. Taxonomy (NCBI): domain Eukaryota; kingdom Viridiplantae; phylum Streptophyta; class Magnoliopsida; order Poales; family Poaceae; genus Aegilops; species Aegilops bicornis. Next base: position 470,612,898 of record CM038670.1, on the reverse strand, counting down.
TCCAACAATGTGGCCGAGTACGAGGCGCTCATACACGGGCTCCGGCTAGCCAAAGAACTCAGCATCCGCCGGATCCTGTGCTATGGTGACTCGGATTTGGTAGTCCAGCAATCATCTGGCGACTGGGACGCCAAGGACGCAAACATGGCGAGCTACCGCTTCCTTGTTCAGCAAATCAGTGGATATTTTGAAGGATGCGAGTTCCCCTACGTGCCACGGGCCGACAACGAGCAAGCAGATGCCCTGGCACGAATAGGCTACACCCGACAAGCTATACCAACCGGCGTCTCTCTCCAACGCCTCCTCAAGCCGTCTGTCAAGCCATCTCTAGAATCCGATTCCATCTTCGTACCGCCTGACCCCGACGCAGTCGGATCTGAATTGGGGAACCGAGCAGGCGGCTCGGGGGCTTCGACAGGCGGCCCGGGGACTGCCATAGTCGCACCCAGCCCGGGGACTTGAGAACCCGGCCCGAGGACTACGGCAGTCGGCCTGGGGACTGCATCGACACAACAGGCGGTGGCCGACTCCAACTCTTCACCACCCAGCCCGCCCGCCCTGGTCACAGTACCCGTATTGGCAATAGAAGAAATCACAGCTCCTTCATGGGCCCAGCCCATCCTCAACTTCCTATTAAATAGAGAGCTGCCGACTGACGAGATCTCGGCAAGGCAAGTCCAACGCCGAGCCCGAGCATACACGATAATAAACCAAGAGCTCGTTAGGCGCAGCGTCACTGGAGTCTTCCAGCGCTGCGTCGAGCCAGAGAAGGGCATAGCAATCCTCAGGGACATTCACCAAGACGAATGCGGCCACCACGCGGCCTCAAGATCACTCGTCGCTAAAGCTTTCCGCCATGGATTCTTCTGGCCAACTGCTTTGGATGACGCCAAGGAATTAGTCAAACACGCAAAGGGTGCCAAGTCTTGACTCAAGCAACACTGCTGCCTCTGCACTCAAGACCATTCCCCTCACCTGGCCTTTTGCTGTCTGGGGACTGGACATGGTGGGCAGATTCAAGACGGTGCGCGGCGGCATGACACATCTGCTCGTCGCTGTGGACAAATTTACCAAGTGGATTGAAGCGAAGCCAATCAAGAAACTGAATGGGCCGACTGCCTGACATTCATCGCAGATATTACAACCCGGTACGGCGTACCGCACAACATCATCACCGACAACAACACGAATTTTGCCAAGGGAGCACTGGGGCACGTTTCTGCGCGTCACAGGGCATCCGACTGGACCTAGCATCCGTTGCCCACCCGCAGTCAAACGGCCAAGTCGAGCGAGCAAACAGCCTCATCCTCTCTGGCATCAAGCCCCGATTGGTCGAGCCCTTTGGAGCGTTCGTCGGCATTGTTGGCTCGACGAGCTGTCGGCCGTCCTCACGGAGTTTGGCACTACCCGAACAAGTCAACCGGCTTCACCCCTTTCTTCCTTGTATATGGTGCCGAGGCTGTCATCCCAACTGACATTGAGTTCGACTCACCTCGGGTCACCATGTACACGGAGGCGGAGGCCAAGGAAGCACGAGAAGACGGCGTCGACCTGCTGGAAGAAAGCCAGCTGTTAGCCCTCAGCAGGTCCGCCATCTAGCAGCAGGGTTTACGCCGCTACCACATCCGGAAGGTCAAGCCAAGATCCTTCCAAGAGGGTGATCTTGTGCTCCGGCTGATCCAGCGAACAGCCGGCCAGCACAAGCTCTCAGCCCCCTGGGAAGGCCCCTTCGTCATCAGCAAGGCCTTAGGTAACGACTCCTACTACCTGATCGATGCACAGAAGCCCAAGGCACGCAAGAGAGATGATTCTAGCAAGGAGTCGGAACGCCCGTGGAACGCCAATCTCCTCCGAATATTTTCTGCTTAAAATGCAGTATGTACCACGCTACCTTTTGTATTAAGTACGAGACAATGGGCCCCCCGAGGAACACTCGGGGACTACACTCTTTTATCTATGAATGATGAGTATCATGCCTATGATTATGTTACTACATTTATCTTCTTGTCCGGCACCGGGTTTGACCAGTTGGCCCGGGGACTTGCCGCCTTGAGTTATATCCAAGTTCTACCTGCAGTCAGACAAGTAGTGTGCCGGCACCCAAGCCCTCTCTGGTCGAAAGTCACATCTTGAAGAATCGACTATCCGGCTGGCAAGAGCCAAAGGCAGGAAAGGATGCCCACATGAAAAACGGCTAAGGACTAACGAACTTATATAACACAAGCTGGCCTCCCACCCAGCCGACCGGCTGTCAGAGCAGCCGGCTGGCCGGCTTCCCGCACCTTGCTACAATCTAAGAAGCTCGAGTACTTGTATTCCCAAAACAGCCAAGCCCTTCCCCAGCCACAGACTGCAGAGTAGCTGTCCGGCTGGGAGGGCGGTGACCAAGGGAAGGCGGCAAAGGAAACAACCAAAAGGATGAAAAGCAAATATGAACGCAAGCCAAGCACATGCATGATTATATTAAAACAAAAGGCCTTCGAAAGGCCAGCATTCCACATAGTTTGAATACACCCCCAGTGGGTGGAACTGTGCAAATTTAATAAAAAATGTTCAAAGAGTAACGAGCAGGAAAGCAAAGACGGCGGATCAGGCCAAGGGAGCAACAGGCGAGTCGGGCAGGTTGGTGGAGACGGCAGTGCCGGCTGGAGGAGTGGCCGGCTGGCGAGTCTCGGCATGATCGTCACCTCTTGCAGGCGGCGCGCTTGCACGCGCCTCGTTGCTGGAGGCACGATCAAGCTGAGGCTAGCTAGTCGCTTGGCCCAAATGCCGCACGATGTCCTCACCATCCTCCCCTCTTCCTCTTCGCCCTCGTTCTTGGAAGCGATCTCCTCCGCCGAAGTCTTCACCTTCAGCCGGGTTCAGCCGAACCACTCCTCCGGCTGGCGACGCCGTCATCATTTACCTCGGGGCAAAACGCGGTGTCGGTATGTCGGCGATCGCCGAGGCACGCTGGATGATAGCCGGCCGCACCGCCTCCAGCTCCTCGTCGGCCTCCTGCCGCCAGGTGCTCAGCTGGGCTAAGTTCAGCCCAGGATACCAAGCTCGGACAAACTCTAGCGCCCGCCTAGCGCCGGACCGAGCTGCAGAAGCCTTCCAGGCCTCGAAGCAGCCGACTGCTACCTCCAGCCAGTCGACAGTCCGGCTGAGATCACGGGGAACCACCTCGTCCGGGCGAGAGCGGCCAGCACTGCGCCCAAGACGTTGAAGACGGCGGAGCATGCGGTGAGCAGGTCAGAGGGCGCTTGAATCGCCATAAGCTGCTCCTCAAGCGACCGGTCGGCATCCGGTGTGATCTCAACCCCAGCCTGCTGTCGTGCTTCATGGTGGGCCTCTATGGCTTGGTTGGCGCAACAGAGTAACCAGGGAAGTAATCTGCACAAAGAAGAAAGAAGCAGCCCAAAGTCAGAAGACAGACCAAATGCCAGGGGGCGAGCAAAGGGACGAACAAGAAGAAGGCCTACCGTCAATCAAATCCTCAATCTGGCTATAGCCTTCGCTCAGCGCTTGCCTCACCTCAGCCCAGCTCGCCGCCTCGGTCTCATATTCCTCTTTGAGGGCGGCCTCGCTGTCCTGCGCCGTCTTCAGGGGCGCCTTATGGCTCTCCTCCTGGTCGGCCAATTTCTTGGCCAAGCGATCACGTTCCTGAGCCAAGGCGTTGCACTCGGTTTCCTTGGCGCGAAGGGCGGTCTTGACCCCGCCTAGCTGCTCCCTCAAGTCGACATTGGCCCCTGCAGATATGAAGAAGAAGAAAAAAGCAATAAGGAAGAAGTCGTCAGGAAAGATCCGACCCGACCGCCAGTGATCGGGAATCTCGGGGACTACACCCAGCAGAGTCTTGTTGTGGCGCCCACATGAGATAAAAAATGAAGCACTTACTCCAGCTCTCAGTCAGATCAGCGGTCTTCTGGTTCATCTCCTGGGCCTGGGAGTTGAAATCAGCCGCGCGGAGATTGTGATATTCCTGCAAATCGGACGGAGGTGCGAATAAGAACAAGACAACAATCGCCTACTAAGAAGTCCCAAGCCGCCTGCTCAGCAGCCGACTCGGAACTCGAGGACTACACCCAATGGGTGCGCTGACGCGCCCCCACGAAAGAAATCAAGAAGCAATCAACGAAAAGCGGGAGGACTCACCCGAATGACCGTCCGCGTCGCGAGAAACTCTTGAGTATACTGCTTCAGCGTGGCAGCCTGGGCCCTGCGCCACCACGTTCAGCACGGCCGTCCCACCGCCCGGCGTCCACCCAGACGAGCTGGTGCTGGCCGCCTCCAGATCCTGGGCCGACGGGCTGAAGCCCGCGGCTTTATGCGGCTCCGGTACTGAAGTCGCCTTCCCCGCGCGCCGACGAGACGGCGACATGACCACAAGATCCGCCCCCACAGTCGGCTCGCCTCTAGCCGGCTGCTCAGGCGGCACGTCAGGCCGGCCACCCTGGCCCGTTCCAGTCGGCATTGGCGGTGCCGCCTCCCCCTCCAGGACGACTGCGTCGCCCTCCTCCCTCTCCATCACCGACCGATCGCGGCCGGTTTCCTCCGGCGGGGGCGCTGGGATATCAGGGGCCACGGTGCGAAGGGGGATGATGAGCTGCAGAGGCTGGTTACGCAGGGCCTCCGCCTCTGATGCGGAGCATCCTTCGGTCATCCCCATGGACCTTCCATCAACTATCCAAGCTCCAAGTGGACCCATGACAAGAGCAAGAGCTCGTGCTATTCAATCCAAGGTGACATCACTCCTATTCGATTTCCCTTTTCCTCCCAGTGAGACATGGCTACTACCTAAGTCCGAGACACTATGCGTGATCAGGTACAACATTCAAGCCAAGGAACCGGAGTGAAGAAGAAAGCAGCAGCGTCAACTCTCTGGACAGCCCGGAACTTCCGGCCACAGCCCGGAACTTCCGGCCCGCCCCGAGCTTCCGGCCTCAGACGACATCGACCAGCCCGGGCGTGCCAACATTCTAGTTAGCCCGGAACCATCCCGGAACCCGGCCCGGACCATCCGGCTCCCGGAAGCCAGCTCAACTCCACCCGCGCCAACTCTCTGCTTAGGCCGGACCCTGCCCGGACCTTCCGGCGCCCGGAACTTCCGGCCTGGCCCGGAACTTCCGGCCCTGCCTGCGAGCAGCCACCTGGCCCAAGGCCCGTGTACCCTTTCGTCCCGTAAACTATAAATACTCCCCCACCTCCTCCTAGTTAGGGTTATAATTGGTTTAGATCATCTTTGGTGTGAGAGCCCTTGCTCATCCACTTGGTACTTCTCCTCGGAGCCCACGACCTCTTCGGAGAAGATCCCCCAAGCGGATTCAAGACCCCCTCTAGGGTGGACCCCATCAAGACCTCCTCAAGGAGAAGATCGGCTACTCGTGTATCTTTCCTTTGTTGATTTTGAATCTTGTGCTACCTTATGTGTTCGGTGATCTAGCCCTTGTGTAATCGGAACTTGTCGGTTTAGTGTTCCTCTTGTGTGTGTTTCCTTGTATTCTTAGCCCGTTCATCGTGTTTTCCCGTAGGATCCCCTCAAAGCGTGAAAGATCTCCGATTAGGGTTCCACCCTACATCATATGGTATCATGAGCCACGTTGATCACGTTTTGGAGCCCCTACCCGTGTTTTCTAGCTTGATTTTGTTGTTTTCGTCCTAAATCCAAAAATTCCCCACCAAAAATAGCCCCAATTTTTTTTGTGATTTGTTAGTGTGATGAAGTTTTGTTGGATTTGATCCCTGGATTTGCTTTGCTTCGAGTGGATCTAGCATCCCTACCCTTCTTCCCTTCTAATTCCTTCTTTTTCCACTCAGAATTTGGGGTTTTCCCCCAATTATTCCGCCCAAACCCTCGATCCCCAAGTCCCTGTTCTTGGCAGAATCTCGACCACCGGAACTTCCGGCCCCCGGACCTTCCGGCCCAGCCCGGAACTTCCGGACCCCGGACCTTCCGTCTTGCCCGGAACTTCCGGCCTAGACAGAAAGGTCGCGCATCTTTGGTGACCCCCGCTTCTTCGGCAACTTCGACCACGGTGCAGCGGCATCTTCGCCAACGTACTGAAGACCGTGCATCACATCATCGTCCACATTCGCATCCGTTTGGAGCCTCTACCATAAGCAAGGACGGTAATCTCGACGACATCTTTGTCCAAACCTTGCCATTGCATTGATAAACATCATAGCCATCTTTTGCGTTGCTTACCCATCGAGACTAGCCATTCAGTATTGCAGGCAACGTGACTTGTGCACATTAGTGATCATACTCTATAGCATACATACCATACCACCGTGGTGCATATCTTGGGATCCATTTGTGTGTCACAAAGTTGTCATAGCATACACAAGTGCTATCTTGGTTCGTAATGTTTTGCATGCGAAAAGAGCTCAAAAGTGAAAGAGCCACCCAAGCTTTTAAGCAAAGAGGAAAGATAAGCAAAGAGCTTATGAACAAGAACCATAGCATCATACTACATTAAGATTGTCATATTGGATCATCTTGGATCATCGCACCGAAATACCATACATATAGCTTACGTGGGATAGAGATAGTTGGATTTTTGCCTAGTAGGTTGTGCACAAGTTCCGTATCCGCCTATTGTGCAATCGTGCTAGCGTCTCTCTAGTATTGTGCAACAAGAGCATTTTCATTGATTCCACATTTTGGCTCACTTTTGGTTTGCACAATCCCACTTATCTATTTGTGTGTGTGTTTCCGTGTACCCCTACTTGCTTGGTATACTTGTTAAATTTGCAAATTTGTGAATCTTTTCCAACATTATTGAATCTCACTTACAATTACATCAAATTTTGTGCCACCATCCTCACCAAGCTCCACCATAAGATTTTATTTGTGTAGGTGTGAGAACCGACAAGGATTGGTACCAATAGTGCTATTTCATTGTCCGCATTTGAGTGAACTTGATTCATCATCAACATCGGTCAAAGGTACATTGGTATAAGTTCTTATCCTTCTACCACTCGCATCTTTTGCTTGGAATGATGTATAGGCCAAGTACCTCTACCAACCCACTCTTCATCGAGCAAGACGACGACATGTCTTCATTCATCACCAAGAGCCACCTCTTTGGTGCACAACGAGCATTACATCAAGAGCAACAAGCAATGAGCGACCGCATCGACAATCTCACCACCGACTTGCGCCTCTCCGAGCAACGTACAAGAAACTACTTCGACAACAAGTTCGACGCTCACAAGCAAGAGAATGATGCAAGAATGGACGAGATCCGCGCCTTGATGAGAAACCGACATCATTCCACTTTGTCATCATCAAGACGGAGCCGCTCGACTCGACACTCCGGAGACACCTTCTATGACTCAAGTACACCGTCATCGAACACCCTTCGACGAGCCGCACGTCAAGACCATCATGCATCAGGCAACCCGCTACATGACAAGCATTCACAAGAGCAAGTCGATGAACAAGTCCCTCGTCCTCAATCAAACCAAGCCGCTTTTGCCCAAGCTCAAGAACGACAATGATTAAGGCGCCAAGAGGAAGAACGAGCGCGTCTACATCAAGACGAACAAGACGCCGAGGCTCAACGTCTTCAACAACAACAACGAGAAGCGCAAGCTCTTGAGGTGCAACGTGCCCTTCAAGATTCAAGTCGAGCCATCGCCAACCGCAATAGTGAACGGCGCAATCAAGAGGAAGCCCTTTGAGAAGAAATCCAAGAGAGGAACTACCAACCACGTGTGCAACGTCAAGTTCCTCAAGCTCATCAACAAGCCCCTCAACAAGCTCGTCAAGCTCCACCTCAACCTCAAGTTCAACAAGAGCAAGTTGATCATGGACTTCCTCCACACCAAGAGCAACAAGAAGATGATTGTCATCCACGTCAAGGGCGTCATCATCCTCGACCACAACAAAATGAAGAGCACCGATATGGAAAGCTCAAATTCACCATGCCCAAGTTCAATGGAAGCAATGACCCCGAAGAGTACCTCTCACGGGCATCGAAGGTCGACAAAATCATTCGTTTGCACAACTATGAGGAAGAGAAGAAGATCGCTATGGCCTCACTTGAGTTCCAAGAATATGTGCTCATATGGTGGGAACAAATCCTTGAGAGGCGACAAGGAAGAGGTGAACCTCCAATCACCACTTGGGCTCAAATGAAGGATGTCATGAGAGCACGTTTGTGCCAACCTACTACAACCGCGATCTCTTCAAGAAACTCCAACTTCTCAAGCAAGGAACAAAGAGTGTTGAAGAATACTACAAGGAAATGGAGATAGCCATGATTCGAGCCAATGTGAAGGAAGATGATGAGCAAACAATGGCATGTTTCTTGAATGGACTCAATCATCCCATCAAGAAGATCGCCGATTTCCAACCCTACTCCACTCTCATTGAGCTCGTGCATCACGATACAAAGGCGGAACGTCAAGTGCAAGATGACTTCAAGTACGCCAAGTACTCGTCCAAGACGTACGGATTCTCCAACAACCAATCTTCAACAACTCCTCCAAAACCTACATCAACCAAACCTTCTACAAGCAACGACGACAAGTCAAGTTACAAGAAAACTTTGACAAGTTCAAGTCGTCTTCCTCCTACTACAAGCAACTTCAAGCCGCGTACTTCATCATCTACTCCAAACAATGAGAACGTCAAGACAAGCTCCTTCAAGTGTTTCACTTGCGGCGGCCGAGGCCACAAGTCCTACGAATGCACCAACAAGCGCACCATGATCCTCAACGCATTTATGGCACCTATGATTCAATGAGTGAAGAGGAGATATAAGCTCTTGAGCAAGTGGCCATGCACCGGCGAGTGAACGAAGATGAAGATGATCAAGTCTTTTGTGATGAGGATTCGAGCCCCGCCCTCGTGGTCTCCAAGGTCTTGACTCTTCAACATCAACAAGAAGACGACCAAAGATGCCACATCTTCCACACAAAGGCCGGCATCAATGGGAGATCCGTCAAGGTCATCATCGATTTAAGGTAGTTGCCACAACTTGGCAAGTGAAGAACTATGCTCCAAGCTTCAATTGGTCAAGAGGAAGCACCCACATCCATACAAGGTTCAATGGCTAAGTGACTCAGAGCACTATCTGAGTCGAACATACGGTCCAAGTCTCCTTCAAAATCGGTGCATATGAGGACACTTTGGAGTGTGATGTGGTCCCAATGACCGCTTGCCACCTCCTTCTTGGTCGACCATGGCAATTCGACCGTGGTGTCTTCCACAGCAGGCGTACCAATCACTATAGCTTCAAGATGAAAGGGAAGGAATATGTGCTACGACCTATGTCTCCTAGTCAAGTGTTAGCCGACAAGCAAGCCACCCATCATGGAGAAAAGAGTGAGAAAGTGATCCACCAAAAAGTGAGTGAGAGCCACAAGCCAAACTTGAGCGCCTCTTCTCCTAGAGAGAAAAACCTCATCCTATTTGCCACCAAAAGTGAGATGAGAGAAGTGTGTGAGAACCCATCTAGTGTGATGCACTTTGTCCTTGTGTGCAAGGATGGAGAGCCAACAACTAACACCTCTCATGAGCTACCTTTAGTGTTTAAATCTCTTTTGCAGGAATTCCAAGATGTTTTCCCCGATGAGCTACCTCCGGGTCTACCACCTCTTCGAGGCATTGAGCATCGAATCGACCTCATCCCCGGAGCGCCTCTACCAAACAAAGCTCCATACCGAGTCAATCCCGAAGAAACCAAGGAGATTCAACGGCAAGTACAACAACTCATCGATAACGGTCATGTAGTGAAAGCTTAAGCCCTTGTGCCGTTCCCGTTATACTTGTGCCCAAACCCGATGGAAGTTTCCGCTTGTGTTCCGATTGTAGACCTATAAATGCTATTACCATTCGCTATAGGCATCCCATTCCTCGCTTAGATGATATGCTTGATGAACTTGGTGGAGCCAACTTCTTCTCAAAAATTGATCTTAAAAGTGGCTACTATCAAATTCGCGTACAAGAGGGCGATGAATGGAAAACTGCTTTCAAAACCAAATTTGGCTTGTATGAGTGGTTAGTGATGCCTATGGGTCTATCGGAGGCTCCCGATACTTTCGCGCGTCTTATGCATCATGTGCTTCGCCCTTATATTGGAGTCTTTGTTGTGGTTTACTTCGACGATATCTTGTGTTTAGCAAAACCATGAAAGAACATCTTGATCATGTTAGGGCTGTTTTGCAAACCCTTCGCAAGGAAAGTCTTTATGCAAACATGAAAAAAATGCCCATTTGGTGTTGACAAAGTGGTTTTCTTGGGTTTTGTTGTATCCTCAAAGGGTGTCCATGTTGAAGAATCTAAGATTGAAGCAATTAAAACTTGGCCCCAACCCACCAATTTGCAACAAGTGCGTAACTTTCTTGGTCTTGCGGGTTTTTATCGTCGCTTTGTGAAAAACTTTAGCACAATTGCCGCTCCTTTGCATGCCTTGAGTAAGAAGAATACTCCTTTTGTTTGGGGATCTTTGCAATACACCGCTTTTGATGAGCTCAAGTCTTTGCTTACTCATGCTCCGATTCTTGCTTTTCCCAATTTTGACAAAACTTTTGAGGTTCATTGTGATGCAAGTGGTACCGGAATTGGCGGAGTTTTGATGCAAGAAAAACGAGCAATTGCATATTTTAGTGAAAAACTCCGGTGCTCAACTTAACTATCCCATCTATGACAAGGAATTATATGCTCTAGTGTGTGTGCTACATGTTTGGGAACATTACTTAGACCTCATGAGTTTGTCATCCATACCGATCATGAAACGCTCAAGCACTTAAAAGGCCAAACTAAGTTGAACAAGCGTCATGCCAAATGGAGTGAATTTATTGAATCTTTTCCTTATGTCATCAAGTACATTAAGGGTAAGGAAAATGTAGTTGCCGATGCACTTTCACGCATATGCACGCTTGTTACTAAACTTGAGTTGAATGTTATAGGCTTTGAGCACATAAAAGACTTGTATGCTAACGACCCATCTTTTGCTATTCCTTAAGCTAAGTGTTCGACGCATACTTCTTGGGAACAATATTATATCAAGGATGGTTATCTTATGAGAGCTAACAAACTATGCATTCTCGAGTCTTCTCTTCATTTGCTCCTTTTGCAAGAGGCTCATGGAGGCGGACTCATGCGACACTTTGGACGCGACAAGACATTTGCCACGCTTTCCAAGAACTACTTTTGGCCCAAGATGTTCCGCGACGTCTCACGCTTCACCAAACGATGCTCTACATGTCGCAAAGCTAAGTCTAAAGCCCAATCTCATGGTCTTTACATGCCTCTTCCTATTCCTTATCAACCTTGGGAAGACATTAGCATGGATTTTGTACTTGGTTTGTTCGAACTCAAAAGCGGAAAGGATTCCGTGTTTGTTGTTGTGGATAGATTTTCTAAGATGGCACATTTCATTCCTTGCAACAAGATAGACGATGCTTCACATATTGCAAATCTCTTTTGTAGGGAAATCTTGCGACTCCATGGAGTACCAAAGACAATCGTCTCTGATCGTGACGTCAAGTTCTTGAGTAACTTTTGGAAGACCCTATGCGCCAAGCTCGGAATCAAGCTCTTGTTCTCATCCGCATACCATCCTCAAACCGACGGCCAAACGGAGGTGACGAATCAAGACACTCTCCACTCTACTTAGCATCTTGATCAAGAAGAACATCAAGGAGTGGGAGGCATGTCTACCCATCGCGAAATGCCTACAATCGCGCAAGATACTCGACTACCGGCAAGTCCCCCTTTGAGGTCGTCTACGGCTTCAACCCGTTGTCACCTTTGGACATTCTACCACTTCCTCTACAAGAGCGCACCAACATGGATGCGAGTGCACGAGCAAGCTACATCAAGAAGATGCATGAGGATACAAGGCACACCATCGAGCGCCAAGTACAACGACTAGCCGATGGACCTTTCAAGGTGCTAGAACGCTACAACAGCAATGCCTACAAGATCGACCTACCTCGAGACAAGTACAATGTGAGCGATATCTTCAACGTCAAGGACCTCGCACCGTACCATGGTGATGAAGAATCTGATGAGAGGTCGGATCTTTCACAAGGGGGGCAGGATGATGTGGAGCATCCTTCGGTCATCCCCATGGACCTTCCATCAACTATCCAAGCTCCAAGTGGACCCATGACAAGAGCAAGAGCTCGTGCTATTCAATCCGAGGTGACATCACTCCTATTCGATTTCCCTTTTCCTCCCAGTGAGACATGGCTAGTACCTAAGTCCGAGACACTATGCGTGATCAGGTACAACGTTCATGCCAAGGAACCCGGAGCTGAAGAAGAAACGACAGGCCTCAACTCTCTGGACAGCCCGGAACTTCCGACCACAGCCCGGAACTTCCGGCCCCCGGAACTTCCGGCCCGCCCGGAGCTTCCGGCCTCAGACGACATCGACCAGCCCGGGCGTGCCAACATTCTGGTTAGCCCAGAACCAGCCCGGAACCCGGCCCGGACCTTCCGGCCCCCGGAAGCCAGCCCAACTCCACCCGCACCAACTCTCGCCTTAGGCCGGACCCTGCCCAGACCTTCCGGCGCCCGGAACTTCCGGCCTGGCCCGGAACTTCCGGCCCTGCCTTCTAGCAGCCACCTGGGCCGAGGCCCGTGTACCCTTTCGTCCCGTAAACTATAAATACTCCCCCACCTCCTCCTAGTTAGGGTTAGCATTGGTTTAGCTCATCTTTGGTGTGAGAGCCCTTGCTCATCCACTTGGTACTTCTCCTCGGAGCCCACGATCTCTTCGGAGAAGATCCCCCAAGCGGATTCAAGACCCCCTCTAGGGTGGACCCCATCAAGACCTCCTCACGGAGAAGATCGGCTACTCGTGTATCTTTCCTTTGTTAATTTTGAATCTTGTGCTACCTTATGTGTTTGGTGATCTAGCCCTTGTGTAATCAGAACTTGTCGGTTTAGTGTTCCTCGTGTGTGTGTTTCCTTGTGTTCTTCCGCCCGGTCATCGTGTTTTCCCCGTAGGATCCCCTCCAAACGTGAAAGATCTCCGATTAGGGTTCCGCCCTACATCAGCCTCCCTCTCCGCGGCCGAGGCCTCCGCCTGTGCCTTGGCCGCCGCATCGGCTTGCGCCTCCACCGACTTCTCCGTCGTCTCCTGAGCCGCCCTCCGCTCCTCCGCCTCCCGCTCCTCCCGCGCATTCCGCTCCGTTGCCGCTAGGAGATCGGCACGAGGATCCACGCAGCGGGCGCTCGCAGACCCTCCCGCCGCTCCAATCACGGAGGCGGCAGTGGCCCGCTCAAGAGAAAGCGGGGCCCTGTTTGATGAGTCAAGGAAAAGGCTTAGAAGAATATCAACCGAAGAGAAAAAAGAAAGGCATGAGAAAATCGACACTTACGCCTAAACCGCCTGCGGCTGCTACACCACCTTGCGGAGCGGGCTGCCTTAGCGCCGCCTCGTCCGCTGGCTGCCACGCCAGAAACCCTTTGCGCCTCTTGCCGATCGCCAAAAGAGGGTCGGCGCGGCCCGGCGTTTCTGCGCACCACCACGAACAATCGGCACAGCAAATGAGCCTGCGCCTTGATGATCGGACGCCGGCTGACGGCGCGGAACAACTTCGGCCTCGTCGTCATCCGGCCAGTCCTCGAAGGCGGTCCCGGGCCCGGCGCTGCCTGCCTCACCGCCTCCCCCTATGACGTCATCGTCCAGGGCGGCCACCCCCAAGTCGGGGTCGTCCAAGTCGTCCGTCGCGCGGTCGGGGACCAACCGGCGCTCCACCCCCGCGGCTATGGCCGCCGGTTGAAGGAGGGGGCCCTGCTAAGAGCAAGACGACTGATCAAGAGTCGGCCATTATGAACTCGGCAACCAGAGAAGAGAAAAGAAGGGAAGCTTACCAAAGGCGGAGGATTGGCGTGAGAGTACGACTCCTTGCCGTACCGCCACTCCTCGGTGAGCTTGCAGTTGGCAATGTAATTCACCATGTAAGATACCTCGTCATGAGGCATCTCCTTGGTGCTTAGCCGACTTGGGTCGAAGCGACCGCTCATCTGGCATATCATATGAGGGCGGCCTTAGAGTGGGAGCACCCGGTGCTCCACGAAGGAGGCTAGCAGGTCGGCCCCGGTCAGGCCCTCCGATCGGACCATCACCCAGAGCCGTGCGACAGCGGCAACCCCAACCGGAGACAGCGACCTGGCTCGGTAGGACCATGAAGGCTGCCTCCCGGCAGGCGGGCCGGCTATGTAAGCCGGCAGATTGATGAAGTCGCCTTGCGGAGCGACGTTCTTCACATAGAAGTAAGATTTTTGCCAGAGCTTCACCGACTGGATCAACGCAATGGGCGGAAAAGGATTGTCGCCCGTTCTCCGCATGGCGATGAAAGCACCGCATGGGGCGGGCACACCCGCGACGACTGTGCCGAGCTTGCACTAGAAGATTTCCCCCCAGAGTTCGAGGATGGGGAGGACGCCAAGGAAGCCTTCGCACAGAGTGACAAAGGCCGACAACAGCATCACCGTGTTTGGAGTAAGGTGGTGCGACTGGAGATGATAGAACTCAAGAAAGGCGCGGAAGAATGCGCTCGCTGGCAGGCCGACGCCGCGCAGGCAGTGCGAGCGAAAGATTACCCGCTCGTCCTCCTCCGGTGCCGCCGAGATCTCCTTCTCTGGTGCGAGACGGACCCGCACATAATCCATGCCCGGCAACCGCCGTGTATTGCGGAGGAAATTGACGTGGTCCTCGTGGACGTTGGAGCCGTCCCAGGAGCTGGATAGCGCCATGAGGATGGAGAGGCGATGGGAAAAGCGGGTGGGGAGGGCGCGCGACCCAGCTGCGGCAGAGCTACGGCGCGTTGAGAAGATTGGCGGAAGGGCCGCGCGGCGGCGAGGAGCTGCGGCAACGGAGAGGAAGAAGAAGAAGAAGAAAATGGCGGAGCGAGGGCGAGCGTGCGAGCGTCTGCCGCTCCCCCTCCTCCCCCTACTTATAGCCTCGTGCGGTGAAGCCAAGGAGACGAGGCGTGGGGGGACGTGCGATTAACTGCGCCCACTCCCCCACGTCCTGCGATTATTACGCCCTAACGGCGTGTGGAAACTGCCGTTGGACGGCGAGCGGCCCGTTCGGGCCACAGAAGTCCACACTTGGGCCGAGGCCTAGAAGTGGCGGGCCCGGTCTCTCTGGCGGCGACGTCGCCAAGGCTGGTGGCGGGCCCTTCAAGCGAAAAGGAGGTGCCATGTGGCGCGCAGGCGGCGGCCAGCTCCCGGCCTAGCTTCATGGCGCCACCTGCTTCCGCCTTCAAGCTTCAAAGCCTCCCAAAGGCAGGCGCACCTAATCAAAGCCGGCTCCTAGCTGCCGGCTCCTCAAGATAGGAAGCTGATTGAGCTTCTCGTCCTCTCTTTAGCCTCGAAGCCCAACCAGCTTCAGGGACTACTGTCGGAGTAAATGACCACGGGTAGCCTAGCCGGCTCCCCCTGGCTCTTCAGAAAAATTACAGGCCGATCGAGCCTTCAAGCACCCTAGGCGTAGGGCCGCCAACCCCTGGCCGGCTCTCCCTCAGGCCGACTACCGGGAGGCGGCCCGACGCCTAAACCCTCATGGAGAAAGCCACAAGAGGGCCGACTCCAAGAAGCCGGCCATGAGAAGGCCGACTCCAAGAAGCCGGCCCCCAGCAGGCGGCCAAGATCGTACACTCAAACTCTGCACCCACATAACGGCGATGAGACGGGGTGTGGCTACAGTGAAGCCTGCCACCCCTGAATCCCGGAGCACGCATGGCCATAGCGCGCCGTACGGGGCGGCCATCACCCGTCCGGCGCGGCACTATTGCCATGTTGATCATGATGTCACCCACGACAAGCTGTCAGTACGGCCCACAGGCGGCGGGCCCCTTTAGTCAGAGAGACGCCCGAAGGCGGCCCGGCCTCCCCCAGTCGGCCTGGGATGTGGCCGGCTCCCAGCAGCCGGCTTGCTCCCTCCCTCGAAGGAGGCGCCTCATTAAGGAGACAAGACGAGGTAAGGCTACAACGAGCGCCCGCCAGGCGGTGGCACTGTAGCCATGCTTACCTCGACAAAGCACTCATCATCAAGAGTGAGGCAATAGTAACCAGCCCCCGACAAGACCACCAAGCGGTGGGGCCAGCTTGTCGACCAGAGGTCAAGCTGCCGGCGTGGCCCACCAGTCGGTGGAGCCTGCCGGGCTGGAGAAGCCGGCGAACATAGACATCGATGGCAAGGGCCCACGCCACCAGACATTATTGTACCCTGGGGTAGGCCTATATAAACCCCCAGTGGCACCCATTTAAAGGGTTGATCTCTTAGAGTTTTAGACACCACATTGAGGGGAGAAGAGAGCTAGCCTTGCCCTTCTTCTTCCTCTCGCCGAACAGCTCAAGGAGCCTCTTGTAGCTACTTGTCGATCTAGTGATCATACGGAGACCCTGCAGAGCAGCAGTAGGAGTATTATCTCCCCGGAGAGCTCCGAAGCTGGGTAAGATCTGCCGGCGTGCATGTCTTCGCCTTATCCCGCTTCTGTGCACCGCAATGTCTTATTGGCTCCCACAATGATAAGCCACCCGTTGGCATATGTCGCACCTACCACCCGACACCGAGCCGTGAGGTCGCACCCCTTCCCCGCGTCAAGCTGCACGAGATGCTCGTCCAGGTCGACCGTGTCGAGGGATCGGTCGCCATCTCGCCAAGGCCTCCCACTCCGTCCAGAGCGGCCTGCCTTCCACTGGCTCCGACGACGAGCGCCCTGTCCCGATGGTCTGGCCTAGGATGTGGGCCATGCACGTCGAGGACGGGCAAGGGCAGAGCAGGCGCCACCCAGCGGTCGCCTCTCACGGGCCATGCGGTGGGTTCGCAACTTCGCCGGCCACACCACGATGACCAGGACGGCGACCAGGGGCACAGGTCGTGGAAGAGCGCCCTCCTCGGCATGGTAGGGCGAAAAAGGCGAGCCGGGCGAAGTCCAGGGCTCACCTCGGCCACCGTGAGTCAAGACGCCGATTCTTTGGCGCCAGGGTAAGGAGGACCACCGCAGCTCCTGTGGCAGCGGTAGCGTCCTCAAGGCCACGCCTCCTCTGCCTCACCTTGTCGACCAGGCCTCCCCCACCCCCGTGGCGGCGCCTGCTGGCGGTGGCAGGCCGGAGGGCCCGTGGACCCCGTCGCGGCCCTCTTCGACTCGGCCGATCACGCCCCTCCAGCGCCCCTCCCTGCCGGCAGCAGCAGCAATCTTCAGGAGATCGACCAAGCCATCGCTAACATGCTTGCCGCCCCCCTTGAGTTCCAGTCCGACTCCAACACTGCAGCTTGCCAGACCCCCCCCAACGGCCATCTCCACCAGGCTCCAGGTCGGCGCGGTACCCAGCAAGTGCTTCAGCTCCAGTTGGGCAGCGACGTCGACGCAGCAAGGCCAAGCAGCGCCCTCTGCACCGATGCCCCAGCCCTGATCCTCCCCACCAGCCCAGCCAGATGCTCCTCGCCCCCCAAGGCTCAGGTCTGCGCCACCCCAACCAGGCAGAGTGCACGGCAGGCAGCGACCAACTCCAAGGTGTCGGTGGCACAACGCGCCTCGCTCCTGCTTGTGAAGAAGTTGGGCCTGCTAGGGCCAAAGGAGGCCATGACGGCTCAGGTTGTCGAGGCGCTGATCAGGCGTTTCGACGAGCCCCTCACTGACGACGACATCTCGATCATCGCCAAGCTCACCCGCCTCGACCCAGAGGCGCTGCGCATCGCCCGCGGCATGGTCGGCCCAGACGGAGAGACTGCAACCTCAGCTGATTAGCTATGTTAGGTTGTCAAAGTTTTAGATTTAGCCAACAGCGAACAACCTTAAGCTGATTCATGTTAGGATCAATGTTAGCTCTATAGTCTCCGTCTTAGGTTTTGTTGGCTCGTTTCGCGCCAGAGTTTCTTAGGGCCTGTTGGTGGTCTCTGGCACGCCCGTGCTAGGATGGATGTGTACCTGTATTTGCTTTGCATCAGTGAAATTCAAATGCTGCTAGAGAGTTTGCTTGTGCCCAGTGATTAGCACGCCCATTTCCATCACGAGTTGGAACGTCAGAGGACTAAATTCGCCGGCGAGAAGATCTGCTGTCAAAGAGCTCGCTGAATCTCACAGGACCTGCATCCTATGCCTTCAAGAGACAAAGCTCGAAGCCTGGTCTTCATAAATCGTGCGTGAGCTTGGTGGATGCACCTTGGACGGCTTTACGGTCCTGCCGGCCATTAGCACCCGTGGCGGCGCGGCGATCTTGTGGAACAAGCAGCTGCTGGACCTGCTCACACACGCTGTTGGCACCTTCTCAATCACGGCCAAGGTTTCTGTTATTCAGAGCAACTGCTCGTTCTGGTTGACGATGGTGTACGGCCCGGTCGACGACGCCCTCAAAGACTCCTTGCTCGTCGAACTAGTTCATGCGGCTCCACCGCCAGGGCAACCATGGCTGATCAATGGAGATTTCAACATCATATATGAGGCCTGCGACAAGAGCAACCTCAATCTGAACAGAAGGATCATGGGGTAGTTCTGGAGAGCGATTGATTCAGCAGGTCTGAAGGAAATAAAATGCAAGAACAGGCGGTTCACCTGGACAAATGAGAGGGAAAACCCGACAATGGTGAGCATTGACAAGGTGTTTTGCAACACAGAATGGGACGGCCTCTTCCCCTCGCACATGCTCATGGCCGCGTCAACTGCCTGCTCCGACCATTGGCAGCTACTCTTGGCAGACGCGGCCGCACCCCACCGGAAGGCTACATTCAGATTCAAGTCTTTTTGGCTGCGGTTTCCACACTTCAAGGAAACGGTAAAGCGGGCCTGGTTGCAGCCAGTAGACTGCACCTGTTCCATGTCCAGAATGAAGATTAAGATGCAGCGAACAGCCCATGACCTGAAGATTTTGTCCAAATCATTATTCAGCGGTGCCAAAATTCAGTTTCACATGGCAGCAGAGGTCATCCTTAGGTTTGACTTTGCACAAGAAAAGTGTCGGGTGACCACGGCAGAATTCAACCTACACAAGCAACTCAAGTAGTGGATCGTGGGTTTGGCTGCGATCGAGCGTGCGCGTAAAAGGTAGGTTGCTAGAATCATCTGGCTCCGGGCTGGAGACGCCAAAACTGCATTTTTCCAGGCCAAGACCAATGCGAGACGAAGGAAGAACTTCATCCACTCTTTGCAGACGGACTCGCACATAGCAACCTCGCATGCTGGGCACCAAGCGGGACCGTGGTTGCGCCATAAACTGGGACGAGATTGACCTGCCTTCTGTCAGCAACGCTGGCCTGGATAACCCGTTCACTGAACATGACATTTTGGCTATTGTCATCGCTTCGACTACTGACAAGGCACCAGGCCCGGATGGGTTCTCGGGCAACTTCTTTTGGACTTGCTGGAGCACCATTAAGCACGATATCATGGCAGTGTTTGATCACTTCTACAGCCTGGCGGGTGGCAACTTCTCTGCCCTGAACTCTGCCATGATTGCTCTGCTGCCAAAGAAGGACGGGGCACCTGCATGGGCGACTTTAGGCCAACCAGCCTCATCCATTCAATCGCCAAGCTGATCGCCAAAGTACTGTCAATGAGATTGGCAGCAATTATCGGGACGATTATCTCCCCAACGCAGTCAGCTTTCCAGAGAGCAAAGTGCACCCATGACAATTTCTTGTTTGTTCAGAACAACGTGCGCGCTCTGCATCACCATAAATCCCCGGCTCTGTTACTGAAGCTTGACATTGCAAAGGCGTTTGACAACATCTCCTGGGAGTTTCTTCTTGAGCTTCTTGACAAGATGGGCTTCCCGGCGCGCTGGCGAGATTGGATGACCCTGCTCCTCTCCACGTCCTCATCATCATGCCTCCTCAATGGTGTCCCGGGCCTCGTGTTCATGCACTTGCGCGGGCTGAGGCAGGGCGACCCCCTATCTTCACTGTTGTTCATTCTCTGCATCGATCCCCTACACCGGTTTCTTCAGGCTGCAACTAGTGCGGGGCTCTTGTCTGCGGTGCCTGGGATCGGTGCGCGCATGCGCACCAGCCTCTACGCCGACGACGCCGTCATCTTCATCAACCCTGTCAGGCAAGATCTAGATGATCTCCTGATCATCCTGCACCACTTCAGTGAAGCTACAGGCCTGTGAGTAAACCTAGAAAAATCTTCGATCATCCCCATCGCCTGTGAAGGAATAGACATTTCCACGGTTCTGCTTAACTTCAGAGGGGTCATCATAGCGCTACCCACTAGATATCTAGGCCTACCGATCACTGTCGAAAAAATTAGGCTAGTTCACCTCCAGTTCATACAAGATAGGATCCGAGCATGCCTGGCTGGATGGAAAGGTCGGCTCATGCACATCACGGGCAGAAGAGTGCTAGTGTGGCGTGTCCTCTCTGCCATGCCCATCTTCGAGCATCGAAGCGGTTCTTCAAGGACGTCGATAAGGCAAGACAGCGTTTTCTATGGGCGCATGACGAGGAGGTCTCAGGAGGAAAATGCAACATGTGCTGGTCAGCGATCACCTCGCCGGAGCTAAACGGCGGGCTGGGAATCCACGACCTCGACAAATTCGCACGGGCGCTACGCTTGCGCTGGCTCTAGTTCTCGTGGACGCGGCTGGACCGTCCCTGGATCGGCTCGGGCACTCCTTGTGACACCTCTGACCATGCCCTGTTCAAGGCCTGCACAACGGTCACCATCGGCAATGGCGCCACGGAATCCTTCTGGCTCTCCCCCTCGCTAGGAGGTAGGCTACTTTGCCAGGACTTTCCGGCTGTCTTCGCATGCTCCATCAGGAAGAACCGATCAGTTCGTGAGGCGCTGCACGAAGACAGGTGGGTTCTAGACCTGCGCCATGGCGACCACGCGAGTATCATGCACATGGTGCTGCAGCTTGTCACGGAGATCTGCGCAGCCAACATCACAATGGAAGACGGAGTGGAGGACACGATCATGTCAGATTACGGGTTCCGGCAAATCCTTGAGGTTCGAACACTGGGGTGGGCATGAAGATCTCTCTCGCTCTCTAGCTCACTCGCACAACGATCTCAAGGCCTAGCTCGCCAACCCAAAGAACAAGAGACACAAGAGTTTATACTGGTTCGGGCCACCGTTGCGGTGTAATACCCTACTCCAGTGTGGTGTGGAGGATTGCCTTGTAGGCTGAGGATGAATGACTACAAGAGATGAATAGCCTCCTGAGGACAGGTGTTCTTCAGCTCGGTGAGCTTATGAGTTGGCCTTGGTGGAGTGGATCCAATCTAAGATGAGACCCCCCCCCCCCTCCTATGGTGGTGACTAGTCCTATTTATAGAGGCCCTGGTCCTCTTCCCAAATATTAGGCGGGAAGGGATCCCACAACGGCCAATTTGAAGGGGGACAGCTAGTACAAGCTATCCTGACAAATGGTGGTCTTTGCCTACCAAAGGCTCTGGTGGTGACGCCGTCGTGGGCTCCGTAATGACCTCTGTCCTACCGTCCTGCTGGTCTTGGTCTCGTTCCACCGATATGGAAACCTTTGCCTGATGCCTCGGGACTCCTCGACTGCGCTTGCCCCTTTAGCACCAAAGAGGCAAACGGTACTCTGCGCCCGCTGGCGCCCGCTTGACCTTGGTCATCATGGCTCACGTCACGCAAACCTCGTGAGGTGCTCCTTGCATAGATATCTCCGCTCCTCGCGAGCCAGCTTAGTGAGGCTGCCCCTGAGGAGGTCTCGTGTCGTCTGCCTCGCGAGGCTTGGCCCCTCGCGAGGGTCTTGAGCAGTTGTTGATGAAGATGGGCCGTACAAGGCCGTTGGTGGAGCCACGCCCTGGGCCGCAGTGTGCAAGTCTGGGACCCCTGCCTTAACGCCGACAAGAGCCCCTGTGCCCAAGGCGCTCGAACTTGGTTTCTAGGCGAAGCCAATGGTCAAGCACGGAGCTCCACGGGCTCCAACAGCCTGCGGCCTTGATTGACGCTTGGCGATTGATAGGACGTGGGCACCTTCCCAACGCTGCCTCGGCAACTGCCCAACTTGACTAGTCCCCGGTGCATGCAGAAAAACCATCATTACCTTTGATCGTGGAGGCCGGCGGTTGCCCTCCTATTAGCTATAAATGGGTAGAGGGGCGGAGCCCCCATTGCCCATCTCTTCCTCCAGTCTGCCCACTTCTTCTTCTTCACTGCTTCTTTGCCTCACTGCATCAGCCATGGCACCGATATGGAAGTTCTCCACCGTCGAGAAGGGGAAGACCCCCCGTGAAGAGCTTGGGCCACTCCCGCCGAAGAAGAGGATGGCCCGCTCTCGCAACGTCGTCTTGAGGCCGGAGGCGAAGAGGCAATGGTACGAGCGGCCTCCCCCCGGCTACCCGCTGCCTGTGTATGCCCAGGCGCAAGGCCCCGAAGAGGGAGGCAGCGGCTCGCGGCGCTCGCGCCATGGTCGCGGTAACTATGTTGTGGCGATGCGCGCCACCGCCCCACGAACCCACGCCGAGGGCTCCTCGCATGAATTCATGGTGTGGGCGGCGATGCCACCGCGCACGTGGATCCCGATTCTCGCCATTCTTCGTCGCAGAGATGCCGCCGAGGGGGGCGCTCGAGCCGTGGCTGCAGCACGCTGAGTGCGACACCTCGGCGATGGGAGCAGAGGTCGAGGTAGTCTCCCCGCGCAAGATCTTCATGACTCGCGGATGGGGTGAGGTCCCTCGCGTCTGCCGCGTGGAGGGCGCCCTCACCATCCATTTCCAGTACGACGGTGTGACGCCCCCGATTCAATCGTACATTAATGATGCACGCAAATGTGTACGATCAAGATCAGGGACTCACCGGAAGATATCACAACACGACTCTAAAAATAAAATAATTCATACAAGCATCATATTACAAGCCAGGGGCCTCGAGGGCTCGAATACAAGAGCTCGATCATAGACGAGTCAGCGGAAGCAACAATATCTCGAGTACGTACATAAGTTAAACAAGTTGCCATAAGATGGCTAGCACAAACCGGGATCTGAGATCGAAGAGGCGCAGGCCTCCCGCTGGGATCCTCCTAAACTACTCCTGCTGCGTGCCGCCGCCTGCACGTAGTAGTAGGCACCTCCGGTGTAGTAGGAGTTGTCGACGGTATGCGTCTAGCTCTTGGGCTCCAAAGATTCAGTTGCGACAACCAGGAAGAAAGGAAAAGGGGAAAAGGGGGAGCAAAGCAACTGTGAGTACTCATCCAAAGTACTCGGAAGCAAGGATCTACACTACATTTGCATGGGTATTTGTGTAAAGGGGCAATATCGGTGGACTGAACTGCAGAATGCTAGAATAAGAGGGGGATAGCTAGTCCTGTCGAAGACTACGCTTCTGGAAGCCACCATCTTGCAGCATGTAGAAGAGAGTAGATGGTAAGTTCACCAAGTATCATCGCATAGCATAATCCTACCTGGGGATCCTCCCCTTGTCGCCCTGTGTGAGAGCGATCACCGAGTTATATCTTGCACTTGGAAGGGTGTGTTTTATTAAGTATCTGGTTCTAGTTGTCATAAGGTCAAGGTACAACTCTGGGTCGTCCTGTTACCGAGGTTCACGGCTATTCGAATAAATAAACTTCCCTGCAGGGGTGCACCACATTACCCAACACACTCAATCCCTCTGGCCGGACACACTTTCCTCGGTCATGCCCGGCCTCGGAAGATCAACACGTCGCAGCCCCACCTAGGCAAAACAGAGAGGTCAGCATGCCGGTCTAAATCCTATGCGCAGGGGTCTGGGCCCATCGCCCATTGCACACCTGCACACTGCGTACGCGGCCGGAAGCAGACCTAGCCCCCTTAATACAAGCGCAGGCTTACTATCTTTTACGTCTCCAATGTATCTATATTTTTTGATTGTTCCATGCTATTATATTATCTGTTTTGGATGTTTAATGGGCTTTAATATGCTCTTTTATATTATTTTTGGGACTAACCTACTAACCAAAGGCCAAGTGCAAATTGCTGTTTTTTGGCCTATTTCAGTGTTCCGCAGAAAAGGAATATCAAACGGAATGAAACCTTTGTGAAGATCGTTTTTGGAACAAATGCAATCCAGGAGACTTGGAGTGGAAGTCAAGAAAGCAGCTCCCAGGGGGGTAGGCGTGCCCCCACCCTCTTGGGCCCCTCGCAGCTCCACCGACCTACTTCTTTCGCCTATATATACTCTTATACCCTGAAAACATCCAGAGAAGCCACTAGTGAAACCTATGCCCCTCGGGTCTACTTTACGTCATATTATTTTCCCGTCAACTAGCTATTTTTGTCGTCGTTTATTTTGCAATCTTCATTTCCAATCTATACAACAAAAATACCAAAAATATTTATCTTATTATCTTTATCAGATCTCACTTTTGCAAGTGACTGTGAAGGGATTGACAAACCTTTTATCGCGTTGGTTGCAAGGTTCTTGATTGTTTGTGCAGGTACTAGGCGATTTGCGTGTAGTCTCCTACTGGATTGAGACCTTGGTTCTCAAAAACTGAGGGAAATACTTACGCTACTTTGCTGGTGTAGCGACCCGACCTCAAATGGTCAAGTCTCTGTGCTTCAGTGTCATCCCTGGATCGGTAATCTTTGACACACACGATTATCAAGGATTTATAACAGTAGTAGCAGTCACACTTATTACATCGAATGTCTCAAAAGAGAACTTATTACAATAAATATGGCTTAAGGCCATCTAATACGGTAACAGCGGAAGGCTTGGAAGATAAAGTGAGTCCATCAACTCCAACGGCATAGCTGAATGCATGACAACGACCTATCGCACCTTTACTCATCGTCTGAAAAGTCTGCAACATAATACGTTGCAGCCCGAAAACGGGTCAGCACATGGAATATGCTGGCAAAACAACACAGTAGAGCAATGAACAGATAATGCTATCACTACATGCATATATGGCTGGTGGAGGCTCTATGGTTATATGATTTTGCGAAGAGCCAATTTTTTCCTACAACAAAGGAATACATTTTATATAACTGTCATGGTAGTTGAAACATCATTGAGAAGGTACTCCCATCTCAATCCCAATTAAAGTTAATTATTATCCCAACAAATTAAATTAGAGTTATGAGATACAATAGGAAAATCCAAGTACTAGATACTCAAGATGTCCATAACCGGGGACACGGCTAATCATGATTAGATTGTACACTCTGCAGAGGTTTGCGCACTTTTCCCCACAAGACTCGATCACCTCCGTTGAATTTCTCGCTCTACATGGTGTTTGAGAAACGGATGACTGAGACACAGTCTTTCAGAAGCATTAACTCTTTACTCCGGGTGGACAGGTACACCTACTTTCCCTCTACATCTGCTAGCCCACCACTGAAAGAGGTCACACAACATACTCAACTATGCCAGAGCCCATAATGGCTTGTGGCTGCACACGGAAGTTTCTAGCATGAATAATCTCACGATCCCTTTGAGACTGGGTGGCGGACCACAGGATGATCACACGGATACCGCGGGATCTCCTAGGACAACACTGGATACCCCAGGTGCCCAAACAAGCAATCCACACAGATGTGTATTAAAGTTGCCACCTTAAGTTGAACCATTAATTAACAACTCACATCTGTCATGGATACACTCAAACCCAAATCCACGTCTACGAGCATAGCACAGCAATATAAGCATAACATAGAAGTAACTCCCAAGGGTTTGATATGAAAACAGGCAAGAGGTTCTACCTCAACATCTACATCCCAAACCCACAAATTAAGATATCCTACTCATGCAATGTGTGAGGGTTGTATCTAATGCATAAAAACTAGGAAATAAAGGGGTATGATCAATGTGTTACTTGCCTTGCTGACGATCCGCAAAACCTAGTGACTCGTAGTAGCAGGCTTCGCACTCCGGGAAGTCTATCGCAAACAAACTATAGCATACATAAACAATCAAGCAAAGATGCAAGGGTAAAACTCAAATAATAAGATCTAACCAGAAAGTTCAACTTAAAAACTCCGGTTTGCAAAAAGAATCAAAACAAACGGAGCAACGAAACTCAAACGGCGAAAGAAACAAGATCCGTTTACTAATCTGGACTAAAGTCAAATTTTACAGTATCAAAATCTTGTTCATGTTGGTTAAACAGAAAGAGGGCTTCGAGATGAAGATCTAGGCGCTTGAATCGCCTGATTCCGATAAACGAGTGAAAAGATAAACTAAAACGAAAATCGGGTCAGAAAACACGATCGAAAATAATCACGAAAATCCCGAGAAAAAAAAAACTGACAAATAGGCTAACGAACGAACGTTCGCTGTCTGTGACTAACGGGTGAACAGCGTTCGTTTAAACGAACTAACGTCCGCAAAATAAATAAACCGTCGGGAAAACCGGTCTAACGAAAATAACCAAAGAAAAATAACAAAAAATCGGGGTTATCCGAAGAAAACCGACCGGTCAACAGCGGACAACGGCGACGGGATCCGGCGCGGCGGCGGCAGCTCCGGCGATGGCGGGCGTGATGGGAGACGGCGGGCGGCGGTGGTGGCGCGGGCGGCGTGGCGGCGGGTCAAGGCGGCGGCGGCTTAGGGCGGCTTTGGGTTTAGGCGCCGGTGGGCTCGGGCGGTAAGGGCTGCAGGCGTGGCGCGGCTTATAAACCCTTCGGCAAGTGAGTCTCGGTACGGCCCGGAGTCGGTTTCCTTTTTTGAAAATATTCTGACGTGCAGAAAAAGAAAGAAAAGAAATACTAAACAGACTCCAAAAATTCTAAAATAAATTTTCCCCGTCCTCTAAAAATAAGCCGGACAAGGTGAACATTTATTTGGGCCTATAATGCAATTTTGAAAAATTCATATTTTCCTATGCAAATAAAATAGCGATAAAATCCGAATAAAATCAAATATTTGATTTCAATATTTTTCCTCCAATATTTCATTTATTTTGGAGAAGTCGTATTATCTCCTCTCATATATTTTAATAAGAAATATTTTCAAAGGGAAAAAATAATAAAACAAATGATCCTTGTTTTGATATTTGATAAAAGTTTCAAATACGAAAACGGTGAAATCCCCAACTCTCTCCGAGGGTCCTTGAGTTGATTAGAATTTCGAGGATCGCAAAACAAATATGCAATAAAATATGATATGCATGAATGATCTATGTATAACATTCCAAATTGAAAATTTGGGATGTTACAAACCTACCCCCCTTAAGATGAATCTCACCCTCGAGATTCGGTTGGCTAGAAAATAGGTGTGGGTGGTCTTTCCGTAGATCATCTTCTCGTTCCCAGGTGGCTTCATCCTCGGTATGGTGGCTCCACTGAACTTTGCAAAATTTGATAACCTTGCTGCGTGTGACTCGGCTGGTATACTCTAGGATCTTGACTGGCTTCTCCTCGTAGGTCAAATCATTGTCCAACTGAATCGCTTCCAGGGGCACTGTATCTCTCAGAGGTATATTGGCCATCTCTGCATGGCACTTCTTCAACTGGGAAACGTGAAACGCATCATGTACTCCTGACAGTCCTTCAGGTAACTCCAACTTGTAGGCAACTTCTCCCATACGTTCCAAAACACGGTATGGTCCTACAAATCTCGGGGCTAACTTTCCCTTAACTCCAAAACGCTTAACTCCTCAAAGAGGTGATACTCGCAGATACGTGCTGTCTCCGATTTCATAGACTACCTCCTTGCGTTTCGAATCTGCATAACTCTTCTGTCTGGACTGAGCTACCTTCAGTCTGTCTCGAATCAACTTAACCTTCTCTTCTGACTCTTTGATCAAATCTGGTCAAAACAACTGGTTGTCTCCAACTTCATCCCACATCAACGGTGTTCGGCATCTTCTTCCATATAGGGTTTCGAACGGTGCCATCTTCAAACTGTCCTAGTAGTTGTTGTTGTATGAGAACTCCGCGTAGGGCAAGTTGTCATCCCAACTAGATCCATAATCCAATGCACAAGCTCTCAACTTGTCCTCCAGAATCTGATTGACTCTCTGAGTCTATCCATCCATCTACGGGTGAAAACTTGTACTGAACTCTAGCCTGGTTCCCAAAGTCTGGTGCAGCTAATGCCAAAACTTTGAAGTAAACTGTGTTCCTCTCTGATACGATGGTCCTCGGAACTCCGTGCAGACATACGATCCTGGTCATATATATCTTGGCCAACTTTGCACTTGTATAGGTGGTTTTCACTGGGATAAAGTGGGCTACTTTGGTCAAGCAATCCACTACTACCCAGATAGAATCATATCCTCATCGGGTCCTGGGCAATCCGGTGATGAAATCCATGCCAAGCTTATCCCACTTCCATTCGGGTATCGGCATAGGTTGCAG
This sequence comes from Aegilops bicornis, assembly GCA_021605145.1. NCBI lineage: Eukaryota > Viridiplantae > Streptophyta > Magnoliopsida > Poales > Poaceae > Aegilops > Aegilops bicornis. The sequence continues at coordinate 470,584,685 of CM038670.1, read as the reverse complement.
TAATCCTGCTGGCTTCTGATGTTCCGCCTTCTCTCTCTGACATACATCACATACGGCTACATACTCAGCGATATCCTTCTTCATACCCGTCCACCAGAAACGCTCCTTCAAATCCAAATACATCTTGGTGTTTCCGGGGTGTATCGAGTATGGCGAGTCATGAGCTTCCTGTAGTATCAATTTCCCGATCTCTGCATTATTGGGCACATATATACGGTCCTCAAACCATAAGGTGTTGTGCTCATCCTCACGAAAACCTTTGGCTTTTCCTTCGCTCATCTTCTCCTTTATCTCGGCAATCTCCTTATCACCATTCTGAGCTTCTCGAATCTTTCCCAATAATGTAGACTGAATCTCCATTGCTGCAACCAAACCTCTAGGAACAATATCCAAACGTAGTTCCCTGAGATCCTCAGCTAACTCCTTTGGCATCCCTCCGCTTACAAGGGTGTTAACATAACTCTTATGGCTCAAGGCGTTTGCTACGACATTGGCCTTTCCTGGATGATAATGCAGCTTCATATCATAATCCTTTATGAGCTCCAACCATCTCCTCTGCCTAAGGTTAAGCTCCTTCTGTGTGAAGATGTACTTCAAACTCTTTTGATCCGTGTATACATCACAACGGTTTCCAATGAGAAAATGTCTCCAGGTATTGAGCGCATGCACCACAGCTGCTAACTCCAAATCATGTGTGGCATAATTCAACTTGTGCGGTTTCAGTTGTCGTGAGGCATACGAAACAACTCTCCAGTATTGCATAAGCACTCCTCCAAGTCCTAAGCGAGAGGCGTCGCAATACACTTGGAAATCCTTGAGTATATCCGGCAGAATCAGCACTGGGGCTGTAGTTGTAGCGACCCGACCCAAATGGATCGTAGTCTCTGTGCTTAAGTGTCATCCCTGGATCGGTATGCTAACACACACAGTACTCGAGGAATTATAACATAGTTCAATCACACATTTTATTACATCGAGGTCCTCAAAAGAGTATTTATTACAATAATATGGCCAAAGGCCATCTAAATAAAAATAACTGCGGAAACTTCAAGGGTAAATGAGTCCATCCAACTCCATGGCAAACTGAGTGCAGAACAACGACCTATCGCACCTTTAATCCTCGTCGGAAAAGTCTGGAACATGAGACATTGCAGCCGTGTAGGTCAGCACATGGAATATGCTGGCAATTTCACACCTTAGAATAATAATAGGAAAAAACTATCTCTATATGCAAATTTAGCTGGTGGAGGCTCTAAGTTTAATTTTTGCATAAAGCCAATTTTACCCTACAACAAAGGAATAAATTTTATTTACTACTAAATTAAAATGTCATTATTGAGAAGGTTCCTCCAACTCAATCCCAAAATTCCCAAGTTATTAGTAACCCAATAATTTCATTAAAAAGAGTGATGAGATCAACCAATAATTCACTTCTAGATACTCAAGTTGTCCATAACCGGGGACACGTCTAATCATGATTAGTTTGTACACTCTGCAAAGGTTTGCGCACTTTTCCCCACAAGACTCGACCACCTCCATGATCGGAAGATCGAGACATAGCCTTCGTAGCGTTTGCCCTTAACCCTGGGTAGACCGGTTCACCTACTTTCCCCTACATCAGCTAATCTACCACGGAAAGAGGTCACACAACTTACTCAACTATGCCAGAGCCCATAATGGCTTGTGGCTGCACATGGAAGTTTCTAGGCATGAAAATATCTTATGATCCCTTTGAGCCTGGGTGGCGGACCTAGGGTAATCACACAGGTACTCCAGGATTCCCCTTGGGCAAGCACTGGTTTCTCCAGGTGCCCCAAACAATCCACCTAGATGTGTATTAAAGTTGCCACCTTATGTTGTCCCAAAATTATTATCTCTCACAACTTGCATGGATCACACATACCAATCCCCGTCTACGAGCATGGTTAAGCAATATATGATATAACGAATATTCCCAGGGTGATCAAAGGTCATAGGTTCCTACCACATGAACTACATAGCATATCCACATGTTCCCAATCCTATTCGTGCAATCTTTGAGGGTTAAACTAATGCATAGTAAAAACTGGGTATTAAAAAAATTATGATCAAAGTGTGAACTTGCCTCGCTGACGTTCGTTGAACTGTAAAGATTCGTAGTAGCAAGCTTCGCATTCCGGATGATCTAGCGTAAGGAAGCAATAACATACATAAGCATACAAGCAAAGATCCAAAAACAAAACAAATGAAAGACTTTGAAAATCCAAAACATCCAAATAAAGTTTCTGTGCAGAATGTAATTTTTATAGTAGCAAAAATATGTGTGTGTTGGGTTTAACAGAAAGTACACGTTACGAGCTTCGATTCGCAAAACGAGTCACCTAAAACGGAGTTACGAAACTCAAGTTATGGCCTAACGAAGTTTGAATTCAGATCTGTTTGAATTCAAATTTAAAATTCAAAAAAAATATTTTTCGTTTGGTTCTATGGATAGAGGGGATTTCTATGAACTAGTAGGAAAAAGAATCAACTAAATCAGATCTATAGACTAAAAGATATACAAGAAACAAGAATTGGTATAGAATCTGAGATTGAAAAAAAATACTGGAAAAAGAGAAATTTTTGGCCTGGGTGTTCACCGGACTTGTCGCCGTAGATGAGGAAGAAGGCGACTCCGGTGTGCTTCGATGAAGGACACGTGCGGGACGGTGAAGAGCAACGTGAGGCGGATCCGAGGAACAACACAGCGGGGTCAGTGTCGCCTCCTGGCATGGTGGAGAAGCCGCCGGAATACACAAACTCAGGTGAGCAATTGGCGAGGTTAGGGAGGGAGATAGCTTTTGCAAACAGGGGGCTTCGGACGAGGGGAACTGGGGCAACGCTCTGGGCTTTTATAGAGGGTCAGGGGAAGCCAGAGGAGAGCGGGGCGTTGCCGGAATTAATGTGTTTGGCTGCATTATGAAGCGTTCGTGGTGGCCATAATGGCTGTCTAGGAGGCTCACTAGGGGGTGGAAACGGTCGAGGGAATCGAGGGGATTCCATTCAGAGGGTTTTCAGGGCGAGGGAGAGGAAGGGGAGAGGTGGGGCGCTGGGTGGAAGTGCTGCATGGTGCTCTCTGTACATGTTTCTGTAACGACCAGAGGAGGGAGATGACCATCGGTTGGGCCGAAAGATATGGGCCTTAGTTGGTCTATGGCTGCGTTGTTTTTTTAAATAACAGAAACACTGTGGCACCGAAAATACAAATAAATATAAGTCTAAAAATGCCAGAAAAATTCACATAATATTATGGTCTTATATATGACCTAGTGAACTTTTATCTGGCCTAAAATGCAAGTTTTCAAAATTAAACTTTTTGGCTATGCTAATAAAATAAATTGCCAATAAAACTCAACAAATAAATTTTGGTTCCAAGTTCAATTTCCAATATTTTCTTTTTGTTTTTGAAGTAGTCATTTTATCTTCTCTCTTTATTTTATTTTTGATATAACAGAAATGATTTTTTTTTTGGTGAAACCAAATTTGATCCAAACTCCCAACTTCGAAAAAATTCAAAATTGGTTTTTAGGGAAACTTCCAACTCTCTCTTTTGGTCCTTGAGTTGCTCAAAGTTAGTTGGATCAAAAAATCAAATAAAACAAATGGGGCAAAATGCATAAATCATGGATGCATATGAATGATCTATTATAAACATCCAAATTGAAAATTGGGATGTTACAGTAGTCAAACGTTTCTTCAACTCCTAGAAACTTGCTTCACATCCATCAGTCCAATGGAACTTAGTGTCCTTCTTCAACAATGTCGTCATAGGTTTCGCAATCTTAGAAAAATTCTCAATGAATCTCCGATAGTATCCCGCGAGTCCAAGAAAATCAAGGATCTCTCCAAGCGAGGTGGGTGCCAACCACTCAGTAACTGACTGAACCTTGGTGGGATCCACTACTATACCTTCTCCTGATATAACATGTCCAAGAAATCCAACTTCCTTCAACCAAAACTCACATTTGCTGAACTTGGCATACAACTGGTGTTCCCTAAGCTTCTCGAGAACCAAACGTAAATGCTCCTTGTGCTCCTCTTCATTCTTTGAGTATACCAAGATATCATCAATGAACACCACAACAAACTTATCTAAGAACTCCATCAACACCTTGTTCATCATACCCATGAAATAGGCAGGGGCGTTAGTTAGTCCAAAAGACATAACCGTATACTCATACAGCCTGTACCTTGTGGCGAAAGCTATTTTAGGTATATCTTTTTCCCTAACCTTCAGTTGGTGATACCCTGATCGCAGATCGATCTTCAAAAACACTTTAGCTCCTGTCAACTGGTCAAATAAATCATTGATCATCGGCAGTGGGTACTTGTTCTTGATCGTCACTTCATTCAACGCACGATAATCAACAACCATCCTTAAGGATCCATCCTTCTTCCCAACCAAAAGCACTGGGGCTCCCCACGGTGATGAACTTCGTCGGATGTAACCTTTCTCCAATAACTCCTTAATCTGCTTCTTGATCTCTTCTAGATCATTTGCAGGCATCTGGTATGGTCTCTTTGACATTGGCCCGGTGCCAATAGCTCTATCAAAAACTCGATGTCACGATCTGGTGGCATGCCTGGTTACTCCTCCGGAAATACATCCGGGTATTCCTTCACTATAGGCACTTCCTCCTGAACAACTCCCGTGAGAGAATTTACTTGAGTCCTCCTTGGTGCATGCCTGGATACATACTTGATCCTTTTTCCCTCCGGGGTGGTGAGCAAAATTGACTTACTGGCGCAATCGATGTTTCCTCCATACATCGATAGCCAATCCATTCCTAGTATCACATCCAAACCTTGTGACTCCAAAATTATCATGTCTGAGGGGAAAACATGGCTTCCAATGGTCAATGGTAACTGAAAACATCCTTGTCTGGCCATATATTCTCGCTCTCGCGAACTTACTAACATGGGTGTCCTAAGTACCTTAGTGGGAAACTTATACTTATCCACGAATCCCCTTGATATGTATGAATGCGATGCACCGGTATCGAAAAGAACAATTGCAGTAAAAGACTTAACCAAAAACTTACCAATAACTGCATCAGGCTGCTCCTCAACCTCCTCCACATTCACGTGGTTCACTTGTCCCCTATTGAAAGGGTTGGGCTTCTTCCCAGCGCTTCCATTGCCATTGTTGTTCTTCAATTCCGGACAGTCGTTGGCGTAATGTCCAGTCTTCCCGCACTTGTAACAAGTAATGTGACTTTGATCCTTCTTGGCGGGTGTCGTGGAATTAACACGTCAGATGTCCTCATGAAAGGACTTAGTCGTCGAGCCATCGCAACGGGTTAGCTTGAAGGGGTTAAACCGGACAAGGGACACGGGAGTTTATACTAGTTTGGCCCCTTCGATGAAGGTAAAAGCCTACGTCTAGTTGTGATGGGATTGATGGGGTTTCGATGACCAGGGAGCGAAATACGCTTGCCTGAGTCTCGAGTTGTTGTCTGTCGTCCCTGAACCGCCGCCGGGTCGTCCCTTTATATACAAAGGTTGACGCCCGGCCGGTCTACAGAGCCCCGAGGCCAACTCATACAAAGTGTCCGGCTCGGTCTCTCCTTTCCTAACTTATATTACAAGTTTACATAGTCATGGCGGTTTACCACTATGGGCCCTAATCCGCCTTTGGGTTGTTGGCTTCTAAGCTTCGTTTAGTAAAACGCCATCTTCTGGATCTTCATGGGCTTCGGCATAGTCGAGGGTGAACTGGGCCCTCCTGGCCGGTTTACACTCAGTAGCTATATCCTCAACAGAGGGTGTGGCTGGGTTAGAGCGGTTCTGATTGCTGCCTGCTCCGTTCCCGTTTCCATTCTTGGGGCCATTGTGATTATGATAACTTCCTCCATTGTGGTTGTGGCCTCCATGATTATGGACAAGTCCTCCAGAGTTCGGGTGAAACGAGGCTTCTGCTAAGCTCCAGAATTGTACTTTCCTTGTCCATACTTTCTCTTGCGGCTCTCAATCTGCTGTTGCTTCCCTTCAATCATAAGAGCCTTGTCTACCAACTCCTGGTAGTTGTTAAATGTTGCCACCATCAACTGCATGATAATCTCATCATTAAGCCCTTCCATGAACTTCTCCTGCTTCACAGCATCTGTGGCCACATCATCAGGGGCATAGCGAGATAGCGTACTAAACTCATCCACGTACTGCCCCACAGTATGGTTCCCCTGGCGTAAGTTGCGAAACTCATGCTTCTTCATTCTCATAGCTCCAGTAGAGACATTGGCTGTGCGGAATGCTTGCTGAAACTGATCCCAAGTAACATTGGCTATGGGAAAAGTGGTTGTGTAATTCTCCCACCATGAGGCTGCTGGTCCATCCAATTGGTGTGCGGCAAAACGCACCTTCTCAACATCCGTGCAACCTGCGGTGGTCAACTCCCTTCCTATCTTGTGTAGCCAATCATCCGCAACTATTGGCTCGGTGCTACTGGAAAACACCGGCGGCTGTAACCTCAGAAAGCGGGCTAAGTTGTCAACTGGCAGAGGGTTGTTGTTGTTGTTGTTGTTGTTGTTGTTGTTGTTGTTGTTGTTGTTGTTGTTGTTGTTGTTATTGTTGTTGTTGTTGTTGCCTTGGTTCTGGACTAATATCTGCATCAAGGCATTCTGCTACTGGATCAACTGGGTGATCTCCGGTGGGAAGACAAATCAGATGTCACGTCTCGGAGGCATCTTATGGGTTTAGAGGGAAGAGATTAGAATAGAATTTAGGTCTAGGGAGAAAGCACTACCCATATGCACATGAGACAAACACAATCATATCACTCAATCAATCAAGCAAGGGCATACAAACGGTCTAGAACTATCGTTAAAGTGCTCGGACTACTACTATATACATGGGGGAATACTACTAATCATATGGTGGTCTACTAGAAATTTTGATCGGTGGAAGACTCCATGATATCCGCTCTAGCTTCGTCTTCAAAGTCATCATCACTATCATTGGGGTCGGTGTCGGTGTCGTCAATGATGATGTAGTTCTCCGGGCAAGTGGAATCATCGTCTTCTCCTCCTGGCGCGGGGGTCTCCCATGAATACTCTGATCTTCTTTATTAGGTCGTCATTCTTCTCCAATAGTGTAGCGATTTCCTCCTCGTATCCATCGCGTGTAGACTTGAGTTCCTCTTCAAGCTCGGTGATCCTTGTCATCGCCTTCTTCAAATTTATCATGTCTCCGCACATCTGGTTCTCCTGGCGTCGAATGTGCTAGTTTAACTCCTAGATGAAAGCTGCACTGGACCTATCCTTCCTGGTGCTGACTATCTCCCATTGCTCATCTCGGCGCCCACATATCTGGTAGATAGTATCCTTGAGATCCTTGTGGTAAACTTTGACAATGCGTCCCATGGCGATGTGGGCTGCCATGCTCTTGCCTAGACTCCAGGTTGGGGCATCAAAGGAAAACTCTATGGGCTCTGTGACTGGCATGAATGTCCTTCCTGGAATTTGAACTTGAATCATCCATGCTCCTCTTCTGGTAAGGTGGCGTTGTAGGTCCCGGTGAAGCTTGGTATTCCAATGTTCAGGTATCTAGTTACTTCCTTCAAGTGTCGTCCAAAGGGGGTGTCTTCATCCGGTTGTGCAAACTTGTTCCTCGAGTCCGCCATCCTAAAGAGTAGAAAATGTAGAGGAGTCAGAAATGAGTAGAGAAGAGTGACCTATGGCTTTTCTTAGTGGTCGTGTCCTACATTCAACGTGTGCTCTGATACCATCTTGTAGCGACCCGACCTCAAAGGTCAAGTCTACGTGCTTCAAAGGTGTCATCGCTTGGATCGGTAATGCCGACACACATGACTCAAGGATTTATAACAGAGTAGCAATCACACACTTATTACATCGAAGGTCTCAAAAGAGAACTAATTACAATAAATATGGCTTAAGGCCATCTAATACGATAACTGCTGGAAGTTAAAGTGAGTCCATCAACTCCAAGGGCATAGCTGAGTGCATGACAACGACCTATCGCACCTTTACTCGTCGTCTGAAAAGTCTACAACATAATACGTTGCAGCCCGAAAACGGGTCAGCACATGGAATATGCTGGCAAAATAACACAGTAGATCAATGAATAGATAATGTTATCACTACATTCATATATGACTGGTGGAGGCTCTATGGTTATATGATTTTGTGAAAAGCCAATTTTTCCCTACAACAAAGGAATAAATTTTATTTAACTATCATGGTAGTTCAAACATCATTGAGAAGGTACCCCCATCTCAATCCTAATTAAAGTTAATTATTATCCCAACAAATTAAATTAGAGTGATGAGATACAATAGGAAAATACAAGTACTAGATACTCAAGATGTCCATAACTGGGGACACGGCTAATCATGATTAGATTGTACACTCTGCAGAGGTTTGCGCACTTTTCCCCACAAGACTCGATCGCCTCCATTGGATTTCTTACACTACATGGCGTTTGAGAAACGGATGACCGAGACACAGTCTTTCAGAAGCATTAACTCTTTACTCCGGGTGGACAGTTACACCTACTTTCCCTCTACATCTGCTAGCCCACCACTATGCCAGAGCCCATAATGGCTTGTGGCTGCACACGGAAGTTTCTAGCATAAATAATCTCACGATCCCTTTGAGCCTGGGTGGCGGACCGTAGGATGATCACATGAGTACCCCGGGATCCCCTAGGACAACACTGGATACCCCAGGTGCCCAAACAAGCAATCCACCCAGATGTGTATTCAAGTTGCCACCTTAAGTTGAACCATTAATTAACAACTCACATCTGTCATGGATACACTCAAACCCAAATCCACGTCTACGAGCATAGCACAGCAATATAAGCATAACGTAGAAGTAACTCCCATGGGTTTGATATGAAAACAGGCAATAGGTTCTACCTCAACATCTACATCCCAAACCCACAAATTAAGAGATCCTACTCATGCAATGTGTGAGGGTTGTATCTAATGCATAAAAACTGGGAAATAAAGGGGTATGATCAATGTGTTACTTGCATTGCTGACTATCCGCAAAACCTAGTGACTCGTAGTAGCACGCTTCGCACTCCAGGAAGTCTATCACAAACAAACAATAGCATACATAAACAATCAAGCAAATATGCAAGGGTAAAACTCAAATAATAAGATCTAACCAGAAAGTTCAACTTAAGAACTCCGGTTTGCAAAAAGAATCAAAACAAACGGAGCAACGAAACTCAAACGGCGAAAGAAACAAGATCCGTTTACTAATCTGGACTAAAGTCAAATTTTACAGTATCAAAATCTTGTTCAAGTTGGTTAAACAGAAAGAGGGCTTTGAGACGAAGATCTAGGCGCTTGAATCGCCTGATTCCGATAAACGAGCGAAAAGATAAACTAAAATGAAAATCGGGTCAGAAATCGCGATCGAAAATAATCGTGAAAATCCTGAGAGAAGGAAAAACCGACGAACAGGCTAACGAACGAACGTTCGCTGTCTATGACTAACGGGTAAACGGCGTTCATTTAAATGAAAGAACGGACGAACATCCGCAAAATAAATAAACCGTCGGGAAAACCGATCTAACGAAAATAACCGAAGAAAAATAAAAAAAACAAGGTTATCCGAAGAAAACCGACCGGTCAATGGCGGTCAACGGCGACGGGATCCGGCGCGGCGGCGCCAGCGACGGGAGGTGGGGCGGCGACGGCGGCGCGCTAGGGCGGCGGCTAGGGTTTGGGGCGCGGGTGGGTCATGGGCGGCGGTGGGTCACAAGGTGGGCGGCGGCTTATAAAGCCCCCCCGGGCGAAGTCCCGGTCGGGTACGGTCCGGAGTCGGTTTCCTTTTTTAAAAGAAATATTCCGAGGTGCAGAAAAAGAAAGAAAATAAATATTAAACAGACTCCAAAAATTCTGAAATGAATTTTCCCTGTCCTCTAAAAATAATCCGGCCAAGGTGAACATTTATTTGGGCCTATAATGCAATTTTGGATAACGCGTATTTTCCTATGCAAATAAAATAGCGATAAAATCCGAATAAAATCAAATATTTAATTTTAATATTTTTCCTCCAATATTTAATTTATTTTGGAGAAGTCATATTATCTCCTCTCATATATTTTAATTGGAAATATTTTTGGATGGAAAAATAATAAAACAAATGATCCTCATTTCGATATTTGATAAAAATTTCAAATACGAAAACGGTGAAATCCCCAACTCTCTCCGAGGGTCCTTGAGTTGACTAGAATTTCGAGGATCGCGAAACAAATATGCAATAAAATATGATATGCATGAATGATCTATGTATAACATTCCAAATTGAAAATTTGGGATGTTACAGCTGCATCACCCTTTCCTCTTCAAGGGAAAACCAACGCATGCTCAAGAGGTAGTAAGAAGGATTTCTGGCGTCATTGCCGGGGAGATCTACGCACAAGTCAAGGCATACCAAGTACCCTTCACAAACTCTTATCCCTCGCATTATATTATTTGCCATTTCTCTCTCGTTTTTTCTCTCCCCTACTTCACCTTTGCCATTTTATTCGCCCTTTTTCCGTTCACCTCTTTTCGCCTACCTCTTGTGTGCCTGTTTGCCCTGATGGCCTTGCCTAAAAACATTGATCCTCACCTTAGAAGGTTGGAAGAAATTGAAAACAACGTTAGAAGCTTTATGACTTTGCAATTTGAGCATAATAATTTCTTCAGAAATGAGCTTAAAGAACAAACAGGTTTTATGGAGTACATGAATAAAGAGCTTGATGATATGTCTAAGGAATTTTATGGTTTGAAATCTCAGTTTGCCCATCTTGAAAATTTAGTAGGCCAAATTTCGGATAAGCAAGCCACCTTAGTTAATAAGATGGCCGCCAAACCGGAAGAGCTAGAGGATAATAATGATGAAGATCTAAAAGTAATTGATGTGTCCCCTATTAAATCTTTGTTTTCCAATATGAATCTTGATAAAGATGGGAATGGAGATGAGTCAACTTTAGTTAAAAGGCGTCCCAATGATTCGGAGTTTTTAGATCTTGATGCTAAAATTAATAAAAGTGGGATTGAATAGGTCAAAACTTTACATAGCAATGAACCGACTATTTTGGATTTCAAGGAATTTAATTATGATAATTGCTCTTTAATAGATTGTATCTCCTTGTTGCAATCCGTGTTAAATTCTCCTCATGCTTATAGTCAAAATAAAGCTTTTACTAAACTTACCGTTGATGCCTTAATACAATCTTATGAAGAAAAACTTGAATTAGAAGTTTCTATCCCTAGAAAACTTTATGATGAGTGGGAACCTACTATTAAAATTAAGATTAAAGATCATGAATGCTATGCTTTGCGTGATTTGGGTGCTAGTGTTTCCATGATTTCAAAAACTTTGTGTGATGTGTTATGTTTCCGTGAATTTGATGATTGTTCTTTAAATTTGCACCTCGCAGATTCCACCATTAAGAAACCTATGGGAAGCATTAATGATGTTCTTATTTTTGCAAATAGGAATTATGTGCCCGTAAATTTCATTGTTCTTGATATAGATTGCAATCCTACATGTCCTATTATTCTTGGTAGACCTTTCCTTAGAACGATTGGTGCAATTATTGATATGAAAGAAGGAAACATTAGATTCCAATTTCCATTAAGGAAGGGCATGGAAACCTTTCCTAGAAAGAAAATTAAATTACCTTATGAATCTATTATGAGGGCCACTTATGAATTGCATACCAAAGACGGTAACACCTAGATCTATAATTGTTTTTATGCCTAGTTAGGGGCGTTAAACGATAGCGCTTGTTGGGACGCAACCCAATTTTATTTTTATTCCTTGCTTTTTGTTCCTTTTTATTAATAAATAAATCATCTAGCCTCTGGTTAGATGTGCTTTTATGTTTTAATTAGTGTTTGTGCCAAGTAAAACCTATAGGATCTACTTGGGTGATTATTATTTGATCTTGCTTTGAAAAAGATGTAAACTTTACGCTCCACGAAAACAATTGTTAAAAGTCAAGAGAAAGTGATAAAATACTGATTCCAATTGCAGTAGATCAATAATCCAATTATCTAGGTCTTCCTAGTTTTGCAGATTTTTCTTAGTTACAGAAGTTTGTGTTTGATACAGATTACTACACACTGTTCGGTTTTTGACAGATTCTGTTTTTCGTGTGTTGTTTGCTTATTTTGATTAATCTATGGCTAGTATCGGGGGGTATGAACCATAGAGAAGTTGGAATACAGTAGGTTTAAAACAAATATAAATAAATAATGATTTCATTACAGTACCTTAATGTGGTGGTTTGTTTTCTTACACTAACGGAGCTCATGAGATTTTCTGTTGAGTTTTGTGTTGTGAAGTTTTCAAGTTTTTGGGTAAAGATTTGATAGATTTTGGAATAAGGAGTGGCAAGAGCCTAAGCTTGGGGATGCCCAAGGCACCCCAAAGTAAAATTCAAGGACAACCAAAAGCCTAAGCTTGGGGATACCCCGGAATGCATCCCCTCTTCCGTCTTCGTCTATCGGTAACTTTACTTGATGCTATATTTTTATTCACCACATGATATGTGTTTTGCTTGGAGAGTCTTGTATGATTTGAGTCTTTGCTTTTTAGTTTACCACAATCATCCTTGCTGTACACACCTTTTGGAGAGACACACATGAATCGGAATTTATTAGAATACTCTATGTGCTTCACTTATATCTTTTGAGATAGAAAATTTTGCTCTAGTGCTTTACTTATACCTTTTTAGAGCACGATGGTGGTTTTATTTTATAGAAATTATTGATCACTCATGCTTCACTTATATTATTTTGAGAGTCCTTTAGAACATCATGGTAATTTGCTTTGGCTATAAAATTAGTCCTAATATGATACGCATCCAAGATGGGTATAATAAAAACTTTCATATAGAGTGCATTGAATGCTATGAGAAGTTTGATACTTCATGATTATTTTGAGATATGAAGATGGTAATATTAGAGTCGTGCTAGTTGAGTAATTGTGAATTTGAGAAATACTTGTGTTGAAGTTTGCAAGTCTCGTAGCATGCACGTATGGTAACCGTTGTGTAACAAATTTGAAACATCATGTGTTCTTTGATTGTCATCATTATGAGTGGCGGTCGGGGCGAGCAATGGTCTTTTCCTACCAATCTATCCCCCTAGGAGCATGCTTGGCGCAGTGCTTGGTTTTTGATGACTTGTAGATTTTTGCAATAAGTATGTGAGTTCTTTATGACTAATGTTGAGTCCATGGATTATACGCACTCTCACCTTTCCATCATTGCTAGCCTCTTCGGTACCGTGCATTGCCCTTTCTCACATTGAGAGCTGGTGCAAACTTCGCCGGTACATCCAAACCCCGTGATATGATACACGCTGTCACACATAAAACTCCTTATATCTTCCTCAAAACAGCCACCATACCTACCTATGATGGCATTTTCATAGCCATTCTGAGATATATTGCCATGCAACTTTCCACCGTTCCGTTTGTTATGACATGTTTCATCATTGTCATATTGCTAGCATGATCATGTAGTTGACATCGTATTTGTGGCAAGGCCACCATGCATAATTTTTCATACATTTCACTCTTGATTCATTGCCCATCCCGGTACACCGTCGGAGGCATTCATATAAAGTCATATTTTGCTCTAGTATCGAGTTGTAATCCTTGAGTTGTAAATAAATAGAAGTGTGATGATCATCATTGTTAGAGCATTGTCCCATGAATAAAAAGAAGGCAAAAAGAAAGAAAGGCCAAATAAAAAAAGAGAAAAAGAAAGGCCAAAAAAAGTAAAGGCCCAAAAAAAAGAGAAGGGACAATGCTATTATCCTTTTTCCAGACTTGTGCTTCAAAGTAGCACCATGATCTTTATGATGGAGAGTATCTTATTTTGTTACTTTCATATACTAGTGGGAATTTTTCATTATAGAACTTGGCTTGTATATTCCAACAATGGGCTTCCTCAAATGCCCTAGGTCTTCGTGAGAAAGCAAGTTGGATGCACACCCACTTAGTTTCTTTTGTTGAGCTTTCATACATTTATAGCTCTAGTGCATCCGTTGCATGGCAATCCCTACTCCTCACATTGACATCAATTGATGGGCATCTCCATAGCCCGTTGATTAGTCATGTCAATGTGAGACTTTCGTCTTTCTTGTCTTCTCCACACAACCCCCATTATCATATTCTATTCCACCCATAGAGTTATGTCCATGGCTCACGCTCATGTATTGCGTGAAAGTTGAATAAGTTTGAGAATACTAAAGTATGAAAAAATTGCTTGGCTTGTCATCGGGGTTGTGCATGATGAGAGCATTTTGTGTGACGAAAATGGAGCATAGCCAAACTATATGATTTTGTAGGGATGAGCTTTCTTTGGCCATGTTATTTTGAAAAGACATAATTGCTTAGTTAGTATGCTTGAAGTATTATTATTTTTATGTCAATATTAAACTTTTATCTTGAATCTTTCGGATCTGAACATTCATGCCACAATAAACAAAATTACATTGAAAATTACGTTGGGTGGCATTCCACATCAAAAATTCTGTTTTTATCATTTACCTACTCGAGGACGAGCAGGAATTAAGCTTGGGGATGCTTGATACGTCTCCAACGTATCTATAATTTTTTATTGTTCCATGCTATTATATTATCTGTTTTGGATGTTCAATGGGCTTTAATATGCTCTTTTATATTATTTTTGGGACTAACCTACTAACCGAAGGCCCAATGCAAATTGCTGTTTTTTTTGCCTATTTCAGTGTTTCGCAGAAAAGGAATATCAAATGGAATCCAAACGGAATGAAACCTTCACGAGGATCGTTTTTTGAACAAACGCAATCCAGGAGACTTGGAGTGGAAATCAAGGAAGCAGCGAGGAAGCCACGAGGCAGGGAGGCGCGCCCAGGGGGGTAGGCGCGCCCTCCACCCTCGTGGGCCCCTCGCAGCTCCACCGACCTACTTCTTTCGCTTATATATACTCTTATACCCTGAAAACATCCAGAGAAGCCACTAGCTATTTTTGTCGCCGTTTATTTTGCAATCTTTATTTCCAATCTATACAACAAAAATACCAAAAATATTTATCTTATTATATTTATCAGATCTCACTTTTGCAAGTGGCTGTGAAGGGATTGGCATCCCCTTCATCGCATTGGTTGCAAGGTTCTTGATTGTTTGTGCAGGTACTAGGCAATTTGCGTGTAGTCACCTACTGGATTGATACCTTGGTTCTCAAAAACTGAGGGAAATACTTACGCTACTTTGTTGCATCACCCTTTCCTCTTCAAGGGAAAACCAACGCATGCTCAAGAGGTAGCACGGTGCAATCAGGGGCGCGTCACTCAGTTGCCGACGTCAAGAAGGCTTCGGCTGATACCATGACGTCGAGTGCCCATAACTGTTGTCGCGTAGTTGGTTAGTGCGTATAGGCCATTGGCTAGACTCAGATCAAATACCAAGATCTCATTAAGCATGTTATTTTAAAGTAACCGCGGACGTCGACCACGGCCAGGCCCACCTCTCACCTAGGTGGTATCAACCTTCCCTGTCGCTCCGCCACAAATTAACAGTCGGGGGCTGTCGGGAACCCAGGACCACCTCTACCGGGATGGAGCCACATGTCCTTTCAGCCCCCCACATCGGAATCAATTGCGGGTACTCTACGAGCCGACCCGACTTTAGTCACCACATGTATCATATAATATGTATGTAAGTATATACACGCGATCACCTCCCGAGTGATCACGACCCGGTAGTATAGCATGGCAGACCGACAAGAATGTTGGGCCACTGATGGAATACTAGCATCCTATACTAAGCATATAGGATTGCAGGTAAGGGTAACAACTGTAGCAACAATGACAGGCTATGCAGCAAAATACGATTAACCGAAAGCAGTAACATGCTACACTACTCTAATGCAAGCAGTAGAGAGAAGGAATAGGCGATATCCGGTGATTAAGGGGGGCTTGCACGGAAGCTCACCGAGAAGGAGGGGTCACAACACCGTAGTCGCATTTCTTGGTAGCAAGGCGTCGGTCTCGGTGTCTAGCGCGAGAAGAGGGGGAAGAAACAATAAATATAATGCAAACATATGCATGACGTTTCATGACATGACAATGAGTGGTGCTAGGTGTGCCCTAACGCGGTAGTAGGTGATACCGGCGAAGGGGGGAAACATCCGGGAATGTATTCTCGGTGTTTCGCGTTTTTGGACAGATGAACCGGAGGGGGAACGTTGCGTGTTTGCTATGCTATAGATGTGTGGCGGACGAATGGGCTACGTATCCGGATTCGTCTCGTCGTTCTGAGCAACTTACATGTACAAAGTTTTTCCATCCGAGCTACGGTTTATTTTATATTAATTTTTAAAGATTTAATCAATTTTTAAATTAATTCGAAAATAGCATTATTGCATCAGCATGATGTCAGCGGTCAACTCTGACCGTTGACTGGGTCAAACTGACAAGTGGGGTCCGTTTGTCATTGCCTCCCCATTAACTAACAGAGCTAATCATTATATTTAGACGGGTTAATTAGGTTAATTTAATTGACCTAAATTAATTAAGTTAATTAAATCAATTAATTAATTAATTAATTTTATTTTTTATTATATTCCCTTTTTTCTTTTTTTATAAATGTTCTGGGTGGCCTCTGAGTGGCTTGGGGCTGGCGTTAGCGGGCACGCGGGCTGGCGGTTACGGGCGCGGGTGCCCGAGGGGACGGACACGGGAAGCGCCGCGGCTGCGGGATGCAGTGGGGCGGCCGACGATGCCAGAGTTGGGCGGAGCTGGGGCGATGGTGAGCGAGGCCACACGGGGCGAGCTGGGCGGTGCGCTGGAGGCGACACGGTGAGTGGCGGGGCTGGAGCCGCGGAGCCGTGGCGAGGCAGCGAGGGCATGCGCGGCGGCGCGTAGTCGAGGCCAGGTCAGGCGTGGCACGACGCAGCAGGGGATCGGGGCGAGCACGTGCAGGCGCGGGCATGGCGAACGCTGCTGGCGATGGGCGCTTACGCTGGTGCGGGCTGTGGGGCGCGAAGCGCAGCGCAAGTGGAAGGATGAAAGACGTGAGCATGGCTCACGAGTAACGGCGGCGACTAGCAGTGCTAGCAGCAAAGCAAAAGCAGCGACAACTGTATAGAGGAGCAACGGCACAACATCAACAGCAGTAAGAAAAGCAGGGGGTCACGGGCGGCTGTAGAAGCTCTCCATGGTCACGACCCGGGCGAGTGACGGCCAGCACCGGACACGACAGGCATGCGTAGAGGGCCATGGGGCAGCGATGAGTGCGGCCGTGGGCGAGGTGCGGTGCAGCGGGGAGAGGGGAGGAGGAGGGGAGGCCTCACGGGCGATGCAAGGGTTATGGCAGTGGGTGTCGAGGAAGAGGACGGGGACGAGTTCGACGACGGAGAGGATGGTGGCGATGGCGTCCGGCAATGGGTCGGGGGAACGAGCGGCATGGTCGATCCCGTGAGGGAGAGGCGCGGGAGGTCCGGCGACGGCAGCGGGCACCGGGGCGCCGGCGAGGTGCGGCGGGCCGGCGCGTGGCATCGGCGTCGGTGGGGTCGGGGCGCGGTTGCCTCGGGCGAGGGCTGATGGGGATCGATCCTGATCCAGAACTGGATCGTGGGAAACGGGGGTAGTGGGAGCGAGTGGGGAGGGGGGTTAGGGTTTCGGGGGAGTGGGAGTGGGAGAGGGCTATGTAGGCCCGAGGCGTGGGCCGGCCTGGCTGGGCCATGGCCCAGTTGGGCCAAGGGGATCCATTGGGGGAGAGGGGAGTCTTTGTCTCCTTATTTATTTATTTATTTATTGTCTTTTCTTTTATTTCTTTTCTTTTCTGTTTTAATTTTATATTTTAAATACCTTTGTTTTATAAAATACCTTAGTTGTACCTAAATTAGTATAAACAAATATGCCACCACCACAATTAACTTGGCACCTAAAATACAATAGTTTGTAATTGTTTATTATTTTAAAAGCTTTTAAATAATTGGTTTTGTTACTGTTTTGTTCATTTTAGAGTTTTAAACACTTTATAAAAGTGGGGTTTCTCCACCAACATTTAGTATGGATTATATGCCACAAACCGAACATTTTAGTTTCAATATTTGAAAACTTTCGTTGTTTGCCATTTTTTGAATTTGAATTTGTATCGGTTTCGAACTAACGCGAGATTAGCAACAGTAATCGAGGTGAAGTGGCATCATTAGCAGAGGTTCACCGTAGCTTAATTACCCGGGCATTACAGACGGCACCTCCACGCTATTTTTCAAGGTCTTCGATGGGGAAGGCCACCGGCTGGAATGCTGCTTGGGAGGGAGCCGCTAGGAGGGTGCGGCGCCTGGCGCCGGCCCCGCCGACAGTCCCTCCAGCAGCAGTGATGGCGCGTGGGAGTCCAGCGGTTCTCCTGAGCCCGACAAGACCCCGGAGATGAGCGACGATAACTACGTGCCCCCGAGCTCCCGTCGTGCCCGGAGCGTAGTAGCGGCATCTGCTCGTCGTTGCTGCTGATCTGGATGAGGTTGGCGTCGGCCTCTAGCGGCCCACTATTGATGATGCGTCAGCGGCGACGCCCGTCGATATAGCCTCTGATAGTCTTCTCCTTTAGTTCCCCGCGAGGAATCGAGACGAACCCCACGGGGGGGTGTAAAGAGTCTGTAGCGCCTTTTGTGTCAATATCATCCTTATTACGAAATTCTATGATTGCGCGTCTTGCATCGGCTTGGCCCCCCCTTTCCAACCTCGTGGCAGCTTGGTGCTCTACGCTGACATGTCCCAGTCCCCAGGCAGGCTTCAGCCGTTGCTGGTATGCCAGGTCGCGATGTCGTGGTCAAGGCTAGAAGGTGAGCGGCCCGAGGTCCAGTGAGAGCTCCTGAGGCGCGATGCTCAAGAGGTCCCCTTTAGCATGCAAGCAACTCCCTAAAGGTAGGAAAGGTAGGTGATGTTGCCACAGCAAATCCGTTGGGGCTAGGGAATCCGTGTCGCAGCGCTGGGCTGGCTCGAATGCGTGACTTATCTTTAGCGATCCTGGGTCGAGTCCTTGCGCTGCACCCGGCTTGCGCGTTGGTGATGACGCTACCAGGTCAGGCTTACGTCCGATCCTTCCTCCTCTCGCACCCCCCTAAGTGCTCTGCTATCTCGTGTCCCGACCCTCGAGCAAGGCTCAGCCGCCGCTGGTATGCCATGTCGCAATGCCGTGGTCAAGGCCAGGGGGTGAGGGCTGGAGAGTCAGTGAGAGCTTCTGAGGCGCGATGCTTAGGAGCCCCCCCTTTCATGCGCAAGCGAGTTGCATGTGAGAAGGAACGAGCTGACAAGGCCTCAAGTAGCTGGCGCTCCGGAGATTCCTGTGAGTTAGTTGGAGAGGGAACATAGCCCGTGATCACGCTAGTTACCCAGCTGCCGATTGTTCCACAAGAAGACTGAGGCACTTAGGATCTGATGAGGTGACGTGTGCGGAGTGGGCCATGAGCCAGAGCTTGATCTCTCAGGTTTATCAGTGTTGCAGGGATGGACCCAAGCACAAGCGCCGTGCTGATATGTGGAGCTCTCCCGTGGGGCAAACAGGAACCGGTCAGCAAACACGAGATGCCGTGAGGCACAATCAAGCAAGTGATAATCGTAGGGAAGTCATGCAAAGAGCCAAGCTAGTTCGAATAGATGCAAGAACGATACATGCCACTGTGGCGGATCCGAGAGGCCTGGGGATGATGCAGCCCGAAGGGCGCCCCCGATAGAGTAAGCTAAAGATGCAAAAAGATACACGCCGCAAGGACAGGCCCGTGCGACCTGGGAATGATGCAGCCCGAGGGGCGCTCCCAATTGAGTAAATCGGAAAATGTCACCTAGTATCGTTGTCGAACGAGTGTTGGAGTAGCTGAAGGTGTGCACCAAAGGAGTCGCTCCTCATGAGCCACCAGGGCCCTGAGCCTTAGGAGGCTCAGGGGTCTCGGGTGGTTCCTCAAGGACCGTCGCCATCTCTGCCAGGACTGCGTGATACCTGGCCTCTTGGGCCGTCAGAATGCTCCGCAGGTGGTGCTGGAAGGTGACAGCCGTGTTTGGCAGGCTGAATGGCATGCGAACATAGCTGTGAGGCGGCCCCTCGCACTGTCCAACGCGCGAAGGCCATAAGCGTTCCTGAGACGCGGCCCTGTTTAGCCCTGGAATGTCAACGCAGACAAGCAGCCCGCCGTCCTCGCCAGGATAGGGGGTAGCGCCGGGTGGTGGGCGACAGTCGTCGCGCATGGCCCTTGCTTCTTGAAGCTCCTTGGTCGCCTTGGTGATGAACTCCTGAGCACCGGGCGCTCCTCGCCTAGTGCCCTCTTGAGGGAGACATGCGGCGAAGCACACCTCCACGTGGTGCCCGAGCACCTCACTCGTGATCTTGGCTAGGTCTGAGGCCCTCCAGAAGAGAGCCCCCGAGCCCTGCCCAAAAAGTGCGCCGGACGCGCCTTCCTATGCGAGGGAGGGAGGCGCCCCAACTGCGGGCGCGTATCTTGAGGTGGTGCCGCTGGAAACGCCGATCTCCTGAGGCCCTGGCTGAAGTAGCTGCTTCTTCTTCTTGGGGATGGCCTCAGGAGGGTACATGGTGCCTTTGTTGTCGGGGTCTTCGACTGCTACGGCTCGGAAAGCGGGCTCAAGGGAGCACACCGCATCCCTTTCTTGATAGGGGACCGTGATGACGCCGCCGCTCCATGGCATCTTGAGGACGTTGTAGCAGTGGTGGGTTACTGCCATAAACTTGGCCAAGGCTGGATACCCGAGGATGGCGTTGTATGGCAGACGGATGTGGGCAACGTCGAAGTCGATGAGCTCGGTGCGGTAGTTGTTACCCTGGCTGAAGGTGACAAGGAGGCGGACCTACCGTATCGGGGTGGTGGAGCCGTCAGTCACTCCTGAGAAGGGCTTGGTAGGTTGTAGCTAATCGTATGGCACTTGGAGGCTATCGAATGTCTCGACGGACAGGACATTGAGCCCCGCGCCGCCGTCGATGAGGGTCTTGGTGACTTGAACGTTACTGATGACGGGTGAGCAAAGCATTGGGAGGGCGCCGGCAGTTGCCGCGCACTTGAGCTGGTCCGACGAGCTAAAGGTGATGGTGCACTTGGACCACCTGAGCGGGCACGTGGCCTCGATCCTAGGAAGGGCCGCGTTCACCTCGCGGGCAAACTGCTTGAAGATACGCTGAAAGGCTGGGGCTTGGGGGCCACCCAAGATGCAGGCGATGGCACGAGGCTCCTGGAAGCCCCCAACCCCCTCGTCCTGATGATGGTCATCGTTCCTCCTTGGTGGCGGCGGCAGTGGAGGGAGGCTGGCGTTGCCCTGAGGGCGGTCCTCACGAGGCTGGTCCCTCCAGGCTCCCTCGCGAGGCTGACCCTACCAGTGGTCCTCACGAGGTCGGTTGCGCCACTCCTGGCGGGGGGCCGCATGTTGGGGAACGCAGTATTTCAAATTTTTTGCCTACGATCACACAAGATCTATCTAGGAGAAGCATAACAACAAGCGGGGAGAGTGTGTACGTACCCTCGTAGACCGAAAGTGGAAGCGTTTAGTAACGCGGATGATGTAGTCGAACGTCTTCGCGATCCAACCGATCCAAGTACCGAATGCACGGCACCTCCGCGATCTGCACACGTTCAGCTCGGTGACGTCCCTCGAACTCTTGATCCAGTTGAGGCCGAGGGAGAGTTTTGTCAGCACGACGGCATGGTGACGATGATGATGAAGTTACCGGCGCAGGGCTTCGCCTAAGCACTACGACGATATGACCGAGGTGTTGAACTGGGGAGGGGGGCACCTCACTGGGCTAAGAGATTGTCTGTTGTGCCTTTGGGGTGCCCCCTGCCCCCATATATAAAGGAGGGGAGGAGGAGGCTGGCCAACAAGGGGCACACTAGGGAGAGGGGAGTCCTACTAGGACTCCACTCCTAGTAGGATTCGGCCCCACCCTTTTTTTCCTTCTACCCTAGGGGGAAAAGGGGAAGGAGAGGGAGTAGGAGAAGGAACGGGGGGTGGCACCCCCTTCCCAAGTCCAATTCGGCCACCTCCCTTGTGGGGGGCTCACCAGCCCCTTGTGGGCTGGTTAGCCTCCCTCCTAAGGCCCATAAGGCCCATATCTTTCCCCGGGGGGTTCCGGTAACCTCCCAGCACTCAGAAAAAAATGCCCGAATCACTCGGAACCATTCCGATGTCCGAATGCAACCTTCCAATATATGAATATTTACCTCTCGACCATTTCGAGACTCCTCGTCATGTCCGTAATATCATCTGAGACTCCGAACAAACTTCAGTACATCAAATCACATAACTCATAATACAAAATCGTCATCGAACGTTGAGCGTGCGGACCCTACGGGTTCGAGAACTATGTAGACATGACCAAGATATATCTCCGGTCAATAACCAATAGCAGAACCTGGATGCTCAGATTGGCTCCTACATATTCTACGAAGATCTTTATCGGTCAAACCGCATAACAACATACGTTATTCCCTTTGTCATCGGTATGTTACTTGCCCGAGATTCGATCATCGGTACCATCATACCTAGTTCAATCTCGTTACCGGCAAGTCTCTTTACTCGTTCCATAATGCATCATCCTGCAACTAACTCATTAGTCACATAGCTTGCAAGGCTTAAAGTGATGATCATTACCGAGAGGGCCCAGAGATACCTCTCCGATACTCGGAGTGACAAATCCTAATCTTGATCTATGCCAACTCAACAAACAAGATCGGAGACACCTGTAGAGCATCTTTATAATCACCCAGTTACATTGTGACGTTTGATAGCACACAAAGTGTTCCTTCGGTATTCATGAGTTGCATAATCTCATAGTCATAGGAACATGTATAAGTCATGAAGAAAGCAATAGCAATGAACTAAACGATCATAGTGCTAAGCTAACGGATGGGTCTTGTCCATCACATCATTCTCTAATGATGTGACCCCGTTCATCAAATGACAACACATGTCCATGGCTAGGAAATTTAACCATCTTTGATAAACGAGCTAGTCAAGTAGAGGCATACTAGGGACACTCTGTTTTGTCTATGTATTCACACATGTATCAAGTTTACGGTTAATACAATTCTAGCATGACTAATAAACATTTATCATGATATAAGGAAATATAAATAACAAATTAATTATTGCCTCTAGGGCATATTTCCTTCAATCTCCCACTTGCACTAGAGTCAATAATTTAGTTCACATCGCCATGTGATTTAACACCAATAGTTCACATCGTCATGTGATTTCACACTCTATAGCTCACATCGCCATGTGACCAATACCCAAAGGGTTTACTAGAGTCAATAATCTAGTTCACACCTCCATGTGATTAACACCTAAAGACTACTAAGGTGTGATCATGTTTTGCTTGTGAGAGAAGTTTAGTCAACGGGTCTACCACATGCAGATCCGTATGTATTTTGCAAATTTCTATGTCTACAATGCTCTGCACGGAGCTACTTTAGCTAATTTCTCCCACTTTCAATATGTATCCGTATTGTGACTTAGAGTCATCCATATCGGTGTCAAAGCTTGCATCGACGTAACTCTCTACGACGAACTCTTTATCACTTCCATAACCGACAAATATTTCCTTAGTCCTCTAAGGATAATTTTGACCGTTGTCAAGTGATCTACTCCTAGATCAAGATTGTACTCCCTTGCCAAACTCAGGGCAGGGTATACAATAGGTTTGGTACACAACATGGCATACTTTGTAGAACCTATGGTTGAGGCATAGGGAATGACTTTCATTATCTCTCTATCTTCTGCCGTGGTCGGGCTTTGAGTCTTACTCAACTTCACACCTTGTAACACTAGCAAGAACTCTTTCTTTGACTGTTCCATTTTGAACTACTTCAAAAACTTGTCAAGGTATGTACTCATTGAAAAAACTTATCAAGCGTCTTGATCTATCTCTATATATCTTGATGCTCAATATGTAAGCAGCTTCACCGAGGTCTTCCTTTGAAAAACTCCTTTCAGACACTCCTTTATGCATACCAAAAAATTCTACATCATTTCCGATCGACAATATGTCATTCACATATACTTATCAGAAAGGCTGTAGTGCTCCCACTCACTTTCTTGCAAATACATGCTTCACCGCAAGTCTGTATAAAACTATATGCTTCGATCAACTCATCAAAGCGTATATTCCAACTCCGTGATGCTTGCACCAGTTCATAGATGGATTGCTGGAGCTTTGCACACTTTGTTAGCACCTTTAGGATCGACAAAACCTTCTGGTTGCATCATATACAACTCTTCTTTAGGAAATCCATTATGGAATGCAGTTTTGGCATCCATTTTCCCAGATTTCATAAAATGTGACAATTGCTAATATGATTCGGACAGACTTAAGCATCGCTACAAGTGAGAAAATCTCATCGTAGTCAACACCTTGAACTTGTCAAAAACCTTTTTCGACAAGTCCAGCTTTGTAGATAGTAACACTACTATCCATGTCCTTCTTCCTCTTGAAGATCCATTTATTCTCTATGGCTTGCCGATCATCGGGCAAGTCAACCAAAGTCCACACTTTGTTCTCATACATGGATCCCATCTCAGATTTCATGGCCTCAGGCCATTTCACGGAATCTGGGCTCATCATCACTTCCTCATAGTTCGTAGGTTCGTCATGGTTAAGTAACATGACCTCCAGAACAAGATTACTGTACCACTCTGGTGCGGACCGTACTCTGGTTGACCTACGAGGTTCGGTAGTAACTTGATTTGAGGTTTCATGATCATCATCATTAGCTTCCTCACTAATTGGTGTAGGAATCACTCGAACTGATTTATGTGATGAACTACTTTCCAATTCGGGAGAAGGTACAATTACCTCTTCAAGTTCTACTTTCCTCCCACTCACTTCTTTCGAGAGAAACTCCTTCTCTAGAAAGTATCCATTTTTTGCAACGAATATCTTGCCTTCGGATCTGTGACAGAAGGTGTACCCAACAGTTTCCTTTGGGTATCCTATAAAGACGCATTTCTCCGATCTGGGTTTGAGCTTATCAGGTTGAAACTTTTTCACATAAGCATCGCCGCCTCAAACTTTAAGAAACAACAACTTAGGTTTCTTGCCAAACCACAGTTCATATGGTGTCGTATCAACGGATTTAGATGGTGCCCTTTTTTAACGTGAATGCAGTTGTCCCTAATGCATAACCTCAAAACGATAGTGGTAAATCGGTAAGAGACAACATAGATCGGACCATATCTAATAAAGTATAGTTATGACGTTCGGACACACCATTACGCTGTGGTGTTCCAGGTGGCGTGAGTTGCGAAACTATTCCACATTGTTTCAAATGAAGACCAAACTCGTAACTCAAATATTCTTCTCCGCGATCAGATCATAGAAACTTTATTTTCTTGCTACGATGATTTTCCACTTCACTCTGAAATTTGTTGAACTTTTCAAATGCTTCAGACATATGTTTCATCAAGTAGATATACCCATATCTGCTCAAATCATCTGTGAAGGTCAGAAAATAACGATACCCGCTGCGAGCCTCAATACTCACGGGACCGCATACATTAGTATGTATTATTTCCAATAAGTCAGATGCTTGCTCCATTGTTCCGGAGAACGGAGTCTTAGCCTCAATACTCATGGGACCGCATACATTAGTGTGTATTATTTCCAATAAGTCAGATGCTTGCTCCATTGTTCCGGAGAACGGAGTCTTAGTCATCTTGCCCATGAGGCATGGTTCACAAACATCAAGTGATTCCAAAAGCCCATCAGCATGGAATTTCTTCATGCGCTTTACACCAATATGACCTAAACGGCAGTGCCACAAATAAGTTGCACTATCATTATTAACTTTGCATCTTTTGGCTTCAATATTTATGAATATGTGTATCACTACGATCGAGATTCAATAAACCATTTATATTGAGTGTATGACCATAGAAGGTTTTATTCATGTAAATAGAACAACAATTATTCTTTGACTTAAATGAATAACCGTAATGCAATAAACATGATCCAATCATATTCATGCTCAACGCAAACACCAAAAAACATTTATTTTAGGTTCAACACTAATCCCGAAGGTAAAGGGAATGTGCGATGGTGATATTATCAACCTTGGAATCACTTCCAACACACATCATCACCTCGCCCTTAACTAGTCTCTGTTTATTTTGCAACTCCCGTTTCGAGTTACTACTCTTAGCAACTGAACCAGTATCAAATACCGAGGGGTTGCTATAAACACTAGTAAAGTACACATCAATAACATGTATATCCAATATACCTTTGTTCACTTTGCCATCCTTCTTATCCGCCAAGTATCTAGGGCAGTTCCACTTCCAGTGACCATTTCCTTTGCAGTAGAAGCACTCAGTTTCAGGCTTGGGTCTAGCTTTGGGCTTCTTCATGGGAGTGGCAACTTGCTTGCCATTCTGCCCTTTTACTTGAAACTAGCGGTCTTGTCAACCATCAACACTTGATGCTTTTTCTTGATTTCTACCTTCGCCGATTTCAGCATCGCGAAGAGCTTGGGAATCGTTTCCGTTATCCCTTGCATATTATAGTTCATCATGGAGTTCTAGTAACTTGGTGATAGTGACTAGAGAACTCTGCCAATCACTATTTTATCTGAAAGATTAACTCCCACTTGATTCAAGCGATTGTAGTACTCAGACATTTTGAGCACATGTTCACTAGTTGAGCTATTCTCCTCCATCTTGTAGGCTAAGTACTTTGTCAGAGGTCACATACCTCTCGACTCGGGCATGAGTCTGAAATACCGATTCCAGCTCTTGGAACATCTCATATGCTCCGTGGTGTTCAAATTGTTTTTGAAATCCCGGTTCTAAGCCGTAAATCATGGTGCACTAAACTATGAAGTAGTCATCATACCGAGCTTTGTCAAACGTTCATAACATCTCAGATTCTGCTCTCGCAATAGGTCCATCACCTAGCGGTGCATCAAGGACATAATTCTTCCAGGCAGCAATGAGGATAATCCTCGATCACGGACCAAGTCCGCATCATTGCTACTATCATCTTTCAACTTATTTTTCTCTAGGAACATATAAAAAATAAACGGGAGCTACATCGCGAGCTATTGATCTACAACATAGTTATGCAAATACTATCAGGACTAAGTTCATGATAAATTAAAGTTCAATTTAATCATATTACTTAAGAACTCCCACTTAGATAGACATCCCTCTAGTTATCTAAATGATCACATGATCCATATCAACTAAACCATCTACGATCATCACGTAAGATGGAGTAGTTTTCAATGGTGAACATCACTATGTTGATCATATCTACTATATGATTCACGCTCGACCTTTCGTTCTCAGTGTTCCGAGGCCATATCTGCATATGCTAGGCTCGTCAAGTTTAACCCGAGTATTCTGCATGTGCAAAATTGGCATGCACCCGTTGTATGTGAACGTAGAGCTTATCACACCCGATCATCACGTGGTGTCTCAGCTGACGGTGTCCTGGACTAGGGGGTACTCACCACGTCGTCTCCCGGTCTGTTAGATTGGGCCGAGGACTCCCATGGTCGTTTACTAATGGGCCAGTTCGGACAGCTGCCGCATACAAGGAAGATTCCACAAGACTTGGTGATCAAGACAAGGACTCCTCCCCACCGGCGTATTCGGCTAGGACTCTTGTTATCCTAGGCCTCTGGTGCATTATATAAACCGAGGCAGACTAGTCGATAGAGATAACAACAATCATAATCATAGGCTAGCTTCTAGGGTTTAGCCTCTATGATCTCGTGGTAGATCAAGTCTTGTAATACTCATATCATCAAGATCAATCAAGCAGGAAGTAGGGTATTACCTCCATAGAGAGGGCCCGAACACAGGTAAACATCGTGTCCCCGCCTCCTGTTACCATCGATCCTAGATGCATAGTTCGGGACCCCCTACCCGAGATCCGCCGGTTTTGACACCGACATTGATACTTTCATTGAGAGTTCCGCTGTGTGATCGGCAAAAGGATCAATGGCTCGACTGCAGATCAACTGCGACGTCGGCTTCTTCGTCACCGGCTCGGCTGGTCACCTTGGCTGGACCGAGGACTGCGCCCTACCTCTGATTGTCATGTTCAGATGAGGTCCTTCATCAACATCAACACCGTTCTCTATCAAGATCATGGAGGAATCATCCAGGGAGCCCGGGGGCTCAACATCAACATTGCCCTCGGGCGACCGTGCTATTTTTCTGGACAGCGAACTTGTATCTGCCGCCACCGCCTCCTCAAGTGTCGTTTTAATGATTGCTTCGATGAAATTGTGCGGAATTGAGTCTACAACAACCCTGGAAAATTTCTTCGAGTTCCGATGGAGGAATCTCTGACAATCCACGATATACCGGAGCCCTGTCAAATCTAGACGGGAATCTGGACGAGTTTAGGGCGTGATGTCCAGCTTCTAGCTCGGACGTCCTTTGGAAGACCCAACCATTGATCGGCTGCAGAATTCCTATATCTACCACCCCTCAAAATTTCAGCTCGATCCGACCGTCCAAACTCCAGGAACCTTCCAATTAGTGCATCACTTTTCGGATCTGTTTTCTGCGCGAGAACGAATCCAACACGAATTCATCTTTTTTATGAACGGGATTTCAGACATCCTTTTTGAAGGAAGTTTTGTATGGGGTATTGTGTTTTGTTTCCAAACACATCCCGGTAATTTTCAAGTCTTTTCCAATATGATCTTCACTATCGCGATGGTGTCAAACTAGCCCGACAACGTTGCTCTACGGCTGCCGACCTGCGCTAGACACGTTGTCACTTTATTGAGCCGAGCTCAACTTCTTCGGATCATCATCTCAGCAAGCCGAACAAGAGTTCGGCATCGCGAAGGATAAATCACCACCAACATCGCCGCCCCACGGATTACACGGAGCGGGCACACCGGCATCGCCGCATGGTTACTTCATCAAGCCGGCATTGACCACGTCACGACCTGCATCGGCGGGGCCGCACTATTGCTCCTTCAAGCCGGTGTCCATCACGTCGACCTACTTTGACTCATCGGCTGACATCGAGGCTTCGACATCTCGGCCTGACTGGGGGCTTCACCATCTCTTCGTCAACCTACTCCGGAGACTTTGGCGTCACTAGCCGACCAGCTCCGTCACGTTAGCTGGACCGAGGGATTTGCCTCGGCGAGCCAACCTTTGCCAGCATCGCCATGCCGTCGCTTTATCGCCCGTCAAGCAATGGGCGTGCGGATCGAGTCCAAATTTTTGGAATCACCTTTCTTCGGATTGCGACAACAAATAAACCAGGTGCTATTAATCCTAGTATTTTTTGCTTGTTTGGGTTCATTTTTCCCAAGGAATTATTACTCTGGTTTGTCCATCATATGTACGCAGGTCTATCAAATGGCGGCCACATTAACGAGGTCGCATGGTGGTTCGGTCAGTTTCTATACAAAGCCCGGCGAACGCCGCATCCGGAACTCGGACCTACCTGTGAATTCAGGCTTTGCCACGCCTTTACCGCATCACGCCGACACCCTGCATCGACATTGACTTCAGCGCGAGGCCATATTTCTTTTATTACTCACTTTGCATAAATTATTTATTATGCAACGATTTTATTATTATTATTACTAATATCTCCGGTTTGCACTATTTTTTGTGCATAGGAAAATGATCCGGGTTGGGCAGTATCGTCAACTCGGCGTACTGACATACCACGTCACCTCAGCTGGACGGGGGGCTTCGTAAACGCTTCATTACCCCATGCCAGGGACTTAGGCATCACTCTACCGGCCTGCATTGACCGTGCTATGTCACCACTTCGGAGTGCCGAGCTCTTCGCTCCGCCACCTCGGGACCGGCTTGGGGGATGTAACCTTGTCCCGCGCCAAGCTCGGACCGCGTCATCAATACCGAACACATTAACCAGCTAAGTTGCCTTCATGCTCAAAGTTTTAAATTTTTAACTTGTGCTTGGTTCGACCAAGCATTATACTTTTTTGGCAAAAAGTTGTTTGTGAAAAAATTCCTTGTCATAACCTTGTTTGTGACACACAAATTCAAATACCAAGTTCACTTGGGGGCTTCCTTCATGAAGCCTTTCCTCCATGAAGCCTTTCCTCTTGCATATGATTATACTTGTACGGCTTCGTTCCTTGTTCGTGTATTACGCCACAATATGCACCATATTGACTTAAGCGATTTGCAAACTGGGTTGCATGGCTCCTGTGCTTACCCCTACGTTCCCGATTGTTCGTCTAGCACTACAAAAAAAAGACACATCCATGACATTTTGGGCCGAACGAAATTTTTTTCTGTCATACATATGACACTTCTATGACGATAATTGTGACAAAACCCGGTATCATCATAGATGTGGTGGGCTCCTTGTTCTATGACAAAAAATCATGATGTAAAATGGGCTTTTCGTCACGGTGGGCCGGAGACGCTGCTGCTTGACGTTCTTTGGGCCGTCCTTGACGGAAAAAACCGTGGTAGAAGCGAGGGGAGGAAAATTTCGGGAGTTCCCGTTACGGTGGGAGGTCGGGGTCGAAGCGATGCATCGCTTTCTCAGACACGACGCTGCTGGTGTGCGAGGCATTGGCTCTAATCGAACCCGAGCAAGGCATTGGGCTCTAATCGAACCCGAGTGATTGCACCGCAGTTACGCTGCATCGAACCCGAGCGATCGATTAATGGCTGTTAACTGAAATCGATCGAGTGATTCCTTCGCTACTGCTGCTAACTGAAGCCGATCGATGCTGCCTCTAGGATGAACAGTGAGTGTTGCGGGGGGGGGAGGGGGGGGGTTGGATGAACAGTGAGCGGTGGCGTTGCCTCTGGATGAACAGTACCTAGTGGTGTGGTGGAGGGCTGGATGAGCTGTAGACGGTGGAGGGGTGGTTGAACAGGACCCCGTGGTGTGGAGGGCTGGATGAACAATAGACGGTGGAGGGGTGCCTGTGGAGGGGTTGTTGAACAGTAGCCGGTGGAGTAGCGCGCGGTGGAGGCTGGATGAACAGGAGCCCGTGGAGGCTGGAGGAGGTCGACGGTAGCCCGTGGAGGCTGGAGGAGGTCGACGGTGGAGATGAACAGTATCCCGTGGAGTCCCGATTTTGCAAGACGCCACACCTCCCGATGAACAGGACCCTGTTTCGATCAGGGAGGTCGGTTTCATTCGCTTTGGCAGACGCCACACCCTCCCGATCAACATGACCCCGTTTCGACCGTAGGGAGGTCCGCTTCTCCGCTTTGGCGGTACGCCACACCCTCCCGATCAACAGGACCTGCTTTCAACGTAGGGAGGTATGTTTCCTCTCACAGCGGCACGCCAGGCCTCGTTTCCATCGCCTGTTCCGTCCAAGCCCTCCCGATGAATACGACCACGCATTCCGATCCGACCTAGCCGGTTGGCTCCCACGCGTTCCGTTGCCTCCCCATGAACACGATGCATTCCGTTGCCTCCCCATAAACACGACGCATTCCGTTGCCTCCCCATGAACACGACGACGACGCTGTTTCTCTGTTCCGACCCAGCCATGTACACGAGCCCTCGCCGTACGTATGCGCGAGTAGGCGTTTGAGACCCCGCCCGTATGTACACATACGTGGCCGTATTTTCTTTCTTGCACCCTGGCCGTTGTACATACGTGTACATGCTACATGCGCGCCTCTACTACGACACGTGCGCACCTCTACATCCACCAGTATATATGTACGTACACGTTCGCGACCAGAATGACACCCGGCTGTCAGGCACTTCCTTGCCTGCAAAGATGTAGCTGGTGGGTCCCAGCAGTCATGGGGGCGAATCGTTTTGGGTTTTTTTTTTGCCCGGACGCACTTCCTTGCGTGCGAAGATGTAGCTGGTGGGTCCCAGCAGTCAGGGGGGCGAATCGTTTTTTTTTTTCCCGGACGCACTTCCTTGCGTGCGAAGGTGTAGCTGGTGGGTCCCAGCAGTCAGGAGGGAAATGTTTTTTCACAAAATACGGTGGCCCGTCCGTGGGTCCTCGCTATCGTGGAGGAATCATTATTTTCCGCGTAATAAGGAGGCACTTCCTTGCTGCGGCCGTGGACCCAAATTGTCAGCCTCTCCACGTATAGTCCACGTCCGATGGAAGTCGTTCCTTGACCACGTTGACAACGCCGCGCCGAGAGCACCAGGGCGGTGGACGACGGCGAGGCCTAGGAAGGGGACGACGCGGGGCCGGTGAAGACGCGGCAGTGGATGCCCACGCGGAGAGGAGTATGAGGGTTCACCTGCTCGGGCTGCGGTGTGAGGTTGCCGCCGCCGCAGGCTCGCCAGCGGTGGGAATAGTAGGGGGCAGTGAGGCCTCCGCAGCAGCACAGCCGGCCACGAGAGGCAGGAGCAGGCGGCACGACCGGCGCTGCTTTGGGCGGCTGGAGCAAGAAGGCCAGAGGTTGAAGAAGTACTACAGCCGTTGGATGGACATCATACGGTCACTGGAGCTAGAATCGCTCATATTGACTAAGTTGACAAAGCCCTCCGTCCCCGTCAACTTAGTAGGCCCACAAGTCAGCCTCCCACCAAGGTGGGTCCCAGCTAGCTGGGGGAGTATTCATTTTTTGTGTGTAATAAAGAGGCACTTCCGGTGGGTCCGAGCTGACAGCGGGGGGAACGTTTTTTTCGCGAAATACGGTGGCCCGTCCGGTGGGTCCCAGCAGTCTGGGGGAAACGTTTGTTCGCGAAATAAGGTGGCCCTTCCGGTGGGTCCCTGCTGTAAGGTGGAGGAATAATTATTTTGCGCGTAATAAGGAGGCACTTCCTTGGGGCCGCCGTGGACCCAGCTGTCAGCCTCTCCATGTACAGTACTCTTCCGATGGAAGTCGCTCGTTGACCACGTTGACCACGCCGCGCCGAGAGCACCAGGGCGGTGAACGACGGCGACGCCTAGGAATGGGACGACACGGAGCCGGGGATGACGCAGTAGTGGAAGCCCGCACGGAGAGGAGTACGAGGGTTCACTAGTTCGGCTGCGGTGTGAGGCTGCCGTCGCCGCAGAAAAACAGGGGGTGTGGGTGAGTGGAGGGATGGCCTGGCCAGCGGTGGGAGTAGTATGGGGGCGGTGAGGCCTCCGCGACAGCACAGCCGGCCATGGGAGGCAGGAGCAGGCGGCACGACCGGCGCTGCTTTGGGCGGCTGGACCAAGAAGACCAGAGGTTGAAGAAGCACTACGGCCGTTGGATGGACATCGTACGGTCACTGAAGATAGAATCGTTTATATTGACTAAGTTGACAAAGCCCTTGGTACGCTCCAACTTAGTAGGCCCGATTCAGCCTCCGAAACGGTGCGCCAGATGTCGTGGGAGGAATCATTTTTTGGGCGGCCGAAGCTAAGAATATCCGAGATTGAAGAAGAAGCACGACATTCGTTGGATAGACATCCAACGGCCACTGCTGCTAGAACCGTGTGTTGACTATAATAGGTTGACAAAGCCTTGCATACGCGTCAACTTATTTTTTTAGGGGACGCGTCACTTAGTAGGCTCACAAGTGTGTGGCAGAGAACTTATAGCCCATTTGCGTTTTGTAAGAATGTACAGCCAATTCTTGAATTCTAATGAAATTTACAACAACCCATTTACAGTTTGTTAAAAGTACAGCCCATTTTCTAGCTAGGACAACAATTAATAATTTCAACCAACCGTTGAAGACAGAATTCAATAAAATTTCCCACATTTTGATGGGATCCGAAATATTTTTATCCCGAAATTTCTAGTCAGATTAAATAGAAATTTGTATTACGTAAAAATCCATCGAAACATTCTTGGCCACAAGAACAATGAAAATTTAAGATTTTCAAAATCCATAAATAATATTTTATAAACTAATTTCGTGTTTGATGCATTTTTTTATAGTTACTACCCAGTTTTTATAATTACATCCCATTTATTATTTTTAAAGCCCATTTTCCTGTTAAGCCTAATGCATCCCTCCTAGGAAATATTTGCAGCAATGGGGAGAATAACAAGTTGACCTTGCCTCGGGTATTCCTCAAAAGACGATAGCTGGGCTAGCCATTTTCATCTTGAAAAATTAGTATCTGGCTGGATATCTGGTTTGGGCTAGACGGGCCACAGCCCGCCAGCTTAATACCCCCGCTCTCCTCTGAACAACAACGAAATCATCACCAAGAAAAACTCTACAGTGCTCACACCTCAAAAACACAAATAGTGCTCGAG
Source organism: Aegilops bicornis (assembly GCA_021605145.1). Taxonomy (NCBI): domain Eukaryota; kingdom Viridiplantae; phylum Streptophyta; class Magnoliopsida; order Poales; family Poaceae; genus Aegilops; species Aegilops bicornis. Next base: position 470,550,514 of record CM038670.1, on the reverse strand, counting down.
CTGCTTGGTCCCAGCTGTCGGCTGCACCTTATGCAATTCTCTCGTTTATATTGACTACATAGGTTGACAATGGTGTGGGACCGTGATGTTAGGAAACCAGGAGAAAGCAAAAAAAATAGTTGTACATAATAAGTGGGCACTTGCGTACGTACGGCTATGGCCCTAGTGGGTCCCTAGTGTCATCCAGTCAAAATAAAGTCATCTCTTGAATCCTCATGTTCGTTGACCATGTTAACAATGCTCGGCGCCACGGCGCAGCGAATAACCTCGAAGGACAACAGAGAGGGCCTCGTGGCCCTCACGGAGGTCTCGACATAGCCACGCCGCTCATTCAGGAAGCCAGGATCATCGGACACCTATGAGCACCTTCGAGAAACTGAGACGGCATGAAACGGTAGGGCCGCGCTTGGGAGCTCTGGTTTATTTCAAACCTGTATTAACATACAAGTGTAATTTACTCGTCATCGGAAACAACGCGTAAAATACAGGCGTAATGAAACCGAGGGCCCGAGGTCTGTAAGTAAAACCGGCGGGTTACACGTGTAATTTGAGAGACCAGTGTATATTACGAGCACTGCTATATGGACGACATTACCAGACGATACATGCACGACATGCGTATCATGCCATCCATGGGCAAGGCTGAAACAACAACTAACGGCTGGATTAGCAATCGTCCGAGTGTCGTTCAGCGATTTTATCGTGTGTGAAGTACTTCTGATATTTTACTAGTCAAAATCGAAGCAACGAAAGGTATAAGGGAAACAATTACTGATTAATAACGGTTGATGACTTGTACTCCCAGAAGAAAAACATCTATTGATCTACCTTATCTTAATGGGAAACAAAGCAGGAGAGTAGCAATTCTCAATCAGTGTGATTCATTCATATTAAATTAGACATTATCTTAACAATGCCTTGTTTCAACATGTATAAAGAACGAAAAAGCAGAAAAGTATCATTCCTAAAACAATGCGACTGATTCATTTTAACAGAGACATTATCTTAACAATACCTTGGTTAAACATGTAGAAAGAACTACAAAGCAGGATAGTACCATTCCTAACAAGTGTTGCAGTTTTGAACTAAGATTCAATAGTTAATTAATTCGAGAGTGGCATTGCTTAATTTTACCAAATGCATTAGATTAACGAAAAGCATAAACAGTTCCAGGGGAGAGTGGCACAACAACAGTATGTGCTTCCATCTACTTATAAAGGGGGTGATGCAGAGTTTGTTGTAACAAAGCAACAAGCATCATGTCTGGGTTGGTCCCATTTTTGTTCACTACTTAATGTGAAAAGACAGCAATACAATAGCTTCAATTCAACATTTATTTAAAACAGTACTAATACAAGTAGCACAACATCTCAAAGCACACTGCACAATCATGTGGATGAAGGCCTGTACTGACCTTTCATGAGACCACCAGGATAAAATACGAATCTGCCAACACGAATAGGAAATCCAATCTCGTTTTGTTGTAACAAAGCAACAAGCATCATGTCTGGGTTGGTCCCATTTTTGTTCACTACTTAATGTGAAAAGACAGCAATACAATAGCTTCAATTCAACATTTATTTAAAACAGTACCAATACAAGTAGCACAACATCTCAAAGCACACTGCACAATCATGTGGATGAAGGCCCCAGATCTTGACCTTTCATGAGACCACCAGGATAAAATACGAATCTGCCAACACGAATAGGAAATCCAATCTCGCTTTGTGCGGTTGCAATCAAATCAAGCAAAGTGTTTCGCGTAGCGAAGCAAAATGTCGCAATAGCAACAAGTTGAATAGATATCCCTGTTTAAATAGAGGCAAAAAAGGAATTAATTACTGGCTAATAAAGGAGGATGAAACATGCGGCCACAAAAATGGTAATCCCGCCAATCCCCAACAAGTGTTGCAGTTTTGAAATAAGATTCGGTAGTTAATTCTGAGAGTGGCATCAATTCTTGGCTTATAAAGGGGTGATGCTGAATTTGTTGTAACAAAGCAACAAGCATCATGTCTGGGTTGGTCCCATTTTGGTTCACTACTTAATGGGAAAAGACAACAATACAATAGCTTCAATTCAACATTTATTTAAAACAGTACCAAAACAAGTAGCACAACATCTCAAAGCACACTGCACATCATGTGGATGAGACCAAGATTTGAAACAACTCGCCATGAAGACTGGAAACAAATCTCAATCTCCTTTTGTGAAGTTCCACAAAAGTTAAGCAAAGTCACTGTTGTGACATTCAAGTTGAACTACACAAAACACTCTTAAAACATAAATGTTTCGAGTAGCGAAGCAAAATGTCGCAATAGCAACAAGTTGAATCGATACCCCTGTTTTAACAGAGGCAAAAAAGGAAACAATTACTTGCCGATAAAGGAGGATGAAACAAAAGGTGACAGAAAGAAGCATCTAACTTATCTTGGATGGAAAACAAAGTAGGATAGTAGCATTTCTAAAACGGTTGCATTGATTCATATTAACAGAGACATTATCTTGAAACAACATTCGTTAAAAAATGTAATGTACTTTTAACAGTGGCATTGCTTCAATTTTCCGGCGGCATTCTTAGATTAACAACAGCAAAATAGCTGTATGGGACATGCCAGCACCATGTGTGTCCACACATATAAATGGGTGATGCAGAGTATGTAGCCAAGCAACATATATGCGTTGGTCCCATATTTGTTCTCTTTGAACCTTTTCCTAAGTGAGGGCAGCAAATCTAGTCCTGCACAAACTACCCGACCCCCCAGTTTCTTTCCCTTTTCAACAATGAGATCGGTTCCTTACAGATGTGTGTACTGGGTTACCCCCCTTTTCCCTTTTCGACCTACAAAGCGGCTGGATAGCCAGTCTATACTACTTTCCGCACCTCCTTTCCTCATTAAACCACGTCCTAGATTCTTGCTCCAGCCCACCGCACCCTTCTTTCCTCTTTGAACCAAGATCTAGATTCGACGACAGATCGAAAAAGATCCACATGCAGCTAGAGCAACGATGGTTTCAAAGAAACTTATAGCTTAGGGTCGTCGGGATGTGGCATGGCGTGCGGCGGGAGGCCGGATCTGCCCACACTACATACGGCAGCGAGGAAGAAGGGGTCGGTGGCCCTCCCAAGACAAAGGCTGGGTGAAAGAGAACAAGAGCCGGGCAAGTGGATTGCCTCCCTCGAAGGCGATAGAGTGAACGCTGCACCTCCTCCCCTTCCCGTGCGACGGGATACGGACGCCTCCTTCACCGGGGCCAGAGGGGGAGAGAGAGACAAGAGGCCAACGCAGTCTTGTTTAGATCTGGTGAAGAGAGCGTGAGAGACTGTGAATATAGCAAACACTAGCAAATGAACGCTGAGCCTCCAGCGTGTAACATATATGTAGTGCGGCGAGCGTGTGGAGAGTGCAAACCCTAGCGAACAAGCGCTGAGGCTCCCGCTTATATATATACTACTGTAGTACGAACTGAGCTCCGGTGCCTTCACTGCACCTGCTTTTGGCTGTATGACAGGTGAGCCAGCCACATTTTGGGCCCACCTGTCATAAACCCAAAGGCAGGTGCACTAAGTCAATGAAGCCGCGTCCATATAGTACTCTTGTGTATACGACTAATATATACTAGTGGAGTGGTTTTCTTATTCTCTCCATAACAATCGTTTTAAATTTTATACACAGAAATATTAACGTACAACAACTCTTGTTTGCGCACGTCCGGACCGCTGCCACGACCGGTCCTGACCAACCCGAACCCTCTTCATCACCCGCGCGTGCTTCCCGCCAAACGGTCAAGGCCGCATTCATGCCCGCCAGAGCGGACGCGACCTCTCACCGGGCGCTGCATTGAAGCGGGCGCTACAAGAGAGCGTCGCCGCGCCGCTCCGGTGCATGCGGCTGCTCCGCGTTCAAAGGTCGCAATAGCCGGCTACAACATGCATGTAAAAAGTTCTTGGGAGTCCGTGCTATAGCTAGCTGTCCCCCAACTGGTCAATCATTTCCAGTAGTGCTAGTACTCCATGGCGCGATCCATCGACAAGCAGGCGAGAAAGTTATCGTATACTCGGTTTGCGGTGAGTGGCATGCCGAGCGACCGTGTGGGGTCGAGCCGTGGAGGAGGGTGAGACACGAACATGATAGACGTGATTTAAACGTTGGTTTTGCTTGATGGCGTGATCCAACGAAACGAAACGTTGGTTTCTCTCCGTTTCCATTTTTTCTTCGGAAAAACGGAAACTTTCCACTCCATTTTCATTCCTATTCCAAGGTTGCCCCGTTACAACATTCCATCAAATACAAAGGAAAACTAACACACATGTCGATGCATCTCAATGATTCACAGATCATAGCCAATATTTACTTCACAACTAAAGAAAAAAGTTTTGAGAGCGTGTACGAAAGAAAAACTACTGATGGGGTCACTACGACTTAAACCCTAAACTCTAAACATGATTTAATTCCCTGGCCAGGTAGAACCTGTCGAAGGAAAGACGACTGGCACACTCGGATCATACGATGCTTTTGTGCGGTTCCACTAAAATCGACATGAGCATCCCTGATGGCAAAGATATTGAAGAAGTGTGATTAGAATAATAGTACTGGCACTAGTTCATGAGACATAAACTCAATCACAAGTAGAAGCCGGTAGAAGTAGAGAAAGATCGACATGGAGATGGAGCTACGGCAGTGGAGCAAGCCGGCTCCAAAAGGAAGATGGACTACCTGGGACATCGGGCTGTAGCTAGAAGGGCGGTTGGGACGCGGCATCGGCCCATACCGTGGTGACCCCTGATTGGGACGCACCAACTGTGGGTTTTCTCCCTCGCCGATGTCGACCGCGTCTACGCAGAACATTGTTCCCTTCCCCCAGCTGCGGAATCAGGCACGTCGTTCTATGCTTGTGAAGAGAGCAACTTAGCAAGCAGTCTTGTAGCTTAGGCTCCTGCTAGTGTATATATAGTGGTTTTCTTTTTCTCTCCATATCAACCATTTCATATTGCGTACGTGTCATTCAAGAGTGAAATGATGGTTGCTTCTTCTGACTAACTTAATGTGTGATTTGACCGCTCTTTAGTGGCCCCTACGTACTCCCCTACGTGTATGCAACAAATACACGCATACACATGGACGCAAAAACGCACGCGACGCCCTAATGCATGCATGTCCGAGCACACGACGGAACACACACGGTCACGCTAAGTGCTCAACCTACACGTGCATGCACGCACATACTCAGTCAGGGTGAGCTAGTGACGTATAAACACCGGAATATATATATATATAGCGCAATGAGCGTATTATGAAGTCCACTAACCGTACTTTTACAAATATAAGTGACAGGCAGTGTATTTATCTCGTTTGAAATTAAGCCATATTAACCGGAGAGGAGGCAGTATGGACTAGCATTACTTTGTTGTGTCCCGTCAACTTGCCGAACGAGGAGAAGGTTGCAGGGTGGGAGAAGCTTGCGCGCGGTGGATCGCAGGACAAGGAGAAACTTTTGACTAATGCAAGCTCTCCCTCGCTCAGGCGGTGGACGTGCAACAGTTAATTCGGTGTCAGAATCCCAGAAGCATACACTATACTACTAGTGCTACTATGGTTCGACTTCCCGAAAAGGCGAACAGCCAAGCACAAAGTTTACTAGTACTAGTACTACTACTATAGTCAATAAAGGTACGTACTATACTAGTACTAGGAACCGGATGGAGGAGCATCTGCACTCTTATTATAATTTTAAAATGTGATAAAGCAATCTTCAACACATTTGGTTCTCTTCGAGGGTTCTCGCATGTGATAATGGAAGTTGATTGCATGGAGCACTCGCCACAATTCTCGCTTAATTCTGGCTCATATCATGTTACAAATAGTAGCGCTTCGGTAATATTTCCTCTTTTTGTTATTCAGCATGTAAACAGGTCAAGAAACCTTGCGGCGCATCTTCGGCGAACCGTGCTTGCTGCACTTTGAATGTGGCCGGAGCTGGCTTGATGAAACACCTCACTTCCTACTTTTTTTTATGGGTACCTTGCTTCCTAGTGACCAGTGTCTTGGCTGATCGTCCTAAGAATGCTTATATATGAATAAAGCTCTCTCATTTACCCGCAAAAATGATTAAGCCATATTAACCGGAAAGGAGGGAGTATGGACTAGCACTACTTTTTGGTGTGTCCCGTCAACTCGCAGAACGAGGAGAAGCTTGCAGGACAAGGTGAAGCTCGCTTACGCCTTTTGACTAATGCAACCTACCCTCGGTGAACATGCATCAGTCCATTCAATGTCAGATTGCCAGAGGCATACGCTGTAGTACCCAACATGCGGAGTACCATCATTGTTCGACTTCACGAAGAGGCGAAGAGCCAAGCGCAGTAGTACGAGTAGTACTACTACTAGAACCGCATGGTGGAGCGTCTGTACTCTTATTTTTTTATCTCTGATAAAGTACACGTTTATTCCGGAGAAGGGCGGAAAACGGCAGCCCAACATGTAATGAATAATATCGATCAACCAACCATGCTCGAATATATCTTGGCCTCCGTGCGAGCCCGGTTGTGTGTTCTCACTCCTCGTCTCTCTCAAGGAACGGCGGGTTGGCTCTTTGTCGTCAATTGAGATCAGTTTGCTCACACTCCTGTCCCACATGTCAGTGATATGCCAAGAGGAGGTGTGTTGACCGACCGCCATACGCTGCATTTGGTTTTGCACCTTCATACTACTCCTCCCTCCGTCCACAGTTTACAGGCGTGCTTCATTATGATGCATTTCTCTCAATGCATTTCCACCACCGAGAGAGACTTTAGACGCGTTTGGTTTAATGCTCAATTAATTAGGGCGTGGTAACCGCAATCAAGTCCACATTTTTCTCTCCATGTACTGTACTACTACGGAGTGGAGTAAGTGCATGCATGTGTGTACCCGGGGTGTAAGCGCTGCATGCATGTGTGTACGATGTGCTATAACTACCAATGCTATTTTTCAGGCCGGTCGCTAGTCGCCTTGGTCCCACAGATTTTTTTTCTTTTTTCTAAAGCGCGTTGTATAAACAGTGACGGATGGAGTAGTATGAGCGGATTCAAAGAAGAGCGCATCGATGGTTGCTTCTTCAGAGCAACTTACAAAGGGGAAAGGTGGGGCTTATGATTTGACTGCTCATTACTCACTATTAATGCGGCGCAACGACCGGGCTGAGTCTCCCATGCGGTTGTGCACTACCCCCTCGGTTCTTAAATATACTCCGGAGTATATTTGTCTTTCTAGAGATTTCAACGAGTGACTACTCAAATATTTGTCTTTTAGAGATTTCAAATGGACTGGCACATACGGATGTATATATACATATTTTAGAGTGTAGATTCACTCATTTTGCTCCGTATCTACTCACTTGTTGAAAACTCTAGAAAGACGAATAGAATATTTAGGAACGGAGGGAGTACACATATGAAGCAAAATGAGTGAATCTACACTCTAAAATATGCCCGTTTGAAATTTGTAAAAAGACAAATATTTAGGAACGAAGGAGTATAATTTTGTGCATGGCACATGGACCGGATGATGAAGAGGCTTCTGGCAATGCTATCAAGCTTCCATCATTTGTTTACATAATTGACGTACTATACAAATAATTTTCCAGTGACATGAAATTGTACAATGGTGTGAGCTTTCAGCTTTTGTTTCGCATGTCTTGCCATCGATGCTCTTTCGGAAACAATAAAAAACTAACTTCCTTGCTAATGCATGTCAATTATTAGCATATTAGAGCTAATAATTACATCACAACTGAAGACATAGTTGTGAAAAGGTGTTAAATTAAAATTGATGCATGCTTTCATTGGCAGCAACGTCCCCCCAGCTCTGTCTAAATCAACAAGGCATGTTGGGAAAAAATAGCTGTCTGGAGGATGCAACATTCCAATCATTTTGTGCAGTTCCACTAAAATAGAGCTGAGCGTCCCTGTTCCAAAGATATTAAGTGTGATTACGATAATAGAGGACTGTTGATGAAACAATAAACACACAAATAGAAGCCGGTCACCTTTGCAGTCTCTCTTAAGACTAACTAGTTGGAGAAGATTAGGCTCGGAGTTGGATGAGGAGGATAGAGCAAAACCAATCTCCCTTTATGCAACAAGACTGAAATTTAGAGACGCGTTGCCCGTGTGACATTTTTGTACAACCGCACAAAACACTCTTAAGAAAAAGTGATTTGTGCAGTTCACCAAAAGGTCGCAATAGCAACGAGGTGAAATGGATAGCCCTGTTTGCAAAAAAGAGGTAGAAAGGAAACAATTACTGGCCAATAACAGTTGATGACACATGCGACGACAATAAAGAAGCATATTCCTTGTCCTAAGGGAAGATAACAACACGGTTCTGTTTGTCTAAAACGGTGTGAGGACGAGAATGCAATATGGAAAGTACGCTGACGAGCTACGTTTTGGGCAAAGAACTATGGAAGATCCACATGTAGCGACGTGGGAAGACGGGCAGTGGAGCAAGGCCGGAGGGGATACCTGGAGGTCGTCAGGATGTAACTAGATGAGCGGCGGCAGGCCGAATCTGCGAGCAGGTGGCGTAGGCCCTGCCGCGCCGGAGCTTGGTCAGAGAGAACGGCGTGTACCGCAGATCGGGACGTGCTACCTCGGCGCCGTCGAACAGAGAAACGATGCAGTTCCTCCCTTTCCCCCAGCGGACGGGATGCGGCCGGATCAGTGACCAACGGTGAGAGAGAGAGAGGCCACCGCACTCCCTTTCCCCCGGCGGACGGGATGTGGCTGGATCAGTGACCAATGGTGACAGAGAGAGAGGCCACCGCAGCCTTGTGTGAGATACTCTGAAGAGCGTCAAACTAGGCACGCAAGGCTCCATTGTATATAGTGAGCGGACTACCTTTTTCTCCATAAAAATCATTTTATATTCTGTGTACGTGCCATTGAGCGCTATAACTTTATTTAAAAATAATGCGGTAACGCGTCAAGTCGAACTTTGTTTGATGCGGGCGTGGTACACGACCTCCCTAGGTAAACAACCGCCACAAAGCGTTCAAATTAGCACGTGGGCTGCCATTTCATAAAGAAATGAGCTCCACCGTGTACCCGCTGGTGTGGCTGGGCACGAAGCGTGAGTACGTGCACGGTGCACCTATTCTCTTCTTGTATACGTACACCACCTACGTGGGGTTGTGTGAGAGAGATACAAACCTAGAGAGATATAGTGTGTGGGTTCTTGAGAGTTGTTTTTGGGGGGTGGGGTCAATCAAAAAATATAACATATGCAATGTGTGTGAAATAGAGTCCTGGATATAACATATATAGAGAGGGGGCGATCCACGAGAAGAGAGTGGAGGTATCATCGGCTTGATGTGTCCATAGAATCGAAAAGAGGGATGATGTGTGTGTGTGTGTGTGTGTGTATGATCGATAAAGAGTGCCATCAAATTTGTGTGTGCCCACGTCAAAGATATAGAGTGGCGGCCCTCGAACGTGAGAGGGACATGTGCAGTTTGTCTCACTGCATGGATACCTACTGCAGCGCCTTCGACTATCGGTGTGTGGTGGGGGAAGAGGGAGGCCCAATTAACTATAGAGGTACAATGGTTGGTATATGTGTGGAGGAGGAGAGAGGCCTACCTCATGTATTAAGGAGATCGACCGCCTCATGTATTAAGGGAGATCGATCGGCATCCATGCATATGTGCAGAGAGGAATAAGGTTGGGAGAGAGATAAAGCTATATTGTTGGAGGGGTGGTAGTGGAGTTGCTTCTAACAAATGGTGGGATAGGCTTGCTAGACAAGCGGAGGGCACGCCCAATATCAATAAGAGAGGAGATGGCTGCTTGTTATGCGTACGCGTGCGTGTGAGAGACGGGTCAGGAGGCATGCACGAATGATGAGGGGGGATGATGTGGCTGTGGTAAGCAGACATAACTACATAGGAAGATCAATCGCCCTTTGTTAGAGAAAGGAGAGACATAACTTGTGAGGTACGTCGATCGATGGAGGGGTAGTTAAAGTCGATCTAGGTATATGTTGGGAGATCGATCGGTATACATGCATGTGTGTGTTAGAAGCAAATGAGGCACGAGGAGAAGGATAGAGAGAGAGAGAGAGAGAGGGATGCATGTAGGACGTGGTACGAGAGGCATACTATATCGAGCGGGGAGGAGTGTGCGAGTACGAGAATGATGAAAGGAGTGGTGGGAGTGAGGCATGGACGGTGACAAGAGAAGAGGGGAAGCTTGTGTTTGTGCTAGGTACACCTGGCTAGAGAGGCATATCGATCGATGTGCGCCATAAAGAAGGAGCTGGGGGGCCTACACACACCATGGGTGAACGACCTAAAGTGAAAAGACGAATTTGCGCGATGGAGCTAGAGAATGCTGAGGGAGGGTGAGAGGGATGCGGGCGTGTGCATGCACAAGAGAAAGTTAGCGCTAGCTACAAAGATAAGAGGGTTGTGTGGGTGTAAAAGATGAATAGAGATCATATATACTTCATTATAAAAGCGAATTCAGATATTTGAAGAATTTATCATAGTGTTTTAAACCGACGCATGTGTGAATATATATAACGGTGATACACATGGTGTGTTTATGAACATGTTATACTACATTTAATATATTTTATATCTACTCTTATAAAAAAACGGAGTTTTTGATGATGGTGTGCCTGCCATCCTGCATTATAGGTCGTCCGATTTATATCTGGCGGATAGCAAGGAAACTATGATGGTTGAAGTTGGCAACAATCATGATTGTAGATTCTTATTGAAATAGAGAAACGAATTCAAATTTAGTTTGAATTGCAGCGGTAGTATAGACATTTGGAATGCACTAAAATGTTGGTATGAGTAGGTTACATGCATTATACAGCAAGCGACAAAATTTAATCGGACATAACATGGATTCATACTCCCTCCTTCCATCTATATAGAGCGTAATGAGATCTTTAAGACCGCCTTTGACTATTGACAAGATTAATAGTACATGACATGCACAATGTGAAAATTATATCATTGAAAGAACCTTTCACAGACGAAGTTAACGGTGTGCTTTGTGTAAGTTGCATGTTCATATATCATTGCTCTAATATTTGGTCAAAGTTAGCATCGAAAAACGCATTAGGCCCTATATAGATGGAAGGAGGGAGTAGCTTTGAACAGCATTTGTATAGTAAAACGAGGCAAGAATCTCTCTTTGTGTGGTGTGAATAGTTTTATTTTTTTCGTTTTCTTTTTGGTTGAGGGAAGTGCGAATTGATTTGGTACGTACAAGTACAATATTACTACACGTTAGGCTTGTCCCTAAAATTCAACCCTCGTCTTGTTATATCCCGAAAATTCAGATATCGTGCTCCCAAAACTGGCGCCTTCACAACCCGCGCCTTGCTATCCCAAAATTACATGTAGGATCATAAGAAAATTCAACAATATAGCTATCACATAGCATATTCTCAACACGATCCACATGCATGTGAAGTTGACACTTTTCCAAAATAGTGGGATTATCATTAACTAAAGTCATGATTTCTCCAAGCCCACTTTTATCAAATATTTCATAAGATTGAATGTTATCCAAATATGTGGGATCTAAAGTTGACACTCTTCCAAACCCACTTTCAATATTATTGCAAACACTATTATCAATCTTATATTCATCATGGGGCTTAAATAAATTTTCAAGATCATAAGAAGAATCTCCCCAATCATGACTATTGCAACGAGTAGTAGACATAGCAAAACTAGCATCCCCAAGCTTAGGGTTTTGCATATTATTTGCATAATTGACATCAAGAGAATTTATAATAAAATCATTGCAATCATGCTTTTTATTCAAAGATCTAACGTGAATCACTTCATAAAGCACTTCATCACAATTTTTAGATTTACGGATTTCAGGCAAAACCTTATAAAGATAATCTAGTGCATCCAAATCACTAGGAATTGGTTCATCATAATTGGATCTCTTAAAAAGATTGGCAAGCGGATGAGGATCCATAGATATTGGCTTCTTTGTTTAGGAATAAATACTCAACTATTTCAACCAAACGAGCAAACGAGCCAAGTAAGACATCAAGGCAAACGAAAAGAGAGGGCGAATAAAACGGCAAGGCTGAAGTGGGGGAGAGGAAAACGAGAGGCAAATGGCGAATAATGTAATGCGGGAGATAGGGATTGTGATGGGTACTTGGTATGGTGCTTGACTTTCTCTTGCGTGAGCCTCCCCGGCAATGGCGCCAGAAATTATTCTTGCTACCTCTTGAGCATTGCGTTGGATTTCCCCGAAGAGGAGAGGATGATGCAGCAAAGTAGCGTAAGTAGTTCCCTCAGTTTTTGAGAACCAATGTATAAATCCAGTAGGAGGCCACGCACAAGTCCCTCGTACCTGCACGAAACAATAGCTCCTCGCAACCAACGCGATTAGGGGTTGTCAATCCCTTCACGGTCACTTACGAGAGCGAGATCTAATAGAGATGATAAATAATATTTTTTGGTATTTTTGATATAGAGATGCAAAGTAAAAAGTAAAAGGCAAAGTAAAAACAAAGCAAGTATTAAAGTGATGGAGATTGATATGATGAGAATAGACCACAGGGCCATAGGTTTCACTAGTGGCTTCTCTCAAGAGCATAAGTATTCTACGGTGGGTGAACAAATTACCTGTTGAGCAATTGATGAATTGAGCATAGTTATGAGAATATCTAGGTATGACCATGTATATAGGCATCACGTCCGAGACAAGTAGACCGACTCCTGCCTGCGTCTACTACTATTACTCCACTCATCAACCGCTATCCAACATGCATCTAGAGTATTAAGTTAAAAACAGAGTAACGCTTTAAGCAAGATGACATGATGTAGAGGGATAAATTCATGCAATATGATAAAAACCCCATCTTGTTATCCTCGATGGCAACAATACAATACGTGCCTTGCAACCCTTTACATCCTTTGGGTAAGGACACCGCAAGATTGAACCCAAAGCTAAGCACTTCTCCCATTGCAAGAACTACCAATCTAGTTGGCCAGACCAAACGGATAATTCAAAGAGACTTGCAAAGATAACCAATCATACATAAAAGAATTCAGAGAAGATTCAAATATTTCTTATAGATAATCTGGATCATAAACCCACAATTCATCGGTCTCAACAAACACACCGCAAAAACAAGATTACATCGAATAGATCTCCACGAGAGAGGGGGGAGAACATTGTATTGAGATCCAAAAAGAGGGAAGAAGCCATCTAGCTACTAGCTATGGACCCGAAGGTGCAAGTAAACTACTCACACTTCCTCGGAGGGGCTATGGTGGTGAGGTAGAAGCCCTCCATGGTGGATGCCCCCTCCCGCGGAGCTCCGGAAGAGGCCCCAAGATGGGATCTCGTGGATACAGGAAGTTGCGGCGGTGGAATTAGGTTTTTGGCTCCTGTTCTTGTCGTTTGGGGGTACGTAGGTATATATAGGAGGAAGGAGTACGTCGATGGAGCAACAGGGGGACCATGAGGCAGGGGGCACGCCCCCACCCTCGTGACCGCCTCTTTTGTTCCTTGGAGTAGGGTCCAAGTCTCCTGGATCACGTTCAGTGAGAAAATCACGTTCCCGAAGGTTTCATTCCGTTTGGACTCCGTTTGATATTTTGTTTTTTTGAAACACTGAAATAGGCAAAAAACAGCAATTCTGGGTTGGGCCTTCGGTTAATAGGTTAGTCTTAAAAATAATATAAAAGTGGAAAATAAAGCCCAATATAGTCCAAAACAGTAGATAAAGTAGCATGGAGCAATAAAAAATTATAGATACATTGGAGACGTATCAGTCGTCCACCGCAATAGCTCGACGTCCCTCGTCCACCTCCCCGGATGAGGATCCGTCGTCCATCTCGCCGTCCCGCCAGTTCAGCCGCCCCCTCCTCCACCTCCAAGGAGCTGCTCCGACGATCGCCTCGTCTATCGCGGCCGCTCCATCCCCAGAGCGCCGCCTTAACCTGCTCCACCGGAACCGCAACATCCTCACCGACTCCTTGGACGAAGCCGAGGCCTACTCGGCGCCACCAAAGAGGTTGTACACTCATCGCATCGCACCTTCTCCTTAACTCGACCTCTCGGCGCCGATGGTGCTCCATCCCGCACCACCATGGAGCGGCTACCTTGAAGCCGGCGCCGCGGGCGACATCTCCACGGCGGCTCTCCCCTAGTGCGAGGCCCCTTCGGCGGCGGTGTCCATACCAGCCGGATCTGCCGCTTCTTGCTCGGCTCTCGCCGCTTCGCTTCGCCGCTTCTTTGCTGCTCGGCTCTCGCCCTATCGCCGCTTCGCCCAGCTGCTGCTGCTTGCTCTCCCCTCGCTTCGTCTTCTGCTCTGCTCGATTAAACCACACTTGATCGATTGAATCGACTTTTGGGTCGATCGATTTTGGGGGTTGGGGGCTCATGGGAGTTAAGGAAGAACCACTGGCAGCGGGGACGGGGGCTCGCCGGAGAGGTACCCCACTATCTATCTTAGGGTTCAGGGTGAGGGGCGGGGGGCCTAGAGGGCTGGCCGGGGCGGCGGTGGCGAGTTGTTTCGGAACGGCGAGGCGGCGTTGGGGCCGGCGGTTCGGGCGGTGGTGGCTGGCGGCTCAGGGGGGTGCAGGTTGAAGATGGACTGCCGGCCCTCCCTAAACTACATGTCAAGTGCCTCTCTGCTACCATTGCGTTCAATTTCGAGAGTAGCATTCAGATTCTACAGTAAATTTCAGTTTCGACAGTTAAGTTCAGAGTCAACAGTTTTTACCTCATCTGTTGTAGTCAGGTGGTTTTTGGTGATGTTAATTTTACATCCATTTTACATCATCTATTGGAGATGCTATTAGAATCCCACTTGATATTGACGATGTCTGTCTTGTGCTGCTTCAGCCTTGACGTCTTATGGCTCACCGGAGCTGCTCCAACGACAGAACGATCCATCACAACAGAGCAGTGCCCTGGACGTCGTCTACAGATTCCTCACATCTTCCTCCACACCTCCGACAGCCACCTCTGCCTCAACTGCTTTGACCAACCCAATGATGTTGAGGTCGACACGGCCATTTACAAAGAGGTTGTACACTTGTTGCATCACTTATTATTATACATTCATGTCGATCCATTAGGGCTATTTTGGTTCAACGGAAAAACGTCGATCCACTGGTTGTTACCATCACTCTAAATTTCTGCATGCTCTCCTTACAATCTCACCATATTTTTTTCATATGCATGTCGGATATTGTACACAGTCATGTTGAACATGTAGAGAAAAAGAGAAGAGTTTTGCGTGGCAATACAATGTCATGCAGACATCGCTCCATGGTGCGTTCAATGGCAAACCCTCCCCACCCCTCTCCAGATTGTAATCCAGAGGAAGATATCTGTTCTGAGGCGGATTCAAACGCCGCTGACCACTCCTATTTACCCCCCAAGGTGTTTGCTCTACCTTGGCATGATGATGTTAGTCATATCATGCATATGTTGCCTTGCAGTGCCTACTTTTGACATCATATATGTCATCCGCTTAGTTTAGACATGTTACGTAATGCCACCTGTTTAGTTTTTATATCATATATGGGAATTATGCGGTCTCATGTCTTTTAGCCAGCCATAATATATGTGAAATGTGCAATGCCATCCTGTTTAACCGTGCATCATATATTTGAATGATATCTTGCCCATCCTTTTCTTCATTACATTTCCATTTGTCGACAATGTTTGTACATTAAACTACTCTTCCTGTGAATCAGCCATTTGGGTGGGAGATGGAAAACTGGAGTGAAAACAAGGCCTTCAGAGGCGGTGCTACCCGTCAAGCAGATCTCTTGTTGGTTCACAATAGCTCCTCTGAGATGGATTCAGAGACAGATGACCAGACCTATTCCCCCACTGAGGTGTAAGCTCTAACTTGTCACGGTTATATCGCTCATATCATGCATACGGTGTCTTGCATTGCATAGTTTAGACATCATATACACAATATTCAACACCATGTTCTTAGTTCGGACATCATATCGAATGCCCTCTGCTTAGCATATAAATCACATATGTGAATTAAATGATGCGATCCTGATTACTTAGATAACATGTAGGTGAATTATGTCATGCGATCCTATTTAGTTATTCATCATATCTTTGAATTATGTTATGCTATGCTATCCAGTTTAAATAGACATCATATATGTGAAATTATGTCATGCTATCCATTTTAGTTAAACAATATACATGTCAACTATTTCATGCCCTCTTCTTTCCACACTATCTATTGCATCTGTCTCTCATACAATGTCTGTACATTCAACTATGTTTCCTATTTATCAGCCATTTGAATTGGAGCAGGTGATGCCAGTATCTAGCGGAATAAAAACACGGTCTTCAAATAAAATGATGCTACCTCTTGGTGGAGATAGCACCCGGTTGTACATGCACAAGAACCAGCCCTACCACACATAACCCAAACTCGCATGATTGTACCCCTCTGCGATGGACAGAGAACAAGCTTCACCCAATCTAACCCCAACCCCAGCCGATAGTAACCCAGTTCTTGTTGACACGGCACCATGTCCACCACAGAGCTCCCAAACAAGAGCAGTTAGTAAGGCAGCTCCGATGCCCAAAGGGCCAAGATTATCACGGCGAACCCCAACTCCACCGGTTAGTACGCCTATTCCCGTGGAGGAAGCACAACCAACAATCGTAGTTTAGCATCTATCGCATTTGATGTTGTTAAATCGTATGCGTATCTTCCCATCTTGGAAATATTATAATGAAGATGAAGGAAAATGCCGATTGGTGGTGTTTGTCCGGGAGTTATGTGTAAGTAATGTTATTCATGGCAATTCATCGTGCTTCATCCCATACATCCTACCTCCATGATGGTTATAATACGTGAAATTTTCCCATTTTCTCTATAGAGAAGGACCGATTTGGAAACTCATGATGAGGTAACCTATGCTAATACCTCTGCTATCTTCAAGAATGCTTGGTGGAAGTATCGGAATTACCTGCATGATGGTTATAATACAGGAAATTTTCCCATTTTTCTCTATAGAGAAGGACCGATTTGGAAACTCATGATGAGGTAACCTATGCTAATACCTCTGCTATCTTCAAGAATGCTTGGTGGAAGTATCGGAATTACCTGAAAAAAACGTACTTCACCGGCAAAGAAACTCAACAAATTCCCTTACGTTCTCCTGAGACACATTTACTGGACGATGACTGGGAACGCCTTGTTCTGTACTGGTCCCGAACCAAGAACGTGGTAAGGTCTATGAGCTCATTTTCTATTTTTAAGTATTTTATTCTTGCGTCTTACTGTACTCTGTTCATGTAGAACAAGTGCCTAAACCTGAAGAACAACTGTTCTAATTTAAGATTCCATTGCTAGTTCAAAAAAGCGCTAGGCGTTAATTGTGCGTTTTGCCACCGCCTTGCGCTTTGCTGACCAAAGCGCATGCTTATGCTTAGTTATGCACAGATTATGCGTAGTTATGCGCAATGTGTTTTGCCAACGCCTAGAGCCTAGGCGCGCTTAAGCACTCGCTTAGGCGCGCCTTTTTTAACTATGATTGCTTTGCTCTTGTATCACTGTATTTACTTATACAAACTTATTTTTAAATTGAAGGATCCAATCGAAACTCCAATGGCACAGCAGGTATGTTCACACATGTTTCTTTAACAGGTTTGCTCTTATCAATAGCTCCGTTGATTTAAATTTCAATTGTGTATACAGTTGACTTTCATATCATGCACATTACTAGCATCACAATGAGCCAATAGTGTTGTTGTACATGTAGACCCGTGGTACCCATCTGAAATCTTGTTGTGCCGTGTAGTTTCCCACGCTTTGTATTCTTTCACCGCTGCTTTGTCTTGAATCGATATGATTTGAACCGTGTCTCTATTTTGATTTGGCAAGACAATGCGGTGACCATATGACATAGATATATGTTTGTTTGATGCTTTTATTATGTACTAGTACTTGGCAATAGAGGACTTGGTAGTTTAATCTCCCCCCTTACTAATGAACTGGTTCACCGAAATGAGTTTCATATACTAGTACATGCTAAACCTGTTATGTGTCTCGCTTGTTTCTTCTTTTAGAATCTTTGGCGAGAATATTGGGGAAGAGTGCCTTATTAAGCAATGGTAAAGGAAGTAATGCAGATAAGGTTCAGGATAGTGACACATCCTTGTTGGTCTCCAACAAAGCTGATAAAACAGCTAAGGAAGACTATCTTGAAGACTGTGAGACGGCCCCAAAGTCATGTCTTGGTTTAGTGTTCGAGTTACTGGCCACTACCGCTTGCACAAGCTATTCAAACTCCTTTATGCGAATCAGTTCGCTTTCTTGAGTCTCAACTACAAGTCGAAAGACATCGATCACCGTGTCTTTGTGACAAGAAGCGGAAGGATCATGAAGTCCCTAGAGCATTCAGATGCATACTTTCTGGTGCAATAGCAAGCGTTGGAGGATTTTAGCGCCAAACAGGACAAAGCTAATCAGCTTGCTAAGCTTATTGCCAACATGGTGGATACCCAGGATAACGTTTCTTGAGCTCTTCTGAAGTTGTTTGATTATGCTCTTGTTTTGCTGTCGCGTTTATTTGCACTGGTGGCCAATTTTGACAGCCAGTGTATGTAATATGCTGCTTTGTTCCCTATATTTGCACTGGTGGCGAACTTTGATGCCCAATGGATGTAATATGTGTAATACCGGTAATAGGCTAGCGTTAATTTCTTGCTTATTTATTTCCTTATTGTCTTGTTTAATTGTTTGCTTGTAGTCACTGCCGTTCTTTTTCTGTGTTTTTATAGTGGCCACAATAGCCTATTTTTGGTAACTAGGCCAAAATAATCATGGCAACACACGGACTGTTGTAACCATGGGCCTCCTGCAGGCCGTATGATCCATGGGCCTTTGTCCGACCGTAGGATCCATTGGCCTTCTATACGGGCCATAGGATCCATCGGCCTTCTATACGGGCCTTAGGGTCCATGGGCCTTCTACGGGCCGTAGGGTCCATGGGCCTTCTACGGGCCGTACGATCCATGGGCCTTCTACAGGCCGTACTACCTATGGGCCTCATACGGGCCGTAGGATCCATGGGCCTTCTACGGGGCGTATCATCATTTCGCCAATCATGGGCCGTACTATTCGTGGACCATAACGGGCCGTTAATAGGCCTTGTTTGATAACTCTATGAAAACAGCCCAACAGGTTTTTTTGACATGAAAACGGCCCAACGTATTAACGGTCCGCAAACGGGCCGACTGTAACGACGGGCTGAATTTGGTC
The DNA here is from genome assembly GCA_021605145.1 of Aegilops bicornis. NCBI lineage: Eukaryota > Viridiplantae > Streptophyta > Magnoliopsida > Poales > Poaceae > Aegilops > Aegilops bicornis. The sequence goes on along the minus strand of CM038670.1, from coordinate 470,531,222 downwards.
CACAAGCAGAAAATGACAGTAACGGGCCGTATGTAACTGAATGTTGCAAATGAGCCCAAGAATCAATGGGCCCTGAGAAGGCCGAAAGATAACTTGGGCTGGAAACGGCCCAATGGAATAACGGGCCGTTAATGGGTATAAATTGATACACTGTTCATTACGGGCCAGTTTCACCACGGGTCGTTAATGGGCCAAGAGATACAAAGGTCCTCATATGGGCCGAAAGAAGTCATGGGCCACACATGGGCCGGAAGTTAAAACGGGCTGAATCATATGGGACGGCCCAGATGACCCTACTGGGCCTAATTCGGATAGGGCGTAACGGGCCCTGGGTTAGCAGGCTGTAAATGGGCTATATGAGAACATGCCGTTAACAAGCTTTCCGTGGGCCGGGCCGCCACCTTTTAACCAAGTCAAACGGGCCAGCCTTTTCACAGGAATGGGCCTCTGTTGGGCCGTGCCACGTGTCGCCGTATCATAGGCGACTTCGGTCCAATGAACGGATGACATCTGTCCCAACGGTGAGCCCACACGTGTTTCCTCCAGCCAATGATGATTTTACACATGGAAAATCCCCATTGGTCGGGGCTGTTAACGGGTTATCGGATCCAAAACCCGGCCCGATAGCTTAACGACGTTCCGTTACGGTGGATGCCACGTGTCGGTCACCCTTGACGAAAGCACTTCTATGACGCGCGATTTATCGTCATGGAAGTGGACACTTCCGTGATGATAATTTTGGTAGTGTCATGGAACACTTCTACGACAGCACAGATATGACTATCTTGATTCTGTCATAAATTTGTCATGGATGTACATGCATGACAAAAAATGCGACCTACTGTGACAAACACGTATCATCATGGAAGTGTATTTTTTGTAGTGTAGGGAGTAAAGGGAGCACCTCTGCGATTGTCACGACCGGGTCATCCGAGCTCTGACCTCAGACTGGGTGAAGCCGAAAGCTAGCGCTCTTATTATTTTCAATCATGGTCGGCACACAACGGGACTCATGAGTACAAAAAATCTATTGCACAAGTCTCATAGTAATAATGAGCACCGAAGAAAGGTATCAGTGGGGGTACTATTTTCTTCGAAGATGCTTCCTACACTTTGTGTGTAATATAGCATAAGTTCCCGGAGCGCGCTTTGTCTGTTACAACCTTGTGGCCTGGTTGTCTGGTTATCGGAAACACTGCCGATATACTCGACAGGTGGAGTACATAACACTCTTCGGCCCTTGACCGAAGAGGGAGAAGCCGACGGTCGGTTAAGACGCGTTTAAAGTTCGGGCGAACACAGATATGATATAAGTACTTCGGTACATACAATCATTATACATAAAATAAACATATATCACCAGTATTTGTATTCAGTATACAAGCGTTGCCTTCTGTAATTATCGTTATAAAGCCATAAATTTGCATCAATTTGACTTACGATTTTGGCCAAGATGGGTTGCCTGGCTCCTGTGCTTACCCCTACGTTCCTGATTGTTCGGCTAGGTGGTAAAGGGAGCACCTCTGCGATTGTTACTACCGGGTCATCCGAGTAAGTACTACATACTGGGTGAAGCCGAAAGCTGGCAATCTTAAAGGATCACATTGGTCGGCAACGACGAAAGTGAAAATTTTGGTTTATTAATACCATAGAGTTCGGGAACTTTCCCCGAACTAAATCCTCAATATTTTCCTCCCGCATTGATCGGAGGTGAGGTTTCATGATCATGGTCGGCATGACAACCCAAAGAAAGGAACCGATAGCAGGACTATTTTCTTTGGAAGATGTTTCTTACGTTAAAAAGTAATATAACATATCTCTCTGCGTACCTTTGTTTATAAAACCGTATGGCTGGATTGCCTTGTTTTCCATAAATCTTCGCCCTTATCACGGCTATATAAAGTAGGAAAACACTCCTCGGCTACTGGCCAAAGAGGTTGAAGTTGATGGTCGGTCAACAAAGTTTTGTACAATGTGGATCCGCGCATTAATGATGTAAAGTACTTGGGTACATAGAATCATTACACATAAATTGTGAGCAAAAATCAATTTTTTCTCAACCAATCTTTTAAAGAGTCTATGGCACAGTCTCTTTGAGACACCCGAGCAACTGACATAACGCTCTCATAGTTCCTTATTGGCGTTAATTTCCTTTCTTTTGAGCCCCTTGAGGCCTACCTTGGCGAGCTCAGCTTTCCTTAGCTCTAACTCCTTTATGAGATCTTTATTCTCTTTCCGAGAAGTTTGTGTTACACACAAGCAATTTTTTTTCAAATGGATATCGATCCTTAATTCGGCCACCTGTGCCCACATTAAGGCTCGGGGGCTTCTGGGCTTTGTGCTCATTATCTATAAATATTAAAAGGGGCACATCGATCCCTTGATCTGGTGTTGCCACCCGACCAGTGTCTCGGGGGCTACTGCATTGCCTATTTCAATGCAGAAAATTCCAACTGCCAAGTGTTTGGTTTGACCGAACTATGGGCAAACGTGTCTTTAGATAACAATAGATACCATTTGGACCTATCCGGCGTCAAGCTAAATATATGACGGCAACTTTTCAAGACCCTCTCTCAAGGGCCCATTCGCCGATCACTATTATCTCTAATATATTACACTGCGTTTCTATTCCTACGTGTGCTACAGAGCTAGGAGTTGATCCTCAGGCCGATTTCGCGCGTCGACCTGAGTCTCAGGGGCTACTAGGATCAGTGGTTTCATGTTTTCCTTCAGGTGCATCTCGGGCTTTAGGCCGACACACACCTTGAGGGCTACTAGTTATACATGTTGACAGCGAATAAATTTACACGCATCGGAAATAAAATCTGTAAACAATCAGCCCAAGCCCGAGGTGGTGCACCGCCTCGGAAGCAGTCCGACATAAAGCTCGGGCGCCAGTGGCTGGCTCCATTGAGGGCATTTCCGGCATTAAGCTCGGCTAAACTCCTTCAACTTTTTTGAACCAAGGTGATCTATGACACCTCGGATATAGTCCGGCGTTGGAGCTCGGATACAGTCCGGCGTTGGAGCTCGGATACAGTCCGGCGTTGGTGCTTGGCTGCAAAGGATACCTCGAATGCAGTCCAGCGTTGGGGCTCGGATGCAAGAGGACACCGCCGCACGGGAACAACTTCAAACCCGAGGCGTGGCATAAAAATAACAAGGCATTGATAAAGGCCGAAGACTTAAAGGGCTCCTCGGATACCCGACGTATAAACTCGTCAGATTTAGCTCGGCAATCCTCAAGACAGATGATGGGAAAATTTGTTGAACCAGTTGTTAAGACCGACGACCGGAGATGAAGAACAGTTTGGAAGAATCAAGGAGCGTCCCTAACTTGAAGACCAGTTCAGGGGGCTACTGACGGTGTCCTGGACTAGGGGGTACTCACCACGTCATCTCCTGATATGTTAGATTGGGCCGAGGACCCCCATGGCCGTATACTCATGGGCCAGTTTGGATAGCTGCCGCATACAAGGAAGATTCCACAAGAATTGGTGATCAAGACAAGGACTCCTCCCCACCGGCGTATTCGGCTAGGACTCTTGTTATCCTAGGCCTCTGGTGCATTATATAAACCGAGGCCAGGCTAGTCGATAGAGATAACAACAATCATAATCATAGGCTAGCTTCTAGGGTTTAGCCTCTACGATCTCGTGTTAGATCAACTCTTGTAATACTCATATCATCAAGATCAATCAAGCAGGAAGTAGGGTATTACCTCCATAGAGAGGGCCTTAACCTGGGTAAACATCATGTCCCCCGCCTTCTGTTACCATCGATCCTAGATGCACAGTTCGGGACCCCCTACCCGAGATCCGCCGGTTTTGACACCGACATCAGCATGAAGAACTGTCGCAACGTTGCATACTCAGGGAGAACACTTATACCTTGAAATTTTAGTGAGAGATCAACTTATAATGCTACCACCGTACTAAGCAAAATAAGATGCATAAAAGATAAACATCACATGCAATCAAAATAAGTGATATGATATGGCCATCATCATCTTGTGCCTTTGATCTCCATCTTCAAAGCACCGTCATGATCACCATCATCACCGGCTTGACACCTTGATCTCCATCGAAGCATCGTTGTCGTCTCGCCAACTATTTCTTCTACGACTATCGCTACCGCTTAGTGATAAAGTAAAGCAATTACATGGCGATTGCATTTCATACAATAAAGCGACAACCATATGGCTCACCCGATTGCCGATAACTGTTACAAAACATGATCATCTCATACAACAAATTATATATCATCACGTCTTGATCATATCACATTACAGCAAGCCCTGCAAAAACAAGTTAGACGTCCTCTACTTTGTTGTTGCAAGTTTTACGTGGCTGCTACGGGCTTCTAGCAAGAACCATTCTTACCTACGCATCAAAACCACAACAATTTTTCGTCAAGTGTGTTGTTTTAACCTTCAACAAGGACCGGGCGTAGTCACACTCGATTCAACTAAAGTTGGAGAAACAGACACCCACTAGCCACATGTGTGTGAAGCACGGCGGTAGAACCAGTCTCATGAACACGGTCATGTAATATCGGTCTGGGCCGCTTCATCCAACAATACCGCCGAATCAAAGTAAGACGTTGCTGGTAAGCAGTATGACTATTATCGCCCACAACTCTTTGTGTTCTACTCGTGCATATAACATCTACGCATAGACCTGGCTCGGATGCCACTGTTGGGGAACACAGTATTTCAAAAAAAATCGCCTACGATCACGCAAGATCTATCTAGGAGAAGCATAACAACGAGCGGGGAGAGTGTGTCTACGTACCATCGTAGACCGAAAGCGGAAGCGTTTAGTAATGCAGTTGATGTAGTCGAACGTCTTTGCAGTCCAACCAATCCAAGTACCCAACGCACGGCACCTCCGCGATCTGCACACGTTCTGCTCGGTGACATCCCTCGAACTCTTGATCCAGTTGAGGCCGAGGGAGAGTTTTGTCAGCATGACTGCATGGTCACGGTGATGATGAAGTTACCGGCGCAGGGCTTTGCCTAAGCACTACGACGATATGACCGAGGTGTTGAACTGGGGAGGGGGGCACCGCACACGGCTAACAGATTGTCTGTTGTGCCTTTGGGGTGCCCCCCTGCCCCCATATATAAAGGAGGGCAGGAGGAGGAGGCCGGCCAACAAGGGGCGCACCAGGGAGAGGGGAGTCCTACTAGGACTCCAGTCCTAGTAGGATTCGGCCCCACCATTTTTTTCCTTCTACCGGAGGGGGAAAAGGGGAAGGAGAGGGAGTAGGAGAAGGAAAGGGGGGTAGTGCCCCCTTCCCAAGTCCAATTCGGCCTCCTCCCTTGTGGGGGCGCACCAGCCCCTTGTGGGCTGGTTAGCCGCCCTCCTATGGCCCATAAGGTCCATATCTTTCCCCGGGGGGTTCCGGTAACCTCCCGGTACTCCGAAAAATGCCCGAATCACTTGAAACCATTCCGATGTCCGAATGCAACCTTCCAATATATTAATCTTTGCCTCTCGACCATTTCGAGACTCCTTGTCATGCCCGTGATCTCATCCGGGACTCCGAACAAATTTCGGTACATCAAATCACATAACTCATAATACAAATCGTCATCGAACGATAAGCGTGCGGACCCTACAGGTTCGATAACTATGTAGACATGACCAAGACACATCTCCGATCAATAACCAATAGCGGAACCTGGATGCTCATATTGGCTCCTACATATTCTATGAAGATCTTTATCGGTCAAACCGCATAACAACATACATTGTTCCCTTTGTCATCGGTATGTTACTTGCCCGAGATTCGATCATCGGTATCATCATACCTAGTTCAATCTCGTTACCGGCAAGTCTCTTTACTCATTCCGTAATGCGTCATCCCACAACTAACTCATTAGTCACATTGCTTGCAAGGCTTATAGTGATGATCATTACAGAGAGGGCCCAGAGATACCTCTCCGATACTCTGAGTGACAAATCCTAATCTCGATCTATGCCAACTCAACAAACAACATCGGAGACACTTGTAGAGCATCTTTATAATCACCCAGTTACGTTGTGACGTTTGATAGCACACAAAGTGTTCCTCCGGTATTCGGGAGTTGCATAATCTCATAGTCATAGGAACATGTATAAGTCATGAAGAAAGCAATAGCAATAAACTAAACGATCATAGTGCTAAGCTAACAGATGGGTCTTGTCCATCACATCATTCTCTAATGATGTGACCCCGTTCATACTAGGGATACTCTGTTTTGTCTATGTATTCACACATGTATCAAGTTTCTGGTTAATACAATTCTAGCATGAATAATAAACATTTATCATGATATAAGGAAATATAAATAACAACTTTATTATTGCCTCTAGGGCATATTTCCTTCATCACTGTCGTCCCAACGTCCACCACTTCGTCCTCCTCCTCGGCCGTAGCCCCGGTCGTTGCTCTCGGGGCATCGACCGAAGCGTCCATCTTGTATGGTCCTGAGCTCTTGGCAGTCGCTGGTGTTGTGGCTGTGTACGTTGAGGAAGGCGCAAAACGGACGGCTGCTCTTGGACGACTCAGGGCGGTCCCAGCCGCGCTTCATATCCGGCTCCACCGCGAGCACGGCTACTCCCTTGTGCTTCACGTCCTTGGCCTTGGCTTTCTTCTCTTCTGGGCCGGCAGCTGGGAGCTCGAGGAGGGAGAGGCGCCCCTCCTCAGCTCTTGCACACTTGGTCGCCATGTTGAACATCTGCAGGGCTGTGCATAGCTCCTCGTGGATGGCGAGCTCCTCCTTCAGCTTGACATCACGGACGGCTTCGGAGAATGCCGAGATGATGGCCTCGTCCGTCACCTTGGGAATCTTGAGGCGAACATTGTTGAAGCACTGGATGTACTTCTGTAGGGTCTCTCCCGGCTGTTGCTTGATGCGCCGTAGGTCACCCGCGGCCGGCGGGTGGTCGCGAGTGCCTTGGAAGTTGGCGATGAAGCGCTCGCGCATCTCACCCTAGGAGGAGATCGATCCCTCGGGCAGGTTCAGGAGCCATGAACATGCACCATCCTTGAGGGCCATGGGAAACCAGTTCGCCATGACCTTCTCGTCGCCGTTGGCTGCCTCGATGCTCAGCTCGTAGAGTTGTAGGAACTCTGCAGGTTCAGGAGTGCCGTCGTCGCGTGGAGGCAGGTCTGGCTTGAACTTGTCGGGCCAGACGACGCTAGGCAGCTATGGAGTGAAGGCGCGGCAACCTACTGTGGTCACCGGAGCCCGCCGAGGGGGCGGAGCCTGATCCTGATGTTCACGCGCCGCCGCCGCCGCAGGCGGCACACGGTCTTGACGTGGCGGCGCCGGGAGTGCAGCAGCGTCTTCTCGCGGTCAGGGAATTTCTTGGCAGCTTCCTTTTTCATGCACGGGCGCCTAACACGGCGGGTCGCGCCGAGGGGCCACGCGCAGGGGCGGAGCCCATTGTGCTGACCTGTATGCACAGGAATACAAGTGAAAAAATTCGCTAGCAGTATCTATCTATTAGTTCAAAAGGCCGAGTGCATCAGGGTGGCCCAAGAGCTGTGCATCAGGGTCAGCCCGTTCCAGCCACTCCGACGCCTCCGGACTGGCCCAACGCAGCGCACGACGGATCCTCACGTAGTTTTTGTCTATGAAAAAAGAGAGAATCTCCTCACGTAGTCACGTACGCAAACCTAACGCGAGACCAAATGCAATGATGAGAGATTTCCGTAATTGTTTGGGAGAATGTGGGCTGGCAGATATGCGTTATATTGGTGATCTCTTCACCTGGAGGAGAGGCGAAGTTAGGGAGAGACTTGATCGGGCAGTTTGTAATGTGGACTGGGCAAATAAATTTCCACGTGCTGCAGTCATAAACGAAGAGCATGTGCACTCTGACCATCGCCCTCTAGTTTTGGACACAAATTATTATGATGGAAATATATTCAATCAATCACAGGGTCGAACGAAACAATTCGAAGCCAGATGGCTAAAAGAAGAGACAGTGGGAGAAATTGTCCGTCTGACACAGGATAAGCGACTAGTTTGGGTATTGGACCAAATCTTGCTCAACGTACCAGGGCGGTGAAGGCGGATTTGCATATTTGGGATCGTGACACTCTTAAAGGACCAAGAAAAAGAATTAATAAACTTTAAAAAGAGTTGGAAAAATTGCGAAGGGGTCCTATTAATGTGGATACACAAGCGCGACAAAAGGAAATCCATGTCCTTATTGAAAACATTTTGGAACAAGAGGAGATTTATTGGCTACAGCGTGGGCGTGCAAATTGGTTGATGCATGGTGATCGTAACACCGCATTTTTCCACAATGCGGCATCGGCCAGAAAGAGAAGAAATCAGATTAAGAAATTACTTGATGAAAATGGTGTTTGGGTGCAAGGAACAGAGATGAAGGATCATATTAAGAGGTACTTTGCGAATCTGTTTACCTCAGAAGTAACCCAACCAAACCAGGACATTCTTTCGCTTATCCCAAGGAAAATAACGGAAGAAATGAATAATGCTCTTCTCGCCCCTTATACAAATGACGAAGTTCGAAAAGCCCTATTCGACATTGGGGATTTAAAAGCGCCAGGTCCCGATGGCCTTCATGCTATTTTTTATAAAAGATTCTGGCCTATGTTGGGAGATGATCTGATTGAAGAGGTTCTCAAGGCGGTGAATACTTGCTCCATTCCAGAGGGATGGAATGACACTGCGATTGTAATGATCCCAAAGGTTAATGCTCCGGAAAAGGTAACTCAATTTAGACCAATTAGCTTGTGCAACATGGTGTATAAGGTAATTTCAAAGATGATTGCTTCCCATTTGAAGATAATCCTAACAGATATTATCAGCCCAACTCAGAGCGCTTTTGTGCCTGGAAGAATGATTCTGAGATAATATATTAGTGGCTTACGAGTGTTTTCATACAATAAAGAAAAAGAGGGCTGGTAAAGAGGGTCTATGTGCCATCAAATTAGACATGCAAAAGGCATACGATAGAGTGGAATGGGTCTTTTTAAAGGAGATTATGTTAAAATTGGGATTTGATAAGAAATGGGTGAATTTAATTATGCAATGTGTTTCTTCTGTGGAGTATCGAGTTCGTTTCAATGCCGAGGAAACTGAGAGTTTTAAACCCACTAGAGGATTGAGGCAGGGAGACCCCCTCTCTCCCTACTTATTCTTATTATGCACGGAGGGTCTTACTGCCCTTTTAGCAAAAGCAGAGGAGAATGGAAGTATTTCAGGCATAAAGGTATGCAGAGATGCTCCACCGATTTCCAATCTTCTCTTTGCGGATGACTCTTTGATACTTGTGCGAGCAAATGCTATGAATGCAGAGGCGTTAAAATCAGTTTTGGATTCTTACTGTGCTGCCTCAGGACAGATGGTGAGTGTTGAAAAATCTAGCATATTTTTTAGTCCAAACACAAAAGTAGAAGAAAAGGCACAAATTTGTACAATTCTGAATATTATGACTGAAGCCCTAAATGATAAATATTTGGGCTTACCTGCCAATGTGGGCATGGATAAAAGTGATTGTTTTCAATTCCTGATCGACCGAGTTATTATGAGAATTAATGGATGGAAGAAAAAATTGTTATCATCTGGAGGGAAAGAAGTTTTGCTCAAATCTGTTGTTCAAGCTATTCCTACCTATGCTATGTCCGTCTTTAAAATTCCTAAAAAAAATTGTAAAGGAATCATTGACGCGATGTCGCATTTTTGGTGGGGTGACGAGGACAATCACAAGAGAATGCACTGGATGGCATGGTGGAAGATGTGTGTACCAAAAAATCAAGGAGGCATGGGCTTTCGAGACATACATTGTTTCAACTTGGCTTTGTTAGCCAAACAAGCATGGCGGCTTATTGATAAACCAGAGTCTTTATGTGCCACTATCTTGAGAACTAAGTATTTCCACGATGGCGACTTGATGAGTGCAAGTTTAAAGAAAGGTTCGTCCTTTACTTGGCAAAGCATTTTGGCGGGAGTTAACTCACTGAAAAATGGTTATATCTGGCGAGTTGGAAATGGTCAGAAAATTGACATTTGGAGAGATGCATGGATTCCCCACAATACATATAGGAAAATTATCACCCCTAGAAGAGGGCAACTCTTGTCAAAGGTAGCTGATCTCATTGATCCAGTTATTAATTGTTGGGACGAAGATTTGGTGAGACAAACTCTGTGGCCGATTGATGTTCAAAGAGTCCTCGCCATTCCCCTTCCTATGCATACCATGGAAGACTTTATTGCATGGAGTTTTACGAAAAATGGTTTTTTCATTGTTTGCTCTGCCTATTTGGAGGAATGGAACCAGCAGCATGGAAAGAAGTTGCAGTATACAAACGGCATGGGTAGAATCAATGTCAACCCTATTTGGAGGAAGATTTGGAAATTGTCTTGTCCGGCAAAGGTAAAAATCTTTATTTGGCGTACGTTACATGGTACACTCCCATGTCGCGTTACACTGGACAATAGACACATCAAGGTCACGCCTATATGCCCCTCATGCACAAATGAACAGGAAGACACGAAACACGTATTGTTCCTCTGTCAGAAGGCAAAAGAGGTTTGGAAAAAACTGAGGTTGTGGGGGCTGATTAAAGAAGCATGTGTTGTTGATAGGGCAGGAGAAGCAATCCTTGAATTTTTACTTCTGAAGCCAGAAAATGAAATAGCTACTCTAGGAATCCAGAATGTACGTGAACTAATAGCTATAACCGCTTGGTATTTATGGTGGGATAGACGTAAGCTGGTTCATGAAGGTAAGGCTCAAAACGCACAACTATCCTCCATGGGGATTAGGGTAATAACAACAAACTATGTAAATGCCCATTCCCCGAATGCATCTATTAAAAAAGGAGGATGGAGAAAACCTCCTATGGGACTTGTTAAGCTAAATACTGATGCGTTGTTTGATCATGATCGGCTTAGTGGTACAGCTGGGACTGTTCTCAGAGATGATAAAGGAAGATTTATTACCGGCGGAAACTGGAAGTTTGACTGGTGTGCAGATGTTCTGACAGCGGAAGTTTTGGCCCTAAGGTTTGGATTATTACTTGCACAGAGGGCGGGATGCAATCGCCTAGATGTCAACTCAGACAATATTGAAGTCATCAACACAATGAAGAATGGAGGACAATCAGCGGGACCGGCGGCGGCGGTTTTTGATTATTGCTATTTTTTGGCTTGTGATTTTTCTCTTACTAGGTTTGAGCATTGTAATAGAGAGGCAAATAGGGTGGCTCATGAACTAGCTAGATTAGCGAAAATTTCCGTAACAAATGAATATTTTGAGGATCCCATGGATGAAATTGTACCTCTTCTTATGGACGATGTAACTATTATTTGCAATTAATAAAGCTAACGATTTATTTCAAAAAAAATCGATCCACCTTTTTTTCACTAGAAAAAAACTAATCCATCCATCGATCCATTTGTGCATTACGCGTACGAACCCAGCCTACCGTACTCCATACGCCCCCTGCGCGTCGCCGTCCCACACAGCCGCCGGAGACGGCAGCGGCAGCGCGCCGGCCGCCGGCCACCATGCAGCCTGGGTCCTCACACGGTGACGAATCGACGCGCACAAGCAACGTTGCACGCCGTCCGGTGCTCGGTAATTTCGCATCCTTTCCAAATTCCAATCTTGAATTTTTGTCTCTGTGTCCGTCCATATAGATGATAAATTACAAAAGGCTACAATTGTGGTAGGGCCTTTGTCTTGCTTTTCCTAGTTTTATTGAACTTCAACAATCTTGTATAGACTTGTAGTGAATATAATAAATCACTATGTTTTAGTAAAAGCGTGGAGTATTTTCTAGGGTTATAACTTCTAATTAGGTTATATTTTATTTGCTTATACAATTCTCCATGTCTCATTTATAATTTATATTTGTCAAATACAGATACTATGGACAAGTTTCTTCTCAAAAGAAATGCACCATCACAGCCAGAAGACATAAATTGGGAAGAGGAGATTCAGTATGATCAGGGCAATCGCCTCAATGATGAAAGTTTGAGTGATGATATTATTTGTTATGTGGAGAAGGAAGAAATGAAAAGGGCCACCAATGCTCAAGTGCTTGAGTATTTCATGGCCTAGAAGAGTAGAAACAAGTGGTTGAGTATTTCATGGCCTGGAGGAATGGAAACATACTAAGGTAATTTTCAATTTTTAGCAATCTAAGTACTTTCATTTGGGCTACATTTCAAGTAGTTATGTCCCTTGTTTTATCATTATAGTAAGCAATTTGATGGCTACATTTCGTTTTTACAAATCGCTTCTATTATATCTAATAATGTGTGTTAAACCTATAAAACACACATTTATTCAATACATCCACGCTTGAAATTTTTTATGCCTTGTTAAAGTGGTGCATCGGGTAAGATTTGCTCCAGCTCCGCCCCTGGCCGCGCGTCTTGGTGCCAGGGCGCTGTCTTGATGCGGTGGTGGTGGAGGCGCTCCGTGGGCGACATCGCCCGCAGCTGGAGGAGAGCGCGGTAATGAAAGGGACGGTGCAGGAGAGCCCCCAGAGGTGATGACGAGTTCGGCGATGCGGTCCAGCCAGTCCTCGTAGAGGTCGTCGACCGGGCGGTAGCGCAGGAGCTCGCACGCCATGAGCAGCGCGGCCTGCGCGTTCGTGGGTGCGCGACGGGCGTGGACGACGAGCCTGCCGGAGTCAGTGATGGGGTGGCGGTGCGCCTATCCTGCCGCACGGAGGGGTGCGGCGATGAGGCTTGTTGCTCGTTTTCCGCCGGGCCGGTGGCGGCGTCCGCGGCGGGTGATGGAGAGCAACGAGGAGGCCCGCCGATAGGAGCCGTCTGAGCGACACAGGCGGCAAGGGCGGCCCGGCGCGCAGCGCGGGCCCGGCGAGCGTCGGCCAGTGATGCGGTGGAGCAGTGGAACGTGGATGGACGGAAGAAAGGCTTCAGCGCACCCCTACCTGGCGCGCCAAATGTCAGATTATGGGTTCCGGCAAACCCTTGAGGTTCGAACACTGGGGTCCGCACGAAGATCTCTCTCCCTCTCTAGCTCGCTCGCACAACGATCTCAAGGCCTAGCTCGCCAAGCCCAAAGAACAAGGGACACCAGAGTTTATACTGGTTCGCGCCACCGTTGCATTGTAATACCCTACTCCAGTGTGGTGTGGTGGATTGCCTTGTAGGCCGAGGATGAACAAGTACAAGGGATGAACAGCCTCCCGAGGAGAGGTGTTCTTGAGCTCGGTGAGCTTATGAGTTGGCCTTGGTGGAGTGGATCCAATCTAAGATGAGATCCCCCCTCCTATGGTGGTGGCTAGTCCTATTTATAGAGGCCCTGGTCCTCTTCCCAAATATTAGGCGGGAAGGGACCCACAACGGCCAATTTGAAGGGGGGCAACTAGTACAAGCTATCCTTGCAAAAGTTGGTCTTCGCCTGTCAAAGGCTCTGGTAGTGACGCCGTCGTGGGCTCCGTGATGACCTCCATCCTGCCGTCCTGCTGGTCTTGGTCTTGTTGCACCAATATGGAAACCTTTGCCTGATGCCTCGGGACTCCTCGCCTGCGCTTGCCCCTTTAGCACCAAAGAGGCAACCGGTACTCTGCGCCCGCTGGCGCCCGCCTGGCCTTGGTCGTCATGGCTCACGTCACGCGAACCTCGCGAGGTGCTCCTTGCATAGATATCTCCGCTCCTCGCGAGCCAACCTAGTGAGGCTGCCCCTGAGGAGGTCTCGTGTCGTCCACCTCGTGAGGCTTGGCCGCTCGCGAGGGTCTTGAACGTTCATGAAGATGGGCCGTACCAGGTCGTTGGTGGAGCCATGCCCTGGGCCACAGGCAGACAAGTCTGGGGACCCCCGTTCCCAGAACATCGACAGATCAGATGGACCATCAGTAGCTCTGGTCAGTACTCGGCGCGCTTAGCTTACGACATCCAGTTCCCAACTGCAACAGAGGCAATCAACTTCAGAGGATCGACCTGGAAAATCTGGGCGCCAGGCAAGATCAAGATCTTTCTCTGGCTTCTACACTTGGACAAACTCTAGTGTTGCTAGGTTACAACACCGCGGCTGGCCCAACAACTATTTCTGCTAGTTTTGCTTCAGAAATCTTGAGACCTCCTCACATCTCTTCTGGGAGTGCCCGACTGCCATCTAGGTCTGGGACAAAGTGGCCTCATGGCGTGGTTGTAATGCCCTTGCTCACTCCTGCTGGAGCTGGGGAACGACCACTGGCGATGCGTCCAAAGGATGATCGGCCACGCCTCCCCAAGAAACCGTCGAGGGACCAAATCGCTATTGGCCCTTGTTTGCTGGCAGATTTGGATTGAGTGCAACGCATGCACATTCAGAAGAAAGACTGCATGTGTGAGAAGTATCACTGAAGCTTGCAGGTGAGACATGGAGCAATGGAGGATTGCTGGAGAAAAATGCATGGAGCACCCATTCGGGGATGAACCATGAGAGATCGCATTCGTGAACACAAATGCCTGCGTGCAGACCTGTAATCTCTTTTTCACCCCATGATCACTAGATCAGCATCTGTTTCCGCCTTCTCTCTGCTTAATGAATGAATGCCAACCAAGCTGGATCTTTCAAAAAGAAAATATTACTTATGACGTTATCATTATAACCAGCTTTACATACGTGTGAGGTTAACTAGACATTTATTTCCCGAGGCTTTGAGCTCTACACACCGCGGGAAAATATCTAACGGACATCCACATATGTTATTTCCCGGGGTTTGGAGCTTTATGCACCGCGGTGAAATTCTGCGCAGCATATCTTATGTACGGCAAAAAGGAATGTGTGTTCTGGCCCATGAAGTTGGTCAATGGGCCTTTTGTGGAAACAACCAACTAGCTTATGTGATTTCAGTTTTAGGCCTAACATTATAAGCGTCCGTCGACGAATTACGAAATCTTTTCGTAAAAAGCCAAAAAACAAACGCAAGCTAACGTTATATGATTCCCTAGAAAAGCATATCATCTCCAATGATTTTCCATAAAAGAATTCACATAAAAATGGTTTTACAGAGTGTTCATATAATCGACGACGATGAAGGCTACACGATAGCACAATGGATATGACAACGAAGCGCTGATATGAAAGTTTAGGATAGATTTATGGAAGGGTCATCTTCCCCTATATATACTATATATAGAGGAAGTTGGGCTATTATATGAGATTTTGTAAACAAAACCATACCAATATTATACGGAAACACTAACGCCTATACGTGTGGGTTTTGCATCTCGCCCACACGCGTGGATCCGCGTCTGTTTGTGGGTGCACGAATCTTGGTATGTTTGTGGTGCCACGTAAGACTAGGCTGGCGTGCGGGCATTCATCCGGTCGCCCATACATTTGTTTCATCACACGGAGGAGCCGGTGTGTGGGCTTTAGCAGTTTGCCCACACACCAGTTTTCACTCACGCACAAGGGCTGGTGTGTGGGCATTTGCCATCTTGCCCACACGCCTGTCTCCTCTCCCACACCCAAGCTGTCAGTTGCCATGCGTTTTGCAGTGTACATGGCAACTGTCCTAGTATGCTTGCAAGCAGATGGCAACTCTCTTTTTTTTACCCGAACACGTCAGTTGTCATATGTTTTGCAGGGTACACGACAACTGCACCTAGTGTGCTTGTAAGCAGATGTCAACTCTCTCTTTTACCCGAACATGTTGTTTTGCCATGTCTCTTTGTAGCGCTACACGGCAACTGCCTAGTGTTAGTAGGTGGCAACTCCTAAGATTTTTAAATCATGGCAACTGTAGTAAACCAGACCATACATGGCAACTATTTAGTGTTAGTAGGTGGCAACCTCTAAAGTTTTCAAATCATGGCAACTATAGTAAACCAGACCATACATGGCAACAACTGCAGTTGTCCAAAATGGCATCTGGCACTTGACCTGAGATGGCAACTGCAGTTGAGCAACCATGGCAACTGTAGTTGTCTGACATGGCAACTGTAGTTCAACAACATGGCAACTGCAGGTAAACGAAAATTGAAGAGGGTCCAGACCATGGCAACTTCGGGACCGTGTGGTGACTGTCACGCTGGGCGTGCGGGACCGTGAGGTAGGTGGCTGAGAGAGGTCGTGTGGGCGTTATGCATTTTGCCCACACGTAGGCGTGTGAGAGGGACCGCAAGGGAAAAAAGGCGTGTGGGCGCTAGTTGTTTTGCCCACACGCCTGGTCCTCTTAGGCACCATACAAAACGTGTGGGAAGACCCCTTAACGCCCACACGTGTGGCAGTTATCGTCGTCCATATTATATGGATACATAAACAGTTGGAGATGCTCCGCTATCACTTCTCAAATTAAGCAAGCAGTGTGTAGGATCTTGAGAAGAGGTGTCTAGAGGGGGGGTGATTAGACACTAAGTACCAAAGTTGCAGTTTTTAACTTCTTTAGGTTTAAGTGGAGTTTAGGCACAGGTTTAACATTCACAATACATAACAAGCAAGCATGCAAAGAGTATGTGAGCAGCGGAAAGTAAAGCATGCAACTTGCAAGAATGTAAAGGGAAGGGTTTGGAGAATTCAAACGCAATTGGAGACACGGATGATTTTGTCATGGTTCCGATAGGTGGTGCTATCGTACATCCACGTTAATGGAGACTTCAACCCACGAAGGGTAACGGTTGCGCGAGTCCACGGAGGGCTCCACCAACGAAGGGTCCACGAAGAAGCAAGCTTGTCTATCCCACCATGGCCGTCGCCCACGAAGGACTTGCCTCACTAGCGGCAGATCTTCACGAAGTAGGCGATCTCCTTGCCCTTACAAACTCCTTGGTTCAACTCCACAATCTTGTCGGAGGCTCCCAAGTGACACCTAGCCAATCTAGGAGACACCACTCTCCAAGAAGTAACAAATGGTGTGTTGATGATGAACTCCTTGCTCTTGTGCTTCAAATGATAGTCTCCCCAACACTCAACTCTCTCTCATAGGATTTGGATATGGTGGAAAGAATATTTGAGTGGAAAGTAACTTGGGGAAGGCTAGAGATCAAGATTCATATGATAGGAATGGAATATCTTGGCCTCAACACATGAGTAGGTAGTTCTCTCTCAGAAATAGGATCTTTGGAAGTGTAGGCTTGTTCTGATGGCTCTCTCCACGAATGAAGAGGAGGTGGAGGGGTATATATAGCCTCCACACAAAATCTAACCGTTACACACAATTTACCAAACTCGGTGGGGCCGAATCATCAAACTCGGTCGGACCGATTTAGTAAACCAAGTGACCATTAGGGTTTTCGGTGGGACCGATATGCAACTCGGTAGGACCGATATGATTAGGGTTAGGGCATAATGTAATCTCGGTGAGACCGATTACACAAATTCGGTGAGACCGATTTTGGTAATTAGCTAACCAGAGAGTTGGTTAGGAAAACTCGGTGGGACCGATTACTCAAACTCGGTGGGACCAATTTTGGTAATAAGTTAACCAGAGAGTTTGCATTGTAATCTCGGTAGTACTGATCACACAAACTCGGTGAGACCGATTTTGGTAATGGACATACACAGAGAGATTACAATCCCATCTCGGTGAGACCGAGATCCCTATCGGTGAACCGATTTGCCTAGGGTTTGTGGCAGTGGCTATGACATCTGAACTCGGTGGCGCCGAATAGAAAGAATCGGTAGGGCCGAGTTTGACTTTAGGTTTAGGTCATATGTGTGGAAATGAGAAAGTAGTGGAGGGTTTTGGAGCATATCACTAAGCACATGAAGCAAGAGGCTCATTAAGCAACACCTCATCCCTCCTTGATAGTATTGGCTTTTCCTATAGACTCAATGTGATCTTGGATCACTAAAATGTAAAATGAAGAGTCTTGAGCTTGAAGCTTGAGCCAATCCTTTGTCCTTAGCACCTTGAAGAAGTTCCCACATCCTTTAGTCCATGCCACTCCATTGTTGAACTTGTCTGAAACATACTAGATAAAAGTGTTAATCCAACAAGAGATATGTTGACATTAATTACCAAAACCACCTAGAGAGCACTTGTGCTTTCACAGTGGGATCGCCGGATCTACGTGTGTGGATCGTTTAGCTTTAAGTTAAGCCTTAGTAGCTTTCGTTTTTCGGCCGTTCATCGTCTTCACTTTGGAGGCGACGATAGTGGCACCGAATAAAGAAGGTTCAGATCTGTTCCCAACGAGACAATTGGTCCTATGGTTGGGGATGAATTTGGAAATCACTCTGTTCAAGCAAGGATGGTGTGGCGGCGGCATCATCCTCGTGGTGGACCAGTGTCCTCAGGCTCCATCGTTGCGACGGTGTTTGCTCCAACGCCGGTGTGGAGCTTGGGAGGTAGTCCAGGAGCGGATGCAGATTGTGGTCTGCATCGACGACATCTGAAAGACGAAACATGTGCTAGATTCGTGGTTGAGGGATGTCAAGTGTGATTTCCTCCTTCCACGTCTTAGTCATGGTGGGGTGTCAGATCTGGAGTTCGACGGCGTGTCCTGGGTGTTGCCCCGGTCTGATTCGTTCAACGGTAATGGCTTTACTTTTGGTGAGCCACCTTGAAGGTCCCTAAAGCTGCTTATCAACGATGGAGCCGCCTCGAGCTCGGATAAGGAGGTGATCTGTCATTTTTTCCTTTGATGACTGTTGTGGTGGTGCCGGAAGTTGGTTTTAAGTTCAACGATATTCTACTATCTTTTCAGTTTTGTCATGTCGATATTTACGTGACTTATATTTTATTTTTTATGATATAAATGAAACACATATTACCATAAAAAATTAAGCAAGAAGCCCATCTACCCTAAGGAAAAGGGCAAGCAATACATCTACGGCAAAAAAAAAACAAGTGGCTCATCTGGTCGAAAAAAGCGAGCAGTTCATGATCTCAAATTTCATATATTTTATTGTGCAAGTCCAACCGCGAACAGGCACCATGCGGCTCGTTGTGTGCCCAAGCTGATGGTCCAGCGGAGCTGCGACCCCAATGCGAGCAAGCCAACCAGGCTTGCCGAAGATATGCACTTCTTATCAACAGTAACAAGAAGCACGTACCACAACCATGCTTCATCACGAGTTCATGCTCATGGCCATGCACCAAGAAGCAGAAGCTTCTAAGTGTCTTTAGTTCATTTGAGGGCTGCTGACGAATCCTATGGTAAACTATCTAATTAGGCCAGATACGCTATTCTTGGCTCGTACTTCATGCTGGTACTAGGATAGCAGAAACATAATTATTGCCCAGAGAGAAGACGGTTGATGTCTCCTCTCTTGCGCGAGTGCTACACTGGTACTATTTGAGCTTGGGCAAAAAGACTGTCGAATGGAATCGGCACCTCCTCGCAATCACTTGCGTGCTGCTGCTACCTTACAAGCAACTGGTTCCAACGTCGGTCAATTTTGTAAAAAGGTCAAGGAAAAGTAAATCGGATGCTTGCGCACTTTCACTGCTTTTCAAGAAAAGAAACTAGTCAAAAAGGCTTAGTAAGCGAGAAAGAGAGGAAGAAAAGGGGGACAAGGAATTGAAAGCGTGACAGATGCCATAGGATTTAGTAGATTCATCGTCAATAGTAGCAGTGTCGCACTCGCTCAAGAGAGGAGATATCAACTGTTAGAATTTTCTAGTAAACATGCCCATGTGTTGCCGGTGATCCATGAAGAGAAGTCGGCCAGCTATCAAGTCAGAGAAGTCATCAACCTATTACTAGTGTCAGTTCTCTTCTTCCTCTCTACCAATTGAAAGTAAGTATTGATTTCGCCTAATAGGGACAAAGCAAAATAGGGTAGTCAAGTACAGAAAATTCATCACACGCCCTTTTGCCGCCTAACAAACATGCCCAGGCATTCTGATTTAAAAAAAGAAAGAGAAAATGTTTGCTAAGTGTGGTTAGCCACAACTTGGCAAAGATGTAACCCCTGGAATTCATATTTAAAAAGATGAAAAATAGAATATATTCACCGAGTCTCCGTTAGCCGTAACTCGCAAACAAACACCGCTGTCACGGCTACATCGCCCGCTCTACTGACTACTGCACAGCGCACCTATCATACTTCACCGAGTTTTTTCCGTCAGAAACTCGACGAACTTGAGATTATGCCAAGTTGTTTTTGTTCGCAAAGTCGTTTTCCGTTGGAACCTGGCAAAATCAGAACTCTGCCGAGTTGCATATCACTACCAAGTCCAATTTTGAATCAAACTCGGCAGATATAAGTTCGCCGAGTTCTGATACTTGGGACAAAATCAGATCCTAGTAGTGCCTCTTGGCGACAACCGGTGCCTGTTGGAAAACCGCTCTCTTCGACTTGGCCCTGGACCTACAGAAGTCCATGGTGTTTCTGTAGATGATCGCCATGACAACGCCGCACTACCTTGGTGACGATGGAGCTGGAGCCAGAGTAGGCGAATTGTGTGAGGTTGCCCTCTGCTGCTACCGTAAGTCTCCTGTACCAAGGCAGATGACCACCAAATGGCAGCACGTTGAACTCGAGTGGTGCTGGTGTTAGGTGCAAAGCGTTAATAACACGGAATAGAAACAGTGTAAATATTGTTGGGAAAAGCGAGAAACAACGTATATTGGAATAACCAAAAATAGTTGCTAGCAATTGAGTTAAGGAACAGAATATGTGTACACACTACAAAATAATGCTGGGTTAAAATAAAATGTGTACATTCCATTGCATCCATGACCAGATATAACCTAGAACATCTGTAGCATACAAAAGAGACATAATTTAGCTCTAACTCTTGTTTTTTTTCGAAAAGGAGGATATACCCCCGGCCTCTGCATGTTGACGATGCATGCATCCATTTTATATAGCTCTAACTCTGCAGATTGAAGATAACTACATTGCGGCCAACAGTGCCAACGGCCATGAGAGCATAACTAAGTGAGAGGGCATAGGCTCAGGAAGTTGATGAACATGTGCTGGTTGAGCTTGTTAAAGGTCCCAGTACCTTCAATAACAGAAGATTACAGGGAAGATACTGGTAGCAATCATTTTAGTAAATATGTTTTGCAGGTCCATTGTGTTCGTATGTATGTCAGCATTAGGTAAACAAAGTTAATATTCATACAGAATGGTTGTTTACAAAATATCTAAGTCGGCATCAAATCAATATTCCAATAATCTGCTTTTATGCTGCAGTAAATCGCATGGAATGTAATACTGGACAACACCACATTGAGTCACAACTAATTATATAAGAATCAATGTAACTTGAGGTTTGTGTACATTTGATCACCTCAAAGTCTTACACAGCTCCCACTGATAAGAAGATTCATTTATGAAATCCAGGCAAGTTCTTTCATAACGCCTCATGCACTGACAAGGCCATGGGCAGTCCGCTAGAGCAACGGCCACATCTTAACCACTTTGTCATGGCCTCCCGAGAATCTGCGCTAACCAGTGAAACGTAGATATCCGTGAAATTATCTGAAAGAGAGTGCAGAAAAGAATCATGAGGTTCAGCTAAGAATTATGATAGGCATGTGAATGCCAGTGAGAAGGAGTCCAAGAAATCTTTCAGATATGTATCTTCTGAAGCAACATATAGTGAGAGTCCTTGGCTACTGGTTCACTCGTACCTGCACTATTAGCTCATGCGCTTTTCTGGCAAAACGCCCCACTTGATGTAACAATACTTTCTAGCCTGATGTCATTCATTGAGTTGCGGATTATTATCAGTAAATTATACCTTCATATTTTTGTGTCCTGAGACAGCATAGTGTTGTTCTAATTGGTGAATTTTGAAGTATATAATTGACGCTGTTGCCACTTGTCCTCTGAAATATTCTGTTTCATCAAGAATCTTGTTAGGCGCCATTGGTCGCTCCTGAGGGTGTTGTTGGCTGCCGTGTGATCCGCTTTGGTGGCCGCCTCTGGCTTGGACGATCAAGAGGCCAGGGCTGTAGCATCGTGCGCATCGCCGGACGGCCTCGTATCTATTCCTTCTTCGAACAGTAGCATCTCCTCCCATCCACGTTTTCTGAAGCGATATTCAGCTTCCAACCAGCGACAGTCGACGCCTCTGCGGCGGCCACCACGACCACCTCAACCCGATCCTCGTCTGCCGACGCCAACTACCACCTCCACCTGATCCTCGTATGCCGGCGCCTCATGGCTGGCCGAGCTTCCCGCATCATTCGTCGATGCCGCCGTGGTGGCCACCATGGCCACCTTGGCCTGATCATCGTCTATTGGCGCTTCCTCGTAGGCCGTCAACACCTTTTATTGAATAGGTGTACATGTACGTAGGTCTAGGTCCTGTATGCAGAGTATCTGTCTCGCTTTGTATGTACGTATATCTTAGAAGACAAGATACCGGTCACACCTTCTTGTACCTATATATATGTGCCTAGTGCACGATCAATCAATTATCGATGCATCAAATCATTCTCTACATAGTATCTATCGCAGGTCGATCTTCTAGCTTCCGCTAACCCTAGCCGTCGCCTCGGGCCGCCGCCCCAAGCCGCCGCCTCCACCTCTCCTCCCCGCGCGCCCTCCCTCCACCGCGCGCCGCCCCTCCCCGCCGCGCCGCCTACCTCCTGCCGCCGCGCCGCTTCTTTTCAGCCGCGCCGCCGCCTCCCTCCCCACGATCCCGTCGCCATGTCGTCCAACGCCTCCACCTACTCCAACCTCTTCGCCGCCGACCCCGCCGAGATCTGCGACATCAACGTCCATGCACGTGTCCCCGTCATCCTCGACGCCTCCAACTTCACGTACTTCGCGTGGAAGACGTACTTCACGCTGCTCTTCCGCGAGAACAATCTCGTGGACCACGTGGATGGCACCGTGGACTCCCGCGCCATGGTGGACGACGCCGAGTGGACCGCGATCGACGCCACGATCATCCGGCGGTTCTTCACCATCATCTCCAAGGACTTGTTCCACACGGTCGTGAGCGCCGGCGATGACGCCCGTGCCATGTGGGTCAAGTTGAACGGCCTCTTCACCGACAACAAGCTTCAGCGCCGCGTTTTTTTGCAGCAGGAATTTTTTGACTGTCACTAGGATGAACAGTCCATTGATGACTACTGCCGCCGCCTGAAGACGTTGGCAGATGAGCTCCATGACATTGGAGCCAAGGTGGACGACGACCTTCTCCTCAGCACGCTCACCGCCGGCCTCAACGAGGACTTCGGCAACGCCGCCTCCAACCTCACCTTGATGCCGGAGCCCTTCTTCCCCAAGTTTGTGGTGTACTTGAGGTTGGAGGAGCGCCGGATGAAGGGGGTCAAGAAGCGCGTGCAGCACCACGCCCTCGCCGCCGGCACCTCACGTAGCGCCCCTCCATCGGCCTCCCCACCCGCTGCGCAAGGCCGCTCGCCACCTCAGCGCCTCGGGGCACTTCCCCCTCCGCGCGTCCCGCCCCTCCGCTGCCCCCGGCAGCCGGGTGGCGAAGGCCAGCGGCAACCGCCATGGCGGCCGCAAGCAGCAATAGGCGCCGGGGCTTGTCGGCAGCAGGTGACTCCCCCATGGACGTACGTCACCAACCCGTGGACCGGCTCGTCCACGCGTACTCCATGCCGATCCCTCGGGCTCCGGCTCTGGGCATCCTTGGGCCCGCCCGTGGTCACCAGCCCTATTCACGCAAAACGCCGCTCCTAAATGGCTATGGTGCCCCACCCCGCGGCGCCCGCCTACGGGTCCGCGCCGGCCTATGGCACCGCCGCCGCACCGGCTTATGGGGCCGCGCCCGCCTATGGCGCCGCCGCTCCGGCCTTCGGGGCTGCTCCCCCGCCGGCCTACGGAGGGTTCTACCCTCCTCAGGTGCCGCCACCGTGGGACCCGGCCTTCCTCGCTGCACTGCACTCCGCCCCGTCACCGAGCTCCTATGGTGGCGGTGGTGAGTGTTACATGGACTCGGGCGCCACTGCTCACATGACTGCTCATCCCGGTAACCTCACGTCTGCCACTCCCGTTCATACTCCTACTCGTATCACCGTTGGTAATGGTTCCTCCCTACCCATTACTCACGTTGGTCACATGTCTTTTCCTTCTACTTCCACTCCTGTGCATATGTCTAATGTTCTTATGTCTTCTGACTTAGTCACTAATCTCGTTTTCGTTTGTCGCCTTGCTCGTGTGAATCCTATAACTATTGAATATGATGATATCGGTTTTTCTGTGAAGGACGCCCGTACACGGATGGTGCTTCACCGATGTGATAGCCCGGACGAGCTTTACCCAGTGCATCCCTCCGGCGCCACCACCACCCGTCGCCGCCGCTTCGCCGCCGCCAGATGTCGATCTTTGGCATGCCCGTCTTGGTCATCCCAAATCCACCGTTATGCGCCGATTCTTGTAGTTTTTCCTTCTCATGTAATAAGGTCGACGATCACACTTGTGAGGCTTGCCGTCTTGGCAAGCACGTTAAATCTTCCCTTTAGCGAGTCTACCAACATTTCCACCTTTCCGTTTCAGTTATTGCATAGTGATGTTTGGACGTCCCCGGTTGCTAGCAACACGGGCTATTTATACTATCTGGTGATATTGGATGATTTCACTCATTATGTGTGGACCTTCCCTCTCCGTCGCAAGTCCGACACTCTTGCCACACTCACCGCTTTTTATTCATATGTCACCACATAGTTCGGTCGTCCTATTCTCGCCTTGCAAACTGACAACGGCAAGGAGTTTGACAGCGTCGCCGTCCGCAATTTACTTGCGTCCCACGGCACCATCTTTCGCCTCACTTGCCCCTACACGTCTCAGCAGAATGGTCATACGAGCGCCGCCCTTCAGACGCTGAATGACTGTGTCCGTGACGCTGCTCTTCCACTCCTACGTGCCTCCTCGGTTCTGGCCGGACGCGCTCGCGACCGCGAGCCTACTCATTAACATTCGCCCCTGTCATTCCCGCTGGAACTACACCCCTCACCAGCTCCTCTTCGGTGCGGTTCCATCTTATGATGGTCTTTGCATTTTCGGGTGTCTCTGTTATCCTAGCACCGCGTCCGCTGCTCCTCACAAACTCGCGCCCCGGTCCCTTCCTTGCATCTTTCTTGGCTATCCTCCCAACACCAAAGGTTACCGGTGCTATGATCCAGTCTCCCACCGCGTTTTCACTTCGCGGCATGTGTACTTTGATGAGCTCGTGTTCCCGTTTCAGCAGGTACCGTCACCTTCGGAGTCTTCTGCGGCGTGGTTCGTCCCTGCCACCACCTCTGGCGGACCGCTCAGCGCGCCCAGTCCGCCCCGCGCTCCCAGCGTCGGCGGCCTCTGGCGCCTGGCTCTGCCGTGGCCCCGGCCTTGTGGCGTCCTCGGCCGCCCGCCCCGCGGCCCCGTCGTCCGCAGTTCCGACGCTGCGGCCCTGTCGCGGCCCCGTCGCCGCCCCCCCTCGGCCCGGCAGCTGCGGCTCCGCGGCTGCCCCTGACACGGCCCCTGTCGCGGCCCCCCGCCACCGCGGCCGCACCCCTCACCGGTGTGGTCACTCAGACTCGGACTGGGACGTTGTGTCCCAGCACGCGCTACCCGTCGGACGAGTACGCGTGCGCGACTTCTACCTCGACACCGTCCCCTCTCCCCACCTCCGCTCGCGCAGCCCTTCGGGATCCGAACTGGCTAGCTGCGATGCGTGAGGAGTTTGATGCCCTGCAGCGCAACCGTACATGGCAGCTTGTCCCGCGGCCACCCCGTGCCAATGTCATCACTGGCAAGTGGGCCTTCCGCCACAAGACTCGCCCCGACGGTTCTCTCGAGCGCTACAAGGCGTGTTGGGTGATGCGCGGTTTTCGCCAGCGCGCTGGCGTGGACTTCACCGACACATTCGCCCCGGTTGTCATACCGGGCACGATTCGCGCTGTTCTCCAGCTTGCTGTTTCTCGCGCTTGGCCTGTCCACCAGCTCGATGTGTCTAATGCTTTCTTGCATGGCCATCTCGACGAGCAGGTGTTCTGTCAGCAGCCGACTGGTTTCGTCGACACCGCCTATCCGGACCACGTGTGCTTGCTCTTTCGTTCTCTATACGGGTTGAAGCAAGCGCCTCGAGCCTGGTACCAGTGGATCGCGGCCTTCCTCCAGCAGCAGGGGTTCCGGTCCATACGGTCCGATGCCTCCCTGTTTGTCTACCACCAGGGCCCCGCCACCGCGTACCTTCTACTGTACGTCGACGACATAATCCTGACTGCGTCCTCTCCAGCGCTTCTTCAGCAGATCACAGCTCGCCTCGGCACCGAGTTCGCCCTCAAGGACTTGGGGGCTCTCCACTACTTCCTCGGCATCGAGGTCGTGCGTCGGGCTACTGGCTTCTTCCTGCACCAGCATAAGTACGCCTACGAGCTTATGGAGCGAGCGGGCATACTTAACTGCAAGCCCGCTTCCACGCCTGTCGATACGAAGGCTAAGGTGTCCGCCGTCGAGGGATCTCCGGTGTCCGATGCTCCCTTCTACCGCTCCATCGTCGATGCGCTTCAGTACCTAACACTGACGCGTCCGGACATTCAGTATGATGTCCAGCAGGTGTGCCTTCACATGCACGCTCCTCGTGACACCCATTGGGCTCTCGTGAAACGTATATTTCGGTACATACGTGGCACCACAGCCATGGGTCTCACCCTGACGGCCTCGCCGGACACCAGCCTTGTCGCCTACTCCGACGCCGACTGGGCTGGGTGTCCCGACACTCGACGCTCCACTTCCGGCTACTGTGTCTACCTCGGGCCCTCTCTGATTTCGTGGTCGTCTAAACGACAACCCACGGTATCACGATCGAGCGCCGAGGCCGAGTATCGGGTCGTGGCCAACGCCCTCGCGGAGTGTTCATGGCTACGACAGCTACTTCAGGAGTTGATATGTGAGGTCACCAAGGCGACGCTCGTCTACTGCGATAACGTCTACGCGGTGTACCTCGCTGCCAACCCTGTCCATCACCAACGGACGAAGCACATCGAGCTCGACATCCACTTCGTCCGGGTGCACGTCGCACTTGGTCGTGTTTGTGTTCTACATGTGCCCGCCCATCAGCAGTTCGCCAATGTGATGACGAAGGGACTACCCACGGCTTTCGGTCCAGTCTTTGCGTCACCGGCGACGCTCGATCGCTGGGAAGTGTTGAACATGTGTACATGTACGTAGGTCTGGGTCTTGTATGCAATACCTGTAGTATTTGTCTCCCTCTGTATGTACGTGTATCTTAGAAGACAAGATACCGGTCGCACCTTTTATATATATATATGTGTGTGCGCGCACGCGCCTAGTGCACGATCAATCAATTATCAATACATTAAATCATTCTCTACGGCTTTAGCTTCAGGTGGATGAGGCCCTACGACCTTATCCGGGAGCGTCGAGATGTCTGCCTTCCGGTCGTTTCCTTCTTCCAAATATATAGTGCGTGGCTCTTGGGCGTGTGAATTTCGGACACACGATTGGCTTGGGATTCTTTGGCTCGTTTTTGTGGGTGGGTTGGCTTGCTGATCGTTTTTCCCTGGTATCTTTGACCGAAACTTCAAGCGGACGACGTAAAAAGAAATGGACGACAAGCTCGCAACTCAAGGAGGTACAGAGTATAGTTCCTTTTATATCTCAGCTATTAATCTTTATTGTTAGCATGAAATTAACGAATATAAAGCAATGACGGATGAAGAACTAAAAAAAAGATTCCATCTTTTAATATTAGATGTAGATATAGATGCACTGTCTCGTTATGTTGTAATTTGTCCATGCCATGTATTAGGCTCGGGCTCTCTCTCCATCTCCCTCGTGAGATATAACATAATCAATCAAGGGATCCAAAGCATTCTCTCCAACTTGGTATTAGACACCAGGATAACCTACCATGGCCGAACACGGCTCTTCCTCCTCCCACCACCACGAGCTCCACTACGTCGCCGGGCTCCCTCTCCTAAACGGCGTCTGCCGTTGACACCTCCTCGGCCACCTTCGCGGGGTCCTCGCCGCCCTTCATTTTCGGCACCAACCCATCCTTGCTCAGCGGCACCTCCTCCGCATCTGGTTCTCAATTTGCCCCGTTCTTCAACTCTGCTGCTCTGCTGGCGCCGCCAGCGCCTGCCACTACGAACAAGTAAATAGCATAAAACTACTAAAATTCGGGTTAGGGGTTCCGAAAACCTATTGGATTTATTTTTTTCGCTGATAACTACCAACTTCGGGGTCGGCTGTTTCAAAAAATCCAAATCACCATGGGTTACAAAATTGATCCGGTTTATGACAGGCCGGGCCCGCTCTTAAACAAACCATTTGCTTGACTGTTTTGTTTGACCGTCGGTTTACATGTGGGACCCAGATGTAAGATATCTCTTCCTCTTTTCTTTCATCTATCCTCTCCTCCCCTCCCATGACCTCTCTCTTTCTCTCTCTCTCTCTCAGCACGGCACCCACCTAGCCCCTCCCTAGACAGCGACCCTCTCCTCTCCCAAGCCGGCGATGCCCCTCTGCGGTCTCCCTCTCTCAGCGCTGGCTGCTCGATAGATGGAGAAGATGGCGGCGCCCATCGTGAAGGTAGGTGGTGTATGCTCCTATCCTGTCGCTCCCGCACCGTGCGCTGCTCCTGTATAGTAGTGGAGCCGGAAAGTTTGAGGAGGGGAGGAGAGGTCGGCTGCCGCTGCTCCTATCTGGTTGTGAAGGCAGCCAACTCGAGGAGGGGAGGAGCAGCAAAAGAGGTCGTCTTGGCGGCTGCAAGGACCACCAGCAGAAGCCATTCTGCAGGTGTGCAAAAGCCGCAAGGAGCAACAGCAGTTCACATTTTGACGGCATGGCGCAGCGGCGACAATGAGTAGGGACTTGATTGCTTTTCCATAAAAACTTCATGAAGAGACACTTACAAGTGGGCCCCACATGTAAGTTAACGATCAAACAGATAGTCAACCAAATGGTTGTCTTACGTGTGGGCCTGATCTGTCATAAATCGGATCAATTTTGTAACACATGGTGATTTTTGTTTTTTGAAACGGCAACCCCCAAAGTTGGTAGTTATCAGCGAAAAAAATAAATCTGGTAATTTTTGAAACCCTAGCCGAAATTGTAGTAGCTTTATGCTATTTACTCCCTACAACCCCATCGTTGCCGATCACATCACCAATCACATTAAATTCCTGCTGAATCCTACGGATTACGACTACCACAAATGGAAGTCCTTATGGTGCTCCCTCGCTGTCGATGTGAAATTCGGCAGACCTCGGGGTAGGGGCCCCCGAGCTATGGATCTCGGATCATTGGTAACAGGAACATGGGGAGACGATGTTTACCCAGGTCCGGGCCCGCTTGATGGAGGTAAAACCCTACGTCCTACACTTGTTTATATTGATGAAGATGTATGAAGTACATAGTTGATCTACCTCGAGATCGTAAATTGTGTTCTACATCTAGGGCTAGGTGAATGAAATTGTGATTCGGTCCCCTCTACGGGACAAACCCCTTGGCTTATATACACGCCAGGTAGGGTATCTAGGGTTACATGGTAGGTCTCCAGGGAGATCACATGAAGGCGGAAGGAGATGTCTTGGAGTATACGTCAAGTCTTCGGCAGGCACAGTCTTGATCACATCCAGGCGTGCAACTTCCGGAGTCTTCCTTAGTGAGCATCTAGGCCCACTGACCCAGCCTAAGGACTATGGGCCGACTAGGTTAGTGATACGTCTCCAACGTATCTATAATTTTTGATTGCTCCATGCTATATTATCTACTGTTTTGGGCAATATTGGGCTTTATTTTCCACTTTTATATTACTTTTGGGACTAACCTATTAACCGGAGGCCCAGCCCAGATTTGCTGTTTTTTTGCCTATTTCAGTGTTTTGAAGAAAAAGAATATCAGACGGAGTTAAAACGGAACGAAATCAACTAGAGAAGTTATTTTTGGAACGAAAGCTACCCGATGGACTTGGACCCCGCGTCAAGGAAGGAACAAGGAAGCCACGAGGATGGGGGGTGCGCCCACCCCCCTTGGGCGCGCCCCCTGCCTCGTGGGGCCCTCGTGGCTCCCCTGGCGTGTTTCTTCCGCCTATATAACTCCACGTACCCTAAAACTTCCAGAACAGAGAATAGATCGGGAGTTTTGCCGCCGCAAGCCTCTGTAGCCACCAAAAACCAATCGGGACCCTGTTCCGCACCTCACGGAGGGGAGAACCCTCACCTGTGGCCATCTTCATCATCCCGGCGATCTCCATGACGAGGAGGGAGTAGTTCACCCTCGGGGCTGAGGGTATGTACCAGTAGCTATGTGTTTGATCTCTCTCTCTCTCTCGTGTGTTCTTGATTTGGCACGATCTTGATGTATCGCGAGCTTTGCTATTATAGTTGGATCTTATGTTGCTTCTCCCCCTCTACTCTCTTGTAATGAATTGAGTTTTCCCCTTGAAGTAATCTTATCGGATTGAGTCTTTAAAGATTTGAGAACACTTGATGTATGTCTCGTCGTGCGTATCTGTGGTGACAATGGGATATCACGTGATTCACTTGATGCATGTTTTGGTGATCAACTTGCGGGTTCCGCCCATGAACCTATGCATAGGGGTTGGCACACGTTTTCGTCGTGATTCTCCGGTAGAAACTTTGGGGCACTCTTTGAAGTTGTGTGTGTTGGTTTGAATAGATGAATTGAGATTGTGTGATGCATATCGTATAATCATACCCACGGATACTTGAGGTGACAATGGAGTATCTAGGTGACATTAGGGTTTTGGTTGATTTGTGTCTTAAGGTGTTATTCTAGTACGAACTCTAGGGCTGTTTGTGACACTTATAGGAATAGCCCAACGGATTGATTGGAAAGAATAACTTTGAGGTGGTTTCGTACCCTACCATAATCTCTTCGTTTGTTCTCCGCTATTAGTGACTTTGGAGTGACTCTTTGTTGCATGTTGAGGGATAGTTATATGATCCAACTATGTTATTATTGTTGAGAGAACTTGCACTAGTGAAAGTATGAACCCTAGGCCTTGTTTCAACGCATTGCAATACTGTTTGTGCTCACTTTTATCATTAGTTACCTTGCTGTTTTTATATTTTCAGATTACAAAACCTATATCTACCATCCATATTGCACTTGTATTACCATCTCTTCGCTAAACTAGTGCACCTATACAATTTACCATTGTATTGGGTGTGTTGGGGACACAAGAGACTCTTTGTTATTTGGTTGCAGGGTTGCTTGAGAGAGACCATCTTCATCCTATGCCTCCCACGGATTGATAAACCTTAGGTCATCCACTTGAGGGAAATTTGCTACTGTCCTACAAACCTTTGCACTTGGGGGCCGAACAACATCTACAAGGAGAAGGTTGCGTATTAGACATCAGTTAGTACCCCCTAGTCCAGGACAACATCAGTAGCCCCCGAACTGGTCTTCTATGCTGAGGACGACCCCCTTGAATTAAATAACTTCAGATCCGAAGTCCTTGGATTTACAGATGAGTTCTCCTTCTCTATTAGTTCGAGATTTCTTCCCTTTAAAGGATACCATAAACCACTTGTCAAGGGAACAACATTCCCTGGCCTCGGTGTAGCCGAACTCGCTCGGCGTGCGAAGACGTGAACCCACGACTGATCAAGCAGTTACTCCTCACCCAAATCGTGGCCCGAGGCAATTTTTTACTAGAGCATCCCATCAAAGTGGAGACGTGCCCTTTTTCTTAGGATGTCATTAATATTTTGCTTCTCCCTGTACACATAATGGCATCTTTTGTGGGAAGTGGCGATTTCACCGGCGCAGCAGAGGGACTCTTGGCCTTTCACCAGCCTATAAGAGTAAAAAAATCGCAACAAAAAGAACCACACTCTCATTTCCCTCGCCTGTAGTCTCTCGAGCTCCAGCACTCACATCCAATCTCGCCCTCCTCCCCCACTGCGCACCCTCGCTCCCATTCCTGGCAATAGCCGACGCCACCCTCAAATGGCACTGGGATGGTTCCTCCGTGAAAGTGGGCACCATCCTGGAGTTGTGCAACTCGGGGTACATCTCCACGGAGGTCGCCACCAATGTGCTAGACACCAACCAATAGGTGCCCGCTCCCAATCCAGGGGAGATGGTAGACTTCGTTCCTCACCTCGTCAGAGGTTTGGGGTTCCCGCTGCACCCCTTCGTGCGTAGTGTCATGTTCTACAATGGGCTCGATTTTCACCACCTGGCCCTGATCTCCATCCTCCATCTTACATCCTTCATCGCAGTTTGTGAGGCCTTCTTCTGCGTCGAGCCGCACCTTCGCCTATGGCTGAAGATCTTCGGCGTCAAGCCGAAGTCCAGTGGCTCCGACCTCGTGGAGTGTGGAGGTGCCATGATCAGCAAGAACCAGAAGGTCGACTGGTTCATGGGCACTTTCGTAGAGACCATCAAAGAATGGCAGCATGAGTGGTTTTACATCACTAAGCCGCTCACTGCTGGCCAGGCCGAAGTCCCAGCATTCTCGGCTAGGCTCCCGAGGAAGCTCGTGTCCTGGAAGAAGAAGGGCATTTCCTGGGGGAACCAAGGAGAGGTGGAGGCACTGATCAAGAAGATCAAGTGGTGGTCTGATCAGTAGAACCTCCAGCTAGCAGGCGTGGTGAACGTCGTGCTTCACTGCAGCATATCCTTCCACTCAAACTCCGGGTCACCCCGATGTGAGAGCACAAGTCCGAGGACGAAGGGCCCATTCTCCACTTCTTTCGCTCCACCTTAGGCAGGATGTGGACGCGACTGTTCAAGTCGTCCGAGGACGACTTCCCTTCAAAAGGGCGCGACCTCGGCTTTGAAGCTGGCTATGACGCCCCCGAGGTAATCTTCTGACACACAGTTCTATACTCTGGGATGTAGATTTCAGCTAATCAACTAATTTTATGCTTGCAGAAGTGGATCAACAAGGCACAACAGATGTTGTGCCATGCGCCACTGTGTAAGGAGGGAGCCCCCTGCTCACGGCCCTCCTGGTCGTGGAGCCGCACGTAGTGATCCACAAGGGATCAAAGCTCCCGAAGGGCAAGGCGGGTCCTCGGATTCGGGAGACCTCGGTCACTCGATCCGAGGACACCCATGCCTCCTCCACCCACGAAGACGATGTGGAGGAGGACAAGGAGGAAGAAAACTCTTCCCTAAAGGGGAGGAGGGCGGCGTCCGAGGACACCGAGGCCGAAGCATGGGCGAAGGGACAGAAAAGAGCGTGCAAGGCCCCTGCCGAGCCCGCTAGGAGGCCCGCTCCACCGGAGAAGTTCACCTTATCTGACGAGTCGGACGACGACCTCCTCGACATGGGGAGGGAAAAGTATGCGCCTATGAGGTATGTTATCGTCACTACGTCCATTATTCAATATGTCTTTCAATCAAGATAAAATTCATATGAGAAATTTCCTTAGTCCGCCGAGGATGCGTCTCAGCGGTGACACCTCGAACGAGCTGCCACCCGCCAGCGGGACGCCTGACCCCACCACTCCCCCTCCAGCTCATCAAGAGGGGCTCGGGGAAGCTATGACTACTCCCTCCGCCCTAGGTTAACACAACGGGGGCCGAAGTGTCAGTCGTCATGGCCGAGGTCGAGACCTCGGCCCAACGGGGCCCAGGGGACGGGGTCCCTAAGGTTGTCAAGGAAGAGCTAGGCCAAACATCGGCCAAGCCAAAGACAACTCCGGCGCCAACGCCACGGCTGGAGACCCTCGTGCCATGCACTTTGGTGCTGGGTTCTGAGTTTTGCTACCTCTTGAGCACTGCGTTGGTTTCCCCTTGAAGAGGAAAGGGTGATGCAGTAAAGTAGCGTAAGTATTTCCCTCAGTTTTCGAGAACCAAGGTATCAATCCAGTAGGAGACCATGCTCGAGTCCCACGCACCTACACAAACAAATAAGAACCTCGCAACCAACGCGATAAAGGGGTTGTCAATCCCTTCACGATCAATTACGAGAGTGAGATCTGATAGATATGATAAGATAATATTTTTGGTATTTTTATGATAAAGATGCAAAGTAAAATAAACGGCAATAGAAATAGCTAAGTGTTGGAAGATTAATATGATGGAAAATAGACCCGGGGGCCATAGGTTTCACTAGTGGCTTCTCTTAAGAGCATAAGTATTACGGTGGGTAAATGAATTACTGTCGAGAAATTGATAGAATTGAGCATAGTTATGAGAATATCTAGGTATGATCATGTGTATAGGCATCACGTCCGTGACAAGTAGACCGAAACGATTCTGCATCTACTACTATTACTCCACACATCGACCGCTATCCAGCATGCATCTAGAGTCTTAAGTTCATAAGAACAGAGTAACGCTTTAAGCAAGATGACATGATGTAGAGGGATAAACTCATGCAATATGATATAAACCCCATCTTTTTATCCTCGATGGCAACAATACAATACGTGCCTTGTTGCCCCATCTGTCACTGGGAAACGACACCGCAAGATTGAACCTAAAGCTAAGCACTTCTCCCATTGCAAGAAAGATCAATCTAGTAGGCCGAACCAAACTGATAATTCGAAGAGACTTGCAAAGATAACCAATCATACATAAAAGAGTTCAGAGGAGATTCAAATATTGTTCATAGATAAACTTGATCATAAACCCACAATTCATCGGTTCTCGACAAACACACCACAAAAGAAGATTACATCGAATAGATCTCCAAGAAGATCGAGGAGAACTTTGTATTGAGATCCAAAGAGAGAGAAGAAGCCATCTAGCTAATAACTATGGACCCGAACGTCTGAGGTAAACTACTCACACATCATCGGAGAGGCTATGGTGTTGATGTAGAAGCCCTCTGTGATCAATGCCCCCTCCGACGGAGCGCCAAAAAAGGCCCCAAGATGGGATCTCACGGGTACAGAAGGTTGCGGTGGTGGAATTAGGTTTTCGTGGTGCTCCTCGATGGCCTGGGGGTACGTAGGTATATATAGGAGGAAGATGTAGGTCGATGGAGCCACGAGCTGCCCACGAGGGTGGAGGGCGCGCCCCCTACCTCGTGGCTTCCTTGTCGGTTGCTTGACGTCCACTCCAAGTCCTCTGGATCACTTTTGTTCCAAAAATCACGTTCCCGAAGGTTTCATTCTGTTTGGACTTCGTTTGATATTCTTTTTCTGCGAAACACTGAAATAGGAAAAAAAACATCAATTTGGGTTGGGCCTCCGGTTAATAGGTTAGTCCCAAAAATAATATATAAGTGTATAATAAATCCTAATAAACATCCAAAACAGAATATAATATAGCATGGAACAATCAAAAATTATAGATACGTTGGAGACGTATCAAGCATCCCCAAGCTTAATTTCTGCTCGTCCTCGAGTAGGTAAATGATAAGAACAGAATTTTTGATGTGGAATGCTACTTAGCATAATTTTCAATGTAACCCTCTTAATTGTGGTATGAATATTCAGATCCGAAAGATTCAAGATAAAAGTTTAATATTGACATAAAAGTAATAATACTTCAAGTATACTAACTAAGCAATTATGTCTTCTCAAAATAACATGGCCAAAGAAAGTTCATCCCTACAAAATCATATAGTTTGGTCATGCTCCATTTTAAATCACACAAGAATGCTCTCATCATGCACAACCCCGATGACAAGCCAAACAATTGTTTCATACTTTAGTAATATCAAACTTTTTTCAACTTTCACGCAATACATGAGCGTGAGCCATGGATATAGCACTATGGGTGGAATAGAATATAATTATGGGGGTTATGTGGAGAAGACAAAGAAGGAGAAAGTCTCACATCAACGCGGCTAATCAACGGGCTATGGAGATGCCCATCAATTGATGTTAATGTGAGGAGTAGGGATTGCCATGCAATGGATGCACTAGAGCTATAAATGTATGAAAGCTCAACAAAAGAAACTAAGTGGGTGTGCATCCAACTTGCTTGCTCACGAAGACCTAGGGCATTTGAGGAAGCCCATTGTTGGAATATACAAGCCAAGTTCTATAACAAAAAATTCCCACTAGTATATGAAAGTGACAAAACAAGAGACTATCTATCATAAGGATCATGGTGCTACTTTGAGGCACAAGTATGGGAAAAGATAGTAGCATTGCCCCTTTTTATTTTATTTTCTTTTTTTTTGGCCTTTTTTTTCCTTTTGGCCTTTCTTCTTTTTTTCTTTTTTGGGACAATGCTCTATGAATGATGATCATCACACTTCTATTTATTTACAACTCAATGATTACAACTCGATACTAGAACAAAGTATGACTCTATAGGAATGCCTCCGGCGGTGTACCGGGAAGAGCAATGAATCAAGAGTGACATGTATGAAATATGCATGGTGGCTTTGCCACAAATACGATGTCAACTACATGATCATGCAAGGCAATATGACAATGATGAAACATGTCATGATAAACAGAACGGTGGAAAGTTGCATGGCAATATATCTCGGAATGGCTATGGAAATGCCATAATAGGTAGGTATAGTGGCTGTTTTGAGGAAGATATAAGGAGGCTTATGTGTGATATAGCGTATCGTATCACGGGGTTTGGATGCACTGGCGAAGTTTGCACCAACTCTCAAGGTGAGAAAGGGCAATGCACGGTACCGGAGAGGCTAGCAATGATGGAAGGGTAAGAGTGTGTATAATCCATGGACTCAACATTAGTCATAAAGAACTCACATACTTATTGCAAAAATCTACAAGTCATCAAAAACCAAGCACTACGCGCATGCTCCTAGGGGGATAGATTGGTAGGAAAAGACCATCGCTCATCCTCGACCGCCACTCATAAGGAGGACAAGCAAAGAACACCTCATGTTTCAAATTTGTTACACAATGTTTACCATACGTGCATGCTACGGGATTTGCAAACTTCAACACAAGCATTTCTCAAATTCGCAACTACTCAACTAGCACAACTTTAATATCACTACCTCCATATCTCAAAACAATCATCAAGCATCAAACTTCTCTTAGTATTCAACACACTCATAACAAAGTTTTTACTAATCTTGAATACCTAGCATATTAGGACTAATTTCACAATTAAAGCAAATTACCATGCTGTTTTGTAGGACTCTCAAAATAATATAAGTGAAGCATGAGAGAACAATAATTTCTATAAAACAAATCCACCACCGTGCTCTAAAAGATATAAGTGAAGCACTAGAGCAAAAACTATATAGCTCAAAAGATATAAGTGAAGCACATAGAGTATTCTAATCAATTCTGAATCATGTGTGTCTCTCTCAAAAGGTGAGTACAGCAAGGATGATTGTGGTAAACTAAAAGGCAAAGACTCAAATCATACAAGACGCTCCAAGCAAAACACATATTATGTGGTGAATAAAAATATAGCTCCAAGTAAAGTTACCGATGGACGAAGATGAAAGGGGGGATGCCTTCCAGGGCATCCCCAAGCTTTGGCTTTTTTGTGTCCTTAGATTACCTTGGGGTGCCATGGGCATCCCCAAGCTTAGGCTCTTTCCACTCCTTGTTCCATAATCCATCAAATCTTTACCCAAAACTTGAAAACTTCACAACACAAAACTCAACAGAAAAATCTCGTGAGCTCCGTTAGCAAAAGAAAACAAAACACCACTTCAAGGTACTGTATTGAACTCATTCTTTATTTATATTGGTGTTAAACTTACTGTATTCCAACTTCTCTATGGTTTATAAACTATTTTACTAGCCATAGATTCATCAAAATAGGCAAACAACACACGAAAAACAGAATCTGTCAAAAACAGAACAGTCTGTAGTAATCTGTAACTAACGCAAACTTCTGTAACTCAAAAACTTCTACCAAAATAGGAAGGCCTGGAAAATTTGTTTATTGATCTACTGCAATTGGAATCAGTATTTTATCACGTTCTGGTGATTTGTAACAATTATTTTCGTGAACAGAAAGTTTCTGGAATTTTCAGCAAGATCAAATAACTATCATCCAAGAAGATCCTACAGGTTTCACTTGGCACAAACACTAATTAAAAAATAAAAACAAATCTAACCAGAGGCTAGATCAAATATATATTCCTAAACAGAAGCAAAAAATCAAAAAACTAAAATAAAATTGGGTTGCCTCCCATCAAGCGCTATCGTTTAACACCCCTAGCTAGGCATAAAAAAAGGATAGATCTAAGTATTATCATCTTGGGTCTTTAATTTTTTAGCGGAGTTATGCTCGAATCCGGGAGGTTCTTTACGTTTCCCTTCATATTCCGAGATTTTCAGATCTAAAGAATCCAACCGCTTATTGCAAAGAGTCGGTGAAGATTTCCACTAACACTCTTAAGAGGTTCAAGAGATTTTTGTAAAAATTTCGTTACTTCGCAAATTTTCTCAAAAACTTGTGTTTCTTCCTGGGTATGATGAGGCCCCTTTTGTTGAGGTAGTGTTCCCACTATACCCTCCATAATTTCATGCGCAATACTGGGATCAATTTCGATAAAATTGCCTTTGGCAACGCAATCCAAGAGTTGTCTATGAGACATATTCAGTCCAACATAAAAGTTGTGAAGCAAAATTCTAAAGTTCACCTCTAGGTTACAATTACGGTAAGATTCCATCATTCTAAACCAAGCATCTTTTAAGTTTTCTCCTTGTGTTTGTTTGAAGTGAAGAACTTCAAACTGGGAGACAACGGAGTAGATAGAGGACTAGCCATAATTACAAGGCAAGCAAGAAAGCGACGAACGGAAAAGAGAGGGCGAATAAAACGGCAAGGGTTAAGTGGGGGAGAGGAAAACAAGAGGCAAATGGCAAATAATGTAATGCGAGGGATAAGGGTTTGTGATGGGTACTTGGTATGTCTTCACTTGTGCGTAGACTCCGCGGCAACGGCGCCAGAAATGGCTCGTTGACGGGAAATCAAATCTTGACTTGACTTGGCGCGAATCTCCCCGGCAACGGCGCCACAAATCCTTCTTCGTACCTCTTGAGCACTGCGTTGGTTTTCCCTTGAAGAGGAAAGGGGGATGCAGTAAAGTAGCGTAAGTATTTCCCTCAGTTTTTGAGAACCAAGGTATCAATCCAGTAGGAGACCACGCTCGAGTCCCACGCACCTACACAAACAAATAAGAACCTCGCAACCAATGCGATAAAGGGCTTGTCAATCCCTTCACGGTCACTTCTGAGAGTGAGATCTGATAGATATGATAAGATAATATTTTTGGTATTTTTATGATAAAGATGCAAAGTAAAATAAACGGCAATAGAAATAGCTAAGTGTTGGAAGATTAATATGATGGAAAATAGACCCGGGGGCCATAGGTTTCACTAGTGGCTTCTCTCCATAGCATAAGTATTACGGTGGGTAAACGAATTACTGTCGAGCAATTGATAGAATTGAGCATAGTTATGAGAATATCTAGGTATGATCATGTATATAGGCATCACGTCCGTGACAAGTAGACCGAAACGATTCTGCATCTACTACTATTACTCCACACATAGACCGCTATCCAGCATGCATCTAGAGTATTAAGTTCATAAGAACAGAGTAATGCTTTAAGAAAGATGACATGATGTAGAGGGATAAACTCATGCAATATGATATAAACCCCATATTTTTATCCTCGATGGCAACAATACAATACGTGCCTTGCTGCCCTAACATCCTTTGGGAAAGGACACCGCAAGATTGAACCTAAAGCTAAGCACTTCTCCCATTGCAAGATAGATCAATCTGGTAGGCCAAACCAAACTGATAATTCAAAGAGACTTGCAAAGATAACCAATCATACATAAAAGAATTTAGAGGAGATTCAAATATTGTTCATAGATAAACTTGATCATAAACCCACAATTCATCGGATCTCGACAAACACACCGCAAAAGAAGATTATATCGAATAGATCTCCAAGAAGATCGAGGAGAAATTTGTATTGAGATCCAAAGAGAGAGAAGAAGCCATCTAGCTAATAACTATGGACCCAACCGTCTGAGGTAAACTACTCACACATCATCGGAGAGGCTATGGTGTTGATGTAGAAGCCCTCTGTGATCAATGCCCCCTCCGGCGGAGCGCCGGAAAAGGCCCCAAGATGGGATCTCACGAGTACAGAAGGTTGCGGCGGTGGAATTAGGTTTTTGTGGTGCTCCTCGATGGTTTAGGGGTACGTATGTATATATAGGAGGAAGAAGTAGGTCGGTGGAGCCAAGAGGGGCCCACGAGGGTGGTGGGCATGCCCAGGGGGGTAGGCGCGCCCCCTACCTCGTGGCTTCCTCGTCGGTTGCTTGACGTCCAATTCAAGTCCTCTGGATCACGTTTGTTCCAAAAATAACGTTCCAAAAGGTTTCATCCGTTTGGACTCCGTTTGATATTCTTTTTCTGCGAAACACTAAAATAGGCAAAAAAACAGCAATTTGGGCTGGGCCTCCGGTTAATAGGTTAGTCCCAAAAATAATATAAAAGTGTATAATAAAGACCAATAAACATCCAAAACAGAATATAATATACCATCGAACAATAAAAAAGTATAGATACGTTGGAGACGTATCAAGTTTCTGCCACGCCCACCTCCCGCCCTAGGGCGGGCTTGTGCGGAGTGGACCAAAGAGATGGAGGTAGCTCTAACGGGCTCCTCCCTCAAAGAAGAGCACTGTGCGCTGATCGGCGCGGCGCTGCAAGGCTTTCGGTCCGTAGAGGCCAGAATGTGGGAGGTCTTCAAGGGCCTCGTCACGATCTTTGAGGTATTCTTCTGCACTTATATTAAGAATAACCTCCCTGTTAGGATTTATTTGCAAATTCGTGTATATGTCCAAGGATGTTTTCACTTATATTAAAACATAGTACTTAGATAGCGTAGCAGGTGAGTAGCCCCCGAGCCCAAGGCTAGTTTTAAGAAACTGGCTTTGGGACCGAAGCAGAGTATCATAAATTTATAAACGAGTAGCCCACATGACCCTGGCATGCGTGTCCGGAATATTGATGGCTAGGACAGGGGCTAATTGTAAAATATTTGTTTGCAGGTCTCTACCTCGGCTCCAAGATCCTCTTGCGAGGAGATTGTGGAGATGCACCGGAAGCTCGAGAGGTCTGAAAAGGACACTCATCTGATGAACAAGCAGATCGAGCAGTCTCAAGGTAAAAATCCAAAACATCTTCAAATTTACTTCGGGTAAGGACAGCTTCATGAAATAGAAGCTTATGCCAAACTTTTTGAATGACAATAGCTTTGATCGAGCTTGAGGGGCTCAAGGCCAAGCTTTTAAAAGCTCGGCAGGAGGCCTAGCAATAGAAGGTGCAGCCACTAAGGTGGAGAAGGACCTAGCTGCCGAAAAGGTGGCTAGGGGCATGGACCAGGCGTGGGTCTTGGAGGTGGAGAAGACCCCGAAGGGGGTGTACGAGGCACGTGATGCCCTACAGGTCAAGGAGGAGAAGGTGAGAGAAGAGCTCAAGAAGCTCCGTCTTGCGCACTTCAAGCTCCAAACCTAGACCAGGGCCGACCACGAGGTGCTCCAGCAAGTGGAGCGAATTTTCGCGGGTAAGCCATATTTACTTCGGTGTGTGCCTGGCAGCAAGGGGTTCGTCGAGCTCACCCAGATGTGGCGCTCCGCAGAGGTCTTCGTGAATCTCCTAAGGAGTGCGTTGGACGGAGCCCACCACTTTGGTGAGCGGGAGGGCCATGAGGCGGAGAAGGTGTTCTTGCAGCTGTTCCAGCTGTTCCATGGTGGAGCTTCTCCGAATGGCAAGGCCAGTGCTCCAGGACCTCTGCATCAATCTGTGGCCCGCGGAGGTGCTGCCCACCAGCTTCTTCGAGCTCGTAGCTCTGCCACAAGAAGCCATCTCGCAAGTTTCTTGCTGGAAACGATCCACATGCCTGGAAGGGGCTCAGCGAGCATACACCTGTCTGAAGACACATTTTCGATGTGTTGAAATAGAGGATGTTGCCGTGGGACCCCCCGAAGGGAAGGTTCGGACTGCCGAGTACTTCTTCGCCGAGGTAGCAGAAGGGGCCCGGATTATCGAAGCCAAGTGTCCCAAGGACACTTTGTATTTTTAGATAGTACTTCGGGATGCCGAGGTGTGTGGGATGTTCAAAAACTATATTTGTTTGAATGAATGCAACTTGATGTTCTGCCTTGTTATTTTGTTGTTTTTATTTAATATGCCTCCCATTAGACCGTGTTAAACTGAAAGTGGCCAGTCATCGACTTTGACCCCAATGTATAGTAACTAGGCAATCAGACTATTACAACTTTATATCTTTCACTTAGTCATAGGAGTTGGATTGCGGGGGCTGATGACGAGCCCCCGGTGTGTGAAGTGGTCGCTTAGGTAGCTGAGGTCTATGCCACTAACTA
Organism: Aegilops bicornis; assembly: GCA_021605145.1. Taxonomy (NCBI): domain Eukaryota; kingdom Viridiplantae; phylum Streptophyta; class Magnoliopsida; order Poales; family Poaceae; genus Aegilops; species Aegilops bicornis. Next base: position 470,489,110 of record CM038670.1, on the reverse strand, counting down.
CTTCGGCTAATGCTAGGAAGAAACCCTTCGTTTAACACGGGTGATCGGTAACGACACGTCGCTTCACACGGTCTTTGAACGGCCGACCAGTTTATGCTTACCCAGACACTCAGTTTTCGGCTTTCTCCACTGAGGCGCTTTGCCATGCGAGCTGGCGGCACTATCATAGTGGTTCTCTCATTACGGCCTTAGCCGAATTGGTCGGAAAGATAAGGGGTAAACATAGGAACCGGGCAACCCAACTATTGACCAAAATCTAGGTTTGAAACTTATTAATATAATGCAAACATCCGAGACGCCGAGTACCTCAGACTTCTATTTGGGGCATGCGATTAAAAAGTGGATCCCATTATATCATAACGTGTTCTTTTAGGCTCAAAGGCAGTAATTATAAGGAAATGCTAAAGAACCTTGAGGGGCGTGGTTTCTTTATTTTATATGGTCAAACCGTACATGCCGAGCTTGGGAAAAAACTTTGAAAATATACAATGGGATTAATGTAAAGAAAAGATAAGGAGTAAATCAAAACAGGGTGGACTTGTCATCGGGTTTATTAGCCTGAGCCGCTTCCTGTCGCACGTCTGCGTCTCCATGCTGGTAACTAGCTCATCTTGATTGATGGCGAAGTTGATATGGGCTTCCTGCAACCTCGACCGTTTATGCGCTTGATGCTTTCGCCGTTTGATTCCTTTGAAGAGGTCTACAGCTTCAGTTGGGTGGTTAAAGCCACATGGGCATGATATTCTTGTCTAAGTCTATTACAGAGCCTCGCCGATGTGCAAGCCCGAAGTGCATCGCTGCTCGGTCAAGCTCATCCCCGCGTTTCCATTTTTTGGCTCCTCGGCAACCCATGGAATTTTGGGTGCAAAGTTATGCACCCTGGGGACATATGGCCCCTTCCAGGGGAGGCGCATGAGGAGCCCGTACCCCTAGTTAGGGTAGGGGAGTGCTTGTCCGAGGTCGGCTGGCATGGCCCGCGTACGCTTCGATGAGATGGGGGTGCGCTTGCCTGAACTGGCTACCTCCTCAGATGCCTGCACCTTGGCTATGAAAGCCGCGTTCTGTTCCTCCGTTCAGAGAGACCATTTAGTGTTGCCATTGACTGTAATAACCCCGTTTGGTCCTGGCATTTTGAGCTTGAGGTAAGTATAATGCTGGACTGCGTTGAAGCGAGCAAATGCGGTGCACCCTACAAGCGCGTGGTATCCGTTGTGAAAGGGTACAATGTTGAAGATTAATTCCTCGCTCCTGAGGTTCAAAGGTGACCTGAAGACTACCTCCAGTGTCACATTTCCCGTGAAGTGAGCTTCAACGCTTGGTATAACACCTTCAAAGGTGGTGGTGCTGGGCTTGACCCGAGATGAGTCGATGCCCATCCTTCTGATCATATCAACGTAGTTGCTACCTCCGTCCATGAGGACACGCGTCAGATGAAATCCATTGATGATCAGGTCCAGGACCAGCGCAATCGATCTGCCATGCGTGATGCTGGTTGAATGGTCATGTTTGTCAAATGTGATCGGGTAAGCCGACCATGGATTGATCCTCGGGGCGACGGGCTCCACCACATAGACGTCCCAGAGTGCGCGTTTCCTCTCCCTCTTGGGGATGTGGGTGATGTAGATCATGTTTACGTCCTTCACCTCGTGACGAAACTGCTTCTGGCCTCCATTATTTGGCTGCCGAGGATCATCCTTGTCCTTGCTACGAGGCTGGGCTTTACTATTCCCCTCCATCACCATTTTGCCAGCTTCCTTGAAGACCCGGCAATTCCTGTTAGTGTGGTTTGCTGGTTTGTCTGAGGTACCGTGGATTTGGCATGGCCTGTCAAGGATCTTGCCTAGCTGGTTGGGTCCATCCTTGTTCCCTTTAAAGGGCTTCCTTTTCTGTCCGGATCTAGGTCCATTGAACCCTGCATTGACTATGGTGTCCTCTGTATCGCTCCCACCGTTTCTAAGCCTGCATTTTTATTGCGCTTGGGCTTGCCATTGGTGTCGCAAGTCTCTGAGTTACCCGCTTCACTGTTGTGAGTACTGCGGGCCAGCCTGCTATCCTCGCCCTCGCAATGGCGGGTCATGAGTGAGGTGAGGGCCACCATCATCCTCGACTTATCCTGCCTGAGCTATCGGGCTAGTCATTCATCTCGAATGTTATTCTTGAATGTCGCGATGGCTTCGACGTTGGAGCAGTCTATAATCTGGTTCTTTTCGTGCAGAGCATGTTCCAGAATTTCCGAGCTGACTCGCCGGATTACTGAATGATGCGGCTGAGGCTGTCAGCGTCCAGAGGTTGGACATAAGTTCCTTGAAATTTTTCCCTAAAGGTGTCCTCGAGCGCTTCCCAGCTCCCGATGGAGTGAGGGGGCAGGCTATTCAGCCAATACCTTGCCAGCCCCTTTAACTTGAGCGACAGATACTTGATGGCATGGAGGTCATCTCCATTGGCCATATGTATATGTAAGAGGAAATCCTCGATCCACACCGCTGGCTCGGTTGTGCCATCGTATGATTCCATGTTGATGGGTTTGAACCCATCCGGGAACTGGTGTTCCAGTACCCTGTCTATGAAACTGATCGGGTGAGTGGGGCCTTGGGTCCGGGTATTGTCACGTCGGCTATCGGGGGAAATCAATGCGTAGGCCTGGTCCCGAGCTCGGCCGTTCATGACCATCCAAGCATCTTAGCTATCGAGTCCCGCGGGTTTGCGCCTTCTTGATCCGTAAGTGGACCAATGCGGTGCCCGGTTTGTCTCTATCTTACGTCGAATGTCATGAGGGTCTATGTAATCTGAAGGGTCCTTGCCGTGACGCGTGATGCTGGTTGGGTGTGGAATTTTTCCCGCACTAGCCTGTCATGCCCTCTGGGAGGTCGGTCGGGCACGTCGGTGGTAAGTTCATCATCAAACTTAGGAAGCGGACGCCTGCATGGATAAGACTTATGTGCGCTATGGTGCCGTTCTTCAAGACCTTGTTCGGTCGATAGTATTTCGACCCACTTGTTGTTTAGTTCATCTTTGTTGGCCTGTAGCTGTTGCTGCTTCCGCTTCATGCTTTGGGCAGTGGCGACGAGGTGCCGCCGGAAGCATTCTTGCTCGACAGGGTCTTCGAGGACTATGAAGACCTCAATACCAAGGCTCTTGTCTTCCTCGGATACTGGCATCACTACAAAAAAAGACACATCTGTGACATTTTGGGCCGAACGATTTTTTCTGTCATGCTTATGACACTTCTATGATGATAATTGTGACAAAACCCGCTATCATCATAGATGTGGTGGGCTCCTACTTCTATGACAAAAAATCATGACAGAAAATGGGCTTTTTGTCCTAGGCGGGCCGGAGACGCAGCTGCATGACATTCTTTGGGCCGTCCAAGACGGAAATAACCGTGGTAGAAGTGAGGGCGAGGAAAATATTGGGGAGTTCCCAACTATGGTGGGTGGTCGGGGCCGAGTGATGCGCGTTTCTCTTATACACGTATGCGTGTGGGTCTGAGGTGTTGGGCTCTAACTGAACCCGAGTGAGGCGTTCGCCTACAGAACCCGAGCAATCGATCGATCCCTGGCTGTTAACTGAACCCGATCGAGCATTTCCTTCGCTACTGCTGCTAACTGAAGCCGATCGAACCTGCTGCCTCTTGATGAACAGTGAGCGTTGTTGGGGGTTGGATGAACAGTTCCTGATGGGGGTTGGATGAACATGACCCCGTGGTAGTAGAGGCCGTTGCCGTTGGATGAACAGGACCCCGATCGAGTCGGTTAGGGGCGGATGAACAGGACCCCGTGGAGGGCTGGATGAACAGCAGCCGGTGGAGGGCTTGTTGAACAGTAGCCGGTGGAGGGCTGGATGAACAGTAGCCAGTGGAGGGGTGGTTGAACAGGACCCCGTGGAGAGGGCTGGTTGAACAGTAGCAGGTGGAGGAGCAGTGGAGGCTGGATGAACAGGACCCCGTGGATGAACAGTAGCTGGTGGAGGCAGGAGGGAGACACCGTGGATGAACAGTGCAGGTGGAGGCTGGAGGAGGTCGAAGGTGGATGAATAGTAGCCCGTGGAGGTTGGAGCGAGGCAGTAGATGGTGGATGAAAAGTAGCCTGTGGAGTCCCGTTTTGCGGTATGCCACACCCATCCCGATGAACAGGACCCCCATTTTGACCATAGGAGGTCGAAGAGGAGTCCGTTCACTCTGTTTTGTGGTACGCCGCACCCCTCCCGATCAACAGGACCCCGCTTCGACCATAGGAGGTCGAAGAGAAGTCCGTTTCCTCCGTTTTGCGGTACGCCACACCCCTCGCGACGAACATGATCCCGTTTCGACCGTAGGCGGTCGAACACAAGGCCGTTTCCTCCATTCTGTGGTACGCCAGGCCTCGTTTCGGCTGTTCCGTCCAAGCCGGTTGGCTCCCGATGAACATGACATATTTCGTTGCCTCCTGATGAACATGACGATGCAGTTTCTCCGTTCCGACCCAGCCGGTTGGCTGCTGATAAACAGGAAACCGTCGCTGCCTCTCCATGTACACGAGCCCTCACCGTACGTATGCGCGAGTAGGCGTTCGAGACCCAGCCCGTATGTACGTACGTGGCCGTATTTACTTTCTTGCACCCTGGCTGTACGTATGTGTACATGATATTGATGGGACTGCGTGACATGCTACGTTCGCGCCTCTACTACGACACGTGCCCTTCCTTACTCGGCCACGGTTCATCGTTGCAGCAGACGAACCGACGATCGACCCGGTATATGCATACCGTTCGCGACCAAAATGACAATGCTACGTATGCTTCGACCAGGTGGGTCCCGACTGTCAGGGAGTATAAGGTGGCACTTCATTGCGTGGGAAGTTATTGGTGGTGGGTCCCAGCTATCAGGGGGAGAATCATTTTTTTGCCCGTAATATGGATGCACTTCCTTGCGTGCGAAGATGTAGCCGGTGGGTCCCAACAGTCAGGGGGAAACATTTTTTTCACGAAATATGGTGGCCCGCCCAGTGGGTCCCCGCTGTCAGGTGGAGGAATAATTATTTTACGCGTAATAAGGTTGTACTTCCTTGCTCCGGCGTGGACCCAGCTGTCAGCCTCTCCACGTACAGTGCTCTTCCGATGGAAGTCGTTCCTTGACCACATTGACCACGGCGCACCGAGAGCACCAAGGCGGTGGACGACGGCGAGGCCTAGGAAGGGGACGACGCGGAGCCGGGGAAGACGCGGCAATGGATGCCCACGCGGAGAGGAGTACGAGGGTTGACTGGTTCGGCTGCGGTGTGAGGCTGCCGTCGCCGCAGAGTAACAGGAGGTGTGGGTGAGTAGAGGGATGGCCTGGCCAACGGTGGGAGTAGTAGGGGGTGGTGAGGCCTCCGCGGCAGCACAACCGGCCACGGGAGGCAGGAGCAGGCGTCACGACCGACGCTGGTTTGGGCGGCTGGAGCAAGAAGACCAAAGGTTGAAGAAGCACTACGGCAGTTGGATGGACATCGTATGATCACCGGAGCTAGAATCGTACATATTGACTAGGTTGACAAAGCCATCCGTCAGCGTCAACTTAGTAAGCCCACAAGTCAGCCTCCCACTATGGTGGGTCCCAACTAGCATGGGGAGTATTCATTTTTGTGTGTAATAAGGAGGCACTTCCTTGCCTGCGAAGATACAACTGGTGGGTCCGAGCTATCAGCGGGAGGAACGTTTGTCCGCGAAATACAGAGGCCCTTCTGGTGGGCTCAGCTGTCAGGTGGAGGAATCATTATTTTGCACGTAATTAGGAGGCACTTGCTTGTGTGGGTCCCTACTGTCAGCCTCTTCCGATGGCTGTTGGTTGTTGACCATGTTGACCACGCCGCGCCGAGAGCACAAACGAGGCGGACGAGGGCGAGGCCCAGGAAGGTAACGACCCGGAGCCGGCGAAGCCACAGCAGCAGATGCCCACGCTGAGGGGAGTACAAGTGCTGACTGGTCGGCTGCAGGGTGAGGCTGACGTTGTCAGAAAATAACAGGATGTGCGGGTGAGTAGAGGGATGGCCTGGCGGCAGCACAGCCGGCAACGGGAGGAGGGAGCAGGCAGTCCCACCGGCGCTGGTTTGGGCGGCCGGAGCAGGAAGATCTGAGATTGAAGAAGCATGGCGACCGTTGGATGGACATCCAACAGTCACAACTTTGTGTTGAGTAAGTTGACAAAGCCTTGCGTACGCGTCAATTTTTTTAGGACAGCGTCATCGTCAACCGAGTAGGCCCAGAAGTCAGCCTCCAAATCTGTGGAAAACAGCAAACATCCCATTAGCCATTATTTTAAATAATTTATAGCCCATTTGCTAATTCTTAAGGATATTTTGAAGCCCATATTCTTTTTTTTAGCATTTTAGACCATATATTCTGGGCACTGCTAAAAAATTCAACAAAATTTTGCATATTTCGGTGGGGTCCGAACTCTTTTAATCACGAAATTTTGAGTCACGTTAAAAATAATTTTTAAAAAATTATATCAAAATAAAATTAAAAACATATCCACAAAAAATGAATGAAATTTAAAATCTTAACTAGCAAGATGCCCTTGCGTTGCACGGAACATGAAGATGCATTTGTATGAGTAGTTTATCTTGTGGGAGAAAAGGATGAATGAGGGAAGGCCGTATCTGCAAATGTGGAGAGAAGTGCGGGTAAATTGTCATAGTTTCCTTCATATCCGTTAGATATAGATCGGATGACCTATATTGTAGGATGGCAGGCACACCATCATCACCAACTCTGCTTTTTATAGGAGTAGAGAAATCCAAAAAAAATGATATTTTAATGTAATTGCCGGTTGGCTTTGGTTTAAAAATTTACAGCCCATTTCTTCCAACTTATAGGCCATTTTCTGGGGAAGCCCATTTCTTACTACTTACAGCCCTCCTCGTCTTGAAAGATTTGCGGCCCAGCAGGGCTGAGAAAACCAAGTAGGCCTCAGTTGGGTATGCTCCAAAAAAAACTGGGCTAGCCATTTTCAGAAAGAAAAAAGATATCAACTAGGCTCGTCATGTGCTTAAATAAAAGCGTAAGCGTGGGCTAGACGGGCTACAGCCCCCGCACAACACGCAGTTGAGCTCCGCCTCTAAAACTAAAAAACAACTGGGCAAGCTGCTTTGTCCCTGGTGTTATCCGCTCGTTGTGTAATTTTCTCGTTTATTGACTACATTGATAATGGCATGGGACCTAGTTGTCAAACAATTAGGAGGAAGTATTTTTTGGTTTGTAATAACGAGGCACCTGCTTGCGTAATGGAATGACCCTGGTGGGTCCCTACTGTCAGCCTCTCCACGTATAGTCATCTCCTGATTCCTCTCGATTGTTGACCATGTTGACAATGCTAGACGGTGGCGGGCATAGCGAGCGAACCAAGGCGGAGAATGACGGTGAGGCCTAGGACGGGAACGGACATGAGACGTGGAAGGTACAGCAGTGTACTGGCAGGCAGAGGGGAGTACGAAGGCAACAACATGTAACTCAAGCTTACAAACAGTACAAAAAGCCCAAGGATTAATTGTTCATCAAATTTAGACAAAACCCAGATTGAACATGGCAATAACATCTAACTCAACCACTCTTTTTTGCAGTCACAAACAAATGGATCAGTCTGATCCATAAAATCAACATCCTGTGCAAAAAAAAACTATTGGAGGATGACTACAAGTTGTTGTAAATAGAAGCCGAGCACGTTCAGAAGCCCATTTGTCCACCTGAAACTTCTTTTTTTGCTGTTCAACATGTCCGTCCATGAGAAATCTCTTGCTGAAAAACTTAAGCCTCATGGACAATAGTAACCTCGCATTCAACAGGAAGAATGTGACAAAGCTTCTGTTTGCCTGGTTGGATGCATATCCTTCCATCGTTATTGTCCTCAAATGAATGTCGTGAGAACTGAGAAAATCCTGGTGCTTTTTACGCCACCGATTGGTTATATGTTTTTCTCCATGTGTTAGTGCCTAAGTAGACATGAAGATTGAAAATAGTTAAGGTCTGAAAAAAGAGTATGTCAAAAGAGCAACAGCTCAGCGGTTAATTCTAGTAATATATATGATCTTTCAATGTGCATGAAATCATCACCTTTATGTATAAATTCTCCAGAGATAGAAAGCATCACAACAAGCCAATAATTATGTTCATAACTATACATTCTGATATATAAGATCTTGGCAGAATCCAGCAGCATTGATAGGCTATCCATGGATGAACTCTTCACTGAGCATATAACATAATATTAGTACCGAAAGTGTACTCCAAGATGATATAAAACTTATGTGCACAAATTAAAAATGTAGCTTATGATTACAAATGTGTAGATGATAATATACGATACCTGAAAAAGTGAGGAGCCAAACACCAACTTCTTGTGATCATTAAACGAATCACGAATTACACCCAAGGTCTCCGGTTTGGCCGCAGAGACGACAGTTATTTGTGAAGGTTTATAACAATAATGAAGGAGCAACCTTTGAAGTGAAGGGGCATCTCGGATGTTGAGCTGTTGTCCTTCAAAACAGATTCCAATACTTTTAAGGTGAGGCGACTTTATTTGGAGACAACTAATAGGGATTTCTATTCCCAAAACAATCAGCAAGTGTTCCTGGGCAGGGCAACTGGAGTGGATGATGTTGTGCATTGAGGCCTCCGATAGATAAACCACCACAAGCGGAAGTTATTTTAGCAATGGGAGTCGAAGCATTTCTACCAGATCGTCTGATAGATGGCACCGAGCGAAGGTGGCGGTGTGGAGAGAGGAGAAAAACCATGAGATGGACAACGCTGGTGTGGGCACAAGTTCTTGGTTTTCGGTTCGTGGTATGAAACTTTCGTTTTAATGGTATAACTCAAATTGCTGGAGTTTTTCGAATTTAGGGGATGTCGGCCAAGCGTCCATCATGCAGGGTATGGACAGTTGGTAGCGTGTCGGGATGCAGAGGCATTGAACGAGGCCCTGCCGGTGAGAGGAGACGATGGCTCTGAGCAGATCAAATTCAGGAAGGACGAAAATCTGACGACAGTCGAGATTGAGGGGCGCGATGCGCCATAGCGGGCGCCACCAAGTTGAGAGGATTTGTGCGTGACAGCAATCATTAGTGGAGAGAAGAGAGATGATCTCCCCAAGGATGTCGTCTGGGAGATCGCTGATGCGGTCCACTGGAGATTCTACGGGTTCCTCAAATCCGGGTGGGAGGGGGGCTCGCCGCTTCTCCCCGCGTTGCAGGGTGCGGGATCTACAACCGGCGTCGCCGCTGGCGGGAGCCTCATCTTCTTGGCGATGGGGACAGCCGACTCCATTTTCCTTGCGGGCGTCGCGCCGAGCTCACGGGTTTGAGTAGAGTAGCAAGAGACGAGCCTAGTGGCGGTGCGAGTGGGGAAGAAGGATGGCTGGGGTTTTCTATAGGAGCGAGGAAGAAGAGGAGAAGGCGTTTCTATACGAGTGAGGAAGTAGGTGATCGGGGGTTTTCTGGACGAGTGAGGAAGATGGGGAGCAGGGGGAATTGGGGGGAGACGGAAGCGGGAGAGTCCAGCGAGCTACAATACTCGACAAAAAATATGGGCTTTTCCTCGCAAAAAACAAAAACAAATGGGCTTTAAGATGGATATGCTTTTGTATCGACCTAGGGCTGCCCGTGTTTCGTATTGGACGGCCTTGTGCTAGAGGCAGCCCAAGACACTCTCCACCTTATTGCCCATTCGAAAGGAAAAAAAGAGATGCCTCCAGCTTATGGCTACTCATCGATAACCTTTTTCAACTCGGCATCCACCAAATTAGAGGATGTGGTATTGGATGCAGACACTCACACTGGTCGCGCAGCGTGGCAAAGTGAGGTGTCAAATAACAGGCCTACAATATACTTACTAGATTGTAAAGGTTCACATGCTAGTCAACATTCACATTAAACTAAGCTTCAGAAGATACGCTATGCATACTAACATTCAGAAGAACAAAAGTTCAGCATGTTTATGCATCTCAATGATTCACCATACTATAACCAATACAAAGATGTGAGAAGGTGTGGAAATAAAGAAAATCGGTCGATGCTTCTCTGAGCAAAGAGCCTCCCTGCGCACACATTAATTTCCTGGGCATGCTTGTTTCTTCTGAATGTTGCGAGCACTTTGAGCATGTTGGCAACTCCACGGCTAGCTGGCTGCCTCATCTTTCAATTGATGCTAACACATTTGCAGCAAACACATGACGCAATAGAGATGACTCAACATCAATCCATATTGTGCAGTTCCCCTCAAATCATCTTCATTGTCCTGAATCTGAAAAGATAGGAAAACAATAGCTATACTTAAATGATGTTGCAAAATAGTAGCACATATCAATAGCTCGGCATGACAAAACATGATCATCTGGATGAAGGGTATACTGACCTGCCTGAGGAAGATTATATATAATTTCATAAGTCGTTAGTTGATTTCCACCTTTGGCTGCACTGCTTGTTTGCTCCTCCACACATGACAGGATCGTTCCGCACTCCAATCAGAAAGTCAACGTAAGAATAAGCTTATTTCATCTTGCGGTGGTCATTATACCTAGTTATGAATGTAGGAATACCTGGAGCACCATGAGGTTAGCTGACAGCAGGTAGATGCAGCCATATAATTTTGTGCGGGGCTACCAAAATTGAGGTTTCTGTCCCTTCCCCTTCTTATGATAATTCTTCTTGAAGTTGGTAGAATGTGACGGCTTGTTATTTGCATCAAACTTGCCTTTCCCCTGAGATTTGTTCGTGTTGTTTTGGGGCTTGTTGGGCTGGAAGTTCTTCTCGTGTACCATGTGGACACTAGAAGATCCCTCAGCGACTCGAGCATGTGTGTCTTTTGTTCTCTCCTTCTCTTCAAAATCAAGAGTGCTAATGAGATCCGAAACAAAAAACTCATGTCTCTTGCTTTTCAGAGAATTAGCAAAATTGTTCCATGAAGGTGGATGCTTGGCAATGATGGTCCCAACAACAAATTTGTCTAGCAACACACACTTAAAGTACTCAAGTTCCTTAGAGAGTGATTGTATCTCATGAGCCTGTTGAACAACAGAGCGCTCATCAGTCAATTTGTAGTCACAGAATTGCTCCATGATGTACAACTCGTTGCCAGCGCCCGAGGCCCCAAACGTGGCCTCGAGCGCAGCCCACATGTCTTTGCCGCTGTCAAACCACATATATGAATCCATAATGGAATCGTCAAGAACACTCAGCAAGGCGGCTTTGAAGAGGGTATCCATGTTCTGAAAAGCTTCCTGCTCTTCAGGATTAAGATCGCCCTCAGGCTTACCCTTAGTGGCATCATAGCAGTACCTGAAACCAATATACTGCTCTTGTGAGCCACCTTTTATATTGCACCCCCTTAAAGGTAGGCGGTTTCAAAAGCGCAGTAAAACCACTCGGAGTAAATTGCCTATAATCAGGTTTTTGGATTGGATTGTTGAATATATGAGCAATTTACTATGAGATTTAATCTGAATCAATAGTAAATATATCATGACGACAATTGCAAAGATCAAAGTAACGATGCGGAATAAACCAAGAGGACATAATCACATACTATACAACGGGAGCAGAACCGCTGTGGTTGATGTTGTCACTCATGTCGTTGATGAAGAGGTTACCGAGGTCGGGGAAGAAGATTGTCGTTGAGGAAGTCGTCGATGGCAACAGTCGCAGGAGTGTGATCCCCAAAAACCTAATCGCCCCTCTCCTGTACAGGATCACAAAAGGCGGGGTTCAGAGGATTGTTGTCCCTTCTCTCGGTGCACGCCAGAAGGAGGGATGGAGAAGACTTGTGTGGCGACACTATGATCTAGAATGGTGCAAAACCATATGATACAACGGCGGCCAGGGTAGAGCCTGTCAGGTCGGTCGGGCGAGTAAGATCAAGTATAATACTAGCCTTTGGCCCAAACCCCACGTCCAAGTCAACAATAGCCCCACTATCCAAAAGAATTGGAAGCATCTGCGTAATTAAGGCGGGTGATAATTATTAATTAATGACTTCATAAATTTTCAGACCAACAAAAATATAGACCACGTGCATAGCTTTTGTCCTTGGACAGGCTCATTCCCGAAGAGCGCGCGTGTAGGTTTCCTATTATCATGCTCATTCAAATGCTATAATAGATCACATTATAAAGTGGTGCAACTCACACTTACCTAGCAGTATGGGACTAAACTTTAGTCCCACTCACACAACACTTAGAGCATGGTTAATAGTATAGCCAACATCCGGCTATATGAAGTTGACACATCATCTAGAGCCAACCTAATAGCCTGCTAGTACAATAGTTAGTCCCTTTAGTATAATACTATATCATTAATACATGGGGCCTGTTTGGTTTACAACCTAAGGTTTCCACGCCTAACCTTAGTCGTGCCACAACATCTTAGGCATGTGTTTCGTTCATTCCCACACTTGTGGCTTCCCACACTTTTCTAACAACATGGTCCACATGTCACAGGCTCAATCTTTTGCCAAATCTTGCCACTTGTGGTGGTCATTTTGATAGCCACACTTTTTGTGGCAGCCACACTTTGCCTAAGCTTAGTTGTGGCAAAGTTAGTCACGAGCCAAACAGGCCCATGGCCCCACCTTTTGTCTCACAAAGTATGTTGGAGCTCGTGCTACAACCGGCTACAAGTTTATAGCCCGCTTCTCTTTCTCTCCTCTTCTCTCCCCTTCAACTAAGCACAAATACTATATTTAAATCCTTATAGCCTGCTTATTGTAGTACTTTCTCTAAAGTTACTCTCCACCGTCAGTAGTCTGAAATGTCGGGCGTGCAGCGGGCGGTGCCCACGGTCGGTGCGCCGCTTCAACGGAGGAAGCAGTGAGAGGTCGCGTCGCCCTGACTTGCCATCAATGTGGAAGGACGGGCTCAGCTGGCGCCGGGCGGGAAGTGCGCGCGGGAGGAGGGATGGGTTTTTTGTGGGCCAGGAAGGTGAGAAGCCAACTTGGGATCTATCCGAACGGGGAAATATCAGGTGCTCCCATACTCCAACTGCAAGTACAATATGTGGGCTATGTAGAGGGCGTAGTAAGCAAGCTTCTCATCGTTCTGTGAGTTGATATGACACATCAAAGTAGTAGTTTTTTTTAAACGTCCATCAAGGTACATGTGTAGTAGTCTCCAAAAAGGGCCGACCATGTCCATGGCTACCATCCCATGTCGTGCTCCATCGTTAAGTATGTGCATGATTCATGTGCCATTCAAAAAAAACTGCGTGCGTGCCATTGAAGAAAAAATTAAAAACAAACACACCACCGCATCATGGTCAAACTTTGATTCGTTCACGCATGGTTCCCAACCCTCCACTAAGTGAACAACTACTACACGCGTCAAATTATCACGTGAGGTGCGTCTTCATACAGAAATGAGCTCCACCGTGTACCCGCTTGTGTGTGTTAGGGAATGAGGCACAGAGTATGTGCGTCCGTGGGTGCAATTCTTCTCTTCGTGCGCGTACTCCTTTTTTCTGCGGGTGATTCATGCACGTACTCGGCCTACGTTGGTGACGGTTGGTGAGTCTCACTTATCTCTACATCTCAACATGTACATCTACATCTGCATCTACGTCTACACTACATATACGTCTACATCTACCTCTACTATAGTACATCAAGCTTTAAACACGAGACCAGCCATTTTCTTGCATGACACGACCAACCCGTATCACTTCTTGCTCCTCGTCTCTCTCAAAGTGCGTCCGGCAGGCGATTTTGCCGTCGATTGAGGTCAGTTCGCTCACACTCGCTCCCACATGTTATAAATCTAAGAAGAATACTCCGACCGGCAGACCATTGAAAGAAGTATATTTTTCACCCTCAAATATAGGTTGATGGACAAATAACCCCCCAAAGTCAATTTTGGTACGATTTTTACCCTCAAGTCTCTAAAACCAGGTATATCACCCCCTTGAGCAGTTTTAGTGTTCACATGTTAGATTTTAGGCGGTTTTGATTGTTGACTAGGAGTTCACTAATTATTTACACTAATGAAATGGCAACGACACCGTCAGAAGCCGTGGATGTAGTCGGAGATGTACCCAATGGACTCCGACCTTCCCTACGAGGAGAGGAGATCATGCGGGTGCCTTTCAAGCTCAAGGGGTCATCAAGTTACCTCGTCACCCGCCTGCCTCTGGTCCTCCCAGAGACTCTATCATTGTCATACAGCTCACGGTGGCACTCATTTGCAGGTGGGCGCAGCTAGCTAGGAGACTTAGTTGAGTTAATCGAGCCCTACTTGAAAATTAAATGTTTCCTTGGCCTAAGCTCCACCACTACTAGAAGAAAACTCCTGCAGAGGAGGTCGATGAGAGGCATCACCATGCTCCCTACATTGGTTGTTTGATTCATCGGATAGAATGCTATAGGATTTTTTTCCTATGTAATCATGTGTTAATTAGCAGTCTAGCATCCACTCCAACTTTTTTTTCCAGTTCCTTTGTTTTTCCTGTGTCAAACACTCTGTTTTTTTAGGAGAACACTGTGTTAATGCTATGGGATTCAAGTGGACATGCCACTCCAATCCTTTATTTAGAGAGTACTTGCTGCTGCAAGAGCACTATGTTAATGATGTGCCGCTGCAAGAGCCGCCTATATTAATTAAACATGCTCTAAAAAGCTGGACCAGCTTTGGCTATAGTATACGAGCAAGTATAATATGATGACATAGGCGGGCTGTAAGCCTTTAAATATTACATTTTAGATGAGTTGGAGGAGAGAGAAGGGAAGCGGGCTACTGATTAACAGCCGGCTGCAGCACGTGCTCCTAGGCATGTTGTGAGAGAGGGAGGTGGGCCATGTATCAAAAAATAGTACATATTTACATGCAACTATAATAGTTGCCGGCTTTAAGGTTGGCTACAGATGATGTGGCAAGACCATATAGCCAGTACCTGGCTATACTATTAACCACGCTCTACTAGTAGTACTAGGTTAGTAGGTGACAGACTGTGCTTCGGTGCCTTAAGGCACCTGCCTTTGTGCCTATGACATGTGGGCCCAACAGGTGGCTGGCCCACATGTCAAGGACTCAAAGGCAGTTGCCTTTACAGCACTGAAGCTGCGTCCGTTGGTGACCTTGCACTTGGCTCTTCTCCTGTTACTACAGTAGTACTTCTGGCAATCTGTCACCAACTGAACTACTGCACGTCCACCGCTTGTAAAGCAAAAGTTTCTCCTCGTGCTGCGAGCCAACACGCACGTGTTGGCGATGGCAGAGGGAGAAGGCGTAGTAAGCAAGCTTCTCGTTGTTCTGCGAGTTGACGGGACACATCAAAGTTATTTAGTACTCTCTCCAAAAATGGCCGACCATGTCCATGGCTACCATCCCGTGCTCCGTCATTGAGTACGTCCAATATTCACGTGGCATCGAAGAGAAAAAATATTGCGTAGTACTAGGTGCCATCGAAGTGCGTGACTCACTTATGCACTGCTTATCTCCATTTTCTTGCATGACACGTGCACCTTGATGCTAGCGCGTGTTGGTAAAAGGATGAACAAAGCTCACGTCAAAAAAAGAAGAGTCGAAGAACATAGATTCCCAACGACCGAGAAGGAGCAAGGAACCTCTCGGTGAAGCGTCTGCACTCATAATATTTATATTATTCAGCAATATAAAATCAACCAAATCTCTCGCCTAGCTGGTTTGTGCATTTCCCCTGTTTTTTGCCGCCTGCCCACCTATAGAACCGCCTCGCGATGACCAATTCCTCTCCAAACACCTAGGGAGGCGGTTGAACCAAACAAGTCTAACTTGTTTTTAGTGGGTACATTGACGTGGCATGGAAAGGGTGTGATAGCTGACTCTAGCAAAATAATTGACTACCACGTTGGCATACATGAGCATGGGGCCCACTTGTCGTGCTGCTAGGCGGAGGAAGGAGCATAAGACAAAATGGAGCCTTGGAAGTCTTGTACTCTATTGTTATGCCAAGAAGAGGAAGCGCTTTGGCCGACGGACCAACTGAGACAGGCGTGCCGTGCCGTGAGTGGGTCGAGTTTCTCGTTTTGAACTTGTTTGCTGTAGTAGTAACACTTGGTTTTGACTATTGATCAGATTTTATATAAGGCCTAATGTATTCTTCGAGGTTGCCTTTGACTATTGATAAGATTTTATATAATTTGAAAACTATATCATTCGAAGATCCTTTCACGTTCCATTAAAAAAAAAGATCCTTTCACGTATGAATTTGACGGTATGCTTTAAGCAACTTGCATGTCCTATACTGCTCTTGTTTGGATACTCTAACTTAGCTAGAGGTTAGACTAACTCATGACTAACCCTGAAATAACTCTAGCCAAAGAGGTGTTCGGATGATAGGGTTAGATTGACAATAAACGCACTTTATGGAGAGAGAAAAGTGATTTTTCAATGGCCCCACGAGAACTAGCTCCAATTAGCACCACTTGGCTAGCAGGATAGAGAGAGAAAAGTGAATTTTCAATGGGCCCAATGAGAACTATCTCCAATTAGCACCTCTTGGGTGGGATAGTTTTTTTGGGTGGGTTTGGTGCAACTTGCTCCAATTTAACCCTCATGTTTGGATACTTTAGGGCTATTTGAGCCCCAACTAGCTCAAACTAACTCAAACCCATGGATCCAAACAGGGCCAATGTTGTCTCGGGAAACACATTAAGCCCTATATACATGGACAGACGGAGTACATGATACTAGCAAACACGCACCATTAGTAGTAGTTCATTGGTTGGTTTCGATTTTTGATTCAGTTGATGTGCTGCTACCATCCAATAATCGCGTGTGGTTGTTTCTAGAATAAAAAAGGAGGTACTACTTACTGTGGGAAAGGTGAAGTGATGGTTGCTTCGCCCGAGCAACTTATTACTCTGGGAATATTGGAGTACCAGCAGATTCAACGAAGAGAGAAATGATGGTTGCTTCATCCGAGCAACTTACTGTGGCGAAGGTGGGGCTCTGTGACTTGACTGCTCACTAGTCATTATTACTGCGACGCAACAACCGGGGTGAATCTTTCCCTGTAGTTGTGCACTTAATATTGCTGCATGGCAGGTGGAGCCGGATGAAGGATGTCCCACATGTCGGCGAAACGAAGTTGAATTGTTTCTCGCATTGCTATCAATACTTCAAGATTTGTTTATATGTACGCACAATTTTCCAGCATAATGAAATTGTACTGTGATGCTATGAAGGTTTCAACTATGGTTCTCGCAGGAAAAAAAGGTTTCAACTTAGGATTCATGTGTCCTCTTGCCTCAAGATTTTGTCATTACAACATTCCATCAAATACAAATGAAACTACCATGGCTGCTAATGCATCTCAATGGTTCATGATTAAGCGCCAATATTCACATCTGGCCCGAAGACAAAGTTGTGAGAAGGTGTACAAATAAAGAAAAATATATAATTGATCGATGCTGTTCGTAGGCATGGATCCATTTCCTGGGCACAGTGTTCATTGGTTGGCAGCTAGTTTCACCCAGCTCTGTAGCCAAAAATAGGTGTATGGAGGACATCACAATGCGATCATTTTGGCTCCACTAAAATCGAGCTGATCATCCCTGTTTGCAAAGATATTCAGTCAACGTGATTACAATAATAGTGGAACTAGATGATGAAACATAACACACACACAAATAGAAGTCGATCACCTCTGCGATCTCTCTTTAGGACTAACTACTTGTTGGAGAAGATTAGTCACGGAGTTGGATGAGGAGAATAGCAAAACCAGTCTCCCTTTCTGCAGTCCCACAGAACTGCACAAAACACTCTTAAGAAAAAAGTGATTTGTGCAGTTCACAAAAAGGTTGCAATAGCAACGAGGTGAAATGGATAGCCCTGTTTGCAAAAGGAGGTAGAAAGGAAACAATTACTGTCCAATAACATGAGTTGAATACACATACGCCGACACAAAAGAAGCATATTACATGTAATAAGGGAAAGATAGAAGCATGGTGGTTTATCAAAAACGGTTTGAGGACGAGATTGCAAGATGGAAAGTACGTGGGCCAAGATACGTTTTAAGCAAACAACTAAAGAAGATCCACATGCAGGATTTTCCACATGCAACAACATGGGAAGATGGGCAGTGGAGCAAGGCCGAAGGAAGCTATACCTGAGGGTCATCGGGTGTAACTAGGAGGGCACCGGCGGCCGGGATCTGCCCATACTGCGGCGGTGAACAAGTGGCGAAGGCCCTACCGCGCCGGAGCTTGGTTAGAGAGATCGGGACGTGCTGCCTCAACGCCGTCGAACGGAGAAACGATGCACATCCTCCCTTTCCGTCGGCGGACGGGACGAGGCTGGATCAGTGACCAACGGTGAGAGAGAGAGATAGGCCACCGCCGCCTTGTGTGAGATAGTGTGACGAGAGACAAACCTCGGCAGGCAGGCTCCATTGTATATAGTGGAGCGGATTTTTCTTCTTTTCCGACAACAATCATTTTATATTCTGTGCGTGCCATTGAGGAATATGACTTTATCTAATACTAACACATCAAGTTGAACTTTGTTCCGTCCACGCGTGGTACACGACCCTCCTTCGAGCAAACAACCGCTACACGCGTCAAATTATCACGTGGGTTGCCTTTTCGTGCAGAAATGAACTCCACCTTGTACCCGTGCGGGTGTGACCGGGAACGAGACGTGAGTATGTGCATCGTGTGTGCACCTCTTCTTTAGATGCATGTACGTACGTGGTGGGTGTGAGAGAGATGGTTTGTGCGAAATAGAGGCAATGTGTCGATGATATCTCAAACAAAAAAACGTAACATATGCAATGTGTGTGAAACATAGTCATGGCTATATCATATATAGAGGGAGCGATCCACGAGAAGAGAGTGGAGGGATCATCGGCGTGAGATATCAATAGAATCGAAAACAGGGATGAAGTGTGTGGGTGCGCGATCGATAAAGAGTGCCATCGAATTTGTGTTTGCCCACGTCAAAGATACAGGGCGGCATGCCTACTGGAATGCGAGAGGGCAGAGGTGTAGTTTTTCTCTATGGCATGGATACCTACCTACAACGTTCGACTATCGGTGTGTGGGGGGGGGGAGGGGGCGGAGACCTAACTACGGAGAGGTAGATCGACTAGTATATGTGTGGAGAAGGAGAGAGACCAAGATATGTATTGAGGGAGATCGATCAGCATCCATGCATATGTGTAGCAGAGGAATAAGGTTGGGAGAAAGACAAAGGTAGAGTGTCGAAGGGTTGGTGGTGGAGTTTCTTCTCACAAATGGTGGGAGAGGCTTGCTAGACAAACGAAGGGTACGAGTGCAATATCAATAAGAGAGGGGAGATGTCTGCCTGTCTATGCACATGCGTGTGAGAGACGGGTCGGGAGGTATGCAAGGATGATGAGGGGGATGGTATGGTTGTGGTAAGCAGAAGTAACTACATAGGAAGATCAATCATCGTGTGTCCGAGAAAGGGAGAGACATAACTAGTGAGGTATGTCGATCGGTGCCTGGGGAAAAAGAATTATAGTCAACCTAGCTATATGTAGGGAGATCAGTATGTATACATGCATGCATGTGTTGGAAGCAAATAAAGTCTGGAGAGACGGACAGGGGGAGAGGGGTGCGGCTAGGAGGTGGTGCGAGAGGCCTACTATGTCGAGAGGGGAGGAGTGCGCGAGTATGAGATCAATGAAAAGAGGGGCGTGAGTGTGCACCTGCATGGAACCGTATTGTACATAGGGGGGAATGGACGGTGAGAAGAGAAGAGGGAAGTGTGTGTTTGTGGTAGGCACACTTTACTAGAGAGGTATATCGGCCGGTGTGTGTCGGAAAGAAGGATCCAGGGGGCCTACACACAATGTGGGTGAACGACCTAAAGAGAAATAACGAATGTGCGTGATGGATAGGACGTTGAGGGAGGGTGAGAGGGGGGCGGGCGTGTGCATGCACGATAGAAAGTTAGCCCTAGCTAGCTACAAAGAGAAGAGGACCGTGAAGGTGTAAAAGACGAACATAGATCATATTCATTATAAAAAAGGGTGGATTCGGATATTTGAAGAAGATATCATAGTGTTTTAAACCGACGCATGCATGAATGAATATATATAATGGTGATACGCATGGTGTGGTTATGAACATGCTATACTACATATAATATATAGAACATGGATTATGATTTGGGATAATTTGTGGCTTTTGCAGCTCAGGGCAAAATACTTGTCATAATGTAGGGGGGCGGGGCACTATACTTTGTGTGATAAACACGATGTACGTATGGAACATGGTTTAGATTGTGAATATCTAGTTAGTACATCAAATGTACTATTATTTGGAATCAACATCAAGTGTATTCAAACTATTGAATTCGAGTTCATATAGTACACATAATTCATATCTATCTCTATAGTAATCATGTGGTGTGTTGTTAAGGTAATACACGAATGATGGTTGAAGTTGGCAACAATCACGACTTAGATTCTTATTCAAATATAGAAATGAATTCAAATTTAGTTTTAGTTGCAGCGGCAGTATAGACATTTGGAATGAACTAAAATGTTGGTATGAGTAGGTTACATGCATTATATAGCCAGCGAAAAAATTTAATTGGACATAACATGGATTCATAGCTTTGAATAGCATTTGCATAGTAAAACGGGACAAGACTCTCTCTTGGTGTGGTGTAAATAGTTTTTTTTTTCATTTTTTCGTCGAGGGAAGTGCAAATTGATTTGGTACGTACAATATTACACGTTAGGCTTGTCCCTAAAATTCAACCAGCGCCTTGTTATATCCCAAAAATTCAGATATCGTGCTCCCAAAACTCACGCCTTCACAACCTGCGCCTTGCTATCCCGAAATTACAATGGGCGTGAAAAGTCCCTCCAGCTGCCAAATCCCGACACGCGAAATCCCCCCTTTAACCCTAAGCCGAAAGGGCCGCTAGTTCAAATCGGTGGCGGTACTGTTGTAACACACCCTACATTTTGGACAAGTGCATCCCAAAGTCATGGTTCCCCCTCCATCGCCTCCTTTTCGCCATTCCAAATCCCAGGCCGCCATAACCTCTCTGCTCTAGCCGCAAAACCACACCCTCCTCTGTCCGCCACCTCACCGTTGCCCAGTCGGAGCCTCTTCCCTGACAACGTCGTCCACTGCAACAGCTTGACGTCCCTCATCCACCTCCCCGGATGAGGATCCGTCGTCCATCTCATCGTCCTGCCGGTTCAGCCGCCCTGTCCTCCACCTCCAAGGAGCTGCTCCGGCGATCGCCTCGAATATCACGGCTGCTCCATTCCCACAACGCTGCCTTAGCCTGCTCCACCGAAACTGCAGCATCCTCACCGACTCCTCGGACGAAGCCGAGGCCTACTCGGCACCACCAAAGACACTACAAAAAAAATACACTTCTGTGATGATACGTGTTTGTCACGGTAGGTCACATTTTCTGTCCCGCATGTCCATCCATGATGATTTTATGACAGAATCAAGATAGTCATACCTGTGCCGTCGTAGAAGTGTTCCATGAAATTACTAAAATTACCATCACAGAAATGTTCACTTCCATGACGATAATTGCCGCGTCATGGAAGTGCTTTCGTCAAGGGTGACCGACACGTGGCATCCACCATAACGGGTCGCCGTTAAGCTATCGGGTCCGGTTTTGGATCCGATAACCCGCCAACAGCCACGACCAATGCCGATTTTCCACATGTAGAATTCTCATTGGCCGACGGAACCACGTGTCAGCTCCGCGTTGGCACAGGTGTCACTCATCCAATGGGCGAGATGAGCCTATGTGACACGTCGACCGGCCCAAAAGTGGCCCATAAAGATTAAATGGGTCGGCCTAACTAAAGGCCCACAAGATTTTGCGGACCATAATGGGTCGGCCCAGCTAAAGGCCCACAAGATTTTGCGGACCATAATGGGCCGGCCCAGCTAAAGGCCCACGAGATTTCGCCGGCCATAATGGGCCGGCCCAGCTAAAGGCCCACAAGATTTTGAGGACACTAGTGGGTCGACCCATTAATAGGCTGCCATATTTTGGGCCAAATGCCGGCCCATATTTGATCCGGTCCATTAACAGCCTGCCACGTTCCAGGCCTAATAAAGGCCCATATGAGATCCCGCCCGATAAAAGCCTACCATGTTCTGGGCCGTATAAAGGCCCATATGAGATCCCGCCTGTTAAAAGCCTACCATGTTCTGGGCCAAATTACGGCCCAGATCAGATCCAGCTCTTTAAGAAGCTTTGGGCTAAATTATGGCCCATATCAGATTAGGCAAATCAAACCGGGCGCTATGCTTTTGGGCCCACTTGCTAAAGGCCCATTTAGTAATTCAGCCTGATATTAATTTCGGCCTGTTAAAGGCCCGTTTAACATTTCGGCCCTATATTTACTTCAGCCTGTTAAAAGCCCGTCATATAGTTGGGCCTAACTACGGCCCGGTTTGCATCCGGCCTGCTCACAACCGATAATTTGATTGGGCCAAACAAGGACCGAGACAATTTTGGCCTGCTAACGGCCCATGATGTGATTGGCACAATCATGGGCTGGGGTCTATTTCGGCCTGCTGGCTGCCCGTGAGCTATTCGGCATGTTTCATGCCCAACCTACTTTTCTGCCTCCTAAAAGCCCATTGAGTTTTCTTGCGAAAATAGGGCCGGCAGTTTACTCAGCCTATTAAAGGCCCGAATCTACTAGTGGGCCAGTTTACATTTAGGACAGTTAACGGACCAAGATGACTAGGCCCATGATGCGGATCATACATAGTGATTTGCATGACGGCCCGATTATGTACCATAATTTTACGGTTTGGCCGGTTTACTACGAAGACAGGATATATATACAGTAAAATAACTGCGGCATCATGAATAAGAAAAAACCTAGATTATACAATAAAGAAATTATGGCATATTACATCCACTGGGCATCAAAGTTCGCCACTATGATAATAAAGCACAAGCAGACATCAGATTACATACACTGGGCATCAAAGATCACCACCAGTACAAATAAACACGCTGACAAAATAATATACAAAACCGACAGCACTTCAATAGAGTTCAAGAAAGGTTAGCCCTGCCCGGGAGCTGCAGCGCAAGCAGCTAAGCAAGCTGATGAGACTGCGCTTGTTTGACACTTATATCCTCCTCACTCTGAAAGATAAACAAGCAGAGAGATTACATGTTTTGCACATATAAGTATCAGTGCCGACAATTCATCACATTTCTTACTAACGAATAAAGTGACACAGTTTAAAATAGCATTAACACAATATGGTATTGTTCAGGTCAAGACATGGCAGGAAATGACATTGTGTAGGAGTTGGCAGCTTCATGACACCTTTGGATTCTGAGATCAACAAATCATAAGTATCAATGCTTAGTGTGCTGTCAATTTATCCCATTTCAGATTGGCAAAAAAAGAGACGGTTTAAATAATAATAGAATGATATGACATTGTTCATAGTTAAGACATTGCAGAATATCACATTGTGCTGTAGTGGGTAGGTTCACCACACCACTGGATAACGGATCAAGAACAGAAGCATACATGCAGTGCAAAAGAAGATCACTTGCTCTGTATAGTTTAATTTACATGGTATGAAGAAGGAACTTGGTTGTACAACTGAAAACTTAAATTGAGAAGGACAAAATGAACTACATAATAAACTTTAAACATGCAATTTGATGCAAACACCAAAAATAAACAGCTGTTGCAGTCATGCCTAACCAAATATACACAACAAAGTTTGAAGGCATGAGAAGGATAAACTTACATTATTGGTGAAGACAGGCTCTATAAAGCCCTTGTCGATGCTGATGGGGGGCAATTCATGAAGTTTACCACATAATCTTCTTCATAAGCATTGCCTTTATTCTACATTTTGTTAAGAGTAAATATAGATGTGATAATATAAGAAAAAATGAAGAATATTTAAGATAAGATGAAGAGTGATGCTACGTAACCAAGTAGCTATAAATGTAAGTACAACGATACAGGAAAAAGGTACAACCAAGAGCAATGCAGTGCTAAACTTCTTCACTACCATCGGTGTTATCCAACCTTATGGTAAGAGTAAATATAGATCTGATGTGTAGAAAATGGAGGGCAAAGGAAAATAAGCTGCAGAGTGATGGTACATGAACAACCACCTGTCAATATAAGTACACTGATAAAGGACAACATGTACTTAAAAGAACAATGCAGAGCTAAAAAAATTCATTGGCATTGGATATATTCTACACTAATGTAACCATTCATACAGATTAGATAATTTGGAGTGAACAACTAATAAGCAAGCTATCATGCATACTGCTGTCACATAATGAACCAGGTATGTATGCAAGTACAATGATACAGAACAACAGGTACTAACAAGAGCAAAGCAGCGGGGAGCATATTTGCGATATCCTGTCGTTCTTTTCAAACCGTAATTCTTCTTGAGCAGATTTCACGCAAAAAGATCCGTAAGGCACATGCGGAAAAGTAGAAGTTCAAATTGTCATGTGATATCATAGATAGTACCTCATCACAGGAGCGAGAACGATTGCATAACAAGGTTTTTCCATTCAATGTCTTCTAAATTTAGCACATGAGACTTCACCGGAAATTCGTTTATAGACTTGCCATCAAAGTGCGATTTCCTCAGGTAACACTGATACTGCTGCAATGCTTCCTTGAAAAGCGCAAGCATGCTTTGCTCGTCATGACTATCCAGATTGACCCTCGCCTACTTACAACAATGTAATTTAAATCATTGATGTATTCAATCAGCAGAAAACAGGAAAATAATCACCATGAATAATAGCACTTACACATAAGTGGGACAAGAAGATGTGAAAATTGTGTTTGTCTTCACTATAATATTCCCATGATGGGAATATATGCACGTAGTCCCTAACAACATTGAAAGCATTGTATTTTAAACTGGGAATAACTGGAATGGGGTTCCTATCTATAGGAATTGGTATGCATGTCTTGATTGGGATAGGTCTTGACGGTGGACTTGCTGTACTTTTTTGGAGTGGGATTTTTACGTGGTATGGCTAGTGCTATGGCAACTGAAATCAGCATACCTTTTATTTGAGTGCAGGTCTGTGTGGTGGGGCTAGTAGTGTGGCCAAGTGAAGTATGGGTGCAGTCTGCTGAGTCGGTCCTACGTTTTGTGTCCTTTGGTTGTACAACCAATATAAGTCGGATCTTGTCTCGATTTCTCGGCACCACCATGTTTTTCAAGGACTTTGCTGGTGCTCCTTGAGTTCGGCAATCACCCTCTTCCTTTTTTATGTCCGATGCACAAGAACAACATTTGAGTGGAAAAAACATGGTATGATGATGATGGAATATGTATTGATAATGGATGGGCATGGCATCTCGACATATATGATGAGTAAACTAAGCAGATGGCGGTGCAAAAAAGTAGAAGAAATGCAAGACAACATATGCAAGATAGGCGCAATCAATAAAACCTTGCCAAATTAGAACAGGCACCTTGATGGGTGAACATGACAAGCCATCTGCATTTGACTCCTCGAGGTTAGAGTAGTCATTAGGATCATATTCTGAACAAGAATCTATTGGTGGGAAGCATATGAGTTTCATTGCACCCAGAATGGCACTCAATGCCTTGGTGCCAATTTTGTAAGTCATTGCAGTTTTGCACAATATTCTTCTGATGCACGGATTCTGATGTTCACTGTAATTATGTATAATATCTGAGAACCATGAAAACATAAATAGTAGTGAGATTATCTTTGTAATGTAGAGGATATTCCAATATAGGGGCACCCCTGTAAACCCTTGTGTGCTATCACTGGATTCTGATGAGAGAGCTCATGTGTGTTGTAATATGGTGCATGCATTAATATAATCTGGCACAAGTACACAAAAAATAGGCTCCAGAAGTAAGGATAGTTGGCAGATGATAGGTTCATAATATACTGTGTAGAGAGTTTATTGCCAAACCATGATAACAAGAGCAAACAACAACTAGGCATATCGTAGTGTACATAAAAGGTGTACACCATAACCACGATATATAAATCGGGAAAGTGGAACTGGCTAGAAAATACTGTGTTGTATTGCCGCTACTAATTGAAAGCCTATCGATCACGTACAGGCCAGCTCTATCAGATGTTGACTGCAGATGTCCCTGCTCCCCTTCCTGACAAGGAACATATCAGACGTACTAAATACAAAATAACAAAAGAGGAACATGTTAAAGAACAGAAGATGAAGCATATTCTTGAGGTTCCACTTCATTGCATACAATGTTGGTTGCCCACTCATGATGAATCACAGCGCCCAAAGAAATGCAATTCCATGTTGTCTCTCTATATGTGGCCACATGCATTTGGAAAATCAAGTGGGAGCATTACCTGACCAATTAAATGTGTGTCTGTTAACTAATATGAATATCATATCACAGTTCGTATTTGAAGAAGTAAGCTTTGGACTTATGATTGGTGTGTTTAGCTTCAATAGTGGACTGCTGCTAGTGCAACACAAAGCAGCTACATAGATCATAGTGTAGATATAACGGGAAAACCGTAAGCATGAGAGTAAAATCAGCAGAGTGGTACTTGCTGGAATATATGTGCTAGTATTGCCGGTACGGCTAGAAAGGCTTCGGATACCAGCTCTCTTCAACTGAAGGTGTGGTACTATTAATATCAGTGTAACTCTCAAAGGCGACACATCTCCCCGCATTTCCTTGCTATTCTTATCGGATTCATGTGGGCAGGCCACTACAAATCCTATTCCTATGTTTACTAAATCCTACGAATCAAAGGGGCCCGAAGAGTTCAAAGTGTCCATCACAACCGACCGTATAGACCTCTAATTTGCAAATGTCCCTACTCATCTTCACTACAAGGAACATACTATATTACTATCATACTCCCTCTGTTCCAAAATATAAGTCTTTTTAGAGATTTCCACTATGGATCACATACAAATGTATACATATACATTTTAGAGTGTAGATTCACTCATTTTGCTCCATATGTAGTCCATGGTGGAATCTATACAAAGACTTGTATTTAGGAACGGAGAGAGTACTTATTAAAAAATAATGGAAGAGGAACATGCTAAAGAAGAGCAAGCAGATTTTGGATAATAAAATGTTCGTTGCGCAGTGCCCACACATGATGAACCAGAGCGCATTAAGAATGCAACTACCTATTGTCTCTCTATATGTGGTGCACGTGCTTTTCGAAAGTAAAGTAGGAACATTAGCTGACCAATTAAACATTGTCTATTTTAGTAATATCAGCATCATATCAGATTCGTATTTGAGCAATAAGTTTGGAATTATGAGTGGCACGTTGTTTAGCTTGATGGATTCAGGAGCAGTGCTAAGCAGGTACGATGATGGTACTTGATAACCCACAAGTATAGGGGATCGCAACAGTTTTCGAGGGTAGAGTATTCAACCCAAATTTATTGATTGGACACAAGGGGAGCCAAAGAATATTCTCAAGTATTAGCAGCTGAGTTGTCAATTCAACCACACCGGAAACTTAGTATCTGCAGCAAAGTGTTTAGTAGCAAAGTAATATGATAGTGGTGGTAACGGTAACAAAAGTAAAGACAACAAAAGTAATGTTTTGGTATTTTTGTAGTGATTGTAACAGTAACAACGAGAAAGTAAATAAGCGAGGAACAGTATATGGAAAGCTCTTAGGCACCGGATCAGTGATGGATAATTATGCCGGATGCAGTTCATCATGTAATAGTCATAACATAGGGTTACACAGAACAAGCTCCAATTCATCAATATAATGTAGGCATGTATTCCGTATATAGTCATACGTGCTTATGGAAAAGAACTTGCATGACATCTTTTGTCCTACCCTCCCATGGCAGCGGGGTCCTATTGGAAACTAAGGGATACTAAGGCCTCCTTTTAATAGAGAACCGGAACAAAGCATTACCACATAGTGAATACATGAACTCCTCAAACTATGGTCATCACCAGGAGTGGTCTCGATTATTGTCACTTCGGGGTTGCCGGATCATAACGCATAGTAGGTGACTATAGACTTGCAAGATAGGATCAAGAACTCACATATATTCATGAAAACATAATAGGTTCAGATCTGAAATCATGGCACTTTCGGGCCCTAGTGACAAGCATTAAGCATGGCAAAGTCATAGCAACATCAATCTCAGAACATAGTGGATACTAGGGATCAAACCCTAACAAAGCTAACTCAATTACATGATAAATCTCATCCAACCCATCACCGTCTAGCAAGCCTATGATGGAATTACTCACGCACGGCGGTGAGCATCATGAAATTGGTGATGGAGGATGGTTGATGATGACGACGGCGATGAATCCCCCTCTCCGGAGCCCGAACGGACTCCAGATCAGCCCTCCCGAGAGATTAGGGCTTGGCGGCGGCTCCGTGTCGTAAAACGCGATGATTTCTTCTCTCGATTTTTTCTCCCGAAAGCCAATAGATAGAGTTGGAGTTGGCGTCGGAAGGTGTCCAGGGGGCCCACGAGGTAGGGGGGCCCGCCCAGGAGGGGGGCGCCCCCACCCTCGTGGACAGGGTGTGGGCCCCCTGGTCTTCATCTTTGGCGAGGATTTTTTATTATTTATTCTAAGATATTCCGTGGAATTTCAGGTCATTCCGAGAACTTTTGTTTTCTGCACATAAAACAACATCATGGCAATTCTGCTGAAAACAACGTCGGTCCGGGTTAGTTCCATTCAAATCATACAAGTTAGAGTCCAAAACAAGGGCAAAAGTGTTTGCAAAAGTAGATACGACAGAGATGTATAAACTCCCCCAAGCTTAAACCCTTGCTTGTCCTCAAGCAATTCAGTTGACAAACTGAAAGAGAAAAAAAGAAAAACTTTTACAAACTCTGTTTGCTCTTGTTGTTGTAACTATGTCAAGCCAGCATTCAGGTTTTCAGCAAAGATCATAACTAACCACATTTGCAATAATTCTCAGATCTCATAATTACTCATATCAATAACATAATCAGCTAGCAAGCCATAATAATAAATCTCGGATGAAAACATAAATGCAGAGCACCTTCAAAGATCAAGGACTGACTAGACATTGTAATTCATGGTAAAAGAGATCCAATCATAGTCATACCCGATATAAATTAACAGTAATGAATGCAAATGACAGCTGTGCTCTCCAGCTAGTGCTTTTTAATAAGAGGGTGATGACACAACACAAAAGTAAATGGATAGGCCCTTCAGAGGGAGAGCGAGGATTTGTAGAGGTGCCAGAGCTCGGTTTTGAAATAGAGATAAATTATATTTTGAGCGTCATACTTTCATTGTCAACATAACAACTAAGAGATGACGATATCTTCCATGCTAAACAAATTATAGGTGGTTCCCAAACAGAATGGTAAAGTTTATACTCCCCCTCCTCCACAATCATCAATCCATGGCTTGCTCGAAACAACGCAGTGCCTCCAACATTCAACGGGTCCCGGGGAGTTTTGTTTGCAATTATTTTGATTTAGTTTGCATAAAGCATGGAATTTGGGCATCCGGTGACCAGCCATTTTCTCGTGAGTGAGGAGCAGAGTCCACTCCTCTTGAGAATAACCTGCCCTAACAGGGAAGATAAGGGCAGCCCTAGTTGATATATGAGCTATTCGAGCATGCAAAAGCAGAATGTTTATTTGAAGGTTTAGAGTTTGGCACATACAAATTTACTTGGAACGGCAGGTAGATACCGCATATAGGAAGGTATGGTGGACTCATATGTTATAACTTTGGGGTTTAAGGGATTGGATGTACAAGCTGTATTCACGCTTAGTACAAGTGAAGGCTAGCAAAAAGGCGGAAGCGACCGACTAGAGAGCGACAACAGTCATGAACATGCATTAAAATTAATAAACATTGAATACAAGCATGAGTAGGATATAATCCACCATGAACATAAATATCGTGAAGGCTATGTTGATTTGTTTCAACTACATCCGTGAACATGTGCCAAGTCAAGTCACTTAAATCATTCAAAGGAGGATACTACCCCATCATACCACATCACAATCATTTTAATAGCATGTTGTACGCATAAGGTAAACCATTATAACTCATAGCTAATCAAGCATGGCACGAGCAACTATGATCTCTAATTGTCATTGCAAACATGTTTATTCATAATAAGCTGAATCAAGAACGATGAACTCATCATATTTACAAAAACAAAAGAGGTCGAGTTCATACCAGCTTTTCCCATCTCGATCGATCCATCATATATCATCATAATTGCCTTTCACTTGCACGACCGAACGATGTGAATAATAATAAGAGTGCACGTGCATTGGACTAAGTTGGAATCTGCGAGCATTCAATAAACATGAGAAGACAAGGCAATATGGGCTCTTGGTAAAATCAACAATGATGCATATAAGAGCCACTTCAATAATTTAATCATGGTCTTCTCCTACTGACCCCCAAAGAAAAGAAAAGAAATAAAAACTATTTACACGGGAAAGCTCCCAACAAGCAAAAGAAGAACGGAAAATATTTTTGGGTTTTCTTTTTAATTATTACTACTACAGCAGGAAAAATAAACTACTACTAATTTTTTTTGTTTTTCTTAAGGTTTATTAAACACACAAGAAGAAAGGAGGAAAAAGAAAATAAACTAGCATGGATAATACAGTGAAAGAGTATGAGCACCGACATCTAGCTGAGTGTGTGTGAACATAAATGTAATGTCGGTGAGAAACACGTACTCCCCCAAGCTTAGGCTTTTGGCCTAAGTTGGTCTATTGCCAGGGATAGCCTGGCGGATACCCGTAGGTGTAGCTGGGGTCGTACTGTGATGCAACGGCTATCGCTTCCTGAGCTGCAGCGTGGCGTCGATCCGCCTCCGCTCTTCTCTCGTACTCATCTGCCTCCTCTCCGGTAATAATATATCTTCCTTTTGTCTGAGAATCAAAGAAGGCAGGAGTAGGAAGAGTAATATGGACAACATGTCGTTTGTTAAAGACTAGTCGATACTGGAGAGGTGGTTCAGTCCTCTCAACAAACTGATGGGAAACCATAGAATCAAAAGCTAAATAAGTAGGGGGTAACTCCATATCACCCTCACGAATGTCTATCTCAAGAAAATTAGCTAAGCGGGTTGCATAAGTTCCTCCAAAGAAATCACCGTTATGTCTATTATGATGCAACCTACGAGCTACAATGGCTCCCATATGATAAGATTGGTCTCCTAACACATCACTTACGAGAATCTGAGATCGAGGCACACATCGACATGCTTCATCCATAGCATTTATGCATCTACCTATGAAGAGAGCAAAATAATGTATAAGGTGAAAGTGAATGCTCCCTATAGTGGCTTGTGTTATATCTCTAGATTCCCCACAGTTATTCTAGCAAGAAAATCTCTAAATTCAGATTTAGGGGATCCCCGACACTACCCCAAGATGGAAGTTTGCAAGCAAAAGTGAAATCCTCTAAGTCCATGGTATAAGATTTGTCATAAAGGTCAAACATGGTGAAGGAGAATTACGCGAAGATGAAAACTCAAACCTCCTCACAAATGAACTTGTGAGATCATGATCTTGGGGCATTTGTCGACTTCAAAGTCCTCAAGACCGGCATTACGCAAATATGCGCTAAATTCTTATTTGATTCCCGCTTGATCCATAAAATTTTCCGAAGGCCATTCACAGGGCCTCACAAGAGCGTCTCTTGGTGGTTCCTCATCAGCATCACGCATTGCAAGCCTAGGACCTTGCTTCCTTGAAGAACCACCTTGGAACATCTTCCTAAACATATTGTTTTCTCTGAAAAATTTCTGAATTTTTAGTAACTTCAAACAAAAGTGAACCAACTTCAATAAAATTGATAGCAACTACTCCTACAAGCGCCTAGAGCCTATATCAAGCATTAGAACTACTTGGAACCATATAAGTTTGACATGCAAGCTCAAGAACATGGTCACCTATGCAGCACAAATTTGCAAAGAATAAAGCACTAGAACAAAAACTAATTGGACCAATGGAGGAGTCACATACCAAGGAACAATATCCCCAAGCAGTTTTGCAAGAGGTGCTTTGAGCAAGGAGATCGAAAATCACAGCAAAAGTGGCTGGAACTCGTGCTTGAGTTGGTTTTTCGGGTTTGTGTGAGGCAGAGGAAGAAGATGGGTGCAGGGATAAGTGGAGGAGGGCCACCATGGGCCCATGAGGCAGGGGGGCGCGCCCAGGGGGTAGGGCGCGTCCTCCACCCTCGTGGCCAGGTGGCAGCTCCCCCCGTGGTAATTTTTGCACTAAAAATCCTCAAATATTCGAAAAAATCATATTAAATTGGCATGGCATTACGAGGACTTTTATTTTCGAGATATTTTTATATTGCGGATAAATCAGAAGCAGACAGAAAAATACTATTTGACTTTATTTCTACTAAATAACAGAAAATATAAAGAGGGTACAGAAGGTTGTGCTTCTAGTTTCATCCATCTCATGCTCATCAAAAGGAATCCACTAACAAGGTTGATAAGGTCTTGTTAACAAACTCATTCCGACTAACATGGAACCAGAGAAATTTCGAATAACACTATGTTACCTCAACGGGGATATGGATATCCCCAATAATAAGTATATCATATTTCTTCTTGACAGTAGGGAGAGGAAATTCAAAACCTCCAAATATAATCGATGGTATTTTTCCAATATTAGAGTTGATGCTATAAACTTGAGGTTGTTTCCTCGGAAAGTGTACCGTGTGCTCATTACCATTAACATGAAAAGTGACATTGCCTTTGTTGCAATCAATAACAGCCCCTGCAGTATTAAGGAAAGGTCTTCCAAGAATAATAGACATACTATCATCCTCGGGAATATCAAGAATAACAAAGTCCATTAAAATAGTAACGTTTGCAACCACAACAGGCACATCATCACAAATACCGACAGGTATAGCAGTTGATTTATCAGCCATTTGCAAAGATATTTCTTGAGAGTCAACTTATTCAAGTCAAGTCTACGATATAAAGAGAGAGGCATAACACTAACACCGGCTCCCGGGTCACATAAAGCAGTTTTAACATAATTTCTTTTAATGGAGCATGGTATAGTAGGTACTCCTGAATCTCCAAGTTTCTTTGGTATTCCACCCTTTAAAGTATAATTAGCAAGCATGGTGGAAATTTCAGCTTCCGGTATCTTTCTTTTATTTGTAACAATATCTTTCATATATTTGGCATAAGGATTCATTTTGAGCATATCACCAATCGCATACGCATAAAAGATAGGTCTAATCATTTCAAAGAAAGCGCTCAAAATCCTCATCATCCTTTTTCTTGGATGGCTTCGGAGGAAAAGGCATGGGTTTCTGAACCCATGGTTCCCTTTCTTTACCATGTTTCCTAGCAACGAAGTCTCTTTTTTCATAACGTTGATTCTTTGATTGTGGGTTATCAAGATCAAAAACAGGTTCAATTTCTACATCATTATCATTACTAGGTTGAGCATCATCATGAACATCATCATGAACATTTTCACTATGTTCATGTTCATTACCAAATTGTGTTTCAGTATCAGACATAGAGATATCATTTGGATTCTCAGGTGGTTCAGCAATAGGTTCACTAGAAGTTTGCAAAGTCCTATCATTTCTCTTTTTCTTACTTTTAGAAGAACTAGGTGCATCGATATTATTTCTCTGAGAATCTTGCTCGATTCTCTTAGGGTGGCCTTCAGGATACAAAGGTTCCTGAGTCATTCTACCAGTTCTAGTAGCCACTCTAACATCATAATCATTTTTCTTACTATTCATTTCATCAAGCACTTCTTTTTGAGATTGAAGTACTTGTTCTACTTGAGTGGTAACCATAGAAGCATGTTTGCTAACAAGTTTAAGTTCACCTCTAATATTAGCTATATAATCACCCAAGCGTTTAATCATATAAGCATCTTGCTTTAATTGTCTACCAAAATAAGCATTAAAGTCATCTTGCTTAAACATAAAGTTATCAAACTCATCCAAGCACTGACTAGCAGACTTATAGTGAGGAATATCACCTTCATCAAATCTATAGAGAGAATTTACCTTTACTACCTGTGTCGGGCTATCGGGATCAGGAGGCTCTTCAATAGGCGGTAGATTAAGACCATGTATTTCTTCAATAGGAGGTAAATTCTTAACATCTTCAGCTTTAATACCTTTTTCTTTCATAGATTTCTTTGCCTCTTGCATATCTTTGGGTCTGAGAAATAGAACACCTCTCTTCTTCGGAGTTGGTTTAGGAATAGGCTCGGTAATTGGCTCACGAGTTGGCTCGGGAGTTGGCTCAGGAGGTGCCCAATTATTTTCATTTGTCAACATATTATTCAATAAAATTTCAGCTTCATCCGGTGTTCTTTCCTTGAAAAGAGAACCAGCACAACTATCCAGGTAATCTCTGGAACCATCAGTTAGTCCATTATAAAAGATATCAAGTATTTGAGGTTTCTTAAGAGGATGATCAGGCAAAGCATTAAGTAAATTGAGAAGCCTCCCCAAGCTTGTGGGAGACTCTCTTCTTTAATTTGCACGAAGTTGTATATTTCCCTCAAAGCAGCTTGTTTCTTATGAGCAGGGAAATAGTTAGCAAAGAAGTAATAAATCATATCCTGGGGACTACGCACACAACCAGGATTAAGAGAATTAAACCATATCTTAGCATCACCCTTTAATGAGAACGAAAATATTTTGAGTTTATAAAAGTAGCGCGATCTCTCATCATTAGTGAACAGGGCGGCTATATCATTTAACTTAGTAAGATGTGCCACAACAGTTTCAGATTCATAGCCATAAAAAGGATCAGATTCGACCAAAGTAATTATATCTGGATCAACAGAAAATTCATAATCCTTATCAGGAACACAAATAGGTGAAGTAGCAAAAGCAGGATCAAGTTTCATTCTGTCCCTAAGAGATTCTTTGTTCCATTTAACTAGCAGCCTCTTAAGTTCATATCTATCTTTACAAGCAAAAATAGCTACAGAAGATTCCATATAAAAAACATAACCCTCAGGAATAATAGGCATATTTTCATCATCACTTTCATCATCGTATTCAGATTCAATAATTTCTTTCTCTCCAACCCTATCAATTTGTTCATCTAGAAATTCACGAAGGGGCACAGTAGTATCAAGTTAGAAGGAGTTTCATCATAAGTATCATGCATAGAAGAAGTGACATCATTAATAACATGCGACATATTGGAACGAATAGTAGAAGCAGGTTTAGGTGTCGCTAGCTTACTCATAACAGAAGGTGAATCAAGTGCAGAGCTAGATGGCAGTTCCTTACCTCCCCTCATAGTTGAGGGATAAATTATTGTCTTAGCGTCTTTCAAGTTCTCCATAGTGTCCAGCAGATATAAATACCAAGTGACTCAAAGAATAGAGCTATGCTCCCCGGCAGCGGCGCCAGAAAAAGGTCTTGATAACCCACAAGTATAGGGGATCGCAACAGTTTTCGAGGGTAGAGTATTCAACCCAAATTTATTGATTCGACACAAGGGGAGCCAAAGAATATTCTCAAGTATTAACAGTTGAGTTGTCAATTCAACCACTCCTGGAAACTTAGTATCTGCAGCAAAGTGTTTAGTAGCAAAGTAATATGATAGTGGTGGTAACGGTAACAAAAGTAAAGACAGCAAAAGTAATGCTTTGGTATTTTGTAGTGATTATAACAGTAGTAGCGGGAAAGTAAATAAGCGAGAACCAGTATATGGAAAGCTCGTAGGCACCGGATCAGTGATGGATAATTATGCCGGATGCGGTTTGTCATATAACAGTCATAACATAGGGTGACACAGAACTAGCTCCAAATTCATCAATATAATGTAGGCATGTATTCCGTATATAGTCATACATGCTTATGGAAAAGAACTTGCATGACATCTTTTGTCCTACCCTCCCATGGCAGCGGGGTCCTATTGGAAACTAAGGGATATTAAGGCCTCCTTTTAATAGAGAACCAGAACAAAGCATTAGCACATAGTGAATACATGAACACCTCAAACTATGGTCATCACCGGGAGTGGTCCCGATTATTGTCCCTTCGGGGTTGCCGGATCATAACGCATAGTAGGCGACTATAGACTTGCAAGATAGGATCAAGAACTCACATATATTCATGAAAACATAATAGGTTCAGATCTGAAATCATGGCACTTTCGGGCCCTAGTGACAAGCATTAAGCATAGCAAAGTCATAGCAACATCAATCTCGAACATAGTAGATACTAGGGATCAAACCCTAACAAAGCTAACTCGATTGCATGATAAATCTCATCCAACCCATCACCGTCCGACAAGCCTATGATGGAATTACTCACATCGGCGGTGAGCATCATGAAATTGGTGATGGAGGATGGTTGATGATGACGACGGCGACGAATCCCCCTCTCCGGAGCCCCGAACGGACTCCAGATCAGCCCTCCCGAGAGAAACTAGGGCTTGGCGGCGGCTCCATATCGTAAAACGCGATGATTTCTTCTCTCTGATTTTTTTCTCCCCGAAAGCCAATATATAGAGTTGGAATTGGTGTCGGAAGGTGTCCAGGGGGCCCACGAGGTAGGGGAGCGCCCGGGGGGGCGCCCCCACCCTCGTGGACAGGTGTGGGCCCCCTGGTCTTCATCTTTGTCGAGGATTTTTATTATTTATTCTAAGATATTTCGTGGAGTTTCAGGTCATTCCGAGAACTTTTGTTTTCTGCACATAAAACAACATCATGGCAATTCTGCTGAAAACAACGTCAGTCCGGGTTAGTTCCATTCAAATCATACAAGTTAGAGTCCAAAGCAAGGGAAAAAGTGTTTGGAAAAGTAGATACGACGGAGACGTATCAGTACTGAATATAAACGCATGTCTGCATGCAAGTCGCAGGACTTTTGTCATTTGGGTCAGTCGACCATTTCAGGCGGTTGGATGAAGATCCTACGTCTCCTAACCCTTCTTCTTCCTCGTCTCTGATTCTTCCCATATAGAACACCGCACGGGCCACCGGCCGAACCACCGGCTCCCACCGCCTGTGTTCCTCCGCCACCCCCACCCCCCCCACCCCCACCCGCATCGAGTTTTCTTCGTTTGGCAAGGGCCCACCATCGCCCCCCACAACCACCGTCCCCAACCGAGCCCCTTCTTTCGCACCGGCGAACTCCGGCGAGCTTTCAAAAATCGACTGACCCAATT
This sequence comes from Aegilops bicornis, assembly GCA_021605145.1. NCBI lineage: Eukaryota > Viridiplantae > Streptophyta > Magnoliopsida > Poales > Poaceae > Aegilops > Aegilops bicornis. The sequence continues at coordinate 470,451,978 of CM038670.1, read as the reverse complement.
TTGAAATTTAGTCTACTGTCATTTAACAAGTGTAGAATATAAAAGGGAAAACCATAAGCTTGCGAGTATAGTGTTTAGTGTGCCATGGCGGATCTGAAGGTGCAAACCGGACAAAGGCAACTTTGCAACCAATGTTTGCTTTCAACTAACAATAAGTTATGGACAAGAAATCAGACTAAAGAAGTGGCGATCTATTTTCTTGCTGTGATAAATAAGTTGAGCAGATATGAAAGAGTACCGCCTCTGGTGCGGCGCCGTGTATGCATATGTTGAGAATTTGACGGTGTTGCGATAGCGATGGCTGTTGGCGGCATGGAAGCAGATCTAGGAGGGTAGACGGTGGCGGCGGGGCGCGGTGGACGAGACAGTCGTAGGAGCGGCGCCGGCAAGGTGGACGACGGCGGGGATGAAGCGAGAGGATGGGATGCAAGGATCCCGGTCCGAAGCCGTGGATGAGAGAGGTCGATCTCTTGTGATGGACGACAGCGTCGGGGTATCAGCTCCGGCATGGTGGAGGAGGACGGCGGTGGATGGGGTGGCGGACGGAGGAGGCTGGGGTGAAGAGGGTGTTTTGGCGCCCACAAAGTACGAATAGGGAAATGGAGGGACAGAGGAAGGGGGGAACCATGTCTTCAGGGCGCGCTTGTCTCAAATGCGAGGAAATTTACAAACTTAGCCCCCGTTTAAAATTTCCTACAACACAACAATATTAGTCGGTTGGGGATAGGACGGTAATCTCGCATACACCGAATATTTGCCGACGAGAGTTTGTTTTTGGCGCCCACCGTGTATGAATCAGGGAGGGAGTCGATTTCGGCCGAGGAGACACTGTATTTTGGCGCCCACTGTGTATGAATCCGGGTGAGAGGTTGTAGCGACCCGACCCGAATGGATCAAGTCTCTGTGCTCAGGTGTCATCCCTGGATCAGTAATGCTGACACCACACAAGATTTCAAGGATTTATAACAGAGTAGCAATCACACACTTATTACAACGTTGTCCAACAGAGGACTTATTACAATAAATATGGCTTAAGGCCATCTAAATAACGATAACAGCGGAAGGCTTGGAAGATAAGTGAGTCCATCAACTCCATCGGCATCACTGAGTATAGAACCACGACCTAAAACACCTTACTCGTAAATGCAGAAAAGTGCGCAACATGAAAGTTGCAGCCCGAAAGCAATTGACACATGGAATATCGGGCAATGTAACACATAGAGAGCAATGAAGCAATAAGCCTATACTACATGCATATATGGCTGGTGGAAAGGCTCTCTGATTCTGATTTTGCATAAAGCTAGTTTTTCCCTACTGCAAAGGAATAAATTTGTTTAACTATCATGGTGGTTGTTAAACATTGAGAATGGTTGACAGCATCCTCAATCCAAATTAAAAGTACTCATTAAAAACCCAACAATATTAATTAGAGTAACATGTTGAGATTCACATGATATTCAAGTACTAGATACTCAAGATGTCCATAACCGGGGACACGGCTAATCATGATTAGTTTATACACTCTGCAGAGGTTTGCGCACTTTTCCCCACAAGACTCGATCGCCTCCGTTTGGTTTCTCGCACTACATGGTGTTTGAGAGAGCGGATGACCGAGACATAGTCTTCGAAGCACTAGCACCTTACATGTGGGTAGACCGTACCAACCTACAACCCCTACATCTGCTAGTCTACCGTGAAGAGTTTGCACAACTTACTCGGCTATGCCAGAGCCCATAATGGCTTGTGGCTGCACACGGAAGTTACTAGCATGAATGATCTTATGATCCCTTTGAGCACAGGTGGCGGTCCGAAGAAAAACAGTCAAGTCCTGATAGAAACCAGGTGCCTCAATCCACCCAGATGTGTGTTTAAGTTGCCACCTTAAATAAACCATTAATTTAACAATCTCACATATGTCATGGATACACTCACCCAATCCACGTCTACTAGCATAGCATGGTATAATAAGCAAACATAGAAGTGACTCCCAAGGGTTTATAACAAAACAGGTAATAGGTACTACCTCAACTACTTCCCAACCCACAGTTTAATTAGATCCTAATCATGCAAGTGTTCGAGGAATAGATCTAATGCATAAAAACTAGGTATGAGAAGAGTATGATCAAAGTGTTACTTGCCTTGCTGATGATCCGCGAAACCTAGAGATTCGAAATAACAAGTGGCGCACTCTGGGTGATCTATCGCAGACAAACAACAAGCATACAATAAGTACTCATCTAATGCACAGGTAAATCTCGAATAAAAGATCTAACCAGAAAGTTCAACTTAAGAACCCTGTTTGCAAAAAGAATCGAATCAAATAAAGCAAAGAAAGTCAAACGACGAAAGAAAACAACTCGGTTCTAGCAAGTTGAAACTAGGTCAAATTTTACAGTAGTAAAACTTTGTTTAAGTTGATTAGTCGGAACGGCGGTTTCGAAACGAAACTCCAGGCGCTTGAATCAGCTGATTCCGATAAACGAGCGAGAAGATAAACTAGAACGAAGATCGGATCTGAAATCGAGATCGGAAAATAGCGGATTAAATCCGATTAAAAGAAAAACGACGAACGGTTAAACGAACGGACGTTCGTAAACAGAAACTAACCGGTGAACACGTTCGTTAAAACGAACGGGTCGGTGAACGTTCACTAATTAGCTGAACCGAAAAAAAAACCAATCTAGGGTTCGAAAAAAAACCGAGACGGTTTTTTTGAAAAAAAACCGGGCGGCGAACGGCGGCGGCTATACCTCCGGCGAGGTCTCCGGCGGGCGGAACGGGGCTCCGGCGGGGTTGGGGTGGCTCGGCGGGGCTCGGCGGGGTCAGTGGCGGGGCGGCGTGGCGGGCGTGGCCAAGACCCAGCGACGGCGGGCGGCAGGCGGCTCGGGTGGCGGGCGGCTCGGGCGACTCGGGGTGGCGGCGGGATGAGGCGAGGGCGGCGGGGTCGGCGGGTTTTTAGGAGGGGAGGGGGGGTGCTGTCTTGGGGGAGGGGTCACGGCGGCGGGGCGGCGTCCCCGAGCGGGACTTGGGCGGCGGCGGCGGCCAGGTATCCCGGGAGGAGACGGCTCGGCGGGGTGGGCCTTGGCCCAGTCGGCGCGCGGCGCGGATTTTTTTATATAAATAAAATCACGCGTAGAAAAACGAATAAAATAAAATCTAAACGAATTCCAAAATTTACAAAGTAAAATTTTCCCGACTCCTAAAAATGAGTCGAACAAAATGAACTTTAACACGGGGCCAAAATGCAATTTTTGAAAACACGCATTTTTCCCTAAAGCAAATAAACTCCGAGAAAAATCCAAAATTTGATTTATTTATTAAATCTTCATTTTTCCTAAATTTTGGGAAAGTCATATTATTCCCTCTCTTATTTTTTGATAAAATAAATAAATCCAATGATCCTCTTTCCATAGTTTTGAGAGAACTCAAATACGAAAATTTCGAAATCTCCAACTCTCTCCGAGGGTCCTTGAGTTGCGTGAAATTTCTAGGATCAACAAAATGCAAGAAAATATGATATGCATGATGACTTAATGTATAACATTCCAAATTGAAAATTTGGGATGTTACAGAGGTTGTTATGTCACGTTTGAGTGAAATTACAAACCTACCCCTATCGAAACCTATAGAAATCAAGCCGATAGGCTTTGCGTGTCAGGGATAGGCAGTAATTTCCATCTCGCAGATTTTGGTTTCGGGCGGTTACTGCGACTTTCCGCGCTTCGTTCAAATTTTTGCAGAGCAAGAGTGCATGTTTACCGTGCCTACTCAATTCGAATCCAGTTTGTATTCTATTTTTGTTCGGGAAGGATCCATTTTCGATTGGAATAAAATTCTATATACATCATTTTTTTTATATATATACTTTCAAAAGCACAACAAAGAATTCTGCTCCTTTATATGTATAATATGATTTACAAATACAATGATCTCAAAATTATAAGGTTGAGTTCAAAAAAATTAAACCAAATCATGTTCTACTAAAATGTATGGATCAGTAATATCTACATATTAAATAACATAGATGCGCGTGAATTCATATGAGTATGCATGTTTGATACATCAATTTTGGTTCGAGTATGAATTACATGTATCATCATCTAGAATTCAAATATTTGAATCCCTTTTATGTTGACTCCTTTCACGCCCGTCTCTCTCGCATGCATGCTCCTTCATGTAGCTATCACTCTCTTTTCTCCAGCTCACCCGCACGCTCACTTCATGTTTCTCCTATCTTCGCAAACATGGTCTCTCGACGTCTCCCTTGAGAAGTGTCACACTCTCCCTATCATTATACATTACACGGTTTTCATTATTTCTCACGTCTCAACCGTTCTCTGGTATCACTAGGTACCTAAGCTTTCTTTTTCACCGCCACACACGCAGTCTCACTCGTCTTTCACTTTGTCTTTCTCTCTATGGGGTTTTCACACCCTATATGTCTCTAGATATGACTCATACCACTAAAATTACTCTCTTCTGCAGACACAACATTTTTTGCGGTCTCCTTTCCCTCTCCATCCCAGTTATAAAACTGACATTATTCATTTGTTTACCGACCAGACGAACTCCCCCCTCTATCTCTCTCTCTCACACACACAACTCCTGCTTCCACTCCCCTTCCCGACTATTGTCTCTCTCTCTCTCTCTCTCTCTCTCTCTCTCACACACACACACACACACACACACACAAAACTCTCGCTTTCACACCCTGGACTCGTATTTTTCTCACAAACATTTATCGACTAGCCTCTAGATAGGTTTATACACCCGCACACTCGTGCTTCCACTATCGCATACATGTCTCTCTCGCGCTCCTTGTATCTATGTAGATTTTTCTTCCCTTCTTGAGACATGCCCTCTCGATCGTGCACACACACACTATCGCCTCATTTTAAGCTGATACCTCTCGCACACACACTCTTTGTGTCTTTGTCACACATGCACTCCGTCCTCCTCCTCTCTCCTTCTCTCTCACACACATGGGCTTTTTGCAACAACTAGCAAGATGCCCATGCGTTGCACGGAACATCAAGATGCATTTGTATGAGTAGTTTATCTTGTGGGAGAAAAGGATGAATGAGGGAAGGCCTTATTTGCAAATGTGGAGAGGGGTGTGGGTATCTTTTGCAAAATTGCCATAGTTTCCTTCCTATCCTTGAGATATAAATCGGACGGCCTATATTGCTGGATGGCAGGAACACCATCATCACCAACTCTGTTTTTTATCTCTACTCTTATAAAAAGCATAGTCGGTGATGATGGTGTGCCTGCCATCCTGCAATATAGGTCGTCCGATCTATATCTAATGGATAGGAAGGAAACTATGGCAATTTACCCGCACTCCTCTCCACATTTGCAGATAAGGCCTTCCCTCGTTCATCCTTTTCTCCCACAAGATCTTGATGTTCCGTGCAACGCACGAGCATCTTGCTAGTAAGAGTAGAAATTAGACATATACCACTTCTCGAATCTTGAAACCAACAACATTCCTCCCTTATCTCATCAAAACTGTCAAAGGAATATATTTTGAGTGAAACATAACATATTTTTAGTGATATACGTATTTCAAAACTAGACTCTATTTTCTATCAAATCGGTGAATATGTATTAATCTACTTTGATCGTGTGGCAATGCATTGGCACATTGCTAGTAGTTATTACCACTGTATAATTTTTTGGACACCAGACAAACTGTGGATTACATATACGAAGAGAAGAGGCGCACGCACGCAGTCGGTCTCTCGTTGTTTCGCACACATGAGAGTTACGTAAAGGCACCGTTAACAAATAAAGCCTAAAACCCTAGGTGCACGATTGCTGCATGCACGGGTACCGGGCACGTGGTGGAGCGTACCTTTGTAGGAATAGTCAGCTCACGTGATAATTTGATCCATAGGAGTTGATGGTCGGGACCACCGGTGAACGACCCGGAGGCGGTGGCTCACCAGTTGCCACAGAACGAGTAGCCACGTTTCAAATATCATTTTTTTAGCAGGGTAAGAGTTCCGATTTTCAATGGCGCATTATAATTACTAAGTGGTTTTTAGAATGATTGGTATGGAGCGAAAATGGAATTCATAACTACTACCTCCTTGGCGTATGGTTGTATGGGTTTATGTTGCGAGATGTTGAACCTGGTAGTTCTAGGGCAAATACTATGGTTTAGATGTTGGTTTTCAGTAATGAAAATCGGAAGGGGGAAACCCTTCTTTGATTAAAAAAACTACTACCTCCGTTCTAATTTACTAGTTGATACGTCTCCGTCGTATCTATAATTTTTGATTGTTCCATGCCAATATTATTCAACTTTCATATACTTTTTGGCAACTTTTTATACTATTTTTGGGACTAACATATTGATCCAGTGCCCAGTGCGGTTCGTCTACATTGCATGTTTTTGGTTTCGCAGAATATCCATATCAAAGGAGTCCAAACGGGATAAAAACGGACGGAGCTTAATTTTGGAATATTTGGAAAATCTGGGAAATAGATCAACGTGATACGGTGTCCGAGGTCGCCACGAGGCAGGGGGCCATGCCCTCCCCAGGAGGGCGCGCCCCCACCCTCGTGGGCCACCCGTAAGGCAGTTGATGCCCTTATTCGTCCGCAAGAAAGCTATTTTTTGGTAAAAAATCACGGCGAAGGTTTCAGTCCAATCGGAGTTACGGATCTCCATATATATACGAAACGGTGAAAGGGCAGCAGAACAGAACGCAGAAACAGAGAGAGACAGAGAAATAGATCCAATCTAGGAGGGTCTCTCGCCCCTCCCATGCCATGGAGGCCAAGGACCAGAGGGGAAACCTTTCTCCTAACTAGGGAGGAGGTCAAGGAAGAAGAAGACGAAGGGGCCCCCTCTCCCCTTCTCTTCCGGTGGCACCGGAACACTGCCGTGGCCATCATCATCATGGCCGCGATCTTCACCAACACCTCGGCCATATTCACCAACATCTCCGTCACCTTCCGCCCTCTATCTACAGCGGTCCACTCTACCGCAACCCGCTGTACCCTCTACTTGAACATGGTGCTTTATGCTTCATATTATTATCCAATGATGTGTTGCCATCCTATGATGTCTGAATAGATTTTCATTGTCCTATTGGTGGTTGATGAATTGCTATTATTGATTTCATTTGCTTGTGGTTATGTTGCTGTCCTTTGGTGCCCATCATATGAGCGCGCGCGTGGATCACACCATAGGGTTAGTTGTATGTTGATAGGACTATGTATTGGAGGGCAAGAGTGATGTAAGCTTCAACCTAGCATAGAAATTGATGCATACGGGATTGAAGGGGACCAATATATCTTAATGCTATGGTTGGGTTTTACCTTAATGAATGTTAGTAGTTGCGGATGCTTGCTAATAGTTCCAATCATAAGTGCATAGAATTCCAAGTCAGGGATGACATGCTAGCAGTGGCCTCTCCCACATAATATTTGCTATCGGTCTAGTAAAGTAGTCAATTGCTTAAGGGACAATTTCACAACTCCTACCACCACTTTTCCGCACTCACTATTTTTACTTTATTGCTTCTTTACTTACAACAGCCCCTAGCTTTTATTTAAGCTCTATTATTTTCTTGCAAACCTATCCAAAAGCACCTACAAAGTACTTCTAGTTTTATTCTTGTTCTAGGTAAGCGAACTTCAAGCGTGCGTAGAGTTGTATCGGTGGTCGATAGAACTTGAGGGAATATTTGTTCTACCTTTAGCCATTCGTTGGGTTCGACACTCTTACTTATCGAAAACTGTTGCGATCCCCTATACTTGTGGGTTATTAAGACCTTTTTCTGGCGCCGTTGCCGGGGAGCAATAGCGTGGGCTGAATATTCTCGTGTGTGCTTGTTTTCTTTATCAGTAAGTAATTTTTATTTGCTGTTCTTAGTTGTTTTCTATCTTTAGTTATGGGTAGAAAACGCAAAATACCAAAAAAATTAGTTGTACCTACTGAACCAATGGTTGAAGAACCAATCAAAATCTATCACACTCCTGAAGCTTTTTACTTGGATCATCTTTGATCCCTTTGTGCTCGTGCTGAAACCCAAACTAGCTTCGTTGAGGGCAAATCCTTAGATGAGCATGCTTGTTATGTGCGACACCGAATATCTGAAAAGGGGAAAATTCTATTGGGTCAAATTCATCATTTGCAATGCTATGCTTGGAATTTATTTGAAATATATGATGTTACTTGTTGTTCTGAAAACCCTAAGAAACACCTTCCCTACCAATGTGAGTTTATTGATAATGGAATCTTATCTTTGTATGCTAAAGGTGTTTATAGTTACTATGATATTCAACAAATTGAAGAATTTTTTGCTTTTAAGGGTGCTTACGAAATTGCTCCTTTGATTGAAACGTATGATGCCACTTTTAATGCCTATGTTGAACCATATCTTGAGGATTACCCCGCTGTCCAAGAAGAGACTAATATTTTGCAGGAGTCTATGGAAGAAGAAATTGATGAAACTATGAGCTCATTGGATGAAAAAGATGAGGAGGAGAGTGAAGAAGAAAAGGAGGAAGAGCGGATTAGCTACCCGTGCCCACCTCCTAATGAGAGTAACTCTTCAACTCATACATTGTTTAATTTCCTTTCGTGCTTACCGAAGGATGATTGCTATGATGATTGTTATGATACCGTTGATTCTCTTGAAATATCCCTTTTTGATGATGCTTGCTATGCTTGTGGCCAAGATGCCAATATGAATTATGCTTATGGAGATGAACTTGCTGTAGTTCCTTATGTTAAACATGAAATTGTTGCTATTGCACCCACACATAATAGTCCTATTATCTTTTTGAATTCTCCCGATTACACTATATCGGAGAAGTTTGCATTTATTAAGGATTATATTGATGGGTTGCCTTTTACCATTACATATGATGATTTTGATGAATATAATATGCATGTACTTGCTGCTCCTACTTGCAATTATTATGAGAGGGGAACTATATCTCCACCTCTCTATGTATCCAACACGATAAAATTGCAAGAAACTGTTTATACTATGCATTGGCCTTTACTGTGTGTGCATGAATTGTTCTTTATGACATGCCGATGGATAAGAAGAGGGTTAGACTTCATTGTTACATGATATATGTTGCTTTGTGCTCACTACTAAATTACAAATCATTGCTAATTAAAATTGGCTTTGATATACCTTGGGATCCGGGTGGATTCACGACTTGAGCACTATATGCCTAGCTTAATGGCTTTAAAGAAAGCGCTGTGAGGAGACAACCCGGAAGTTTTAGAGAGTCATTTATTTCTGTTGTGTGCTCTTATAAAGTTTAGAAATAAAAATAATGTGCCAAGGTTTGCCTTTAGGATGTTTACAATGCTTGTTGGTTTGTACGGTGCAGGTCAGAAACTTTGGCTGTAGTGCGCGATTTTTATTTTTTTACTGGAACATCAAATGGTTCTGATTCTTTTTGCACTGTCTTTCTATACAATTTTTTTATTTTTCCTAATTTTGGAAGAATTTTTCATGTATCATAAGTATGGTGAATGTTCAGACTATTACAGGCTGTTCTGTTTTAGACAGATTCTGTTTTTGATGCATAGTTTGCTTTTTTTGATGAAACTATCAATTTATATCAGTGGATTAAGCCATGAAAAAGTTATATTACAGTAGACACAATGCCAAAAAAAATATGAATTGGTTTGCAACAGTACTTAGAGTAGTGATTTGCTTTATTATACTAACGGATCTTACCGAGTTTTTTGTTGAAGTTTTGTGTGGATGAAGTGTTCGATGATCGAGGAGGTCCCGATGTGAGAAGAATGAAGAGAGGCAAGAGCTCAAGCTTGGGTATTCCTGAGGCACCCCAAGTAAATATTCAAGGAGTCTCAAGCGTCTAAGCTTGGGGATGCCTCGGAAGGCATCCCCTCTTTCTTCAACAAGTATCGGTATGTTTTCGGATTCGTTTCGTTCATGTGATATGTGCAAATCTTGGAGCGTCTTTTGCATTTAGTTTTCACTTTTCTTTTTTTTTGCACCATGCTGGTATGAGATGATCCTTGGTTGATTTATAGAATGCTCTTTGCACTTCACTTATATCTTTTGAGTATGGTTTTATAGAATGCTTCATGTGCTTCACTTATATCATTTGAAGTTTGGATTGACTGTTTCTCTTTACATAGACAACCGCCATTTGTAGAATGCTCTTTTGCTTCACTTATATTTGTTAAAGCGTGGGCATATATTTTGTAGAAAGAAATAAACTCTCGTGCTTCACTTATATCTATTTAGAGAGATGACAGGAACTGGTCATTCACATGGTTAGTCATAAAACCCTACATAAAACTTGTAGATCACTTGAATATGATATGTTTGATTCCTTGCAATAGTTTTGCGATATAAAGATGGTGATATTAGAGTCGTGCTAGTTGAGTAATTGTGAAATTGAGAAATACTTGTGTTGAGGTTTGCAAGTCCCGTAGCATGCACGTATGGTGAACTGTTATGTAACGAAGTCGGAGCATGAGGTTTTTATTGATTGTCTTCCTCATGAGTGGCGGTCGGGGATGAGTGATGGTCTTTTCCTACCAATCTATCCCCCTAGGAGCATGCACGTAGTACTTTGTTTTGGTAGCTAATAGACTTTTGCAATAAGTATGTGAGTTCTTTATGACTAATATTGAGTCCATGGATTATACGCACTCTCACCCTTCCATCATTGCTAGCCTCTTCGGTACCGTGCATCGCCCTTTCTCAACTCGAGAATTGGTGCAAACTTCGCCGGTGCATCCAAACCCCGTGATACGATACGCTCTATCACACATAAACCTCCTTATATCTTCCTCAAAACAGCCACCATACCTACCTATCATGGCATTTCCATAGCCATTCCGAGATATATTGCCATGCAACTTCCATCATCATCATATACATGACTTGAGCATTTATTGTCATATTGCTTTGCATGATCGTAAGATAGCTAGCATGATGTTTTCATGGCTTGTCTGTCTTTTGATGTCATTGCTACGCTAGATCATTGCACATCCCGGTACATCGCCGGGGGCATTCATATAGAGTCATATCTTTGTTCTAGATATCGAGTTGTAATATTGAGTTGTAAGTAAATAAAAGTGTGATGATCATCATTATTAGAACATTGTCCCATGTGAGGTTATCAAAATAAAAGTGGCCAAAGAAGCCCAAAAAAAGAGAGAGGCCAAAGAAGCCCACAAAAAAAAGAGAGAAAAAGAGATAAGGGACAATGTTACTATCCTTTTACCACACTTGTGCTTCAAAGTAGCACCATGTTCTTCATATAGAGAGTCTCTTAAGTTATCACTTTCATATACTAGTGGGAATTTTCATTATAGAACTTGGCTTGTATATTCCAACGACGGGCTTCCTCAAATGCCCTAGGTCTTCATGAGCAAGCAAGTTGGATGCACACCCACTTAGTTTCAGTTTGAGCTTTCATACACTTATAGCTCTAGTGCATCCGTTGCATGGCAATCCCTACTCCTCACATTGACATCAATTGATGGGCATCTCCATAGCCCATTGATTAGCCGCGTCGATGTGAGAATTTCTCCTTTTTTGTCTTCTCCACATAGCCCCCATCATCATATTCTATTCCACCTATAGTGCTATGTCCATGGCTCACGCTCATGTATTGCGTGAAAGTTGAAAAGGTTTGAGAAACGTAAAAAGTATGAAACAATTGCTTGGCTCGTCATCGGGGTTGTGCATGATGCGAATATTTTGTGTGGTGAAGATGGAGCATAGTCAGACTATATGATTTTGTAGGGATGAGCTCTCTTTGGCTATGTTATTTCAATAAGACATAATTGCTTGGTTGGTGTGCTTGAAGTATAATTGTTTTTATGTCAAAGGATAGACTATTGCTTTGAATCACCCGTGTCTTAATATTCATGCCATGATTAGACATATGATCAAGATTATGCTAGGTAGCATTCCACATCAAAAATTATCTTTTTTATCATTTACCTACTCGAGGACGAGCAGGAATTAAGCTTCAACGTCGTCTCCATCGTATCTATAATTTTGATTGTTCCATACCAATATTATTCAACTATCATATACTTTTTGGCAACTTTTATACTATTTTTGGGACTAACATATTGATCCGATTGCCCGATGCGGTTCACATGCATTGCATGTTTTTGGTTTGTGAGAATATCCATATCAAACGGAGTCCAAACGGGATAAAAAAGGACGGAGCTTATTTTTGGAATATTTGGTAAATCTGGGAAAAAGATCAACGCGAAACGGTGTCCGAGGTGGCCACGAGGCAGGGGCCCACGCCCTCCCCAGGAGGGCGCCCCCCCCACCCTCGTGGGCCACTCGTAAGGCGGTTGATGCCCTTCTTCGGCCACAAGAAAGCTAATTTTTGGTAAAAAATCACGGCGAAGGTTTCAGTCCAATCGGAGTTACGGATCTCCATATATATATGAAACGGTGAAAGGGCGTGAGCAGAACACGTAAATAGAGAGAGCAGAGAAATAGATCCAATCTCGGAGGGGCTCTCGCCTCCCATGCCATGGAGGCCAAGGAACAGAGGGGAAACCCTTCTCCCATCTAGGGAGGAGGTCAAGGAAGAAGAAGACGAAGGGGCCCCCTCTCCCCTTCTCTTCCGGTGGCGTCGGAACGCTGCCGTGGCCATCATCATCATCACCGCGCTCTTCACCAACACCTCCGCCATCTTCACCAACATCTCCATCACCTTCCGCCCTCTATGTACAGCGGTCCACTCTCCCGCAACCCGCTGTACCCTCTACTTGAACATGGTGCTTTATGCTTCATATTATTATCCAATGATGTGTTGCCATCCTATGATGTCTGAGTAGATTTTCATTGTCCTATTGGTGGTTGATGAATTCCTATGATTAATTTAATTTGCTTGTGGTTATGTTGCTGTCCTTTGGTGCCCATCATATGAGCTGGCGTGGATCACACCATAGGGTTAGTTGTATGTTGATAGGACTATGTATTGGAGGGCAAGAGTGATGAAGCTTCAACCTAGCATAGAAATTGATGCATACGGATTGAAGGGGACCAATATATCTTAATGCTATGGTTGGGTTTTACCTTAATGAACGAAAGTAGTTGCAGATGCTTGCTAATAGTTCCAATCATAAGTGCATAGAATTCCAAGTCAGGGATGACATGCTAGCAGTGGCCTCTCCCACATAATACTTGCTATCGGTCTAGTAAAGTAGTCAATTGCTTAAGGGACAATTTCACAACTCCTACCACCACTTTTCCACACTCGCTATTTTTACTTTATTGCTTCTTTACTTACAACAGCCCCTAGCTTTTATTTACGCTCTCTTTATTTTCTTGCAAACCTATCCAAAAACACCTACAAAGTACTTCTAGTTTTATTCTTGTTCTAGGTAATCGAACGTCAAGCGTGCGTAGAGTTGTATCGGTGGTCGATAGAACTTGAGGGAATATTTGTTCTACCTTTAGCTCCTCGTTGGGTTCGACACTCTTACTTATCGAAAACTGTTGCGATCCCCTATACTTGTGGGTTATCACTAGTCCCCATCGTAGTTCGGGTCAAAGTTTGTCCACGAATTTTACATGTAAAATGTGAATGGAAAACGAGATTTTGTTATACCCAAACAAAAAAGACTGGAGGGAGTGATTGCTCTGACACGGACGCGACCTCTCATAGCGCAGGCATTGAACTAGCGCGCCGGCCAAGAGGGCCCCACTCGCTGCAGGCCCGGCTGAACACGCCTCCTCGCCGCATGCAACCGACTTCAGACTGCCCCGCCTGCCTTCATTGAATCCGCGCGTGTGCCGACAAAATGTCCTTCTGTGAGCCAGCCGACATTTTAGAACACAAAAAATGACCAAAATATAATTAATTACGCATGGTCTTGACTTGTTGTGCTCGCCCTGGTAGCAGGAACTAGAGGTTTTTCTTTATTTATAACTCTCCTCACATTTTTTGGCTTTGAAGTGAATCATGGTTATGGACATTATCTATGAATGTGCAGATATCTGTGAACATGAGTTTGATGTGGAAGTTGAACTTGGAATGTCGGGCTTCTTGGCGTGAACTATACCATGTCCAATTCTTAAATGCATTATTGTTTGGAAAGTAATTGATGTTATTACATGACCCAAAAAAATTATTTTGTGTCACATCAGTAGATGCACGGACATCACAACAGGCATGCTGACTGGATAAACATTTGAACCTAGCTATTATAAAGGAAATTTTGTATTGACAACAGTTTTAGATAGCAGGAGACGCCTAGCCTACTCCGCTAGCTTATTTTGTCTTCTTCCATCTCTTCTTTGGCTTGGGTGAAGAGAGCATCTGATTGCTCTTTTCGCTTCTTCAAGAACTCAGCTACATTCTCAAGGGCTGCTGCATGCTTTCTTTCAGCCTTTACTAGAGCCACGAGGACACGTACAGCTGACGACTCCACCTGGCTTGTGTGTAATGCAGCATCATTTGGGAATTTGCACCTTGTGTCTAATCCAGCATCATTAGGGAACTGGTACCTTGTGTGTAATCCAGCCTCATTCTGGAAACATGATCTCGAGGTTGACCATACTTCCCTCCTCGCAGGAATCGCATCCCCGACATGAAGTTACTTCTTTTTTAGATCAATACTCAGAGCAACCCAGATCTATTTAGTAGAATCCATATAAACAGGACTCGGAGAAGTGAATTCAAAAGGAAAAATATAAAAACAGACTATAAGGTGAGAACACCCACTTCCTACATCAAGCTAAAAACAAAAGCATTAGGACGATTAAGACTCTTCTTATTACATATCGAAGAACACGAGGCTAAGAGAAACAGAAACTACAACATATACACATCGAAGAACATGAGGCTAAACGATAGTAATTGAAAGGGTGTTACTTACCAAAGCTCATTTTACTGGTTTGGTGCAGCTCCTCTTTAACTTGCCACGCTCCTTGAAGATGTCCCCAATATACCGTGTTTGGTCTTCATTGCTCCTCTGCATGTTCGTACTCGTGGTTTTAAAATCTCAACATGGCAAGAAAAATATACTACTAGTAATACTCACGCAACTTGTGGGCAACATTAAAGCACTCGTCTGCCATGTTAGAGCATCTCCAACAGAAGCGCAATGCGTGGCGCTTTAAAAAAATGTTTACAGTGCTGAGATCGAGAAGTAGAGATATAGAGTAGAGACTAGAGAGTAGAGGATAGTTCTCAGCACAGATATAGCATAGATAGATAAAAGATAGATAGTTCAACTACTCCTCGTCGTCCGACTCCTCCTCGGTGATGTCCTCCTCTAATGTCTCAATGTAGGCGTGAAGATACCGATCGTCGTCAGATTCCCAGGGCGACACTGCTCCTAGCCTCATGTTGAATTGGGCGTCCACTTTTCGCGTACGCTTGTCCTCGCGATAGGCGGCTCGCCCGCCCTCCTCTTCTCCCTCTCTGCCCTCCTTTGTGTGTAGAACTCGCGCTCGTTGATGATGTCATGCGGAAAGCATTGGCGCCATAGTGCCATGGCTTCCTAGTGCATCTCGGCGATGCGGAGACGGTGCTCCCATCTCCGGTTGTCGCGATGATCCTCGTCGGTGATAAGCCGCGGTAGACACTGCTCCCATCTCCTGCGCCCGCGCCCGCGTCGGCACGTTGGGGAAGTTCAATGTTCTTTGAGGCCACCGGAGGCGCCATGTCGTCCCGTCGTACGCGCGGGAAGCCTCGTTGGCGGTGTCAAAATTGCCGAGGCCGAGGCGCATCCCTTGGAACCAGATCTCGGCGGAGAAGCCGCCGGAGGGGCGCGCGCGGACGCCGCGGTATCCCTAAGTTTCCTGGCGATGCAGCGACATGGTGGCATGGCGGCGGTGAGGCGAGAAAGAGCGGGGACAGAGCGGTCGCGAGGCACAGAGCAGGGAGAGAGTGGTGGCAAGGCACAGTGCAGGGAGAGAGCCGTGGCAAGGCACAGAGCGGTAGGAGGGCGTTGGATTTTATAAAGCTCGCCCGGACGCTTTTTCCCATGCGCGCGCGATCCTTTCCCGACGTCCCTGCTATCTCTACTCTCTTCTCTACTGTTATATTTATTTTATATTTAATATTTATCTCTACTTCTCTACTCTCTACTTTTTTTCTATTGCTAGCAAGATGCCCGTGCGTTGCACGGGACATGAAGATGCATTTGTATGAGTAGTTTGTCGAGAAAAGGATGAACGAGGGAAGGCCGTATCTGCAAATGTGGAGAGGAGTGTGGGTAAATTGTCATAGTTTCCTTCTTATCCGTTAGATATAGATCGGACGGCCTATATTGCAGGATGGCAGGCACACCATCATCACCAACTCTGCTTTTTATAAGAGTAGAGAAAAAACTGAGTTGGTGATGATGGTGTGCCTGCCATCTTGCAATATAGGCTACCCGATTTATATCTGACGGATAGGAACGAAACTATGGCAATTTTGCAGAAAGATACCCACACCCCTCTCCAGATTTGCAAATAAGGCCTTCCCTCGTTCATCCTTTTCTCCCACAAGATAGACTACTCATACAAATGCATCTTGATGCATGCAACGCATGGGCACCTTGCTAGTTCTAAAAAATTTCCATCATTTGCCACACTACTGGTTGCAGATGAAGAACCTACCCAAGCACAGCGCGATACAGGAGCGACGCACAATTACAAGCTGATATTTTGTTGGACAATGGAGGCTATAACCAATTACTTTTACGGGAACAACAGCAACCAGGAAATTTGAAGGGTAGGTATGAACAAAATTGGAACTGCACATGTACTGCTAAGTGATTCAATACACACATTACCAATTGAGGAGGAGAACGATGGTCGCGGCGGCCTCTGTGCATCATGGTCGGCAACAGGAGTCAGTTCATTGTCCACAATGGTGGTGCTTCTACGCTGGCGTCGGCTTCCGGAAGCAGATCCGAGACCGTGGAAGGTGGTGCCGGGGAAGAGGCTCCGTGTACGGCGATGATGAACGGCTCTAGTGTGGCGTACGAGGTCATCGATGAGGAAGATGCGCTGCGGTGGACGAGTGTGCCGATGTAGAAGGGGAGGAGCACGAAGGCTGTAGTGCTGTGGAGAAGTCTATTTTTGGTGGGGACAAAAAATGGGGAGTATTCAGGTGTACTACTTTGGGTGCCGGGGTGGGGTTGGCTGGGTAGGGTGAACCTGAAGTTACGAAAACAGCCCCCTACCAAGCGTCATCCGTAGGCCTGTTCCGAAGGGTATGATGGTAACTTCACACTGCTCGGGGTCGCGGGAGATTTTCCCGCCGACCTCAAAATTCTGTGACATCGAAGTCCCCGTGTGACGTGCTGGGTGATTGGCCTAAGCAACTAGCGAGTAGTACTAGTAACTACTAGTACTCCCTCCGTTTTTATTAACTTTGCATATTAGGTTTGACCAAAGTCAAACTTCCTAAAGTTTGACCAAGTTTATAGAAAAATCTAAACATTTACCATAACAAATATGTATGATGTGAAAGTGCATTCAATAATGAATCTAATGGTATTTATTTGTTATTGTATATGTTAATATTTTTTGTTATAAACTTTCTGAGAGTTTACAAAATTTGACTTTGACCAATGCTAATACGCAGACTTAAATAAAAACGAAGGGAGTACACATTTGTTTTCTCAGTTTGTAGTGAATTAATCATTTGTTATAATTGTGAAATAAATATATTAGGCTACTGACTTCGAATGTAATGGTCTATACAATTCAATAGTTACAATCATTGTTGAATTCCAAGATGTATACGAGGTCTATAGTACTTTACAATATGCTCAAACTCACATAATCCCAGTCAAACGAGAATCTAAATGCATTTCATAGTTATTACTTTGTAGGATGTAACAAAACCAACCATAACTCTACATCATCCATTATAAAAGCAACATTTTGAACATATCCCAAAGTGCGAACGAAATGTGTAGATAGAGCTTGCGAAGATGGAGCAGATAGGGCGGGAAAGATTGTATGTATGTGGACGAGAGAGTAGGAGACAAACCTAACGAGACAGAGAGAGAGATAGAGAGAGAAAGAGAGAGGAAGAAGTTAGGTCTGTGAGAAAGCTGGAGACATGTAGTATACGTGAGATGCGTGTGCATCTGGATTCTGTACACGTGGACGGAGAAGAGACAACAGGTTTGATGAGAGAGCTGGAAAACATGGATGAGAGGGGAAGGATCTCGTGGGTTGAGCGATTGATAATTTTGTGCGGGGGAGAGAGGGGTTTGTAACTTTGTGCGGGAGAGAGAGGGGGGAGGAGTCAGTCAGTCGTCGTCACATCATCCTGCTTCCAAATGGCCCCGCATTTTCTAGTGCAGTGTGGTTGCCGTCTTCGATCTCCTCAATGCCCTCTTTGAAGATTGAGGTGTTGTGCATGCTGGGGTGCAGAGAAGCACAAGCGAGAGTGGTCGCCATATAACCTTGGATGGGGATGAATTGTGTGCTCGGGGGAGGGTGTGTGTGTGTGTGTGTCAGATATTGAGAGAAATCAAACCAATGGAGAGAAATGTGTGTGTATGTGACGGAAAGCTACATGCTAAATAGGGTTTTCACGAAGAGATTGTGTGTGCGAGATAGAAAGTGATGTGCGGGCCTTGAGGTGGGCAGGGGCCGGGTGAGGGTGTCAAAATGTGTGCGTTGATGCATGTGTTACATGCGATCGTGTGAGTGACGGATGAATCGAGAGAGATGGTTGTTGTGTTACGGATTTTCCTCTCTCTCTCTCTCTCTCACACACACACACACAAGTAAAATAGAAGACCGTTCTCTCATGTATACACAACATATCGGCATCTGTCTATGTCTCACTCATACATGATCATTTGCACATTCACACCTCTCTATGTCTCTCATGTATACACAACATATCGGCATCTGTCTATGTCTCACGCGCACCATCTCCACATTGCCCTTCCACCACAACACACATTTGGACACATACACACGTTCTCTCTCAGTCACACACACACAAAATCAGTATTAAAAAAACTAGGGCGCACCTAAAACGTCCAAATCCAAATAAACATGAAGTGGAGCTAAATTCAAATATATGGAAATATTGTAGCGTCAAGAACTTTTCTAGGAAAAAAAGTCGAGTAATATTCGGGGATTGTTTTCACACACACAAAAAGGTTCGGTCGATGTCCTTCGAGCGCGACACGGTGACGCACCGTTCGATCGACCGCGCGGCCGCAGTTCACACGCTTGCATAGGATTCCGTATCATGGCTGTGGTAACTAATATAAGCGCTGCCTCAGTCTAATGTTTACGTGTACTAGTATGGTATTCTTTTAAGTTTTACCAACCCTTATAAAACTAAACTAAGCTCCCATACGCACACTCATCAATATGCCGCCACCGTTGCGCATGCCGGTGCCCGCCTGCTCCGTCCAATAATTTCTCGCCCATAACCGTCGTGTCGCTGCCATCCCTGTGCCATGAAGCCGAAGGCTCGTCCGCTCACGTCGTCTGCAGTCCCTCCTCGCGATGCCGCCGCGCTGCCAAGCACGCGAGAAGTTGGTGGAGCCGCGTCTATGCATTAAGCGTACGAAGAGGACGACGAGCGCGTGCTCCAGCACGCCGGCGAGGAGCAACTAGCGTGTCATTTCCGTCTCCGCCCGCGCGGAGGAGGCGCGCATATGGTGGCTGTCGCGGCGGAAGACGGTCGTGCCCGCGCCGATCCTGCAAACAGGGTGCGGACGCGGAATATACCTTCGAGACCTTGAATGCCATGTGGATCCTGCAATCTGAAGGAGCAATTTGGGTCAGTCGTCTCTTGTGAGCCGTTGGATGCAACATGGATGGCTAGAAGGGCTTCTTCAACCTCCGAAATAGATGCACTGTTCATCTTCTCAGCCCACCACACGCCTAACCGCCTGCCGCCGCCGCCCCGCCCTCCATTGAACCGCCTGCCACCGCCATGCTCCCCCCACCCACGCCATCCGTTTAACCCTAGGCACGATCCATTTTTTCTGGCGAACTGCATTCCACACCCAACACTCATAAGATAGATCATGGGCACCCTGCCACCCTAATATATATACTGGGGTAGCTTCTCTGTCATCTTCTTCCTTCGCTTCGTCGAACTTCTTTCACAAATCGACTGACCCAAATTATACTACTAGTACGAATGTATTAAGTACAGTAGGAACACGAAGATACGAGCAGTAGTACCAACTGCAAGAAGAACAATAGTAAGACATAGTACTAGTACTACTGTACGTACTAAAGAGTTCAAATAACGAGAAAGAACATAAAGTTCAAATAACAAGAAAGAACATAAACATAATTCTGCTGGGGGCTCAGCACAACATACCCCTGAAATAAAACTAAGCAACTAATCCCCTTGACACTGCAGTAGAACAAGCATGAGAGACGATAGTGCCACCTTACTCGGAGTCCGAGTCCACGTCCTCGACTTTGTCCTCGTCCCTCTTCCTCTTCCTCTTTGCCGACGCTTCTTTGATTGAACCGGACACTGGGCTCTGCTTCTTCATCCAACCCTTGTTGATATTTAAACAAAGGTAGGCATCCATGGCTACGTACATGATGTGATCTTCATCCAATGTCTTCGACTCCCATGCATGATGAAACTCGTGGTGAGGTTTCTTTAGTTTAGCATATGAAGGATCAATCATGGTTGCTGCCAGGGTCAGCATTGAAGGCTGAGAGGAGGACACCAGGCTTGCCTTCTGGAGATCGAAGGGCTGGCCTACAACGAGGCCTATCCAACTGAGGACATCCCTGTCGTTACTAAAGTCTACAGTAACGAATTTCACTCTTTCGTCCTTGAGAAAGTTCTTAAAATCCTGGCACTCAACATTGGCATGTAATATGTGGTAGACCAAGCTCACGTTATGTACTCAAACCTGGATCACGGCGGGCTTCTTCTTCTCTACCTCCTTTAGAATCTTCTCTCTTTCTAGGACTGTGGTGCACTCAACATCTAGCTGATGTCTACTACACAACCTTCTTCTTGTAGACGTTGTTGGGCCTCCAAGTGCAGAGGTTTGTAGGACAGTAGCAAATTTCCCTCAAGTGGATGACCTAAGGTTTATCAATCCGTGGGAGGCGTAGGATGAAGATGGTCTCTCTTAAGCAACCCTGCAACCAAATAACAAAGAGTCTCTTGTGTCCCCAACATACCCAATACAATGGTAAATTGTATAGGTGCACTAGTTCGGCGAAGATATGGTGATACAAGTGCAATATGGATGATAGATATAAGTATTTGTAATCTGAAAAATATAAAAACAGCAAGTTAACAAGCGATAAAAGTGAGCGTAAACGGTATTGCAATGCTAGGAAACAAGGCCTAGGGTTCATACTTCCACTAGTGCGAGTTCTCTCAACAATAATAACATAATTGGATCATATAACTATCACTCAACATGCAACAAAGAGTCACTATAAAGTCACTAATAGAGGAGAAAAAAACGAAGAGATTATGGTAGGGTACGAAACCACCTCAAAGTTATTCTTTCCGATCAATCCATTGGGCTATTCCTATAAGTGTCACAAATAGCCCTAGAGTTCGTAGTAAAATAACACCTTAAGACACACATCAACCAAAACCTTAATGTCACCTAGACACTCCAATGTCACCTCAAGTATCCGTGGGTATGATCATACGATATGCATCACACAATCTCAGATTCATCTATTCAGCCAACACAAAGTACTTCAAAGAGTGCCCCAAAGTTTCTACCGGAGAGTCAAGACGAAAACGTGTGCCAACCCCTATGCATACGTTCATGGGCGGAATCCGCAAGTTGATCACCAAAACATACATAAAGTGAATCAATATAATAACCCATTGTCACCAAGACATACATCAAGTGTTCTCAAATCATTAAAAGACTCAATCCAATAAGATAACTTCAAAGGGGAAACTCAATCCATTACAAGAGAGTAGAGGGGGAGAAGAAACATAAGATCCAACTATAATAGCAAAGCTCGCGATACATCAAGATCGTGCCAAATCAAGAACACGAGAGAGAGAGAGAGAGAGAGAGAGAGAGATCAAACACATAGCTACTGGTACGTACCCTCAGCCCCGAGGGTGAACTACTCCCTCCTCGTCATGGAGAGCGCCGGATGATGAAGATGGCCACAGTGAGGGATCCCTCCCGGCAGGTGCCTAACAGGGTCCCGATTGGTTTTTGGTGGCTACAGAGGCTTGCGGCGGCAGAACTCCTGATCTATTCTGTTCCCCGATGGTTTTAGGGTATATGGGAATATATAGGCGAAAGAAGTCGGTAAGGGGAGCCACGAGGGGCCCACGAGGGTGGAGGGCGTGCCCCTGCCTCGTGCCCTCCTTGTTGACCCCCTGACATGCACTCCAAGTCTCCTGTATTGCTTTCTTTCCAAAAATAACTTTTTCAAAGGTTTCATTCCGTTTGGACTCTGTTTGATATTCCTTTTCTGCGAAACACTGAAACAAGGGAAAAAACAGAAATTGGCACTGGGCTCTGGGTCAATAGGTTAGTCCCAAAAGTAATATAAAAGTGCTTAGTAAAGCCCATTAAACATGTAAGATGGATAATATAATAGCATGAATACTTCATAAATTATAGATACGTTGGAGACGACAAGCATCCCCAAGCTTAATTCACTGCTCGTCCTCGGGTAGGTAAATGATAAAAGAAAGAATTTATGAAGTGTGAATGCTAGCAGGTGCACAAGTTTGATCAATGATAATTTCAATCACCTTTTCTAGCATCATTATATGTTATAACAGTAGCTCATATCATAAAACTTTGCCTGATCAAGTAACAAACTATTCACATGTTAAAGTATAGAACATAAACTTTCTTGAAAACTAACGAACCGTGTTATTAGTCATCAAACAATTACAATTCATCTTATTTTTAGGAAGAGTCTATGTCAGAGCTTTGATTCAGCAAACTTCACATACTCAGCTATCATTTAGTCTTCCATGATTGCTACCACTCAAAGCATATTTTTAGAACAAATAGTATTCATCGAACATAGAGAAAGATAGGGGCTTAATGTTTCGCCTCCCAACCTTTTACCTCAGGGGTAATGTCAATGATAATAATTCATGCTCAAATATATTTGAATGGCCATATATGCCTAGATCTTTCCATCACATGATGCTTGCCAACTAAAGAGTAGGTTGGAATGAGAAGGAATACTACTGACTCTTGCATAAATGTAGAAGATAGGCCCTTCGCAGAGGGAAGCAGGGATTTGCATAGGTGCCAGAGCTTGGAGCAAAAACATAGATGAAAATAATTTTGAGAGGTATGCTTTCATTGTCAACATAACGACCAAGAGTTCCCAATATCTTCCATACTACATACATTATAGGCGGTTCCCAAACAGAAAGGTACAGATTTTTACTCCCCTCCACCAACAATCATCAATCCATGGCTTGCCCGAAACAACGGGTGCCTCCAACTAACATCAAATCTGGGGGAGTTTTGTTTGCAATTATTTTCGATTTGATTTCAATCTTTTGATCATGGGACTGGGCATCCCAGTTACCAGCCATTTTCTCGTGAATGATGAGCGGAGTCCACTCATCGTGAGAATAACCCACCTAGCATGGAAGATCTTGCTAGCCCCTAGTCGCTACATGAGCAATTCGGGCATACAAAACAGATTATTATTTGAAGGTTTAGAGTTTGGCACATGCAAATTTACTTGGAACAGCAGGTAAATACCGCATATAGGTAGGTATGTTGGACACTCATGGAATAAACTTGGTTGAAGGAATTTGGATGCACAAGCAGTATTCTCGCTTAGTACAGATATTTTGGCTAGAAAAGGATTCTAAATAGCAAGCACCACATGTTAGAGGATCCATAACAATATAACTTCTATACAAATATACCCAAGCATAACTCATTATGTTGTCTTCCTTGTCCAACTTCAACTAATTTTCTCAGGTTTGAAAATAATTAATGGGGCTCACAATCATAGAAGATGTCCAAGATAGTATATTTATATGTGAAATCTCCCTTCCTTCAATATTCTTTCATGAATTCAAGTGACCAATACAATGTTTGCTAACCTTCAATAAATTTACCACCTCTACTTCTTATATGTGAAGGCATTACTCCCCATGGGAAAGGCATATGAAACATATATAATTTCAGATTTATGACATTCAAATCATTCAACCATTTACTCATAGGATATAAGTGAAGCACACGAGTAAATGACAAACTACTCCGAAAGATATAAGTGAAGATCAATGACCAGTTGAATAATTATGCAACTATGTGAAGACTCTCCCATTTAATAATTTCAGATCTTGATATTTTATTCAAACAGCAAGCCAAGCAAAAGAAAATAAAATTACGCTTCAAGCAAAACACATATCATGTGGTGAATAAAAATATAGCTCCAAGTAAAGTTACCGATGAACGAAGACGAAATAGGGGATGCCATCCGGGGCATCCCCAAGCTTAGGCTCTTGGTTGTCCTTGAATATAACCTTGGGGTGCCTTGGGCATCCCCAAGCTGCCACTCCTTATTCCATAATCCATCAAATCTTTACCCAAAACTTGAAAACTTCACAACACAAAACTTAACAGAAAATTTCATGAGCTCCGTTAGCGAAAGAAAACAAAACACCACTTCAAGGTACTGTAATGAACTCATTATTTATTTATATTGGCGTTAAACCTACTGTATTCCAACTTCTCTATGGTTTATAAACTATTTTAGTAGCCATAGATTCATCAAAATAAGCAAACAACACACGAAAAACAGAATCTGTCAAAAACAGAACAGTCTGTAGTAATCTGTAACTAACGCAAACTTATGGAACTCAAAACATTCAGCCAAAATAGGAAGACCTAGACAATTAGTTTATTGATCCGCAGCAATTGGAATCAATATTTTATCGCGTTCTGATGATTTTTAACAATTATTTCATGAACAGAAAGTTTCTGGAATTTTCTGCAAGATCAAATAACTATCATCCAAGAAGAGCCTATAGGTTTAACTTGGCACAAACACTAATTAAAATATAGAAACACATGTAACTAGACGTTAAACATAACCAAAAAGCAAGAAACTAAAATAAAATTGGGTTGCCTCCCAACAAGCGCTAACGTTTAACGCCCCTAGCTAGGCATGATGATTTCAATGATGCTCACATAAAAGATAAGAATTAAAACATAAAGAGAGCATCATGAAGAATATGACTAGCACATTTAAGTCTAACCCACTTCCTATGCATAGGGATTTTGTGAACAAACAACTTATGGGAACAACAATCAACTAGCATAGGAAGGCAAAACAAGCATAACTTCAAAACTTTAAGCACATAGAGAGGAAACTTGATATTATTGCAATTCCTACAAGCATATATTCCTCCCTCATAAAATCCCTGTCGTTCCTAAAGTCTACAGTAATGAATTTCACTCTTTCGTCCTTGAGAAAGTTCTTAAAATCCTGGCACTCAACGTTGGCATGGAATATGTGGTAGACCAAGCTCACGTTATGTACGCAAACCTGGATCACGGCCGGCTTCTTCTTCTATGCCTCCTTTAGAATCTTCTCTCTTTATAGGACTGTGGTGTACTCAACATCTAGCTGATGTCTACTACACAATCTTTTTCTTGTAGACGTTGTTGGGCCTCCAAGTGCAGAGGTTTGTAGGACAGTAGCAAATTTCCCTCAAGTGGATGACCTAAGGTTTATCAATCCGTGGGAGGCGTCGGATGAAGATGGTCTCTCTCAAGCAACCCTGCAACCAAATAACAAAGAGTCTCTTGTGTCCCCAACACACCCAATACAATGGTAAATTGTATAGGTGCACTAGTTCGGCGAAGAGATGGTGATACAAGTGCAATATGGATGATAGATATAAGTATTTGTAATCTGAAAATATAAAAATAGCAAGGTAACAAGTGATAAAAGTGAGCGTAAACGGTATTGCAATGCTAGGAAACAAGGCCTAGGGTTCATACTTTCACTAGTGCAAGTTCTCTCAACAATAATAACAAAATTGGATCATATGACCATCCCTCAACCTGAAACAAAGAGTCACTCAAAAGTCACTAATAGCGGAGAATAAATGAAGAGATTATGGTAGGGTACGAAACCACCTCAAAGTTATTCTTTCCGATCAATCCATTGGGCTATTCCTATAAGTTTCACAAACATCCCTAGAGTTCGTAGTAAAATAACACCTTAAGACACACATCAACCAAAACCCTAATGTCACCTAGATACTCCAAGGTCACCTCAAGTATCCGTGGGTATGACCATACGATATGCATCACATAATCTCAGATTCATCTATTCAACCAACACAAAGTACTTCAAAGAGTGCCCCAAAGTTTCTACTGGAGAGTCAAGACGAAAACGTGTGCCAACCCCTATGCATAGGTTCATGGGCGGAACCCGCAAGTTGATCACCAAAACATACATCAAGTGAATCAATAGAATAACCCATTGTCACCACGGTTATCCCACGCAAGACATACATCAAGTGTTCTCAAATCATTAAAACACCCAATCTGATAAGATAACTTCAAAGGGGTAACTCAATCCATTACAATAGAGTAGACGGGGAGAAGAAACATAAGATCCAACTATAATAGCAAAGCTCGCGATACATCAAGATCGTGCCAAATCAAGAACACGAGAGAGAGAGATCAAACACATAGCTAATGGTACATACCCTCAGCCCCGAGGGTGAACTACTCCCTCCTCGTCATGGAGAGCGCCGGGATGATGAATATGGCCACGGTGAGGATCCCCCCTCGGCAGGTGCCTAACAGGGCCCGATTGGTTTTGGTGGCTATGAGAGGCTTCTTGGCGGCGGAACTCCCGATCTATTCTGTTCCCCGATGGTTTTAGGGTATATGGGAATATATAGGCGAAAGAAGTCGATAAGGGGAGCCACGAGGGGCCCACGAGGGTGGAGGGCACGCCCAGGGGGGTGGGCGCGCCCCCTGCCTTGTGCCCTCCTCGTTGACCCCCTGACATGCACTCCAAGTCTCCTGTATTTCTTTCTTTCCAAAAATAACTTTTCCGAAGGTTTCATTCTGTTTGGACTCCGTTTGATATCCCTTTTCTGCGAAACACTGAAACAAGGGAAAAAATGTAGGCACCGGGCTCGGGTCAATAGGTTAGTCCCAAAAGTAATATAAAAGTGCTTAGTAAAGCCCATTAAACATCTAAGATGGATAATATAATAGCATGAGTAGTTCATAAATTATGGATACGTTTGAGACGTATCACTAGTCCAGCGACCCACTCATCCTTTGAACTGTTGAACATGCATAGGTAGCGAGCAAGGGATGCTTTCACCGTCGCGGATCCACATGTGTAGATGACGATGAACTCATCGCTAGTGATGGCTCTAACCTGGTACTCAGCGGCGACCATGGAGATTTGGGAGGCCATGGATTTTGGAGGAGGGTTAGGAGAAGTTGAACTGGTGTAATGTGAAAGGATGGTACGACTGGGAGAGAACTGTTGTAAGGTAGTAGTAGAAGACGGGGATAAGTAGGGCATGCGAATGGCGTGGGGTTGTTGGCTTGCCCGGTGGATAAACGGCTGCAAGCCCCCATAGAGTTCTCGAGTACTATGCGGGACCCACTAGATTTCATGTCTACTAGACCCATATCGTAGGCCTGACGGTATAGCTTCTGCCTGTTTGCATGCCATGCCGGCACGTGGATGTAACTTCACTCAATTCCGTCAACCGTCACGCCTCCCACGACCTTCGCCTCCCTCGCGCAGTCGCGCCCTTTGAGACTTCGACCGGCTATAAATGAGCAATTTTTTTGCCTACTCCGCATGCATGATACTCCCTCTGGTCCTTTTTACTACCGTCAACCGTTTGCAAAGTGTTTGACCAAATTTATATTAAAAATATCAATATCTACAATACTAATTATAATGAGTATAAGAACTATGTTTTATAATGAGTATAAAAATATTGATTTGACATTGTGAATGTTGATACATTTTTCTATAATTTGGTCAAAGTAGAGGTACATTGACTTTAGACAAAACTTAAATGCACAATGCAGACTAGTTCCTCTGTCCAGGTGCATGCCATGTCCTATCTAGTCATCACAACAAGGTTAGCTATTAGAGTACTACTACCTCAAGGGCTCGATTCAAAAATTTCACCTACTCTTACCAAGATAGAGGCGGTGGAATAGTTTTTGTAGTCTGCAAAAGTACTCAACTAATGATGTCGTTCTTCACAAAAAAATGTATTTACCAATGCATTATCGCATTGCATGCATGCATGAACACTAGTTACTCTAACCCCCCTCTCTTCTTTAATTCATTGCCACATCGGCATGTTTTCTATTCCTGTGTTCATGATACCAGCTAAGAAACCACCATTATGGCCAACCTTAATCATCGCATGCAATAATTTAGTGCTCCTTGAAATATGAACATGTGTGGGGTGTGTATGTTTTTAATGACTTGAGACTATACCTAGCCCTACATGCAAGATGACTTATTATGCACCGTTCCCCATACCTGCAGGAAGCCTGTTCGTCTCCAAATCTTTTCCTCTTCATGTGTGAAAACAATATGCCTGCTTGACTCTCCTTCTACCTCCGGCAGTCCCACCACTCCACCCCGTGTGGAATTTTTTTGCATGCATGACTCTCCTCTCCGTGCGCTCGTCCAATCTGTTGTGACCATCAACATTTCCACCCCTTCCCTCCCCCGTAATTTACTCCAAGAAATATGCCCACGTAGCTGCTTCAGTTACTTAACTGTAGGTGCATTGGATCATTGACATGTTGGCCCAACAAGCATCTGGCCCACATGTTAGAGACGCAACTGGACCTGCAGTTAAGTCAGTGAAGCTCAGTCCATATATTACGTAGGTGTGCCATTGTTTGCTATAAATACTGCTCCTCCCACGGCATTCGGAAGAACGCTCACGTTCATCGCTATCTCCTCCCCCTCCCTCTCATGTCGACCACCATGGCATCCCCCCTCCCA
Organism: Aegilops bicornis; assembly: GCA_021605145.1. Lineage (NCBI taxonomy): Eukaryota > Viridiplantae > Streptophyta > Magnoliopsida > Poales > Poaceae > Aegilops > Aegilops bicornis. The sequence continues at coordinate 470,423,023 of CM038670.1, read as the reverse complement.
AGCCCTAGGCGCCCCTCGCTGCACCGCACAGACGGTCACGCGTCGCTGTTCCGTTCCTCGCCGCCACTACTCGAGGAGGACGTGTCGCCGCCGTTCCTTGCCGCCACTAGTCGAGGAGGACGCGTCGGCGTTCCGCTCCTTGCCGCGACGCATCGAGGTGGACTCGCCGGCGTTCCCAATCTCGCTAGCACGCGCGTCGGAGGACGCCTCAGCTCCCTACTACGAGGAGAACACCGCGCCGCCCGCCGAGCCCCCCCCCCCCCAGCCTTGAGGAGCTTTGTAAAGAAATGGATGTCTCCTTGTGGGAGGCTTTGCCTCCGGCAGAGCGCGCCAAAATAGAGGTGGAAAGAAGGCCGGGGAAGAGAAGCGCGCCGCGGGGCAAGCTACCTGGCAGGCCTATGTCGCGTCTGAGAGAGTTAGGCAATTGGCTCTTTGGCAAAAGGCTCGTGCGAGGGCTGTGAGGGTGGCGGAGGACGCCCGTGCCAAAGCCGTGAGTGCAGTCGGGCCCAAGCGCCTCATCTACGCCTGGCGGTACGTGGACCGGGTGCACGCTTCCAGCAAGGAGTACCTGTTGGCGTCGGATCACCACACTGGTGACATCGCGCTCGCCCGCCGGCAAGCCGCCAATCATCACCTCGCGAGTTGCGAGACTCGGGAAGAGGCGTTGTGTCGGCGCGCTGGGAAAAGGCCGCGCACCAGGGCACTCGTGGCGCGCCGCAAGCGCTCCTGCAAGCGTCGTGGCTTCTAGTAGGAGTATAATTTAGTTTCGTAAGGCGATCTCATTAGTTTTGGGACACAAATAATAAATCCCGAACGTTCAGGAATTATTCACGTCCTTAATTAAGTATGTAAAAGGGAAAGTTTGGAAACCTTGTGTACCCGTACGCATTTTGTAAGTACGTGCATATTGCACAAACTTTACTATATACTATGGCACTACACGTCTCTCTCTCTCTCTCTCTCTCTCTCTATATATATATATATATATATATATATATATATATATGCTTGTAGACTGTGCTACTCCCTCCATCCAGGTGAATAAGTCATCTTTGGTTGTGCACCGTGACCAAGAAGGAGGGAAGACTTATACAGCTAGACGGAGGGAGTACTACTATTACTTATGTACGTGCAAATGCATGTTTCAACATTACGATGCGATTTTTGTAAAAGTAGAAAAACAACACTAGTCATGCTTGTGAAATGATTCAATGCAAAACAAATGCAAAAAATGCTAGTTTTGTTGTTTACTTTTAGCTTCCTTCTCTGTGGTTATTTCTCTGTCGTACTTTGTACGGAGTATCTCACTAGTCGGAAAGGCATGCAAATTCCCAAACCGCTTCCTACACCTCATGTCGAATTTTTGCCTAACAAATTGTGCTGCAATTGGAATTCCAACTTGAGTACTACTACTAGTAGGAGTACCAGGGGCCAGTTCTTTTAGGCTTCTAGATTAGTAATCCCATAACTACTACCTCTGTCCTAGTTTATTGGTCCCCACTGTAATCTATGCCAAATTTTGATCATAAATTTAACTAATGAAATGTTTGTGCATGTCACATGTACTAACATTTTATCAGTTAAATCTTTGGTCAAAATTTAGCACAAATTACAATGGTGATGAATAAACCAGGACGGAGGTACTAGTAGTACTCCCTCCTTTCCGGTATATAGGGCTTATCTCAAAATCTTAGTTTTTCCATTTTATAAGGCTCAATTAGGTTGTTCCCCATCACAAGTTCAAATTCCAAGGTGCATTAAATCATTGCATGCAAGTATTAAGAGAAAATTGACCAATGCATGTACTTTATGCATGCATGCATTGCAATTAATAAATTGGTAAACATAAATTTTTGAGGAAAACAAGAGCATTAATTGGGTGTTTTTGCAAATTACAGAAAGTATTCCACCACTCACAATCTACCTTGGTTGGTGATATTTTTGAATTGAGCCCTATAAACCGGAAAGGAGGGAGTAGTTTAGAAGCCCAAATAAATGAGTGAGGCGCCTTAATGTTAGTCTCCACTTTGACTAGTCTTATGGGAAAATCTAGGGAAGAGACGGCTTATTTTTAAGCTGCCAAAAGAACTGGCCCTAGGAGTAGTAGCTAGGGATACTAGGAGCAGTAGCTAGGGATCGAGTGTGCGAGATGAACCGGAGAAAGTAAATGCAGAGAGATGAAATGCAAAAAAGACGGAGGGATGTGATGGTTGCTTGTCCATTTATTTTGACAGGCCACTTATTACTGGGACTGGTTGGGTTTTGTGATATGACGGCTTTACTGCCGCGCCACGAGCGGGGTGAGACTCTCGTGCAGCGCCGCCCTATACACTAGCACTACATCGGTCGTGGTTTATTAGTCCCCCATTGAATTTGACCGAAGATTTAACTGACAAAATGTTAGTGCATATCAACAAAAACTATATCGTTGAATCCGTATTTGAACATAGTTTTCAATGATATAATTTTAGGTGACATGCATCAGCATTTATCGTACTATATATAATGTTAGTTCAATTTTTGGTCGTACTAATCTATAGTAAGGTGCCCGTGCTTTGCACAGAAGAGTGAAATGCATTGACCGGGAGTTGTTTATTTTGACAAAGGATGTGGGGGTCATCTCATGTGTAATGGGTATCGATAGGTTCCTTCGGATATTATTTCATCTCTAGAGCTCACAAACATCTGGGTGAAATAGATAAAAAAGTATCTTTTGCAAACAAAAGCGTTCAACTCAACCTGCATCCAAAACTTGTGAAGAAATAACACTTATTGTGCTTTGCAAGAAATGATCTTTAAGAATTAGTTTTTGAGTATCGATTGTTATACATGTTGGCTATAGATGACATGGCACTTTCTTATAGTCAACAGTTGGCTATACTATTAAGTATTAACCATGCCCTTATACACCTAGACGAAGGGATTAAATCAGGATGACATGGAAGGGGGCAGAGGAGATGTAATAAATGGTTCATCGTAAGTCTTACGTCGAAGATCCTCCAGCGACTCCGGCACGGTGAACGGGTAGCACGTCTCGTACTTGATGTTCTCCGCCAAGGGCCAGTAGTGATCGTCGCACGCGTGCGTGAGGTGATGCACGATGTCCGCCGGCGAGCCCCAAAATGGCATCGAACACTCATAGCAGTAGACGAAGGTCTCCTTGGAGGCATCGACCATGCCATCCATGAAACGGGAGTGGCTGTAGGGGACGTTGTGTTAGTTGAATATATGAGCAAGTTACTACGAGATTTAGTCCGAATAAGCACAAAATAAATCATGACGGCTATAACAGAGACTAAACTAATCATGTGGACTAGCATAGTAGATGAACAGATAGAATCTAGGACACAGAATAGGAACATGAATTCTACCACGATTTCGAATTGGAAGGACAGAAACACATACGGTGCAACGGGAGTAGCACCATTGGTGTTGAGGTTGTCGCCCATATCGTTGAGGAAGAGGTTGCCGAGGTCGGGAAATAAGTCGTAGTCGGTGAAGCCATCACTTCCAGCAGTCGCAAGAGTGCGCTCCCCAAATTTCAACAACGCCCGCCGAATGGAGTGCAGGAGGGAGTGGCTGTAGGGGACGTTGCGGCCGCCGAATGGAGCGCAGGAGTAGCACACGAAGGAGTAGATGGTGCTCCTCCCAAGTCTCTATCTCTACTACTCTTCTTTGTTTTTATAACAAATCGAATAGTACTGCGCCATCCGCTGCACGCCCGGCTGAACACGCCTCCTCGCCTCCATAAAACGCCTCCGTTAAACCCGCATGCAAACCGAGAAACCTACTCTGGCCCGCGGGAGGAAATTTGCCGGTTGCCATTGGAGAATAATAGAGTCATGTCCAATCCATTTGAGTTAATGGCGTGTATGATTCTCCCTCTATAAAAAGTTAATTGCATCCTTAATTTTGTATTCTAAGTACTCTGTGGGTTCCATTGTCAGTACAGTGTACATGACTTGCAGGCTGGCTAAAGATTCGTACAGAAAGTTAAAAGGAAACAAATCCATCCTTAATCTTGTATTCCAAGTACTCTGTGGGTTCCACTGCCAGTACAGTAGCGAAAGAAGTATATATATTAAAAAAATATAAAAGCTAAAGTTTAGGACATAATTCGAACTCAGGTCATCGCGCTGCAAGCATCCGGCCTGGACCAGTACACCAGGTGTTCGTTGCGGACGATGCAAGAGATAAACCTTTATAACAATGAGCCTGTCCGTTGAAACGGATCCAAAGTAGAATAATACATATTCACAAATTTCAAAGAAAATAGTTTAGTTTTGATATACATATCACTAAAAATATCTTATGTTTCACTCCAAATATATTCTTTGTGATGTCTTGATGAAGTAAGGAAGGAATGTGGTTGTTTCAAGATACTAAGGGGTTTTGAGTAAACTGGAGCAGAGAAGTGGGAATTGTTGCAAAAGGCCACAACTTACATCATAGCCGTTAGATGCAGATCTAATGGTCAGAAATGGCGGATGGTAGACACGCCATCATCACCAACTGAGTCTTTTATAGGATTAGGAGTAGAGAAAAAACCGAGTTGGTGATGTTGGTGTGCCTGCCATCTTGTAATATAGACTGTCCGATCTATATCTGACGGATAAAAAGCAAACTATGACAATTTTATAAAAGATACCCGCACCTCTCTCCACATTTACAAATAAGGCCTTGCCTCGTTCATCCTTATCTCCCACAACCTCATTGCTGAGCAATTAAAAAAGGAAGTCTCTGAAACAATCTGGCATGGTGGCCGCTGCCGGCGCCGTCCATCCCCATGCCTCCGCCCAATCCGACCACCAGTCACCACCATGCCCCACTCCTCCTCACCTTGTCTATCATCTTTCTCGAGATATCATTTTTCGATGAAATGGTCGAGATACCATTTTCTGATAAAATTCTCGAGATATCATTAGTTTTTACACATGGGATTACTCCTGCATGGGTTAATCACAATATGTGCTTTGTAAAAAAATGCATCTCGATGTTCTGTGCAATGCACGGGCATCTTGCTAATTTGTTTGCATATAATTCCAAACACCACGTAGACACGGTCTTTGACCATTTTACAACTATGTTAGTATCATTGTTAGTGGTCAGCCGGTCACTACTAGGGAAAAGCCTAGCAGCAGCGCGAGTTTTAGGCCTATCAGTAGCGCGGGTAGGAGCGCTACTGGTACGGCGCTACAGCTAAAGGTTAGCAGTAGCGTTGGTTAACCCACGCTACTGCTACGCCGACTTAGTAGTAGCGCTTTCTCCGCAGAGCGCTAATGGTAATTACTAGTAGCGCTTCTCCAAGCCCGCGCTACTACTATTATTCCGTATTTTATTTCTTTTTTATTTCATGTTGTATTCATACACCTCTATACAAGTTTTCATACAACAACAATTTATAGATTGTTTTTACATCATAATGAGTTATTATATCGCTGGGTGAAAGAAATGTGGACTAGTTTCAAGTGGATGTCCATCCACTTGAAACTAATCCGCGGTTCTTGCACGCAATGATATAATAAATATCATCATCATCATATCATTGACAACTTATCATCATAATACATCATTTTCATATAACACCTCCTCATGATCATCGTTTTCATCGATGAGACATCACATAGCAAGTTGGTCACTATTCATAATCACAACTACTCCTCATCATCAACTCTAACACATTGTACCACATAATAAACATATTGTACCTCATAGGACCTACTACATTCTCTTAGGACCTACTATATTATCTAAGGTAAAATAGCAAAAAATAAGATAGCCCCTGGCTCTCCATTATGGAGAATGGAGATTATCCTGTCTCCAATTCTTGCCTTTCGCTTAATGTTGCTTCCAAGAACCTCCTTACGAATGTCCAAACATTTTTTTCCATTCTTTGATTAGCATGTGTTCACCGGTTTCAGAAATCCGATGAAGCATGGTGAGATCCGTAGGATGACCTGGTTGTATGTTCAGAACTTCAAGGGGACCATTCTGATACATCAGATGAGGCACACAATTCATCGGTATTTTCTGTTGAAAAACATAGTAATAACTTCGTAGTTAGCAATGATGTACTAGTTTTAGAAGTATGCAAAAGATACACGGATGTCGTAATAGTAAAAAAACCTTACCAGGGTATCTCCATAGAAGTTATCATGGTCCAACACGTGCACTAGTGGCACGTGTTCACCATAATTTGGAGGACTTCGATAATAGGTATTGTAATTATCAAAATAAGTACAAAATGCGATCAGATGATTTTTCTCCTTATAAGTTAATTCGGAGCCATTGGTGTAGTGGGTTTTGTCTACCATCTTCCGCACATTCTTTGAAGAATGAAAATAAGCTTTCAATGGAAATAAGCTGTCAACTATCTTGAAATAAACAATATAAATTAGTTAATAACTATGTTTGAGAAACTCACATAGCGGTAGGATCGGAAGCTTACCAACAAGGACCCAAATGTCCGTATTGTTTTGCTCGATGCCAGGATCACCAAGATCCATGGTGACAATCATACCCTCATAAAAACCATACATTTTGCAAAGTGCTTCCCAATTTTGGCAACCAAAATGGGTTACGCTCTAAGAATTGTACAGATTTACTTCAAAATCCATATCATGATGGGTCCTTATGTGTATTTTCTTTGTTTCAAAATTTTCAAGGTCTTCAAAACCCATCCCTCCAAGACATAGCGTCTTGCATGGCATGGGATAAGCTAGTAGAATTGTAAAAGACGAAAATTAGACGTTGAAATAGTTGAAGTCGTGCTTAATTATGAAAAAAACACTTGTCGTCGTTGCGTACCGTTTCAACGTCGAAGGTCTCCTCGAGCTTAATGCTGAAGCGCCGATCTTCGTCCAGGTGAGAGCACCTGTCGCACTGACCTCGATCATCGTGGCACCAGCTGCACTCCCCCGGGAGACTTTTGTCGTCCAAGTACGACATTTCCTACATTCATAATTCAAAGATTAAACTTGTACAATTAAACATATGTACTAAATAACCTAAATTAGATCATTATTTTTGGAGAAAATCCAGGCCACTCGATATTTCCTACATATTCTAGCACAAGTCATGCCAGAATTCACGGAAAAATCCGGCATGACCTTTGCTAAAAAAAGACATATCGAGCGCCTGAAATTTGCCGGAATGGAAATTAATCAACACTCCGACAAAACATAGGCCACTCGGAGGTGTAACTATTTGAGCTTGGGCAACCACATATCCTATTTGAGCAACACAGGATATACATGTTTTTATCTACATCATATATATCCTATAGGACTCATATTGACATGGAGATTTGGCTGGTCTCACCTCGAGGTCGGAGGGGGTCGATGACGGGGACGACGGCGGGGATGATGGAGGGGCTCCTTGATTTTTGCAAAAGCAAAAACCCTATAAGTTATCACTAATACATCCCGAATAATTGCTTAAACTAAAAAAAATAACAACAAATATGACATGTTCAACTAGTTCTATTAATTCACCTAGTTCTTACTAAATGTAAACTTACTATAGATAGATAAAAAACTAGTTCTTTGTAAAAATAAAGTAGTTCAACTAGTTATATTAATTTTTCTTACTAAAAATACATTAGTTCTATTAATTCAACTAGTTCAACTAGTTTATTAATTTACTTACTAAACTAGTTCAACTAGTTTATTAATTTACTTACTAATTATTTTAAACACTTACTAAAAACAGTAAACAAAACTACATTATACAATAGTAAAAAACATCTACTATTAACCATACTGCCCTAGTTAACTAGTACCATCACTACTACTAATTAACATCTACTAGTACTAAAAATCATTATCTATGAACCCTAAATTAACATCTACTACTAAAAAACATCTACTTACTAAGCAGAGAGAGAGAGAGGGGTGGGGAGGGTGGGGGCTTACAGAGAGGGGAGAGACGGTGGCGGGAGGTGCTCGGCTGACGAGAGGTAGGGCGGCGAGGGCGGGCTCAGGATCGGGAGGCGGGCGGGTCCCGGGCGGCTCGGCTCAAGGCGGTGTGATGAGGTCGAGGGCGGCGGCGATGAGGTCGAGGGCGGCGACGGTGAGGTCGAGAGCGGCGGTGGGCAGTGGCGGTGAGGTTGAGGGCGGCCTCGGGCGGCGCCGGTGAGGGCAGGCTCGGGCTCGGGCGGCAGCGACAGAGGAGTTAGGGGAACAGGGGAGAGGCGGGAAGTAGGACTTAGTGAAATTTTGAGCCCGCGAGTGGTTAAGTCGAACTAGCAATAGCGCACTTTAGGAAACGTGCTATAGCTAATTTAGCTATAGCGTGTTTTACAGAAAAACGCTGCTACTAAGTACTTTAGCAGCAGCGCGTCCAGGGAAGGGCGCTACTACTATATCTAGCCTGGGGGCAACGGCGTGTCAATTATAGTAGTAGCGTTTGTTTCACCTAGAGCGCTGCTGCTACCGGATTATTTGTAGCACGATTTTCCCATGAACTCTACTGCTAATTAGCAGTAGCGCTTCTTTTTGGGCCGTGCTGCTGCTAAGATTCTGTGTATAAGGTTTCCCTAGTAGTGAGTGCAAGTTATAGCCCCGGGTGTTTTAACCTTTTTTTAGTAATGATATCTGGCAATTGTTCGCCACGAGCTCAATCCTAGTGAATCCCACGTAACCGTCAGATTTCCATCCGACGGTGGCCTGTTTTTAAGCCATAGTATTTGACAAAACCACCACCCTTACACACGTACCGTAACTGCGTCACGGGCATTTGCAACTGCCATGTCTCCCAGCGAACGTTTGCTGGGGATTGGAGTTAGCATCGATGGCGGTTCGTAGTTGTTCCACACTTGGGCATTGAAGTTTGTAACTATTTTAGATTAGAATATGCTACTCCTCCGGTGCTAGTAGTAGAGCAGAGTCCTACTCCACTACTACTCTACTCAAGCAAGTTAGGGCATAGTAGTAGGTACTGTAGGGAGTACCAGTACTGTGATCACTCAAGCAAGTTGTCTGGCATCGATATGACCCTACGTTGCGCGTATGTGTCTCGTAAGTCAAGCGGCATGTTGTAGTCATCATCACCTGTCCACTTCCCGCAGCACATATTCGCTTCTCCATCTTTGTCTGCACATAATCTTGTCCAATCTTCCATCCCTGCTAAGGCGCCTCCCCCCTTGTCCGTAACCCAAGCACTAAAAATGGCAGAACCGAGTAGCGTTCGTGGAAAGAGTGGCTGGAATTCGCTCCCCACAGAGGTAATCAAGCTCATTGTTTCACGTGTGGACAATCTCAGTACCATGCCGCTCGCGGCATGCTCGTCGGGGCTGTACCGTTTACTCAAAGCCCTCAGGCCGGAGCTTTTTAAGCTAGCTCCTTGCTTGCTGATGCCGCCTGATCTTCGGAAACGGCGTGTCACGCAGCATAACAATCGTAGGGTGGCGAGCATTAACCCCCTTGGCTGCGATCCGATCCCCGTCACCCTCAACTACATTAACGGTATGTACTGGGTCGGCATGAACATGTCTTGGATGGTGCTCGTCGATGATCGCGGAAGCTGGTTGCTCGTGAAGGTCTACACCCAGGGATTGATCCCCCTTCCTTCGATTAAGACTGCACTGCTTTGGCACTGCGGCCCAGAATACTTGGAATCTTACAGTAGCCAACATAATACCAACTTTGATTTGCTCAAGGTTGTAATCTGCCAAGTGCCCACAAGATCTGCGAATTAGAAAGACTTCAGGCTAATTGTGTTCTTCAACCGCGGTCTCGCCTATCTGACATGTCACTGCGGTAAGTGGATAAATCTGCACATCCATTGCAGGATCATACATCCTCCATGGTTCTCTGATGCCATTGAACACAAGGGCTTCATTTATGTTGTCAACTCCTTCTATGGCTGGACGTATTGCTGGCCTACTCCAGTCATCGCTACAAACGGCTGTTATAGCAGTATGTTACTTTCCTATGATATCTTGATGGCTTGCTTATATTATCATCAACATTTCTTGAAAAAATATTCATGCTCATAACATGTTGTTCTTAAGATTGACTACATTAAGAGCCCTTTTTTATTTGACTCCAACTTGATGTTGTAGGCCGCCTGGTGTCCCTACCCTTCCTAATCCCAGAACCTTTAAAAAAAGCGGCATGGTAGTTGCAGGTGGTTCCTGGATCGATCAGACGACGGCGAACGATTGATGATCGTTCGCATGTACCGGACGTGTTGTTTCGCGGAATACAATCACGATCCATCGCAAGGTCTTTGAGCAGGATCCCAGCTTCTCTGGGCCTTTAGGAATTTTTGACTGGAGGCCGGTAAGTAGCCTTGGTACACGCTCTCTGTTTCTCGGACTAAATTATCTGATTAACCAGGAGATAACCGACGGCAAGGATCATGATGGCAGGGCGGTTCATTCATCAGGCAAAACAGGTGTACACAAAGATACCTTATGCGCTCTAAATGCACCATATCCTGATATGTGCCGCCACGCTCTGCAGCCCAAAGTAGGAGAGAGGGTCGCAGGTATCAGACTTCGACCCGCTGGCTGGAGTTTCCCCCGTCAGGAACCCATCTGGTTTAAGCTGTCATCTAATCTCCACAGCTTAATAAATAGTAACGTCTAACTGAGCCAGTTAGTTAGATGCGTACACTTGGTGCAGTAGGATCTTTATTTAGTTTGATGCATACACTTTTTCTTTTTTGGTAGCCCTTTTGTAATGATGGCTGATGTTTGGTTTGGAAGAGAGAGTTGCGTCTTTACTCTTCCGCCTGCCATCGCTTTGCTTGCACCCCCAGCCCTGGTTGTTGCTGTTGCTGTTTTCAATGTACAATCAGTAGTATATTTCATCTGTTGGTCGAATAAATTTGTTGTTGGAACGACAAACACAATGTTTTGGAATTCGTTGCACGCTCTGATCCTTCAGTGCCCCGTACCATACATAGCGCATACTATTTTTGGTACAGAACACATTTTCACTTGTTGATAACATGCAGCCCACTGATGAAGGCCCAATAGAGGAGCTCATAATTAACTGGAAGGGAGGCTCTCACATGAATCCGGCCAAGGTACATGCTCATGGTCCCCTAAACATAAATAAGTAAATGAATAAATAAACCTAAATGCTCATGCACCAGTTCTTTAAATTCACGATTTAACAGGAGGATATTATTTCCTATGATAATTTCATTACATTCAGTCGATATTATTCTTAGGCAAAGATAGTGACCAGTCTTCTTTCTCCCACAATTTTCTGCCTGCAACCAGCGGACCCATGCAAATCATAGTCAACGTCGTAAATAGTTTCGTCCATTTTTATTTTTCAATAAGAATGTCCAACCCAACCCAACACATTGGAGACAACACTTTATCCTCCGCCTTGGTGCGCTCGCCGCGCTGCCGCCGTCCGGCCCTGTAAACATAGTGAATCGGGAGAGGTCTGTAGTTGTGAGTATGACAGTACGGACCCACTAGGTCCACTCCCGAACACAAGCAAGCGCCTCGTTTACTACTCAGATGCACCCCTCTTTTTTTACTATAATCCACACTGCTGATATCTGGGACCCACATCATTTTCAACGCATAGTCAATTAACGACAAAATTGCACAACTTTTTTTTGCGTAGTAATTCAGAGGAGCAGGCTATAAACTGGGTTGTGCGGTCTCTGTGGCCCGTCTAACAACAAGACCAGCCCAACAGTTTTTTCTTTGGGAAAATAGGTAGCCCAGTATTTCTTTTTGAAGAATACCCAAGCTAGGCCTATTTGTTTTGTCCGATTTACTGGACTGCAAATCTTTCAATACGAGGAGGGATGCATTCCGGTCTGGCCAAATAGTATAGTCAGTGTCTGTTAAAAGTAATATCAAAGGGGTTGAAAATTCCAAAAAAAAATATAGCAAATGGGAAATTAGTTTCTTTTTTTGTTTTTGTTCTTCACCGATATTTTATATTTCATTGGATTTAACATGACATAGTACTAATTTATTTTTAAATTTTTTAGTACGGCTACTAATTTTTGGATTAAGAATATTTTGTTCCCCAGAAAAATTTTGCGAATTTTCAAAATTTCGCACATATTTAGTTCAATTTATAACCCTGGTACTGACCAGAAAATGGGAAGCAATTCTAAAAATGGAAAATGGGCTGCAATAAATTCCATATGAATTAGAGAATGAGTTAAATTTATAAAAATAATAGAAAATGGGTTGTACATGCCATAGATTTCGAGGCTGACTTGTTTACGCAAGGCTTTGTCAGTCTACACACGATTCTAGCAGCAGTGACTGTTGGATGTCCATTCAACAGCCGACGTGCTTCTTCAATCTCTGATCTTCCTTCTCCAGCCGCCTAAACTAGCGCCGACGGGACTGCCTGCTCCCTCCTCTTGTGGCCTGCTGTGATGCCGCGCAGGCTTCACTGGCCCACCCTAGTCCCTCCGCTGGCCTGGCCGCACGCAATCAAATGCCTCCTTATTACGTGAAAAAATGATTCCTCCCACTGACATCTAGGGCACACTGGTTGGGAGGTTGACCTGTGGGCCTACTAAGTTGACGCATACGCAGGACTTGTCAACTTAGTCAACAAATGATTCTAGTAGCAGTGACCATTGGATTTGAATCAAACGTCCCTGCTGCTTCTTCAATCGCTGCTCTTCTTGCACCAGCCGCCCAAAACCAGCGCTGGCGAGACCGCCTGCTCCTGCCTCCAGTGGCCAGCTGTGCTGCCGTTGAGGCCCCACCACCCCCCTACTACTCCCACCGCTGGCCAGGCCCTGTGGCGATGACAACCTCACACCGCAGCCGAACCAATGAACCCTCGTACTCCTCTCCGCGAGGGCATCCACTGCCGCGTCTTCCCCGGCTCCACGTCGTCCCCTTCCTAGGCCTCGTTGTCGTCCACCGCCCTGGTGCTCTCGGCGCGACATGGTCAACGTGGTCAAGGAACGACGTCCATTAGAAGAGTATTGTACGTGGAGAAGCTGACAGCTAGGTCCACGGCCGCAGCAAGGAAGTGCCTCCTTATTACACAGAAAATAATGATTCATCTACCTGACAGCGGGGACCCATTGGACGGGCCACCGTATTTTGTGAAAAAAAGTTTCCCCCCTGACTGCTGGGACCCACCAGCTACATCTTCGCATGCAAGGAAGTGCATCCAAATTACGGGCACAAAAATGATTCGCCCCCTAGCTGCTGGGACCCACCAGCTACATCTTCGCACACAAGGAAGTGCCTGACAGTCGGGACCCACCTGGTCGAAGCGTACGTAGCGTTGTCATTCTGGTCGCGAATGTGTACATACATACTGGTCGATCGGTCGCTTTGCAACGATGAACCGTGGCCGAGTAAGTAGCGGCACATGTCATAGTAGAGCCCCCCACGTAGCAGTTCATGATGTCCTGTCTAAACTGTGTACATGTACATACAGCCACACGCCAAAAAATACGGCCACATACATACAAACGGGCAAGATTTCGAACGCCTACTCGCGCATACGTACGGCCAGGGTGTCGGTGTCAAAACCGGCGGATCTCGGGTAGGGGGTCCCGATCTGTGCGTCAAGGCTAATGGTAACAGGAAGCAAGGGACACGGATGTTTACCCAGGTTCGGGCCCTCTCGATGGAGGTAAAACCCTACTTCCTTCTTGATTAATATTGATGATATGGGTAGTACAAGAGTAGATCTACCATGAGATCTTAGAGGCTAAACCCTAAGAGCTAGCCTATAATGGTATGATTGTAATTGTGATCGGCCTACTAAGGACCAACCTCTCTTGTTTATATAGGCACCGGAGAGGGCTAGGGTTTACATGGAGTCGGTTACAAGGAAGGAAATATAATATCCGGATCGCCAAGCTTGCCTTCCACGCCAAGGAAAGTCCCATCCGGACACGGGCCGAAGTCTTGAGTCTTGTATCTTCACGCTTCAATAGTCCGGATGTTGTACACAGTCCGGCTGTCCGGATACCCCCCTAATCCAGGACTCCCTCAGTAGCCCCAGAACCAGGCTTCAATGATGACGAGTCCGGCGCGCAGTCTTGTCTTCGGCATTGCAAGGCGGGTTCCTTCTCCGAATACTCCAAAGTACCTGTTACGACGAACAATGTCCTGCCTCCATTCTGCACATAGCGGGGTATGTTGCCCTTTGCGAGCTGTTTTTAGGCTGCAAACCACACTTCGGATTATGGAGGAAGTTGTTCTGCCTCGTCCCCCGCACCTAGGGGGAGTCCCTATGTCAGGTGGGCGGGGCCGAAGTATGGCGCATTGCCGAGACCGGATACCTGTCCGGCACTCCTGAGAAGGCACCAGAAAACTGGCCTTCAGAGTGGTTCTATATAAACGACGTCCCCCTTCCGGATCCAGTCCGGCCAGGTCTCCGCAAGTTCAGCAACGCCCCGCCGAGGGCACGCCTAAGCTGGCGCCCCCGGGGCCCTCAAGAAGAGGACACAAGGAAATATTCCTCCCGATGGACAGGATAAAGTTCTTGGCCAAATCGGTTGACGATAGATGAGGTTATGGCGATATGCATAAGACGGGGAGTGCAGCCGCTCCAATATTGGGGGAAGCCCATGTGGCATTTCAACGGGGAAGATGACGCCACCCACTGCGGCCGTAAAGGCCCGGACTCCGCTGCCACTCTAGCGAGGTTATTGTCCGATCTGTACAAAGGGGAAGAGGAGGAATTCCTTCGCATAAAAAGCGGGACGGATTCTCCATGTACAACCCCCCAGCGTGGGTAAGTTGCCATTCTTTTTCCCTGCTTTGCTCTAGCATTCTTCTGCTAAGATTACTTGCATCAATGCTTCTGGGCAGGAATTAAGGAGGGCCGTGGAAGGAATCTTCAGCCCCTCCCCGCAACCAGAGGACCCTGGAAGGGCCCTAGATCCGGGACTTAAAGTGGATCTGGATATCATTGTGGAGCTTGTCAACGGGGTATTTTATCAGGCGAGCTGGGATGGCGCCCAAGTGGCCATTACGGCCGACTACCCTGGACTGCTCCCGCTTCGTGTGTAAGCCGAACTAGAAATCCCTATCCTTCGAAGAGGACTCCCCCCAGGCGTTATAATTTACCTTTGAGGCGTCGTTCTATTTGCAGAAACGACGGCCGGAGCGAGGGGCCGAGCCCCTAGGGACTCGTCAACCACGGGCGTCCAGATCGGGCAGGCTCAAGAGGAAGGCGGTGAGGGTTGACACACCGCTACAGAGGTAAAACAATAACCTGCCCTGTGATTTTAGAATTTAAAATATGATAGCGCCCTTTGTGTCTGGCAGGAAGAGGAATAACCGGACTATATCCGGAGAGCCTACCAATCACGCCTCCACCAGCCGGGTTGCGAAACAGGCTTCAGGGGCGGAGGCGGACACGGGGCCAGCACCGCATAGTTCTCCAACAGAGAGTGCGGACATGCTCTCAGCCACGAATTCCGAAGTAGAGAGCGCCATGAATCACAGGCGCCGACGGGCCGTACTTCGGAACAACATCTTTTCCAATTAGGCGTTTAATGCCTTCAATTCGGCGGACGCGTACGTCCAAGCTGCTCGGGGCGGGCTTGCCCGAGCGACGGACCAATATACCAAAGATATACGGGTAAGAAAATTTGATAAGCAGGTGTAGCAGTAGCCCCCGAGACTTGAAACGGTTGAAACAACTGTTTTAAGGATCAATTTATGCACAGGTCCTTGTAGAGAAGAACGAGCAATTGTCTCGGGAGCTGGAAGGATGCAAGGCCGAACTGAGGGCCGCAATTGCAAAATTAGAGGAGCCCCAAAAGCCCTCATCTGGTAACAATTGTCACAATTGCACGAACAGTTAGTATATGGCTGATGTGACAAGTCTAACAGAAAATTCTGCAGACAATCCCGGGGTGAGTCCGGAGGGCGTAGGAGAGGATGCGTCGCATCTCAAAAAGCAGCTAGAGGCTGGCGAGCGCATTCTTACATGAGTTAGGCGGGAGAAGAACGATCTTCAAGATGCCAAAGTCCAGCTGGACGTGGAGTTAAAAGATCTCCGTGCTCAGCTGGCGGACTCCATGAAGGAGAACAAGAGGCTTCGACGCGACATTTACAGTAAGTGCCTAAACAAACTGTTGTACAGTTCGGCACGGAAGTATATTGAAAGAATTTTGCTTGCAGGTATGTTAACGGGTCGCCCTGAAGAGGAGATGCCCTCAAATGCAAATGATTTACTGCAAAACCTTTCGCAACTGCACGAGCGAGCTCGGCAAGTGATACATGGTGTTGCTCAGGCTTTGTGGCCATCAAACCTACTGCTGAATGGCATGGGGGAACTTGCAAACCTGCTTCAAGGAGCCCGGCGATGCTTCCGTCTATGAAAGATATCAGCATGCCGGCAAGGAGCAAGAGAAGCCTGGGCAATGGTGAAGACGAGCTACACCAAGCTGGACCTGAACCATATGGCCGAAGTGGGACCGACGGGGCCCGATGGGCAAGAAATTCCCGTTAGTCTGGTGTATGACCAGGTAGCATTAGCCGCTACGTATTCTCAACAGGATTGTAAACTAGATAGCCTGTTGGGCGGTATAGAAGAGGAATGTAATCAGTCCAAATGACTGTGTGATTTAATGGGCATGATTAGCCCCTAGCCGGATTAAAATCATTTGTCATGGCGGACCTTTTCGCTTTAGCCCCCGGATCCTATGGTCCGGGGTGTGTCCGAATACCCGCTCAGTTATACAAAACCGGGGTATGCGTGGAAACAAGGCGTAGGGGTCATACATCTTCCAGAGAGAATAGTTCCGTTAGGGGTTCCTTTCCCTGGGTACGCATGCGACGATGCACATGTCCGGACTGCGAACGATGGCGCAGGATATAAGACTTCTGGGGAATCATGTTATGATAAACGAATACATCTTTTGTTCACCGACCGAATATTCTCTTAAGGAAGCTAGCTTTCGGCTTCACCCAGTCTGAGGTACACATCCGGCTGAACCGGCAGTAACAATCGCAGAGGTGCTCCCATTATGCCGTAGCCGAATTAACAGGAATGTAGGGCATAAACACAAGAGCCAGGCAACCCAGCTTGGCAACATCTTAAGTCATATCGATGCATATAATGGTGAAGAAAAGGCACATATGGAAAAAGAATGCATATGCGACGGGCAGAAAGCCACGTGAGTAATCATTTTTAGCTTTCGTATAGGAAGCCCCCAGGTATTGCTTACACACTTAGTGCAGCCGGAGCGATCCGGAAATCCGCACTGTATTGAATACTTTTGTGAAGAGAGAAAAAGGTCGAGAAAGGAAAATGGGATGGGGCATAATTAAAAGGGAGGGGTTAGGAGACGAACACTGTGTTCGATGCTAGGCGTAGAATCTCCATAGTCTTGCCGCGTTCCATGGGTTCAACTCGAGTCTGTTATCGGATGCATTAAGTAAGCGGTACGCTCCTCCGGTGAGAAATTTGTCAATGACGAAGGGACCCTCCCACTTGGGTTTGAGTTTGTCCTTCTTCTTCTCCGGTAGTTGTAGAACGAGCTCGCCAATATTGTAAGTTTTGGCCCGCACTTCTCTGCTTTGGTATCGTCGAGCCTGCTGTTGATAGAATGCGGAACGGGCTTTTGCGACATCGGCTTCCTTCTCTTCGTACATGCGTACGCGTGGCGAATCATGTATTATGTCGCAAGGTAATACTGCTTCCGCGCCGTACACCATAAAAATGGTGTGTATCCGGTGGTGCGATTTGGCGTGGTCCGTAGCCCCCAGAGTACGGAGTCGAGCTCCTCCACCCAAAGGCGTATCCGACTCTATCAAGGATCGCACTAGCTCGGGTTTGATGCCGCTCATAATGAGACCATTTGCCCGCTCTACCTGGCCGTTAGTTTGTGGATGGTAGATGGAAGCGTAATCGAGCTTGATGCCCATTTTGCGCACCAAGTTTTCACTTCGGCTGTGAAATTTGAGCCATTATCGATGATGATCTTTGTGGGGACACCGTATCGGTGTATGACCCGGATATGAAGTCTATTCTTGGTCCGGATTCAGCCGCTTTTGACTGGTTTAGCTTCTATCCATTTGGTGAATTTGTCCACCATGACCAATAAGTATTTCTTCTTATGGCTTCCCCCTTTAGGAGGTCCGACCATATCCAGCCCCCAGACCACAAAGGGCCAAGTTATGGGGATTGTTTGGAGAGCGGTAGGGGGCATGTGACTCTGATTGGCGAAGACCTGGCAGCCGACGCAATGTTGGACGAGGTCCTGTCGTCGCCTGTGCCTTTGGCCAATAGAAGCTCAGATCAAGGCCTTGCTGACCAGCGCTTGAGCCGCGGCGTGATGTCCGCCCAGACCGGGATGAATTTCAGCTAAGAGTTGCCGTCCTTCCTCTTCGGAGATGCACCTTTGGAGCACTCCGGTCACGATTTTCTTGTAGAGTTCCCCTTCGTGGACCTTGTAAGCTTTAGAGCGCCGGACTATGCAGCGTGCTTCGTTTTGGTCTTCGGGGAGCTCCTGCCTATTTAGGTAGGCCAAGAAGGGTTCGGTCCACGGGGCGATTACAGCCATGATCTCGTGAGCCGATGACGTTATTTCGGGGGTAGAGCCTCTGACTATGTCTGATGGTTTGGAGTTTGGGGGTGTATTTGGATCCGTGCTAATGTTGCTGGACTCCCCTTCCCATACCACGGATGGCTTGCACAGCCGTTCCAGGAATATATTAGGTGGGACAGGGTCGCGTTTAGCGCTGATGCGAGCGAGGACATCCGCCGCTTGATTGTTTTCTCGAGCCACGTGGTGGAATTCGAGCCCCTCGAATTGATTTGACATTTTGAGGATGGCATTTCGGTAGGCTGCCATTTTCAGGTCCTTGGCATCAAAATCTCCGTTTATCTATGATATTGCGAGGTTTGAGTCCCTGCGTACTTTTAGGCGTTGAATGCCCATAGAGACTGCCATCCAAAGACCGTGCAACAGAGCCTCGTATTCGGCTGCATTGTTGGAGTCTGTGTATAATATTTGGAGGACGATCGACCGTGTCTCTGGTGGGAGATGTCAGGACTACCCCTGCTCCCAATCCGGCCAGCATTTTAGAGCCGTCGAAGTGCATGATCCAGTTTGAGTATGTGCCATACTCTTTAGGGAGTTCGGCTTCTGTCCATTCGGCGACGAAGTCAGCCAACACTTGCGACTTAATGGCCTGCCGTGGTTTGTACGTTATGTCAAACGGGAGGAGCTCAATGGCCCATTTGGCAATCCGGCCCGTAGCATCGCGGTTATTTATTATGTCATTGAGTGGTACTTCGGAGGCCACTGTAATCGGACACTCTTGAAAGTAGTGTCGTAGCTTCCGGGATGCCATGAACACCGTGTATGCTATTTTTTGATAGTGTGGGTATCGGGATTTGCATGGGGTTAGGACCGTGGACACGTAGTAGACCGGCTTTTGGAGCGGGTATTTGTATCCGTCGGCCTCTCGTTCAACGACGAAAGCACCGCGCTATTTACGATTGATGCGTTGCAGCTATGTACAACTGCATTGGTTCGTCGATATTCAGCATCATTAATACTAGATTACTGGCCAATAAGGTCTTTATTTCATCCAGTCCGCCGCTGCCGCATCCGGCCCATACAGAGTGTTCGGTGCGCCGAAGAAGGCGATAAAGTGGTAGTGCCTTTTCTCCTAACCTGGAGATAAAGCGGCTGAGAGCAGCCACGCATCCGGCTAGTTTTTGAATGTGCTTGAGATCTGTTGGTATAGCCAACCGCGACAGAGCTTGGATCTTTGCCGGATTCGCTTCAATTTCTCTGTTGGAAACGATGAAGCCGAGTAGCATCCCCGAGGGGACACCAAAACGCATTTTTCCGGATTCAGGTTGATGTCATACATCCGGAGATTGTCGAATGTGAGCCTCAAGTCATCTATTAGGGTTTCGACGTGTCTTGTTTTTATGACCACGTTGTCCATGTATGCTTCTACTGTTTTGCCGATTTGTTTTTCCAGGCATGTTTGAATCATGCGTTGATAGGTTGCGCCGGCATTCTTGAGCCCGAAGGGCATAGTGTTGAAGCAAAAAGGGCCATATGGCATTATAAAAGCTATTGCAGCTTGGTCAGACTCTGCCAGCTTTATTTGATGGTATCCAGAGTATGCATCGAGAAAACACAGCGAGTCGTGTCCCGCTATGGCATCGATGATTTGATCGATGCGAGGGAGGGGAAAGGGATCCTTGGGGCAAGCCTTATTGAGGTCTTTGAAGTCGACGCATAGGCGCCAGGATTTGTCCTTCTTTGGTACCATCACCAAATTTGCCAGCCACTCCGGATGTTTGATATCTCTGATGAATCCGGCCTCGAGTAACTTGGCTAACTCTTCCCTCATTGCCTGCCGTTTGGGCTCTGAGAATCGCCTTAGGGTCTGCTTGACTGGTTTATAATCTTTTAGAATATTGAGGCTGTGTTTGGCCAGTCTGCGCGGGATGCCTGGCATGCCCGATGGGTGCCAGGCGAAAATGTCCCAATTCTCGCGTAAAAAATCTCGCAGTGCGGCGTCAATCGCGGGGCTCAGTTGTGTCCCGACGGAAGCTGTCTTCGTGGGGTCCGTTGGATGGACCTGGAACTTGACTATCTCGTCTGCAGGTTTAAATGAGGTGGACTTGGGTCGTTTGTCTAGTATCACGTCGTCCATCCCACGGTGGCCCTGATGTTGCTAACTCTTCGGCTGCTAGGGCCTCGGATAATGCCTCTAGGGCTAGTGCTGCAGTTTTGTTTTCGGCGCGAAGTGTGACGTCCGGATCACTGGCTAGAGTGATGATTCCATTGGGCCCGGGCATTTTAAGCTTCATGTACCCGTAATGGGGTATAGCTTGAAAGCTTCAAACGCCCGCCGCCTAAAAGGGCGTGGTATCCACTGCTGAAAGGGGCCACTTGGAATGTGATTTCTTCGGACCTATAATTCTCCGGGGTGCCGAATACCACGTCAAGTGTGATTTTTCCCGCACACCGTGCTTCCCGACTAGGGATAATTCCCCTGAAGGTTGTACCGCTTTGTTCAATGCAGCCTTTGTCAATTTTCATCTTGTTGAGTGTCTCTTCATAGATCAGATTTAATCCGCTTCCACCGCCCATGAGCACTTTGGTGAGCCAAAATCTGTCCACGACTGGGCTAAGAACTAGAGCAGCTGGCGCCCGGGCAGTCCGGGATCGAGGTTCGTCACTGGCGTTAAAAGTTATAGCAGTGTCGTTCCAAGGGTTTATTTTTGCCACATGGTAAATTTCAGCGAACTTCGACGAGCTTCGCTTATGCCTATTGTTCGAGGCAAAAGTCTCGAAGACTGTTAGTACCGTATTGTGTTCGCTGGCGGGATGTTGTTCCGCTTTATGGCCCACAAGAAGATCCTCGCCACTTTTTGCCACCTGCCGGAGTATCCAACATGCCTTAAGGCTAAAAGTAGGTGTTGTATCCGGAGTACTATGGAGCTTACATGGCCCATCGAGCCATCCTTCCAATACGGATCTCCGCCCTGGAGTGGGCTTTGGTTTCTTGGGGGCTGGGTCGAACGACTTATGAGAGTCCGTCCGTTTAGTTCGGACAAAGGTTTTGGCAAGACCAGTACTATCCCAGAATTATGTTTGGGTCTTCCAAGCGCTCTCCATCGCACAGTACTTTTGTACTATGGTTGCCAAGTCCGCGAAGCGCACTATGTCGCGGCAGCTTATAGCATTGAGGATTCCTTCGTCCGTGCAGTTTTTGCAGAAAAGTGAGACCACGTCCTCTTCGCGGCAGTCCCTGACCTTGTTAAGCGCAAGGAGGAATCTGGCCCAGTAGCGATGTACGGTTTCCTGGGGCTCTTGCCTGATGCGAGAGAGACAGTTTAGGTCCGGTTTAGAGTCCGGATTTTGATCCGGTCTGACGCCCAAGGGCGCGGGCGGCCCCGAGCTAAACAACTCAGTATCCGGGGCGCCCAATTTCTTCGGCCCGATGCCCGATTCTAAGTCCGGGACCTGGGTCAGGTTTCCTTCTGAGCGGGTTTTTATCTCAAGGAGTTCGGTGATCCGAACACAACTTGTCTTCAAAGTTGGGGGGAAATCCGCGTCTGGTTCCTCCACTATCGCTATCTCGTGGGTGGCCGGCAGGGACCTGATGTCCCTCTGGTCGGGTTTAAGCCCAATCCGGTCACAGTCTGTAGCGACTCCTAGAGCGGCGATGCGATCCAAGAGTTCGTTAAGGGAGGAGAGCTCCATTGGATCAATCTGTTCGGCAAGTTCCGAACTGATGCGAAGGTTATGATTGATGACCCGAGAAGTCATCATCGGCGCCACCGCTGATGGGGCGGCCATGATAAAGCCGCCAAGCCGGACCGTGTGGCCTACAGCCAGAGCCCCCTCCGAAGTAATATTGTCTTTGACGATAAGACGAGCCATCGAGCCTGACAGCGACGACACAGAGGAACTCTCAATGAAAGCACCAATGTCGGTGTCAAAACCGGCGCATCTCGGGTAGGGGGTCCTGATTTGTGCGTCAAGGCTGATGGTAACAGGAAGCAAGGGACATGGATGTTTACCCAGGTTCGGGCCCTCTCGATGGAGGTAAAACCCTACGTCCTGCTTGATTAATATTGACGATATGGGTAGTACAAGAGTAGATCTACCACGAGATCGTATAGGCTAAACCCTAAGAGCTAGCCTATGATGGTATGATTGTAATTGTGATCGGCCTACTAAGGATCAACCTCTCCGGTTTATATATGCACCGGAGAGGGCTAGGGTTTACATGGAGTCGATTACAAGGAAGGAAATATAATATCCGTAAGTAGCCTTGGTACACGCTCTCTGTTTCTCGGACTAAATTATCCGATTAACCAGGAGATAACCGACGGCAAGGATCATGATGGCAGCGCGGTTCATTCATCAGGCAAAACAGTGTGTACACAGCGTACCATGCGTCTCTAAATGCACCATATCCTGATATGTGCCGCCACGCTCTGCAGCCCAAAGTAGGAGAGAGCGTCGCAGGTATCAGACTTCGACCTGCTGGCTGGAGTTTCCCCCGTCAGGAACCCATCTGGTTTAAGCCGTCAGCTAATCTCCACAGCTTAATAAATAGTAACGTCTAACTGAGCCAGTTAGTTAGATGCGTACACTTGGTGCAGTAGGATCTTTATTTAGTTTGATGCATACACTTGTTCTTTTTTGGTAGCTCTTTTGTAATGACGGCTGATGTTTGGTTTGGAAGAGAGAGTTGCGTCTTTACTCTTCTGGCCTGCTTACTACTTCTGTTGCACCCCAGCCCTGGTTGTTGCTGCTGCTGTTTTCAATGTACAATCAATAGTATATTTCGTCTATTGGTTGAATAAATTTGTTGTTGGAACGACAAACACAATGTTTTGGAATTCGTTGCACGGTCTGATCCTTTAGTGCCCCGTACCATACATAGCGCATACTATTTTTGGTACAAAACACATTTTTCACTTGTTGATAACATGCAACCCACTGATGAAGGCCCAATAGAGGAGCTCATAATTAACTGGAAGGGAGGCTCTCACATGAATCCGGCCAAGGTACATGCTCATGGTCCCCTAAACATAAATAAGTAAATAAATAAATAAACCTAAATGCTCATGCACCAGTTCTTTAAATTCACGATTTAACAGGAGGATATTATTTCCTATGATAGTTTCGTTACATTCAGTCGATATTATTCTTAGGCAAAGACAGTGACCAGTCTTCTTTCTCCCACCATTTTCTGCCTGCAACCAGCGGACCCATGCAAATCATAGTCAACGTCGTAAATAGTTTCGTCCATTTTTATTTTTCAATAAGAATGTCCAACCCAACCCAACACATTGGAGACAACACTTTATCCTCCGCCTTGGTGCGCTCGCCGCGCTGCTGCCGTCCGGCCCTGTAAACATAGTGAATCGGGAGAAGTCTGTAGTTGTGAGTATGATAGTACGGACCCACCAGGTCCACTCCCGAACACAAGCAAGCGCCTCTTTTACTACTCAGATGCACCCCTCTTTTTTTACTCTAATCCACACTGCTGATATCTGGGACCCACATCATTTTCAACGCATAGTCAATTAACGACAAAATTGCACAACTTTTTTTGAGTAGTAATTCGGAGGAGCAGGCTATAAACTGGGTTGTGCGGTCTCTGTGGCCCGTCTAACAACAAGACCAGCCCAGGAGTTTTTTCTTTGGGAAAATAGGTAGCCCAGTATTTCTTTTTGAAGAATACCCAAGCTAGGCCTATTTGTTTTGTCCGATTTACTGGACTGCAAATCTTTCAATACGAGGAGGGATGCATTCGGTGCGGCCAAATAGTATAGTCGTTAATACATTAAAAGTAATATCAAAGGGGTTGAAAATTCCAAAAAAAAATATAGCAAATGGGAAATTAGTTTTTTTTTGTTTTTGTTCTTCACCGATATTTTATATTTCATTGAATTCAACATGACATAGTACTAATTTATTTTTAAATTTTTTAGTACGGCTACTAATTTCTGGATTAAGAATATTTTGTTCCCCAGCAAAAAATTGCGAATTTTCAAAATTTCGCACATATTTAGTTCAATTTATAACCCTGGTACTGACCAGAAAATGGGAAGCAATTCTAAAAATGGAAAATGGGCTGCAATAAATTCCATATGAATTAGAAAATGAGTAAAATTTATAAAAATAATAGCAAATGGGCTGTACATGCCACAGATTTCGAGGCTGACTTGTTTACGCAAGGCTTTGTCAGTCTACACATGATTGTAGCAGCAGTGACTGTCGGATGTCCATCCAACAGCCGACGTGCTTCTTCAATCTCTGATCTTCCTTCTCCAGCCGCCTAAACTAGCGTCGGCGGGACTGCCTTCTCCCTCCTCTTGTGGCCTGTTGTGATGCCGCGCAGGCTTCACTGGCCCAACCTAGTCCCTCCGCTGGCCTGGCCGCACGCAATCAAATGCCTCCTTATTACGTGAAAAAATGATTCCTCTCACTGACATCTAGGGCGCACTGGTTGGGAGGTTGACCTGTGGGCCTACTAAGTTGACGCATACGCAGGACTTGTCAACTTAGTCAACAAATGATTCTAGCAGCAGTGACCATTGGATTTGAATCGAACGTCCCTGTTGCTTCTCCAATCGCTGCTCTTCTTGCACCAGCCGCCCAAAACCAGCGCTTGCGAGACCGCCTGCTCCTGCCTCCAGTGGCCTGCTGTGCTGCCGTTGAGGCCCCACCACCCCCTACTACTCCCACCGTTGGCCAGGCCCTGTGGCGATGACAACCTCACACCGCAGCCGAACCAATGATCCCTCGTACTCCTCTCCGCGAGGGCATCCACTGCCGCGTCTTCCCCGGCTCCACGTTGTCCCCTTCCTAGGCGTCGCTGTCGTCCACCGCCCTGGTGCTCTCGGCGCGACATGGTCAACGTGGTCAAGGAACGACGTCAAGTCGAAGAGTATTGTACGTGGAGAAGCTGACAACTAGGTCCACGGCCGCAGCAAGGAAGTGCCTCCTTATTACACGGAAAATAATGATTCATCTACCTGACAGCGGGGACCCATTGGACGGGCCACCGTATTTCGTGAAAAAAAGTTTCCCCCTGACTGCTGGGACCCACCAGCTACATCTTCGCATGCAAAGAAATGCGTCCATATTACGGGCACAAAAATGATTCGCCCCCTAACTGCTGGGACCCACCAGCTACATCTTCGCACGCAAGGAAGTGCCTGACAGTCAGGACCCACCTGGTCGAAGCGTACGTAGCGCTGTCATTCTAGTCGCGAATGTGTACGTACATACTGGTCGATCGGTCGCTTTGCAACGATGAACCATGGCCGAGTAAGTAGCGGCACATGTCATAGTAGAGCCCCCCACGTAGCAGTTCAGGCTGTCCCGTCTAAACTATGTACACGTACATACAGCCACACGCCAAAAAATATGGCCACGTACATACAAACGGGCGAGGTTTCGAACGCCTACTCGCGCATATGTACGGCCAGGGTGTCGGTGTCAAAACCGGCGGATCTCGGGTAGGGGGTCCCGAACTGTGCGTCAAGGCTGATGGTAACAGGAAGCAAGGGACACGGATGTTTACCCAGGTTCGGGCCCTCTCGATGGAGGTAAAACCCTACTTTCTGCTTGATTAATATTGATGATATGGGTAGTACAAGAGTAGATCTATGTCGGGGGTTGGGTGCGACATATGCCAAAGGATGGCTTATTATGGAGGGGGCGAGTAGAACGTCGCCGGTGCCTGGAAACGGGATGGGGCGAAGGCATGCATGCCGGCGAATCTTACCCAGCTTCAGGGCTCTCCGTGGAGATAACACCTCATCGCTGCTCTGCGGGGTCTCCGCATGATCACTATGGCAAAGTGTGTACAAGGTTGCTCCTTGAGCTGCTCGGGGGGAGGAAGGAGAAGGGCACGGCTAGCTCTTCTCTTCCCTCTATGTGTGTGTAGAACTGTTAGGGTCCAACCTCTTGCATGAGTGCCCCGGGGGGTTTATATAGGCCTACCCCCCGGGGGTACAATGGTAATCCGGTTGGGCGCAGGTCCCAGCCGTCAGTCTCTTAAGTCGCCGTCTTATCCGCCGACTTCTGGGGCCCGCCGACTAGTGGGCCCTGCCGACGGTCCAGCATGGGGCCGACAGCCCTTGTCACTTGTTGGCGGAGTCTTGCCGGCTGCGGATTACTGTAGCCGTGCTTCTAATGACGCGAGCTTGGTCGTGGGGTCATGGCAATAGTGCCGCCGCCCGGCGGGCGATCACTGTTGCCACTCCCTGTCTTGTCTGGTTAATGGTGCACGGAGCCCGTGGGAGGGGCCGGCCGACTCTCGGAGGCTGACTCCAAGTGGGTCCGTCTTGGGGTGCTCTCGCCGTCTTCTGCACTCTCGCCGACGGGCGGGTCCCGCCGTCTTCGGGTCGTATAGACAGGCCGTCGTGGGTATGCCCACGGGGCTGACGTCAGGGCCGGCATGGCAACAGTGCCGCGCCGGATGGAGATATCTGTCACTACGACGCTCTGTGGCCATGCATGTCCTTTATGAACGGGGCAGGGATGGGCTGCGAGGCGGCCTCATCCCCTCCTGTCCGTAGTCGCATAGGCAGGAGGTGGTTGGAGTCGCGGGCCGACTCCCCATAGCCGGCTTCTCTGGAAGTCGCTGGTTGGGAGTTGGCTTATCTCGAGGCCGTCTCTGGGACTCGGCTGGGAGGGGCAGTCGGCGGCTCTACCGCCGACTCTCAGAAGGCGGCTCTTCGTCTTGGGGTCTTGAGGGGCGCAGTCTGCCCCGATGTTTTGAAAGGTCCAGGGGCTCGGGTTTGCCTACCCGTGGCCCATTACTCCGACAGTAGTCCCCGAAGCTGGTGAGGCGCCATGGGCAACATGTCGAGGAGCCTCAACAGTTTCATCCCTCTAATGGAAGAATCTGGGCTTGGCTCGCCGTCTCTCTCTTGAGCCGGCTAGCTAGAGTCGGCCTCGCAGGAGGCCGTCTTGCTTCCCGAAGGTCTTGAAGGTCGTGGCGGGATCCGGGCAGCGTGCCGGATAAGCTTCCAGGCAGCTGCCCATTGCGGGCCCGCCACGTGACGCCACGCGGCAGGGCCAGTCTGCCCTCCCACGCGCGTGACTAGACAGGCCCATCAGGCGGGGCCCGCCACTACCGCGCCTCGGCGCGCGGGCGGATCCGTTGCGGCCGTGCGGGCGGTTGGGCTCCCCGCCGTTATCGCACGCATAATAACGCGTCATGGGTTAAATCATGGGGGCGTGGGGTACTGGGCGCAGTTAACCCCACGCCCGCCCCATCGGCTTCTCAGCCTAGGCGCCTATAAGTAGGCGGGAGGAGGGGGGCGGCGACGCACGCGCACCCACTCTCCTCGCTTCCTCTCGCTCCCTCTCCTCCTTGCTTCGTCTTCCTCCTGCCTCCGCCGCGCCGAACCACGCCGCGCCGCGGAGATGAGCTCCTCCTCCGCCGCTGGCTTCCGCCAAGACGCCGGGCGTGTGGGATGGCTCCATAGTGACGGCGACATCATCGAAGTTCCTCCGCCAGACGCTGCCGCATCCCCGCACCAACCTAGTGCGGACCAGCGCCCGACCGGCGGGCGAATAACGCCCGGGCGCCGGGAGGAGGGCGAAGGTCATATTCCGCTCGCACCTCATGCGCGGGCTAGGGCTTGGCGGCGGCTTCTTCCGCGCTTTCTTCGAGTTCCACGGGCTTCACCAACCACCTCACCCAAACACGGTGGTGCTGCTGGCCGCCTTCGCCTCTTTGTGCGAGGGCTTTCTTGGCGTTCTCCCCACCATCGAGCTGTGGGGGGAATTCTTCCAAGCCAAGCTTGGAACGCACGTCGCTCGCGTGCCGGCTCTGTGTGGCACTTTCATCGCAATGAGGAGGCCGTTAGCCGACAACCCCTTCCCTGCCATCCCACTAATCAAGTCGGTGAAGATGTGGCAGCGCACGTATTTCTACATGAAGAATGTCGCCCCTGAGGGCGACTGGATCAACCTGCCGCCTTACGAGGCCGGCGAGTTGGCGGGGCGACTCCCCAGCTGGTCCCATCGGGCCAGGTCGCTGACTCCTGCAGGCGCCGCCGCCGTCGCGTGGCTCCGAGTGCTGACACAGTCGGAGGGCCTGGGGCCGACTTGCTGGCCGCCTTCGTGGTGCACCGAGTTCTTCCTCTCCAAGCCCGACCTCATCTGATTTGTCAGATGAGCGACCGCCGGGACCCCAGTCGGCTGTGCTCCAAAGACATGCCCCACGCGGAGGTGGTGGACACGGTGAATTTCCTGGCGAACTGCGGCCTCACGGAGGAATGGCAGTTCGGCAAGGAACCGTACTCGCGCGCCAACCCCCCGCCCGTGGTAAGTCGTCTCTCTTGCATTTCTGTTTCCTTCTTCAGCCGAATCCGACTTTGATTTTCTTTGGTTATTTCAAGTCAGAACCCCCTCATGCAGCCCTCAGCCGGCACCACGGGGCCGGCCTATGAGTTTGTCCCCGACCGGGCGGAGAGCGACGCCGACGACCCCGACTTGGGGGTGGCAGCGATGGAGACCGACGCCGAGGGAGGAGGAGGGGCCGACGACTTCAGACTTTCGGCGACCTTCGCCGACCGGCCCGACGATGACGGGCCGAAGGGAAGTCGCCCCCGCCACCACCGAAGGTCGGCCATCCAGCGCCGGGTTCCTCCGCCAGCTTGGGTGGTCGAGGCGGCGCTGAAGAAGGCCGCCGGGCGAGCCTGCCAGCGGCCGGGCGAAGAAGTTCAGGGGACGGCCGCGCGACTCCAGCGAAGAGGCGGTCGCGAAGGCTAACCGCCTGCAAGGAAGTGAAGAAGCCGCCGCTGGTCTCCACGTAAGTACTTCTTGTCTTGTCTTGTTTTCTTCTGGTCCGTCTTGTCCAAGTCTTTATATGTCTTTTTCTCATCAGGGCTCCTCTCACCTTGGAGAGGGTCTCCGCTGCCTCCGTCATGGGGTCGGCACAGACGTCCGCCAATACTCGGCGGATTGACCCTGCGGCCGACCTTCGAGAAGCGACGGAGCGGAATGCGCAGGAGAAGCGCGACGAGGAGGAGGCCGCCCGTCTGGAGAAGGCGGAGGCCGAGAAGGCGGCAGCTTCCGCCCAGAGGCGGCTGGAGGAGACCGAAGCCGCCGCCGCAGCCAAGAGGCGAGCCGAGGAGGCCGCGCGCCTCCAGTCGGCGCTACTCGTCACCTCAGCTGAACTCTGCGCCGCTGCCGCTGGAGTTCTCGGAGGCAAACGGAGGGAGTCGGCGGTGAGTTCCCGTCATGGAGAAAGAAGGCGGCGAGGCCTCCTGCCGGGCACGACGTGCCGCTTCGCCGCCTCCACCGCGATCGAGAGCGGCGAGGCAAACAGCCACGACCCGGTGGCGTGACCGGCGGCACGAGGCTGTGGCGAGGTTGCTTCTTCAAGTCGCCTCGCCAGCGTGACGCCGTCTTGAGAAGGCGACTTCGGCGCCGCGCCCCTTGGAGACCGACGCCGCCATCTCGGCCATTCCAGACGGCGAGGCGACAAGCGCCGCGCCCATTGGGTGGGTGCGAGGAGGCGGCACAGGCCCGCCGAACACGGCGCTCCTGGACGTCCAGGCGAAGCTGCGGGCTGAGGGCGACGCCATCTAAAACTGCACCAAGGCACACCTGGCGTCGCGAGCTGCCGTGCGGGTATGTTTCCTTCTTTGAATTTTTTCTTGCTCTTCTCCGTGAGGCGCGCCCGGCACTCCACTGCTGAGTGTAGTCCTCGAGTTTCGGGCGGCTGCTGAGCGGCGGCTCGAACTCTATCTCGCCGACTTCCAAATTTTTACCTTTGTCTGACATTCTTGTCGCAGGAGTATCACAACCTCCGCGCCACTGCCTTCAACCGCAACGTTGAGCTGGGCAAGCGGACTGCCGACTTGTCGAGGAGTCGAGGTAAGTCTTCTTTCTTCTTGGGTAGCGCTGGCGCACCACGGCTGTAGTCCCGAGATTCGGGACGGCTAGCTGCTGTGATCGGGCCGGATCTTCCTGGCGACCTTCTTAGCTGACGGCTTCATGTCCTTCTTCTTTTTATTCTTCAGAGGCCAACGCCACTCTTCAACGGCAGCTGGGAACAGCCAACACCGCCCTGCGTGCCAAGGGGGAGGAATGCAGCAAGCTTGCCGCGGAGCGCGACCTGCTGGCTACGCAGCTGGCGGAGCAGAGGGAGCTGCTTAAGGCGGCGCAGGACGAGGCGGAGAATAGAGAGGCTGCTCTCCTGGCCGAGTTCGAGAGGGAGCGCTCCTCCTGGACCGACAAGGAAGCGCTGCTGACCTCCGGCTTCCATGAAATCGAGGACATTGTCGACGGTGAGTTTGTTTTCACTTCTTCTTTCGGGCCGCCGACTATAGGTCGGGCCGACTCCTGGTTTTTTGACTTTCTTCTTCTTCGTCTTGGCAGACTTCTTCCCCGGCCACACGCAGGCGGCCAATCAAGCCATCGAGGCTGATCGCGAGGAGCGAAAGGCGAGTGGTGCTGAGATCGCTGTCAACGCCCCCTGGACCCTTGACGAGCAGCTCCTGAGCATTGAGGCTCGTCTGCGGCCGGCCCATCGGATGCTGCGCCGGCTTCAGCGCGTCGGCGCCCAGGCGATCGCTGCCCTGTGGCCGGACATGCCGGCTCTGCGCACTCCCAGCCGGACCGCCGATTGGCTGGAGGTCGCGGCTGGCCGTCTTGAGGCCTGGAAGGGTTCCGCGGCTCGGGCTGGAGCGCGCCGGGCCCTGGAATTCGTCAAGGCCCTGGAATTCGTCAAGGCGTGGTATCCGGTCAGAGGCCCAGGCGGAGCTGCTGGCTGCAGAGGATGCCCTCGTCAAGCGTGCGGTGGCGATTGCCGACTACATGGACACCAGCGTCTTCGTCCCTGAGTGGGCTGAGGACGGTAGGGAGGCACCGCCGGAGTGGTTCGGGATGAACCCGGACTACGACGAGGACTCAGCGGAGGTGATCGGCTCCAGCGCCGAGGAGGAAGACGAGGCAGAGGACGGAGACGAGATGGAGGCGCCCGAGAAAGGCGGCGGGCGACCAGCCTCGGCTCGACCGCGCCTCCAAAGAACGAGCGCCCGTATGGGCTGGCTGCCGCCGAGACGATCAAGCCGAGACCGCTTGATGGCCGCCCGGCGCTGAAGACGCCGTCGCCTCCGGCCTTCCGACCCCATCTGCCGCTTCCTAGGCCGCCGTCTCGCCTTTATTTTATGTGTTTTGATAGTCTTTGAAAAGAACTTGTTAATTCGCACAATTCTACCAGGGGTGTATTACGAACCTTTGTCCAAGATCCGCCAAGGGCCTAAGCTGTGTAAATATTATCCTAATTTTATCTTTCCTTGCTTATTGCTCTTATGGCTTTTTTCCTTTGCCGCCTTCCCTTAGTTGCCGCCTTGGATTGGGCAACCGCTCTGCGGACTGCCGTTTGGGTCAAGTGCTTGGCTACCTTTGAGAAGGCAAGTACTTGGCCATTTTTTAGAGTCTTTAAACAAGTTGGGTAGAAAGCGGCAAGCCGACTACTTAAGAGTCGGTTTTTGCAAAACGGGGCTGGAAGCCGGCTTAAACTATGTTTATGATTTGGGTCCTTAGCAATTTTTTCGTGTGGGCACCCGTTCTTCCTTACTCCTGCCCACCAAACAGTCGCTCTGTGAGCTGCGGCTTTTGACAGGAGACGGCTTAGGCACCACACGTTACTTGTCTGACTGCAGGAAGCATTTCATAGCCCAAGGCGGCGAGTCCCGGGGCCGACTAGTCGAGCCTGGTGCCGAATAGCATAACAAAGAGTAAAATACTCTAAGGCATAATTCTTATCATACAGATAACAAAAGAGGGCAGTCCCCGAGCTCGTCTCGGGGGGCCCGAAGTCTTGGTACTTTAAACACAAAGGGTAGCATGGTACATACTTCATCAACTGTAAAATCTTCGGAGGAGATTCTCATTCCATGGCCGTTCCGTCTCTTTGCCGGAGTCGTCCCTCTTGCGTGCTCGGGCTTCGAAAGGCCGATCGGTAGTAGGAGTCGTTGCCCAACACTTTGTCGATGATGAATGGGCCTTCCCAAAGGCGCCGACGACTTGTCTGGCCGGCTGTTCATTTGATCACCGGAGCACAAGGTCGCCTTCTAGGAACGATCTTGGCTTGACCTTCTTGTTGTAGTTGCGCCGCAGGCTCTGTTGGTAGATGCTGGACCGGCTGAGTGCCAGCAGCCGGCCCTCTTCCAGCAGATCGACGCCGTCTTGGCGTGCTTCTTCTGCTTCCTCCTCGGTGTACATGGTGACTCGCGAAGTCGAACTCTATATCCAGATTGGGATGACGGCTTTGGCACCGTGAAGCGAGGAAGAAAGGTGTGAAGCCGGTTGACTTGTTTGGAGTCGTGGCCAGACTCTAGAGGATGGGTGGCAACTCCTCAAGCCAGCAACCGGCGAACGCTCGGTGGTTCGACGATCGAGGCTTGATGCCGACGAGGATGAGGCCGTTCATTCGCTTCCACGGCTGTTTGACTGCGGATGGGCAATGGACGTTAAATCGATCCGGATGCCTTGCGTTCTATGCGAGAAGCGGGCGAGGCGCCTTTGGAAAAATTTGTGCCATTGTCGGTGATGATGTTGTGTGGTACGCCGTACCGAGTCGTGATGTCGGTGATGAAAGTCACCGCAGTAGGACCATTCAACTTCTTGATGGGTTTTGCTTCTATCCACTTGGTGAACTTGTCCACCGCGACAAGTAAGTGAGTTAGGCTGCCTCGTGCCGTTTTGAATGGTCCCACCATGTCCAGTCCCCACACAGCAAAGGGCCAGGCGATGGGGATAGTCTTGAGTGCAGAAGCCGGCTGAAACGGCTTGGAGCGGAATACTTGGCACCCCTTGCATTTCTGAACTAATTCCTTGGCCTCTTCTAGGGCAGTCGGCCAGAAGAAACCGTGTCGGAAGGCTTTGGCAACGTGTGCTCTTGAGACCGCATGATGGCCGCACTCGCCTTGATGAATGTCTTCGAGAATCGTTTGGCCTTGTTCTGGCTCGATGCAACGCTGGTAGACACCAGTGACGCTGCACCTGACCAGCTCTCTGTTGACTATAGTGTAGGCTGCCGCTCGGCGTTGTACTTGCCGAGCTAAGGTATCATCGGTTAGTAGCTCTCCGCTTACTAGGAACTTCAGGATGGGCTGGGCCCATGAGGGTGCTGCTATTTCTTCGACTGCTAGTACTGTTACTTGGACGAGGGCGGCTAGGCTGGGAGGCGGCGGGTTGGAGTCCGCAGCAGCTTGCTGGGTTGAAGAAGTCCCCGGGCC
The DNA here is from genome assembly GCA_021605145.1 of Aegilops bicornis. Taxonomy (NCBI): domain Eukaryota; kingdom Viridiplantae; phylum Streptophyta; class Magnoliopsida; order Poales; family Poaceae; genus Aegilops; species Aegilops bicornis. The sequence goes on along the minus strand of CM038670.1, from coordinate 470,389,331 downwards.
GACTGGCGCAGTCCCCGGGCCGAGTACTGGAGTCTCCACAATGGTCGCCGCAGTCCCCGGGTCCGGTTATGAAGTCCCCGGGCCGGCTTCGACTTCAGCGTTCTTGGGGCCGTCTGCAAGAATTCTTGTGCCGTCTGCCGAGGCTTTGGAGTCGGATCCGACTTCTTCAGGGGGAGTCGGCACGAAATGGAGTCGACTCGTGACGGCTTGATGATGGCTTGAGGAGGCGCTGAAGGGCGACGCCGGATGGTATTGCCTGGCGGGTGGAGCCGATTCTTGCCAGGGTATCTGCTTGGTCGTTGTCGTTTCTTAGCACGTGGAGGAACTCGCACCCCTCCATGATATCCACTCAGCTGCTGTACTAGGAAACGGTAGCTCGCCATGTTTGCATCTTTGGCGTCCCAGTCGCCAGATGACTGTTGGACCACCAAGTCAGAGTCGCCATAACATAGGATCCGGCGAATGCCAAGCTCTTTGGCAAGCCGGAGCCCGTGAATGAGAGCCTCGTATTCGGCGACGTTGTTGGAGGCAGCGAAATGGATCTGCAGCGTGCGATTTTGAGCTTGTCGCCTTTGGGGAAGTGAGGACAATGCGGCTCCCAAGCCGGTGCGCATCTTGGAGCCATCGGTGCATCCGCCAATGGGTGGAGTCGGTGACGGCAGGTACTGGGTTTCGGCCCAGTCGACGAGGAAGTCGGCCAGTGCTTGCGACTTGATGGCGGTGCGAGGCTGGTAATAGATGGTGTAGGGGGCCAGCTCTATGGCCCATTTGGCCACTCGGCCAGAAGCATCTCGGCTTCCGATGATCTCGGCTAGTGGGGCTGTGCAAACCACGGTGATTGGATGCTCTTGAAAGTAAGGCTTCAACTTCTTGGCGGCAAAGTGCACGCCGTAACGCATCTTCTGGTAGTGGGGGTAGTTCTGCTTGGAGGTCGATAGTACTTCGCTCAGGTAATATACTTGTCTCTGGACAGGTAGCGCCTTGCCTTCCTCCTTGCATTCAACTACAATGACTGTGCTGACTACCCTGCTGGTGGCGGCGATATACAGGAGCATGGGCTCCTTGGGAGTCGGAGCCGCCAGCACCGGGGGAGTAGTCAGCATTTTCTTCAACTGGAGAAAAGTCATTCCGCCTTGTGGTTCCATTCGAAGAAGGTGGTCTTCTTCATGAGCTGGTACAGAGGAAGAGCTTTCGCCCAGGCCGATGAATCGGTGATGGACGCCAAACAGCCGGTGTTTGCACATCTAGCGGTCGGCGGGTACTTCCATCCTCTCAATTGCCTTGATCTTCACGGGGTTGCACTCTATGCCGCGTTGGGAGACCACGAAACCAAGGAGCTGGCCGGCTGGTACTCCGAAGACGCACTTCTCTGGGTTGAGCTTGATCTGGAATCGGCGCAGGTTCTCAAAGGTCTCCTTGAGGTCTTCCAACAGTGTTCCTCGCTTCTCCGTCTTCACCACCACATCATCCACATAAACATGGGCGTTTCTGCCAAGCTGCTTGAGGAGGCACTTCTGTATGCAACGCTGAAAGGTGGCGCCGGCATTCCTTAAGCCGAACGTCATGGTCAAGTAGCAGAAGGCTCCAAACGGCGTGATGAAGGCGGTCTTCAATCTGTCGGCCGGGTTCAGCTTGATCTGGTGATATCTTGAGTATGCATCTAAGAAGCTCAACAGCTCGCATCCGGCTATGGAGTCTATCACCTGATCAATTCTCGGCAACGCGAACGGGTCCTTGGGGCAAACTTTGTTGAGGCTTGTGTAGTCAATACACATCCGCCACTGCTTGTTCTTCTTTTACCAAGACCGGGTTCGCGAACCACTCTGGAAAGAACACTTCCATGATGAAACCGGCTGCGAGGAGCCGGGCTATCTCTTCTCCAACAACTCTTCTCTTCTCTTCTGACAGGCGGCGCAAGGGCTGCCTGACGGGCTTCACATCAGATCGGACATGTAACTTGTGCTCGGCGAATTCCTGGTACACCGGCATGTCTTTAGGGGACCATCTTGAAAATGTCCCGATTCTCACGGAGGAAATCGACAAGCTCGCCTTCCTATTTCTTGTCAAGGTTTGCACCTCACGACAGTATACCTCTCTACGGGTGCTCCAGGTCCAAGGGTATCTTCTTTGTCTCTTTGGCCGGCTTGAACGAGCCCTCAGCTTCCGACTCCTTGGGGTTGGGCGACATCTCTGGCTGCTTGCCGGCCATTGCCACAACCCTATCGAGAAGCCGCTTCTCAGCTGCGATCACCAGGGACTCGGTCAGCCGACTGCTTTCAGCTGCACAGGCGGACAACTTTCTGTAGTCGCCGGCTACGGTCAGAATCCCCTTGGTACTCGGCATCTTCATCTTGAGGTAGGCATAGTGGGGGACCGCCATGAACTTGGCCAAAGCAGGTCGGCCAAGCAGAGCATGGTACGGGCTTTCGAGGTCCACCACTTCGAACCGTGACCGGCTCTCGGCGAAAGTGATCTTTGTCCCCAAAGAGGACGCCTATCGAGGATCTTGCCGATCGGTGAGTAGGAAAGGCCGGAGTACAATGCCGTGCAACACGGTCCGGCTGTTACGAAGCTGTCTTTGCTTGATTCCTAACTTCTCCATTGTGTCCTTATGCAGGATGTTGATGCTGCCTCCGTCTATCAGTACTCGCGAGAAGCGAGCGGCCCGCCTATCCGCGGCAAGGGTGGCTCCCAAGACCAGGGCGTAGGAGCCCGGATTCGGCATCACCTCTGGGTGATCAGCCCGACTCCAACTGATAGGTTTCTCGGACCATTGCATGAACTCTGGGGCATCTGATGCCACTGCATTCACTTCTTGCTGGTGCAGCCGCCTGCTGCGGCGATCGTCGGCCACACTGGTGAACACTACATAAGCTCCATGCTCTTCTGGGTACTCATCTTGTACTGCACCGACTGGCCTGACAGGGCTGGTCAAGGCGGGCGGTGGAGGCGGCGGCCCAAGAGGGCGGGGAGGCAGGAGGCCGTCTCCTTGGCGATCTGGCGAGCAGTGGCACTTCCGAAAGTGGTGTGGTTTGACGGCTTCGGCGCCGCTATGGAACTTGCAGGGGACCATCTAGAGTCTGCTTTCGTAGATAAGGCCGGCAACCAGTTGGACTTGCCGCCTTTACGCCGGCAATAGGAGGGCTGCCCTCCGCCGTTGGTTCGACCGCCGCCACCGCCACTTGTTGGAAGCCGGCTGCGGGGCCTTGCGCTTGTGATCATTATTCTGCTGCTGTAGCCGACTGGTGTCGCCAGCCGGAGTTCTGGGAGCCTGCGGAGCCACCTTGCCAGTCGCACTGACTTCGATCTCCGTCTTCATGGAGGAGTCGGCTGTATGCATTTGTTCCGCTATGATCGCAGCTCGTCAAGGGTCTCCGGCCTCGCAAAGGAGCTTGTGCTTGAGGAGGGTGCCCTCTCGCACCCGGGCGGTGAAGTACTTGATAGCCTGCACCTCGTGCACTCCCTCGCAGGAGTTCGGAGCTCGGCCCAGTCGTGAGGTAGTCGCGATGGACTCGTTGGGGCCTTGCACGCACAAGGAAAGCTGGCGAGGCTTGGGAGGTCGCTTATGCGTGCTTTCGTGAAGTTGCGGACGAAGGCCTCGGTGAAGTCGACCCAGCTGTTGATGCTGTGGGGCTTCAAGTTGTTCAGCCATGTCCGCCGTGCTCGGAGCATGAGGGGAACATACTTTACGGCAACAGCGCTTTGTTGTCGTTAAGCTATCTTTGACGGGCTGTGGAGTAGTCAACTAGCGATCCTCCGGCTTCACAGAGCCGGTGTATTTGGGTGTATCTTGGGGAGTGTGAACCCTCACGGGAAGGGCTCGTCTCGGATGCGAGGTGCAAACAGGCGGACCTAACTCATCTTCTTCTTCCAGCCGCCGAGGATCGGTGGAGTCGCTCGATCCGGTGGCGGGCGTCGTTTTCTCCGACTCCCTCTCGGCGGCCAAGGCGGTCGCCGAGAGTCGGATGCTCGACGGGTGGCGGGGAGAGTCGCCTTTTTCTGCGGGGAGGAGGAGGCAGATAGTCGTCCCGCCGCTCCACTGCTCTCGGGCGGCCGTCTTCGTCACGCTCGATGGAGATGTGAGTCCGACTATGGCTGACAGCCGGATCCTTGTTTTTTCTTCCACGGACACCGCCAGTCGGCGTCCGAGACGTCGCGCCTTGATCTCGGTGGGGCGGCAAGTCGTCGTGTTGTCGTCGCGGCGGCTCCGTGCGGCAGCCGGCTTCGTCTTGCGCGGCAGCCGCGTCAAGGAGCTGCTGGACTCGCTCCGTCATCAGGCGGCACTCCTCGCCCTCGAAGTTATCGAGCTCGTCCGCCGCCGCCTCGGCGGCGCGGATGTTCTCTGCGGGTGTGGCGTACACAGGGCGATTTGCCCCGAATAAGTTGGTGATGGCTACGCCGCGCTACTGGACCGCGCCTAGGCGGCTAGGCCCAGTCGGAGCCGGTGAGCCGCCCACGGCGCGATCCATCTCACGCTAGTAGGCTTCTGACAAGCGTCTCATGCTTGCCAGCTTCTTTGCGCCTACGAGGAGCTGAAGGCGGCGCGCTTCAGCCCCTGCGTCGGCGTCTTGCGAGAATGGGTGCGGTCGTCTTGCGTAACCGCGCCGAGAGGGTCATGAGCTCCCTCACCGGAAGGCTCGCTATGACCGATGACGAGCACCTCCGCGGACGGTGCTTCCGCCGCTCTCGGCGCCGAGGGAGCGGCTCATCGAGACCACCACGTTGGTGGGGAACGCGCCGAGTGACGCGGTGTCGCGAGTCGACCAAAGCATCGGTCGGTGGAGCTTACAGACTCCGTGTCGGCGGCAGGCTCGCGGCGACATGGAGTTGCTCGAGGAGGCCCGCGAGGAGGTTTCGGGGCCGTCTGCGGCTCGCATCGGATGCAGGCTCGTCGGAAAGGCGAACCTCGCCGACAAGTTCGGCGAGGCAGCTCACCGCGCAGGCGACCTCAGCGCCATGCAACGCGTCGACGTAGACTCCGTCTGGCGTGCCGGGCTGGCTGCGCTCGCCAGGGAGGAAGAGGGTTCCCGTCCAGAGCAGGTCTCCGGACGACGGTGCACGTAGCCCCACGGTGGGCGCCAAATGTCGGGGGTTGGGTGCGACATATGCCAAAGGATGGCTTATCATGGAGGGGGCGAGTAGAACGTCGCCGGTGCCTGGCAACGGGATGAGGCGAAGGCATGCACGCCGGCGAATCTTACCCAGCTTCAGGGCTCTCCGTGGACATAACACCCCTACTGCTGCTCTGTGGGGTCTCCGCATGATCACTATGGCAAAGTGTGTACAAGGTTGCTCCTAGATCTACTCGGGGGGAGGAAGGAGAAGGGCATGGCTAGCTCTTCTCTTCCCTCTATGTGTGTCTAGAACTGTTAGAGTCCAACCTCTTGCATGAGTGCCCCAGGAGGTTTATATAGGCCTACCCCCTGGGGGTACAATGGTAATCCGGCTGGGCGCAGGTCCCAGCCGTCAGTCTCTTAAGTCGCCGTCTTCTCCGCCGACTTCTGGGGCCCGCCGACCAGTGGGCCCCGCCGACGGTCCAGCATGGGGCCGACAGCCCTTGTCCGCCGCTGGCGGGTCTTGCCGGCTGTGGATTACTGTAGTCGTGCTTCTAATGAAGCAAGCTTGGTCGTGGGTTCATGGCAATAGTGCTGCCGCCTGGCGGGCGATCACTGTTGCCACTCCCTGTCTTGTCTAGTTAATGGCTCAGGGAGCCCGTGGGAGGGGCCGGCCGATTCTCGGAGGCCGAGTCCCAGCGGGTCCGTCTTGGGGTGCTCTCGCCGTCTTCTGCACTCTCCCCGATGGGCGGGTCCCGCCGTCTTCGGTTCGTACAGACAGGCCGTCGTGGGTACAGGGATCTGCCCACGGGGCTGACATCAGGGCCGGCATGGCAACAGTGCCGCGCCGGACGGAGATCTCTGTCAGTACGGCGCTCTGTGGCCATGCCTGTCCTTTATGAACGGGGCAGGGATGGGCTGCGAGGCGGCCTCATCCCCTCCCGTCCGTAGTCGCATAGGCAGGAGGTGGTTGGAGTCGCGGGCCGACTCCCCATAGCCGGCTTCTCCGGAAGTCGCTGGTTGGGAGTCGGCTTATCTCGAGGCCGTCTCTGGGACTCGGATGGGAGCGGCAGTCGGCGGCTCTGTCGCCGACTCCCAGAAGGCGGCTCTTCATCTTGGGGTCTTGAGGGGCGCAGTCTGCCCCGATGTTTTGAAAGGTCCAGGGGCTCGGGTTTGCCTACCCGTGGCCCATTACTCCGATAATCTACCATGAGATCTTAGAGGCTAAACCCTAAGAGCTAGCCTATAATGGTATGATTGTAATTGTGATCGGCCTACTAAGGACCAACCTCTCCAGTTTATATAGGCACCAGAGAGGGCTATGGTTTACATGGAGTCGGTTACAAGGAAGGAAATATAATATCCGGATCGCCAAGCTTGCCTTCCACGCCAAGGAAAGTCCCATCCAGACACGGGCCGAAGTCTTGAGTCTTGTATCTTCACGCTTCAATAGTCCGGATGTTGTACACAATCTGGCTGTCCGGATACCCCCCTAATCCAGGACTCCCTCACAGGGCTCGTGTACATGGCTGGGTCGGAACGGAGAAACTGCGTCGTCGTCGTGTTCATGGGGAGCCGATGGAAACAAGGCCTGGCGTACCGCAGAACGGAGGAAACGGCCTTGTGTTCGACTGGCCACGGTCGAAATAGTATCCTGTTCATCGGGAGGGGTCTGGCGTACTGCAAAACGGAGGAAACGGACTTCTCTTGGTCGAAACGGGGTCCTGTTGATTGGGAGGGGTGTGGCGTACCGCAAAACGGACGAAATGGACTTGTGTTGGAGCGCTACAGTCGAAACGGGGGTCCTGTTCATCGGGAGGTGTGTGGTGTACCGCAAAATGGGACTCCACGGGATACTGTTCATCTACACTGTCGACCTCCTCCAACCTCCACGGGCTACTGTTCATCCACCGTCGACCTCCTCCAGCCTCCACCTATGACTGTTCATCTATGGGCTTCTGTTCATCCAGCCTCCACCGCTCCTCCACCGGCTATTGTTCAACCATCCCTCTTCACAGGGCCCTATTCAACCACCCCTCCACGGGCTACTATTCATCCAACCCTCCACCGGCTACTGTTCAACCAACCCTCCACCGGCTACTGTTCAACCTTCCCTCCATAGGGTCCTGTTCATCCAGCCCTCCACGGGGTCCTATTCATCCACCCCCCAACCAGCTCGATCGATCGGGGTCTTGTTCATCCAGCGGCAACACCACGGGGTCCTGTTGATGCGGAGCATCCCACGTTCATCCCCATGTACACTCCGACTACTCTCCAAGCCCCAAGAGGACATATGACGAGACCTCGACCATACGCCATTGGACACAAGGTGAACTCACTCCTCTCCGAACCTTCACTTTCCACAGGTGAGACATGGCTACTACCTCATGCATGGACCTTGCATACACTCAGGTACAACTGAGACGACCATGGAGGATCCAAGGACCAAGGCCAAGCATGGAAGAGGAGAAGGAAGAAGAAGCAGGGACAAGCTTCTGGAAAGACCGGACCTTCCGGCCTGTCCGGAACCTCCGGCCCCCGGAGTCCAGACCAGCCCCGAGCACGCCAACACTCTGGTTAGCCCGGAACCCGGCCGGAACCTGCCTGGAACTTCCGGAGCCGGAACTTCTGGCCCTGCCCGAAACATCCGGCCTGCCTGCATGCAAAGACTCGGGCCGAAGCCCATGTAACCCTTTCCCACTTACCCCTTCGTGGCTTAGACTATAAATAGACCACCCCCTCCTCCTAGTTAGGGTTAGCAATGGATTAGCTCATATTTTGTGTGAGAGCCTTGCTCATCCACTTGGTTACTTCTCCTCGAGCTCATGACCTCTTGGAGAAGATCCCCCAAGCGGATTCAAGACCCCTTCAAGGGAAGACAATCAAGACCTCCTCACGGAGAAGAACCGGTTACCTCTTGTATCGTCCTTTGTTGATCGTTGATCGTGTATCTCTCCTTGTGTTCATCGATCTAGCGCATGTGTAATCGAATCTTGTTGGTTTGAGTGACTCTCTTGTGTTTTCCCCCGTGATTTCCCTCGTCCTCTTCCGCTCGTTCTTCGTGTTTTCCCGTAGGATCCACTCCAAACGTGAAAGATCTCCGATTAGTGTTCCACCCTACATCATATGGTATCATGAGCCACGTTGATCACGTTTTTGGAGCCCCTACCCCTTGTTTTCTAGCTTGATTTTGTTGATTTCGTCCTAAATTCGAAAATCCCCACCAAAAATAGCCCCAAATTGTTTTGTGATTTGTTGGTTTGGATGATGTTTTGTTGATTTTGATCCATGGATTCGTTGTGTTTCAAGTGGATCTAGCTTTCCCCCCATCATTTCCCCCCTTTCCATTCACAAAATCTCCCCAATTTTGACCTTGGAAATTGAGTTTTTCCGCCCCCCGTTCTCAGATCTGGAATTAGGGTTCGTCCCGGACGAAATTCCACGACCCCCGGAACTTCCGGCCTCCCCCGGAACTTCCTTCCCCCGGAACTTCCGTCCTACCCCCGAAACTTCCGGGCTAAACAGAAAGTTTACCCCAAAAATCCCCATGACCCCCGCACTTTTTCCGCGACCCCCGGAACTTCCGGCCCTGACCCCGGAACTTCCGGCCTAACCCGAAACATTGCACAGAATTTCAGCATCAGCCTTCTTCACCGTTTTCATCATAACTTTTCACTCCGCACTCCGATTTGAGTGTTGTTTGGCTCGTTTTGAAGCTATTGACGTGCCCGAGGTCCTCACCTTGGTTTCACCACCTTTTGACACAATCAAATTTTTTGTACTTTGGCATCTTTGCCTAGGACTTCCACCATATCATCCGCGAAACCACCTTAGCCTTCCACAACCTAACCCATTTGATTCCCCATAGCATTTGAGGTTGTTTGAGTAGTGACTTGAGTCTCCTAAGGTGTTTAGGCTACTTAGGGACGGTTGCTTCTTCATCAACCACCTCCATAACTTCCGCATAGGCTTGCCCACCATACACTTCCGCCACACCAACTTAACCCAATTTTGTTGTGTTGAGAGTTGTGTCTCCTAAGGTGTTTCGGCTACTTAGGGACGTGCTTTAAAATTTGACTCCATGTATAGCCCATCATACGCTTCCACCACCATAACCCGGTCAACTTCGGCTACTCGGGTTTCCACCAATACTTCCGCAACCACCACCGCATTCCCGCTACCACCATTTGACATTTGCCTTTGGAGATTTTGAGTTCGCGGTTTTTCCAGTTTCCTAAGGTGTTTGACTACTTAGGACGAGTCTCCATCATCTTGGTTTCTACATCAAGAACACCGCCACTCATCATCGCCAAGGACAGTAACCTCGACGACACCATTGTATATTCCCCTTGCAATTGCATTGATAACCCCTAGCCCATTTTGCGTCACTTGCCTATCGAGACTAGCCATTTGAGTATTGCCCGACAACGTTACTTGTGCACATTAGAGATCATACTTCCCATAGCACACATACCATATCATCGTGGTGCATATCTTGGTATCATATCGTGTGTCACAAGTTTGTTCCCGCATATACACAATTTCTATCTTGGTTTGTGCATTGTGCAAAAGTGGCCATACAAAAAAAAGAGAATAAGCTTTTAAGCAAAGAAAAAAAAAGAGAAAGAGCAAAGAAGCTTGTAAGCAAGTGCCATAGCATCATACCACATTGCATATACGATTGTCATATCCGATCATCTTGGATCAAACACCGAGAACCATACATATATAGCATACTTGGGATAGAAAGTTGATCCATTTTGCATCTTATAGGTTGTGCACAAGTGTCGTATCCGCCTATTGAGCAATCGTGCTAGCGTCTCTCTTGAGTTGTGCAACACGAGCGTTTTGGTGGATTCCACATTTTGAGCTCATTCCTTGGTTGCACGACCCCATTTATCTATCCGTGTGTGTGTTTCCGTGTACCATTCATTGCTATTGGTCTACTTGTTTCGCTTGCGAATTTGTGAATCTCTTTCAACATTATTGACTCTTGCTAACATTTTGCATCAATTTTTTTGCCACTATCCTCACCAAGCTCCACCATAAGCCTTACTTGTGTAGGTGTGAGAAACCGACAAGAATTGGTACCGATTGTGCTATTTCCTTGCTACACATTGAGTGATCATTGATCCATTTTCAACATGGGTCAAGGTACATTTGGTATAAGTTCTTCTCTTTCTCCCACTCATATTTGCTCGAGTCTTGTAATGGATAGGCAAGGCATTTCCTCTCCGGTCTTCGACAACAACGATGGCATGAACAACTACATCACCAAAGCGTCCATCTTCGATCTACGACGACAAATGCAAGGCGCACAATCAAGATTGTAATAGCGCATCGAGAACCTCTCTATCGACATTCATCTCTCCGAAGCAAGGAAAAGGGACTACATCGACAAGAAGCTTTCCGCACATAAAGAGGAGCAAGATGCAAGGATGGAGGAGATTAGAGCCTTTATCAAGTCTTCTTCCCCTTCGTCATCTTCAAGGCGGCGACATTCAAGAGACAAGTCTTCGGAGCGCGAAAATGAAGCAAGTGCAAATCGTCCTCATCCACATCTGCATGGCGATCACCATCACGTTCATGATCAACATCGTCATGAAGGGCAAGTCACCTCCAAGCAACATGTGCACGACGACGATGAACGACATCTACTACGAGCTCAAGAACGACAACGACATCATCATCATGAAGATGATCCACAAGCGCAAGTGCACAAGTACCAACAAGCCCTACTTCACGCCAAGTCCAAGCTTCATGAGCACAAGAGAAGACCGCGAGACAAGCACCACCACGAGAACGCTACGGCTACTACACCAACCACTTCGGCATCTTTGCCAAGTGTTCTCAAGGCATCTTCGCCTTTGGACGTACGGCCTCTTCGCCTACTTCCGACGTGTACGCCTACATCGACTTCATCAAGTCCAAGGCGACTACCTACGAGTGAGGGAGACACTTCCATCTTCGGAAGCCCCCCAAGGAAGATGGCCGAGCATGGGAAACTCCCTTCGGTCATGGAGACGAGCTACGAGGTGCCACATCGTATGGGCCTCCCACACCAAGATGGTGACAAGAAGGTTGAGCATGGGACTATCCCTTCAACCAAGGCGGCGATAGGAATTGAGCATGGAGACATTTGCACCACCATCTCTCCGACACACACACATGTCGAGATGCCCCAATTGCCATGTGAGGAGAGCCACCAACCCATGAGTGACATGAGTGACTCCACCCTATATGACATTGAGTGCATTTCCTATGAGAGGATGAGTGTGACAACCACTAGCCCCACACATGAGAGCATGCCACACATCCTATGTGAGGTTGAGCGCCATTTGAGTGACTCCACCAACCATATGAGTGAGAGCATCCAAGAGGGAGTGAGTGAGCCACATCACTTAGTGAGTGAGGTAGTTGGCACGGCATGTGAGGCCACTATGATTTCTAACGACTTAACCTCTACTCCTAGCGTGTTTTCTTCTTTGGTGCTAGGTCTCATACATGATGACACGCCTATCCTCGACGAGTCCATCCCTCCAATGGAGACGACGATGGCCATAGTGGACAATGATGCACCCCCCACATGGTACCATCAAGATGAAGATGACAACGATTGGATCTTCGACACCTCACCTACAACACTTGAGCGATTCTCCAAAGGTAACATAGGTGATGGTGCTTCTCTTGTCCCACTAGTGGACTCTCTTGACAGCGATTGCTCCCATGATGTTGACCCACCTATTACCATGCTTCATGCTAGTGAAACTTCTTCATGCCTTGACTTACCTATTTATGATGAATATGATGATGAGCATGTTGAGTTGCCTAGTTGTGATGCTATGCTCCATAGGACATCTTGTGAAAATTCTTTTGGTCACATCATGTTTGACAATCCATTGAACTTGTCATATGCTATGAGTGAGATCTCCCATATTGCATCATTTCAATCTCAACATAGTAACTATGCATGCCCCATTAAAATCAATCCCATTTGCACTTATGGCATAGAAGACGAGATGATGGTCATTGGCTTTTTTTTCATGTGATGATATTGACATGCTTCCTTTACATGATTTGCGCAATTCATCTACTATGTCATGCCATGATCACATTGTTCCAAATATGCATTGTTTTGGATGTTGTCAATATTCTCCATGTGATGTTGCTACTCATGCTCATGAGGAGACCCCCATAGTTTCCTCATACATATTAGGAGATATTGATGCATTTCATACTTTGCATGATTCCCATGATAGTGTACACCATATGCGTTCCATGAATAACAATGCTCTACATATTTCTCACGATGCATTACACAATTTGAGTCTCCATTATGCTATACATAACAACAAACCTATCATGATGGATGACATGTTTCTATATCACACATCTCATTTATTTGAAAATAGGCTATTTTGTACTAACCGACACATGCATGTGCGCATCATGATGGATGATGCGTACATCTACCACGCACACACAATTTTCCCTTTGTTTTTGTTTTGTGTAGGTACCCACATACACTCGTCAACTTCTCAATCCCATGAGTTGACGAAATGAGCTCTTGAGAGCAATGACGATTTGGGATCCCGTGGACTATCCTTACCACCATTCCCTCCATGCAAGGACTACACGCATCTCTTCTACTTGGCTCTCACACGGCTTTGGGCTATATATCACTTGTCGCTTCATGCTCATTTTCTCGTGTTCACTTTGCATGCTATGCTTGCTTCTATACCTTTGCCATGCAATTGTGACCCTTGCTTGCATCTACCCATGATTCAGCATTATGATATTCCTATGTGTATTTGCATGCTTGGTGGAGATCCTTGTTGCTATTGCCATGTTTATCATGTGCCCCATGCTATTGATGCTTGTTGTGTTGGGAGAGTCATGATGTCCCGTTGCTATTTACATATGGCCTCTCACCAATACATTCATGACATTCTACTCATATCTTGCTTTCATGCTTGTGATATGTCATGTCCATTATTCATGCCCACTATTTGCACACATGACATGCTTGCCATGATTCCCTCTAGTATGTTGCATCTTCGCACTACTAGCTTGCTTGACTTGATCGCTATGATTGCTTGCTATGTTGCATCACCCATGTTCCACTATTACTTGCTTTCTTGGGTTGATGACATATATGCTCATGCCTCTCACATGATATATCGTGATCTTTGTCTCTTGTATCCATTAGTTGCACCTCTCATATGCCATTGTAGTGAGTGCATCCATGCTATGCTTATTCATCTTGGAGACTTGGACATATTACTTGTGATGCATGCTTGCTTACTTGAGACTATTGTATTTGGTTGTAGTTGCATCATATGCTTTCATACCATACCACACCTTGTTCTTTCTTATGATAAGAATGATGAAAACACTTATTGGGTATCTCGCCCCTCGAATGATAGGTCTTGCTTTTGCACTAACCTCATTTGTTTTTCCGAGTGGTTGTCATGTTCTTTCATTTTGAAGGATTCACAAGGCGATACAGTCATGAGACATATTGGTTATGTGGCATACAAGATGTGCAACTCCATCATCCTTGAGAAACTCATAAAGGTGACCTCCTTCCCTTTGAGCCATCCTCAAATACGCATATTGGATGGGCCATTCTTTCATTGTTGTTTCCTTGTTGTCTACATGATACATCTATTGGATGGAGGACCGGCATTGGAGATGGACCCTATGGACCTTCAAGTTGAGGAGTGCCACGACATTGAGATATGGTACAACACCACCCATGACAAATTTGCACCCTATGCATGGATTGACACACATTATGATTGTCTTGTTGCACCTATTCCCATGTCATCCATGATATATGAGCTTGTGCATTTTCTTAGCAAATTTGTTGTGATCTTTCTTGATGGCATATTCATACATCGTGATCATATTGCCTACCATAAATTGCATGATAACATAATCATATTGAGCATCCATTGCCATATTAATGCTATTGATAAACCGTCTCACTATGACATCATTTTGCACCGTGGTTGCAATGATCATATTTAAAACACATTTGTGTGCACAATGATTGCATTTCCTCCCATGAATGCTTTGCATCTCATTCTAGATCATCTTGATAAGCTTCATGCGCTTTGTCACGACCAATCTTGCCGCACGGACTCATTCTTACATGATGGACACTTTGTGTGCGCTAACCATTGTATTCCCGAGTGTTGCTTGTGTTTGCTCTTTTTGCATGTCTATCTCTCCGGCGCCACCTTGGACTACTTGGATTGCGCCATGTCGTCAACTTCGTCCAACTACAAGTCCGTCTACGACAACCGTTTCCATGGTGATGAGGATCACGATCCGAGGTCGGATCTTTCCCAAGGGAGGGGATATGATGCGGAGCATCCCACGTTCATCCCCATGTACACTCCTACTACTCTCCAAGCCCCAAGAGGACATATGACGAGACCTCCACCATACGCCATTGGACACAACGTGAACTCACTCCTCTTCAAACCTTCACTTTACATAGGTGAGACATGGCTACTACCTCATGCATGGACCTTGCATACACTCAGGTACAACTGAGACGACCATGGAGGATTCAAGGACCAAGGCCAAGCATGGAAGAGGAGAAGGAAGAAGAAGCAGGGACAAGCTTCTGGAAAGCCCGGACCTTCCGCCCTGCCCGGAACTTCCGGCCCCCGGACCTTCCGGCCTCTCCGGAACCTCCGGCCCCCGGAGTCCAGACCAGCCCCGAGCACGCCAACACTCTGGTTAGCCCGGAACCCGGCCGGAACCTGCCCGGAACTTCCGGAGCCCGGAACTTCCGGCCCTGCCCGGAACTTCCGGCCTGCCTGCGTGCAAAGACTCGGGCCGAAGCCCATGTAACCCTTTCCCACTTACCCCTTCGTGGCTTAGACTATAAATAGACCACCCCCTCCTCCTAGTTAGGGTTAGCAATGGATTAGCTCATATTTTGTGTGAGAGCCTTGCTCATCCACTTGGTTACTTCACATTAGAGCTCGAGACCTATTAGGAGAAGATCAAACAATCGGATACAAGACCCCTTCAAGGGAATACAATCAAGACCTCCTCACGGAGAAGAACCCGGTTACCTCTTGTATCGTCCTTTGTTGATCGTGGATCGTGTATCTCTCCTTGTGTTCATCGATCTAGCGCATGTGTAATCGAATCTTGTTGGTTTGAGTGACTCTCTTGTGTTTTCCCCCGTGATTTCTCTCGTCCTCTTCCGCTCGTTCTTCGTGTTTTCCCGTAGGATCCACTCCAAACGTGAAAGATCTCCGATTAGGGTTCCACCCTACATCACCTGTTCATCCAACCCACCCACCCCACTGGGAACTTTTCATCCAACCCCCCAACAACGCTCACTGTTCATCAAGGGAAGGAGGCAGAAGGTTCGATCGGCTTCAGTTAGCAGCAGTAGCGAACGAAGGAATCGCTCGATCGGGTTCAGTTAACAGCCATCGTTCGATTGCTCGGGTTCAGAATGCATAGCCTGCAGTGCAGTTGCTCGGGTTCAGTTAGGCGAACACATCGCTCGGGTTCAGTTAGAGCCCAACGCCTCTCACCCATGCGCATACGTTTACGAGAGAAATGCGCATCGCTCGGCCCCCGACCACCCACCATAACCGGGAACTCCCTGATATTTTCTTCAGCCTCGCTTCTACCGCGGTTTTTTCCGTCATGGACGGCCCAAAGAATGTCATGCAGCTGCGTCTCCGGCCCGCCCAGAACGATTTTTTTCTATCATGATTTTTTGTCATAGAAGTAGGAGCCCACCACATCTATGATGACACCAGGTTTTGTCACAATTATCGTCATAGAAGTGTCATAAGCATGACATATAAAAAATTCGTTCGGCCCAAAATGTCGCGGATGTGTCATTTTTTTTGTAGTGGGAGGTCGTACACTTATAGCATCGCACCTTCTCCTTAACTCGACCTCCCGGCACTGACGGTGCTCCATGCCGCACCCCCATGGTGCGGCTACCTCGAAGCCAGCGCGACGGGCGACATCTCCATGACGGCTCTCGCTCGCTTGCGCTGCTGCTACTGCTCTCCCCCTCGCTCGTGCTACTAGTCTGCCCCGATTTAGCTACATTTCAGTCGACTGAATCGACTTTTGGGTCAGTCGATTTTAAGGGGGTGACGGGCTCGCCGGAGTTAAGGAAGAACCCCCCGCAGCGGGGAGGGGGCTCGCCGGAGAGGTACCCCACTATCTATCTTAGGGTTCAGGGTGGGGGCGGTGGTCACCGGCGGTGGTCACCGGCGGTGGGGGCACGATGGTGGGCCGGTGGTGTGGGGATCGCCGGAGAAAAAGCTCAGCGCGGGGGGGGGGGGGGGGAGTAGAGGGCTGGGCGGGGCGGCGGCAGACCGGTGATGGGGAGTGGTTTCTGGGCGGCGGGGGCCGGCGGTTCGGCCGGTGGTGGCTGGCGGCTCAGGGGGGTGGAGTTTGAAGATGAACTGCAGGCCCTCCTTAAACTACATGTGAAATGCCTCTCTGCTACCATTGCGTTCAGTTTCGACAGTAAGATTTAGATTGCACAGTAAATTTCAGTCTTGACAGTTAAGTTCAGAGTCAATAGTTTTTACCTTATCTGTTGTAGTCATGTGTTTTTTTGGTGATGTAAATTTTACATCCATCACTTTTTGGTATTGTATTTTACATCATCTATTGGAGATGCTATTAGAATCCCACTTGAGATTAACGATGTATGTCTTGTACTGCTTCAGCCCCGATGTCTTACGGCTCGCCGGAGCTGCTCCAACGACGGAACCATCCATCACAATAGAGCGATGCTCGACACCGCTCTCTGATTCCTCAAATCTTCCTCCACACCTCCGACAGCCACCTCTGCCTCAACTTCTTCAGCGACCAACCCAATGATGTCGAGGTCGACACGGCTACGACAAAGATGTTGTGCACTTGTCGATCACTTATTACTCTACATTCATGTCAATCCATTAGGGCTATTTTGGTTCAAAGGAAAAACTGAAGAAAAAACATACCAATAGGAAATTTTCCTATGGCACTCTACTATTCAATTATTCATGCATTTTGTTGAAAGGAATGGATCAGAACATCCACCTGGACCTACTTTTAGAAATCCTATGCATGAAAACAAGACCAAGTGCATTAGTGGCAGAATATCATTCTAACTGTACACACTTTCATATGGTTTCACTTTAATTTTGCCATGCTTCTTTGCATTCCTCTGCTCTTCCAATTCCTGTGAACCAAACACCCAAGTTGACAGAAATCCTATGTTTATAAATGCTCTGTTTCCCACATGCATTCCTATCCCATTTCGGTGTTTTTCCTATCCCTGCGTTTTTAGAATCCTGCAAGCCAAATGAGCCTTACAGAATTACTTCGTTACAGGTAGGTGTCAAAGAAAACTTTGTTTGGTTTGTCCTGCTCCTGCCGCGACGTCGTCCACCTCACCTGAGTTGTTCCATCGATAGAAGCATCCACCAAACCAGACATCACGACTCCTGACCGTCTTTCGCCGCCTCAGATCTCCTTCCCTGCTGCTGGCACCCACTGCAACTGAATCACCATCATCGACTCAGCAGGTGAACCTGAGGAGTACACGGGTCCACAAGAGAGGTCACACTCTTTTGTTTATGCTTTTGTTATGCATTGCTTAATATTACCTGCTACTTTATCGTCATGTTCACCTCTTAGACTCCAGGTCAGGTCCAAATTAATGTTCAAACTTGAGTTTTAAAATTACTTGTGAGGCACATATCGAGGCAGCTATGAATTGTATCTCTTTCTATTATCTGGTTCACCTAAGGTATGCCTATGTTGTTCATCTTGGGTGGGAAACAAATAGTAAAGCAATCATCATCTGGCTTTTTATTAAATGAAAGCTATCATCAGCCTGCTATCATTATTTTGGATCCAGCCACTAGTTGTTACCATCACTCTAGATTTCTGCATGCTCTCCTTACATAATCCCACTATATTTTTTTCGTATGCATGTCAGATATTGTACACAGTCATGCTGAACATGTAGAGAAAAAGAGAAGAGTTTTGCGTGGCAATACAATGTCATGCAGACATCACTCCATAGTGGGTTCAATGGCAAACCCTCCCCCCTCTCCAGATTGTAATACAGAGGAAGATATTTGTTCTGAGGCGGATTCAACATAGCTGACCACTCCTATTTACCCCCATGGTGTTTTCTCTAACTTGGCATGATGATGTTGGTCATATCATGCATATGTTGCTGCAGTGCCTACTTTCGACATCATATATGTCATCTGCTTAGTTTAGACATGTTCTGTAATGCCACCTGTTTAGTTTATGTATCATATATGGGAATTATGCAGTCTCATCTCTTTTAGCCAGCCATAATATATGTGACATGTGCAATGCCATCCTGTTTAACCAGGCATCATATATTTGAATGATATCTTGCCCGTCCTTTTCTTAATTACATTTCCATTTGTCGGCAATGTTTGTACATTAAACTACTCTTCCTGTGAATCATCCATTTGAGTGGGTAATGGAAAAATCTGGAGTGAAAACAAGGTCTTGAGAGTAGACAGTGCTACCTGTCGAAGCAGATCTCTTGCTGGGTCCCGATAGCTCCCCAGAGATGAATTCAGAGATAGATGACCAGTCCTATCCCCCACCGAGGTGTATGCTCTAGCTTGGCATGATTATAATTCTCATATCATGCATATGGTGTCTTGCATTGCATAGTTTACACATCGTATACACAATATTCAACACCATGTTCTTAGTGCAGACATCATATATGCAAATGCCCTGCGCTTAGCATATATATCACATTTGTGAATTAAATCATGCGATACTGATTACTTAGATAACATGTATGTGAATTATGTCATGCGAACCTGTTTACTAAAGACATCATATAATTATCTCATGCTATCCTGTTTAGTTAGTCATCATATCTTCGAATTTTGTCATGCTACATCATATATGTGAAATTATATCATGATATCCTTTTTAGTTAAACAATATACATGTCAACTATTGCATGCCCTCTTTTTTCAACACTATCTATTGCATCTGTCTCTCATACAATGTCTGTACATTCCACTATGTTTCCTGTTTATCAGCCATTTGAATTGGAGCGGGTGATGGCAGTATCTAGCGGAGTAAAAACACGGTCTTCAAATAAAATAGTCCTACCTCTTGGTGGAGATAGCACCCCGGTTGTACATAGACGAGAACTAGCCTTACCACACATACCCCAGACTCTCGCAGATTGTACCCCTACTGCGATGGACAAAGAACAAGCTTCACCCAATCTAACCCCAACCCCAGCAGATAGTAACCCAGTTCCTGTTGACACAACACCATCTCCACCACAGAGCTCCCAAACAAGAGCAGTTAGTAAGGCAGCTCCAGTGCCCAAAGCGCCAGTACTACCACGGCGAACCCCAACTCCACCAGTTAGTACACCTATTCATGTGGGGGAAGCACAACCTGCCATTCATAGTTTAGCATCTATTGCATTTGATTTTGTTAAATCCTATGTGCGTATCTTCCCATCATGGAAATATTATACTGAAGATGAAGGAAAATGCTAGTTGTACGTGTTTGTCCTGGAGTTATGTGTAAGTAATGTTATTCATGGCAATTAATTTGCTTTGTCCCATACATTTTACCTCCATGATGGATATAATACAACAAAATTTCCCCATTTTTCTCAATAGAGAAGGACCAATTTGGAAACTCAGGATGAGGTAACATGTGCTAATACCTCTCCTATCATCAAGAATGCTTGGTGGCAGTATCGGAATTACCTGAAGAAGAGGTACTTCACTGGCAAAGAAACTCGTCAAATTCCCTTACGTTCTCCCGAGACACATTTACTGGACGATGACTAGGAACACTTTGTTCTGTACTGGTCCCGAACCAAGAATGTGGCAAGGTCTATGAGCTCATTTTTTTATTTTGAAGTACTATATTCTTGCGTCTTACTGTACTATGTTCATGTAGAACAAGTGCTTAAACCTGAAGAACAACTGTTCTCATATAAGATTCCATTGCTATCGTGCATACTACTTTGCTCTTGTATCACTGTATTTACTCACACAAACTTATTTTTAAATTGAAGGATCCAATCGAAACTCCAATGGCACAACAGGTATGTTTACGCATGTTTCTTTAACAGGTTTGCTCTTATAAATAGCTCTGTTGATTTCAATTTCAATTGTGTATACAGTTGACTTCTCATATCATGAACATTACTAGCAGCACAACAGAGCCCATAATGTTGTTGTACATGTAGACTCGTGGTACCCATCTCAAATCTTGTTGTGACGTGTAGTGTCCCACGCTTTGTATTCTTTCAGTGCTACTTTGTCTTGAACTGATATAATTTGAACCATGTCTCTATTTTGATTTTAGCGCCAAAGAGGACAAAGTTAATAAGCTTGCTAAGCTTATTTCTAGCATGGTGGATACCCATGATAACGTTTCTTGAGCTATTCTGAAGTTGTTTCAGTTATGGACTTGTTTTGCTGCCGCGTTTATTTGCACTGGTGGCCAATTTAGATGGACAGTGTATGTAATATGCTGCTTTGTTCCCTATATTTGCACTGGTGGCGAACTTTGATGCCCAGTGGATGTAATGTGTGTAATAGCCGTAATAGCCCAGCGTTAGTTGCTTGCTTATGTATTTCCTTATAGTCTTTTTTTTACTATAAACAGTTGATACGTCTCCAACGTATCTATAATTGTTGATTGTTCCATGCTATTATATTATCTGTTTTGGATGTTTATGGGATTTATTAAACACTTCAATATTATATTTGGGACTAACCTATTAACCCAGAGCCCAGTGTCAGTTCCTGTTTTCCCCTTGTTTCAGTGTTTCGAAGAAAAGGAATATCAAACGGAGTCGAAACGGAATGAAACCTTCGGGAGAGTTACTTTTGGAATGGGAGAAATACAGAAGACTTGGAGTGTACGTAAGGGAAGCAACGAGGAAAGCACGAGGCAGGGGGCGCGCCCTCCACCCTCGTGGGCCCCTTGTGGCTCCCCTTACCAACTCCTTTCACCTATATATATCCATATACCCTAAAAACTTCGGATAGCAGAAGAGATCGGGAGTTCCGCCGCCGCAAACCTCTCTAGCCACCAAAAACCAATCGAGAGCCTGTACCGGCACCCTGCTGGAGGGGGGATCCCTCACCACTAGCCATCTTCATCATCCCGACGCTCTCCATGATGAGGAGGGATTAGTTCACCCTCGGGGCTGAGGGTATGTACCAGTAGCTATGTGTTTGATCTTTCTCTCTCGTGTTCTTGAGGTGGTACGATCTTGATGTATCGCGAGCTTTGCTATTATAGTTGGATCTTATGATGTTTCTCCCCCTCTACTCTCTTGTAATGGATTGAGTTTTCCCTTTGAAGTTACCTTATCGGATTGAGTCTTTAAGGATTTGAGAACACTTGATGTATGTCTTGCCGTGCTTATCTGTGGTGACAATGGGATATTCACGTGATTCACTTGATGTATGTTTTGGTGATCAACTTGTGGGTTCCGTGACCTTGGGAATCTATGCACAGGGGTTGGCACACGTTTTCGTCTAGACTCTCCGGTAGAAACTTTGGGGCACTCTTTGAAGTTCTTTGTGTTGGTTGAATAGATGAATCTGAGGTTGTGTGATGCATATCGTATAATCATACCCATGGATACTTGAGGTGACATTGGAGTATCTAGGTGACATTAGGGTTTTGGTTGATTTGTGTCTTAAGGTGTTATTCTAGTACGAACTCTATGATAGATCGAATGGAAAGAACAGATTCGTGTTATTTTACTACGGACTCTTGAATAGATCGATCAGAAAGAATAACTTTGAGGTGGTTTCGTACCCTACCATAATCTCTTCGTTTGTTCTCCGCTATTAGTGACTTTGGAGTGACTCTTTGTTGCATGTTGAGAGAACTTGCACTAGTGAAAGTATGAACCCTAGGCCTTGTTTCCTAGCATTGCAATGCCGTTTACGCTCACTTTTATCACTTGCTACCTTGCTGATTTTATATTTTCAGATTACAAAAACCTATATCTACCATCCATATTGCACTTGTATCACCATCTCTTCGCTGAACTAGTGCACCTATACAATTTACCATTTTATTGGGTGTGTTGGGGAGACAAGAGACTCTTTGTTATTTGGTTGCAGGGTTGCTTGAGAGAGACCATCTTCATCCTACGCCTCCCACGGATTGATAAACCTTAGGTCATCCACTTGAGGGAAATTTTCTACTGTCCTACAAACCTCTGCACTTGGAGGCCAACAACGTCTACAAGAAGAAGGTTGCGTAGTAGACATCAAGCTCTTTTCTGGCGCCGTTGCCGGGGAGGTTAGTGCTTGAAGGTATGTCTTTAGATCTTGCAATCGAATCTTTCTGTTTCTTGTTTTATCACTAGTTTAGCCTATACAAGAAAACTAAAAAAAATGGAATTAAGGGTGCCTCATATGCTTCATCTTTTTTAATGTCTTTCGTGAAAATAAGGATTCCGGTAATTCTACCAGAATGTTAGAAGAAGAATGCATTAGAATGTTTAGCACTAAATATTTGAATGATGAGCATGATTGCAATGTTGTTAGTATGAATTCCTTGAATATCCATGATGCTAATGATATGCAAAGACACAAGCTTGGGGAAGCTATGTTTGATGAAGATGATATTTTTTGTCCCCCAAGTTTTGATGAGCAAATTTATTATGTTGAAAGCATGCCTCCTATTTATGATGATTATTGTGATGACATGTATGCTATAAAGAATAAAGATAAACATGAAACTTTTCATCATGATTTTAGTTTTCAATTGGATTATGCTTCACATGATAGTTATTTTGTTGAGTTTGCTCCCACTACTATTGATGAGAATAAATTTGCTGATGTGGAGAGTAGTAAAAATTATATGCATGTAGATCATGAAAATAATGCTTTTTTTGATGGTTATATTGTTGAATTCATTCATGATGCTACTGAAATTTATTATGAGGGAGGAACATATGCTTGTAGGAATTGCAATAATATCAAGTTTCCTCTCTATGTGTCAAAAATCTTGAAGTTATGCTTGTTTTGCCTTCGTATGCTAGTTGATTATTGTTCCCATAAGTTGTTTGCTCACAAAATCCGTATGCATAGGAAGTGGGTTAGACTTAAATGTGCTTGCCATGTGTTTCATGATGCTCTCTTTATGTTTCAATTCTTATCTTTTATACGAGCATCATTGAAATCATCATGCCTAGCTAGGGGCGTTAAACGTTAGCGCTTGTTGGGAGGTGTCGGTGTACTAGAGTAGGGGTACCCTAGTATCCCGTACTCGTGGACGGACAGTTGTAGCACCCCGCGGCAGGGTTTGCCTTGTCACCGCCAAGATCCTCCGTGGTTCCTTTGTAGCCATTCAAGAACAAAGTATTTGATTAAGAAGACAAGGCCCCGGCAAGAGGAGCTTGCCGGGAAGGCCACTCAAGGCATGCAGAAGACAAGGCCCCGGCAAGAGGAGCTTGCTGGAAGGCTCGGAGCGCGACAAGCCTCCCGGACGCGACAGAGATTCGGCGCGGCAAGGCGCTTGCCGCTGAAGCAACCTCTCTCCATCTCCACTCCAGCTCATCCAGCAACGTGTCGCCATGGGACCATTCCATGCGGCAGCGTGTCGAGAGGGCTGTGCAGCCAGCGGAGAGCAGCGATAAGCGGCGCCGACAAGCTTGCTATCGTGGCGGCGGTGGCGCTTTTGACGGTCTGTTGCCTTTGTTTGGGCGACAATCGACGGGCATTTATTGCTTTTGTCCCTTGCCGCCGAGTTAGGTATTTTGCACTGTACATTGTTCGAGTAGGTGTACCAACTCCTGTTTTTACATTTGTACCCTCGCCTATGTTGCCACCTGTCGGAGACCCCTTGAGCATATAAAAGGAGGCCCATGCGCAACGTAGAGGGGGTTCGAGGTTCGGTTCATTCGACTCACTGGAGACCAGATACCCTCACGCTAGGTTTTGTAGCTCATCGCTCCCTAGCAAGAACACAATACATCAAACAAGCAGCAGAGGAGTTTTATCTCTCCGGAGAGCTCCGGCTGGGTAAACTGCTGCGTGTGCCTCGCCTCGATCCGCTCTTCGTGCGATCTCCGCCCCTCCGAACCACAAAGGGGCCTGGTCCGCGGCCCCATAGGTGTTCGTGGGTACGTTCAGCCTCCCCGACATCTTTGGCGCGCCAGGTAGGGGGCGTCGAGGCCGTGTGAATCTGATCCGGCGTTCACACGAGCAGCGTCCTCAACATCTTCCCCAACATGCCACCGAAGAAGAAGGCCTCGGCGGTAGCAGAGCCGTCCGCGTCGTACCCACTCTCACCGCAGCAAACGGGTGGTGGGGCGGACGCTGGCCGAGGAACGGGCGCCGACGAAGGTGTTCGCGACGTTGCCAAGTCCAAGGACAAGGCCCCGCAAACCTCGGCGTCCGCGCATCTCCCGCGCCCATCTCAGGAGACGCGGGACCAACAACGTCATGGCGTTCACAATGCCATACGTTCGTTGGATCGAGACCCTCAAGACCAGCATGCGCGCCAACATCTTGGCACGAGTGAGATACGGTCGCCGGACGGGTGCTGCTCCTTCTAACATAGTTAGAAGTCCGAGCATATCCGCTCCTCGCACCGTTCGCCAATGCCACCCACTACTCCAGCAGAAGCTCTGGCGCGAGCTCGGCTGCTCTCGACTACCCTCCAACGGCCAACAAGGTCGACGAGTGGAGGCCACTATCGAGCCTCATCGGCTTTGCCAACGGCGACGCTCGCGGCAACCAACGCCATCATTGCCGCGGCAAGACGACAAAACGCGAGCCGGTGGCGGCAGGCTGTCGCAGGTGCAACCACCATGCACTCTACGCCACGAAGGCCAAGATCGCCGACTCACGGATCCACCTCGACAGCGACTCCACCGCGTCGCCGGATCCATGAGCTCGCCGCGATCAGCGCCAAGTTCTTCATGAGCGACAACAAGAGGACGCTCGAACTCGCATCGAGCGCCGGAGAGAAGCGCGACGTCAGTCCGACAAGCGCGCTGGGCTTTCTGTTGACGTACGCGCGCTGGAGGAGCCAGGCGACTTGCCGTACGCTGTAGGTTGCCCTGCGTTCACTCGTGAGCTGCGGCAAGTCCAGTGGCCCAGCCAGAAAAACTTCAAACCAGACGTGCTGGAGAAGTATGATGGCAGGACGCATCCGTCGGAGTTCTCGGCATCTACACCATCACGGTGCAGGCTGCGGGGACGGGACGACAAGATCCTCGCCAACTACTT
This sequence comes from Aegilops bicornis, assembly GCA_021605145.1. Taxonomy (NCBI): domain Eukaryota; kingdom Viridiplantae; phylum Streptophyta; class Magnoliopsida; order Poales; family Poaceae; genus Aegilops; species Aegilops bicornis. The sequence goes on along the minus strand of CM038670.1, from coordinate 470,363,983 downwards.
TCCGCTCGTGCTCAAGCCCAACGTCGAGATCTTGGCTCATGCACTTGCCGGACAGCTCCATATCCTCTTAGGCAGATCTGTGCCATCGGTTTGTTGGCGCCTTCACAGTGGCCACAAGCCTCATGGCTAAGAGAGTGACCTTCATCTGCTCGCCCAGAAGGAAGGAGAGTCCCTGCGCAAGTTCATTCAGAGATTCAGCTGTGTGCACTACAACATCCCAGACGTCCACCCTGCCGCGGTGATCAGCGCATTTCATCAGAATGTGCAGAACCGCAGGATGAGGGAGGAGATGGCGATGTGCAAAGTCAAGGACGTCAGTGAGCTGTACACCTTGGCCGACAAGTGTGCACGCGCTGAGGAAGGGAGGAGACTCCCAGGAGAGAATGCGGAAGGAGGATCTGACAGTGAGGAGGCCGCCCCGGCAAAGAAGGGCCAGCGGCGAGGCAACAGGAAGAAGAAAGGTAGAGAAGTGCTAGCTGTTGAGCAGTCCGACAGCGGAGGTGGCGACAAGAACGCCAAGGCTGGTGGCTCACGGCAAGGAGGTTGCCGTTGGCGCCAACCACCGGTCGGTGGCGGCCGCCGACAAGGTGACGGCTCCGGCAAGCGATCGCAAGATCCACCACACCAAGGGCCACGACCTCCATAGCTGCAAGAAAGTCGAGCAGCTTGTCGAACAATGCCAGAGGGCTGAGTATGAGCGGCGCGACAAAGAGAAGGCCAGGGAAGGTCTTTGGGGAGCAAGCAAGAAACGTCCCAGCCGGGGAGGACGCCGCGGCAAGGCCAAGCAACGGCAAGGAGACAGACCTCCCCGCGGCCGCGACAAGGATGAAGATGATGACGACGACGAAGATATAGAAGACGGCGACGCCGGTGAGCAGGAGTTTCAGAAAGCCACATAGGTCCTCTGCGTTGACGGAGGTGCTTCCCTGCATACCTCACACCGCCAACTCAAGCAATGGATGCGGGAGGTCAATGCAGCGGAACCATCCGTAGAGTCACGCAGGCCTCTGAAGTGGTCCAGCACGCCTATCGTCTTTGATATTGAGGACCACCCTGATCGCATAACTGCGGTCGGGTGCTTCCCGATGTTGGTCTCACCAACCATCCGCAACCTCAAGGTCACAAAGATGCTAGTTGACGGCGGGGCCGGCTTGAATCTGATCTCCTCCGCGGTGCTCCAAAAGCTTCAAATCCCCGACAACGAGCTCGAAGAGACCGGCACCTTCAAGGAATCAATCCAGGAAGGAGCAAGCGAAGGGAAGATTACGTTGCGGTAACATTTGGCAACGAGCTGAACTTCGGGATCGAGAGGGTTACATTGGGCGTTGCCGATTTCCCATTGCCTTACAATGGGATACTTGGCAAATCCGGCACTCGCCAAGTTCATGGCAGCCTCTCACTACGCCTACAACCTACTCAAGATGCCAGGCCCGATAAGCGTCATCTCTGTCCATGGCGACAAGAAGGATGCCCTTATACGTGCCGACAAGATCTACCGGGATGCAGCAGCATGACAGATTGCCAAACACTTGCCGGGCTGAAGCTCCCGGGGGGAAGAAGACAAAGTCCAAGTCCGGCAAGAGCTCTGATGCTCACTCCGGCAAGCGCACCTCTTCGGAGTGCTGCACTACCGTCGAGGACGCACCATCGAGCTCCACCGGCAAGTGCAAGAAGATGATAGCTCCGCCAAAGACCAAGAAGGTGCCCGCGAAGGAGGATGGCACTGGTGGTACCTTTACCATCAGTGCCTCTCTCGACCCTAAATAGGAAGGCGCGCTCGTTGCTTTCCTGCGGGCGAATGTCGACGTGTTTGCGTGGCAACCGTCTGACATCCCCGGTGTTCCTGAAAGTGATTGAGCACCGCTGGCCGTTTGTCCTCATGCACGGCCCGTCAAGCAAAAAGTCGGGAAGCAAGTAGTGGAACGCCAAGAATTCATAGCGAAGAGATCAAGAAGCTGGAAGCGGTAGGCCTTGTCGGAGGAGTGCTCCATCCTACGTGGTTGGCCAATCTCGTAGTCGTATGCATAAGGCAAATGGAAAATGGAGACTTTGTATTGACTTCACGGATGTTAATAAAGCTTGTCCCAAAGATCCATTTCCCTTGCCGCGCATTGACCAGATTGTTGACTCCACGGTTGTATGTGATTTGCTTTTTTTTCTTGATGCATACTCAGGATACCATCAGATCTTCATGGCTGAAGAAGATGAGGAGAAGACCGCATTCATTACACCATGTGGCACCCATCGTTTCATCTGAATGCCTTTCGGTTTGAAGAATGCTGGTTCAACATTTGCAAGGGTAGTCCATGATGCTTTTGAGCCGCAAATGCACATAAATGTAGAAGCCTACATGGATGACATAGTGGTCAAAAGCAAGGACAAAGCAACTCTGGTTCAAGATTTGGATGAGACCTTTGCAAATCTGCGCAAGATCAACCTCAAGCTCAACCCCGAGAAGTGCGTGTTTGGAGTTCCTTCCGGCAAGCTTCTCGGGTTCTTCGTGTCTCAACGAGGGATTGAAGCTAATCCCGACAAGATCAAGGCCATTGAGCAGATTGAAGCACCAAAGCGCGGCAAGGATGTACGAAGACTTGCGGTTGCGTAGCTGCTCTCGGCGAGTTTATTTCTAGGTCTGCTGGCGCGCCTGCCATTTTTCAAGATTTTGAAAAAGGCAGGTCCAATGAAATGGACTCCCGAAGCGGAGGCTGCGCTGCAGGACTTGAAGAGATACCTGTCCTCCACTCCAACACTTGTCGCACCTAAACCACAAGAGAAGTTGCTGCGTTAGTAGCGGAGAGGGAGGCGGATGACGAGCCAGCAACCACGGCAAGCACATCCAGCGACAAGCAGGGGGCTTCGCCGACAAGCTCTGGTCCCGACAAGGACGAATCCGCGCAGACGCATGACCAGATCACGAGAAAAGGATGGTGCGGCGCCCGGTCTACTTTGTCAGTTCCCTCCTGCAGGGGGCTACGTCAAGGTACTCTGGTGTGCAGAAATTGCTTTTCGGCCTCCTCATGTCCTCGAGAAAGCTGCGCCATTACTTCCAAGCACATGAGATCACAGTTGTCACTCGCTTTCCGCTGAAGAGGATACTGCAGAATCCAGAAGCGACAGGCAGGATTGTCGAGTGGGCATTGGAACCCATCAAGCTTTGGTCTCAAATTTGAAAGCACATCAACTATCCAGCGGGCGTTGGCAGAATTCATAGCAGAATGGACGCCAACGCCGGATGAAGAGATTAGGAGGCGAGCATTCCCGTCAAAGACGCAAGCAAAGAGTGGCTGATGTACTTTGATGGTGCCTTCTCGCTGCAAAGGCGCCCGGTGGCGTTACGCTTATCGCACCCACCGGAGAGCACCTCAAGTACGTAGTCCGGATGCACTTTCCCAAGGAGCAAGCAACAAACAATACTGCAGAGTATGAAGGTTTGTTTGCGGTCTCGAGGATCGCGATGGACCTTGGGATCAAAAAGCTTATTGTCGGGGTGACTCACAACTTGTCGTCCGCCAAGTGAACAAAAGATTACGAGTCCGTTGATGGAAGCCTACGTTGATGAAGTGAGGAAGCTAGAAGAGCACTTTGACGGCCTGCAAATGGAACATGTTCCAAGAGCTCGAGAATGATATTGCCGACGGCTTTGTCAAAGTGCGCTGCACTTAAGTTGCACTGTGGAACCAGGGATTTTCGTGCTCAAGCCGACTCGCCAACCGTAACACCATCAAGCTGGACAAAGCAAGAAGAGGAAGTTGATCTCTGGTGACTACTTTCTGGCGAGCTTCCGAAGCCGTCGTTGCGAAGGTCCCCAAGATCAACACCAATGGTCTTTGAGGCGATCTGCTCGACAAGCCCGAGTTTGTTTCGTTGAAGCGAGCGCCTCCGACAAGTTTTGCTCCGGCAAGCTTGCCGGGAAGCGTCAAGCTCGGCAGAGCCGCGAGTTCTTGCCGTAGAAGCCGATGTTCCCGCAGCGGATGTGCCTTTGGTCCTTGTTGTCGAGCCGCAAGCTCCAAAGATGGGCGCAGCAGATTGTCCATTTCCTTGAGACGGAGAACTTCGAAGAGTGAGAAGAAGCGGAAAGAGTAGCCCGGCAATCGGTATGTACCAGTTTGTCGAAGATACATCGCATGTAAGAAGACTCAATGGTGTGAAATTTAAGTGTATTTCCGGGAAGGCGGACAAAAGCTGTTGGCGAAGATACATGGAGGCATATGTGGTCACCACATTGGCGCCAGAGCACTTGCCGGCAAAGCTGCTCCTAAGAAGGTTTCTTTGGCCGACAGCCCTCCGGGATGCAAGCGCACAAGTAACCAAGTGTGAAGCGTGCAGTTCCATTCAAAGCAGATACACCGGCCAGCTCGGGCTCTCCAGACGATCCCTTTATCCTGGCCATTTTCAGTGGGGGCTCGACATCCTCGGCCCCTTCCCCGAGCTGTCGGGGCTTTGAATACTTATGCCGCCATCGACAAGTTCACAAAGTGGCGGAAGTGGAAGCAGTGAGGAAGGTGACAGCACGGTCGTGATCAAGTTCTTGGTCGATTGTTTGCCGTTTGGAATCCCTAACAGGATTATCACCGACAACGGCACACAATTCTGAGTCGCACCTTCATGCAGTCGTCCAAGATCTTGGCGCCAAGGTCTGCTTTGCTTCCGTTGCTCACCCGAGAAGCAGCGGTCAAGCGAGAGAGGGCAAATCTTTGAAGTGCTTTGCGCGGGCTCAAGACCAGAACTTTCGACAGGCTGCACAAGTGCGAAAGAAACTGGATCGAGGAGCTGCCGGTGGTTCTTTGGTCGATCAGGACGACGCCAAATCAAGCCACCGGCCAGACACCTTTTTCTCTAGTCTATGGAGCAGAGGCAGTTCTCCCCACGGAACTCGTATACGGATCGCCACGAGTGCTCGCTTATGATGAGCTTGAGCAAGAGCAGCTGCGACAAGATGACGCGCTGCTCCTTGAGGAGGATCGTCTTCGAGCCAGGCGAGCTGCTCGCTACCAGACAAGCTTTGTGTCGCTACCATAGCCGCCAAAGTTAGTGCCATAAGTCTCGAGGAAGGCGACCTTGTTCTTGGCGCGTTCAGTCCGCCAAGAATTCAAACAAGTTGGCCTTGAAGTGGGAAGGCCCTTATCGGGTGAAAGCGAGTCACTAGGCCTGGCGATGTCCGCCTTGAGACCGAAGATGGCATCCCGGTGAGCAACTCTGGAACATTGAGCATCTTCGTAAGTTTTACCCATAGAGGCGCGGTTGCGGAACCCGTTCCGGCAACCACCTTTTTGTACAAGTCTTGCATTTGTTGCATGTAATCCTTTGTACAAAGCCGAGCGCAGACCCGTGCATCAGTAAAGCTCATGTGTTGCGCACAACTTGTCAAATTCATGCTTTCATCATTTTATTGCATGTTTTGACTAACACTTTGTGAAACAACCACACCCGGTAAGCAAAATCGAGCCGCTGGGCTCCATAACTTTATTTCCTCTTATTTCTCTTTTCTCAAAGAAAGGAAGGCTCCCTCGCGCACAAGTTAACCAGGGAGGAAGGAGAAGATAATACTATGGACCAGGCACCGCTCGAGGAAGTTTCGCCTCGTCGGGAAGCAAGAGACAGAAAAGCTAAGTTACCAAAGTTTGAGCAATCAATTTTTAAATTTTAAGTTATCTTCCTCGAACATAGTACTTTGTATGGAAAACACATGCGTGAGAGGAACCAACTCGCATGAGCTAGTCGCGCCCTTACTTTGTTTCGAGTCCGCTCATCAACTTAAGTGAGCTGCGGCTAGTCGCGACAAGGTTGCTTTGTCGGAGGCGGCCCCTGCCACAGGTTCTTGACGTTCACTTTTCGGCCTTTCAGCGGCAAAAGTGCTCGCACCGACAAGTCCCCCAAATGCGTAAGGCAGAAATGTACAAAGGAAGGGATCAAGTAGAGGAAATAACGTTGCATTGATCGCCTAAGATAGAGTATATTACAAAATAACTTGTCGCTGATCTAACAAAGTGTTCTGAACATGATCAGCAGCGACAAGGGAAAGATAAAATTGGCGGCCTAGTCTACGCGGTCGCCATCGATCCGCTTGATCTTGTTCACCTTGTCCACAATGGGTGCGACAAGGGCTTTGAGCTCCTCCACGTTGGCGTCTGGCGGCAAGGATGCGAGGGCGCCGTTAAGGTTGAGGCCCGGATTGCGGAAGGCCACCTTTATCAACACCTTCTCGAGGGCTCCTGCATAGATCTGGCGTGATTTCTCGGCCAGCTGCTTTGGGACCTCTTCTCGAGTCATTGGAGACCGTCCTGCCGCCTTTGAAGAATAAACTGAGTTTGGCGCTGGGTTGGAGATGCTCGTCGGAGGAGTATGCAAGGTCCGCCATCCCCAGCTCCATCAGCTCGTTGTGGATGTCGGCGGTGGTGTCCACAAGACCTTGATCCGGTGCTCCACGCTCTCCCTCAAGGTGCTGCACGGGTGGAGGCAGCGTTCGCTAGCAGCTCCTCCTTGGCCTTGATCGTCTCCAACAAGCCCACCTCCCGCTCCACAGCACCGTCCAACGTCTGCGTCGAGTGGTCAGCTTCAGCTCAAGATCCGCCTTGGAATCCTTGGCGGCGCCGAGCTCCTTGCCCCTATCGGCGAGGCGACTACTGCAGCTCGCCAAGAGTGTAGGCGTCCTTCTCACGCTCATGCTTGAGCGCGGCAAGCTCTTCGCCGCTCTTCTTGAGGCTGGCCTCGGTGTGCCACCTTCGCCCTCAACTCTTCCTTGGCGGCCTCGGCGGCTGCGGCAGCATCCTTCGCTTCCTTAAGCGCCCGCCAAGTGACTCCTCGCTGCAAGGTCTTCTTCGTGGCTGTCCAGGTTGACCTTCCGCTGCGCCCATTTCGCTTTCTGCGGAGAGCTTCTCGGCAGCCGGCCGCTGCTCCTCCTCGATTCGGCCTTCTCAAGGATGAAGGTCGTGCGCTCTTACGCAAGTTGCCCCAGCTTCGCTTTCGTCGTGGAGAGTTTCTTGGTTAGCGCCCGGAGCTCTTCTGCGGCGCTTCTCCATGTCCGCTCCTGCCCTCGCGACAAGTGTTTCCGGGACTCCAACTTGGCTTGCGGGCGCGGTAGAGCGGCAACTTCTTCGGCAGCTGCTCCTCCTCGGACTTCGCGCTGCTTTGCTGCTTGGCGTCCACCAGCGTCGGCCAATGAGTAGCTTCGCCGTCGAAGGTCTCTCCTTCGACCGGCGCCTGGAGCTCGGTTCCCGTGGGATTTTGATGAAGACACCCTCGCCCGGCCTTGGTGGGGCGCTGGGGCTCCTCGGAGCTGGCTACGGTGGCAGCGAAGTCGTTTGTTGGTGTAAGGCGCTGGCGCTCCTGCGGCCTCGGGGCCGTCGGTCACGATCGCCCGACCCTCGCCCGGCTTACGTGTCGGCAGCCTCGGTGGCCTACACGCCAACAGGCACGTCGGCGAAGGCCAATTCTTCCACAACAACGACCTATTCTTCCTGACGGCGGCCTCGTCGGTGTTGCCTTAGCGCTTCCTCCTCGCCCGGCAGCCTCGACCTCCATCGGCTCTGCGTCGGGGCGAAGAAAGAGCAGTCAAGCAAATGTTCAAAAAGAGAAACAAAAGAAAGCAAGCCCGAGGGAAATTTTCGTGTAAGGAAATTACCCGCAACGGGATCCGCAGCCATGGCCTCGACCACTGGAGGGTCACTGGCGCTGTCCCTTGCCGGGGTGGCCTCCCTTGCCGGAGTGGCCTCCCTTGTCGGAGGGCGCTCCCTTGCCGGAGAATCCTCCCTTGGCGGCGTAGTGGCAGTAGACAGGATTTGAGGCGGCTTCGAGCCCTCTGATGAGGCTGCTCTGCTCCTACACAAGCAAACAATCAGGTATCAACGAAGAGGGAGCACCCGCACACCTAATAGTAAGGAGAAACCGCACACTTACTTTGGGGGCTGTCTTTGGGGCTGCTCACGAGGAAGGGTTGCCGGGTCCAGCAAGGGGGTCTCGGACGCGCCCCCTGCTGCCACGGGAGAATCGTCCTCAACGACGACCGTCGGGATCTTGGCCCTCTTCGACGCTCTCTGGGCCAGCGTCCTGAAAAGGAAAGAGTCTAGAACGAAGCAAATCAGATTCAAGATGAAGCAATAAAATTGAAGAAATACAAGCACAATCTCAAGAGCTTACTCTTCGCCTTCCTCCTCGGAGCTGGCCTTGGAGAAGTCAAACTCCGGCTCGCCTCCGGTGCGACGAGGCGGGGGAGTGGGCTCTCTTGGCCGCTTGGCGGAGGCGTCGGCGGTGGCCTGAGAAGATCCCGCCCCAGTTGTCGCAGCAGTGTGAGGCGCTCCCGCGGCAACATCGCTTGCCGCGGTAGAGCGCGTCGCGCGGCGCTGCTGCTGTGGGCCAGTCTGCCGCCCCGACTCGTCTCCGGCCTTGCGGAGACGCCTCTTCGGCGGAAAGTCGCTGGGTGGTGGAGAAGAAGCGCCCACGGCGGGGCCACTCGACCCGGCCTCGGGCTCGACAAGCTCGTCCTCGCCCGGCGATCTCCCTTCGCTCGGCAAGGATTGCCGCCGCAGCGTCCACCTCCTCCACGGTATACCCGAAGGCTCCGGCAGCGGGCTCTGCCGCCTCCTCCACCCTGGTGGCAATCGCGCCATCTCCTCGTCGGTGGTGTCGCGAGTGAGCCTTTTCGCTTTCGTCGGAGCGGATCGGCACTTCTTCCAAGTCGTCGAAGAACTGCTGCACGACCTCGTCGGGGCTCCTGCCAGTTGGAACGATCCCATGGGAATCGCTACAACGGCATCATGGCGCTGGATGCGGTCGATCGCCGAAGTTGTTGCACAATGGGGCGACCCCTCGGCAACCTAAACCACTCAGGTGGTCGGGTCATTCTTGAACAGCTCTAGCAACATCGCATCCAACTCCAAGACGGTGAAATTCCAGTTCGGGCCGGCGCAGCCTCATGATGTCTGCCGCATTTTGGAACTCCCAAGCAGGCCTCCTCCTCTCCTGCAAGGGAAGCGTCTGGCGGCGAAGGAAGTCTGCGCCAACCGCTTACGGTTAGTTCGGCAAGCCCGAGGTGCAAAATTCGGTCACAGCTATCTTCAACCTAGCATCCTCCGGCGCCAAGTTACTCCAATCTACGCCGCACAATTGGAGTTTGGCGCACGGCAGTGAAGGGCTGCGGGTTCTCCTCTACGACCCAACACCAATTGGCTCTCCACTCCTCCCACTTGTTGCGGAACTCTCCTTCTAGATAGGCTTCTTTCTTGCCGATCCTGGAGACCCAAGCTATCCCTCCGACAGCGGCTCTCCTCTCTCGACGCGGGGCACGAAGAAGTGGCGGAAGAGTGCCACATTTGGGTGGACTCCGACAAAGTTTTCGCAAAGGTGCGCGAAAACTGCCATGGTCAAGACGGCGTTGGGGGTGAAATCAAGGAGGCGGAGGCTAAATGTGTTCATGATATCGCAGAAGAACTCGGAAAAGGGCAGGCAAAGCCCGCAATAGAAGAAAAGGGCAAAAAAGGGGTACCCAGTTGGGGCCAAATCAGAAGCGGAGGCGGGGAGTACCTTCGTGCGCGGATGCGCACGCGTCTTCGTCGACCAAAAGAGATAGAAGACATCCCGCAGCTCCCTTGCGCCGAGCTGGGGGGGGGGGGAAGATGGCCCGCTCCTTGCGCAGAAACGCGAGCCGCTGCGCCTCGGCCGACTTGACGCCCTTCTCCTTGTCGGCTTTTGGAGCCATGGCGAGGGCGGCGGAGGAGGCCGACGGCGGTGAGCGCGCTTGTGGCGAAAGGGGCGCCGCTCTCTTCGCCTTTGGAGAAGAAGGGGAGCGGCGGTGGTTTTCTTGACAAGACAGCAATGGCGGAGTGGACGGCCTGCCCTGTTTCCTCCGCTTATAAAGAGGGGAGGGAGGGCGTTCCGCTTTTCCTAATAAAGAAACCCCAGCGACCATGCCCACGATCTCGCACGACGACGCCACGTTCGGTGCGTGCCGTTAGTGGGGGTAAATGCGTGGGTCCGGGCGAAGTTGCGGCGTGGTCGAGGCCGCGTGTGACCGTGCACTATTTTGGGCCTGGCCCGACGGCGCTTCGGCACCGTGTGCGGCCCAGGCCGGGGCTCTGTCGGTGTACTAGAGTAGGGTACCCTAGTATCCCGTGCTGCGTGCCGCAGACAGTTGTAGCACCTGCGGCAGGTTTGCCTAAATCAACGCCAAGATCCTCCGTGGTTCCTTTGGAGCCATTCAAGAACAAAGTATTTGATTAAGAAGACAAGGCCCGGCAAGAGGAGCTTGCCGGAAGGCCACTCAAGGCATGCAGAAGACAAGGCCCGGCAAGAGGAGCTTGCCGGGAAGGCTCGAGGCGCGACAAGCCTCCGGACGCGACAAGGATTGACGCGGCAAAGCGCTTGCCGCTGCAAGCAACCTCTCTCCATCTCCGCTCCAGCTCATCCGGCAACGTGTCGCCATGGGACCATTCCATGCAGCGGCGTGTTGAGAGGCTGTGCAGCCAGCGGAGAGCAGCGATAAGCGGCGACAAGCTTGCTATCGTGGCAAGCGGTGGCGCACTGACGGTCTCTGTTGCCTTTGTTTGGGCGACACCGCCGGGCATTTATTGCGTTTGTCCCTTGCCGTCAGAGTTAGGTATTTTGCACTGTACACTGTTCGAGTAGGTGTACCAACTCCTGTTTTTACATTTGTACCCTCGCCTATGTTGCCACCTGTCGGAGACCCCTTGAGCATATAAAAGGAGGCCCATGCGCAATGTAGAGGGGGTTCGAGGTTCGGTTCATTCGACTCACTGGAGACCAGATACGCTCACGCTAGGTTTTGTAGCTCGCATCGCTCCCTAGCAAGAACACAATACATCAAACAAGCAGCAGTAGGAGTTTTATCTCTCGAGAGCTCGAAGCTGGGTAAACTGCTCGTGTGCCTCGCCTCGATCCGCTCTTCGTGCGATCTCCGCCCCCCTCCGAACCACAAAGGGGCCTGGTCCGCCGGCCCCATAGGTGTTCGTGGGTACGATCAGCCTCCCCGACAGGAGGCAACCCAATTTTATTTTTGTTCTTTGCCTTTTGCTCCTGTTTAATAATAAATAATCCATCTATCCTCTATTTAGATGTGCTTTTATGTTTTAATTAGTGTTTGTGCCAAGTAGAACCTTTGGGAAGACTTGGGTGAAGTCTTTATGATCATGATGTAAAAAACAGAAACTTTAGCGCTCACGAGATTAGCTAAAACTTTTTACTGGAGAGTTATATTTAGTTGATTATTTTTGCAGATGATTACTAGACAAATTCCTCAGGTCCACCAATTTATTTCAGAATTTTTGGTGTTCCATAAGTATATGTTTTATACAGATTACTACAGACTATTCTGTTTTTGACAGATTATGTTTTCATTGTGTTGTTTGCTTATTTTGATGAATCTCTGAGTAGTATCATAGGGTATGAACCATACAGAAGTTGGAATACAGTAGATATTAAACCAATATGAATTTTGATTGAGTTCACAACAGTACCTAAGTGGTGATTTATTTTCTTATACTGACGGAGTTCTGAGTTTTACATTAAGTTTTGTGTTGTGAAGTTTTCAAGTTTTGGGTAAAGATTCGATGGACTATAGAATAAGGAGTGGCAAGAGCCTAAGCTTGGGGATGCCCAAGGCACCCCAAGGTAACATTCAAGGATAACCAAGCGTCTAAGCTTGGGGATGCCCCGGAAGGCAGCCCCTCTTTCGTCTTCGTTCATCGGTAACTTTACTTGGAGCTATATTTTTATTCACCACATGATATGTGTTTTGCTTGGAGCGTCATTTTATTTTCTTTTGTTTTGCTTGCTGTTTGAATAAAATACCAAGATCTAAAATTCTTAAATGCTAGAGAGTCTTCTCATAGTTGCATAATTATTCGAATACTCATTGGTCTTCACTTATATCTTTCGGAGTAGTTTGTCGTTTGCTCTAGTGCTTCACTTATATCTTTTAGAGCACGGCGGTGGTTTTATTTTGAAGAAATAGATGAACTCTCATGTTTCACTTATATTATTTTGAGAGTCCTAAACAGAAAGGTAATTTGCTTTGGTTATGAACTTAGTCCTAATATGATAGGCATCCAAGATGGATATAATAAAAACATTCATATTAAGTGTATTGAATATTATGAGAAGTTTGATTCCTTATGATTGTTTTGAGATATGATGATGGTGATATTAGAGTCATGCTAGTTGAGTGGTTGTGAATTTGAGAAATACTTGTTCTAAAGTTTGTGATTCCCATAGCATACACGTATGGTGAACCGTTATGTGATGAAGTAGGAGCATGATTTATTTATTGATTGTCCTCCTTATGAGTGGCGGTCGGGGACGAGCGATGGTCTTTTCCTACCAATCTATCCCCCTAGGAGCATGCGCATAGTAGTTTGTTTTGATAACTAATAGATTTTTGCAATAAGTATATGAGTTCTTTATGACTAATGTTGAGTCCATGGATTATACGCACTCTCACCCTTACACCATGGCTAGCCTCTCTAAATACCGCGCACCTTTCGCCGCTATCATACACCCACCATATATCTTCCTCAAAACAGCCACCATACCTACGTATTATGGCATTTTCATAGCCATTAAGAGATATATTTCCATGCAACTTTCCACCATTCCGTTTATTATGACACGCTCCATCACTGTCATATTGCTTTGCATGATCATGTAGTTGACATTGTATTTGTGGCAAAGCCACCGTTCGTAATTCTTTCAAACATGTCACTCTTGATCCATTGCACATCCCGGTACACCGCCGGAGGCACTCATATAGAGTCATATTTTGTTCTAAGTATCGAATTGTAATTCTTGAGTTGTAAGTAAATAAAAGTGTGATGATCATCATTATTAGATCATTGTCCCAGTGAAGAAAGGATGATGGAGACTATGATTCCCCCACAAATCAGGATGAGACTCTGGACGAGGAATAAAAAAAGAAAAAAATAGGCCATAAAAAAAGAGAAAGGCCCAAATAAAAAAAATAAAAAAAATAAAAAAATGAGAGAAAAAGAGAGAAGGGACAATGCTACTATCCTTTTACCACACTTGTGCTTCAAAGTAGCACCATGATCTTCATGATAGAGAGTCTCCTATGTTGTCACTTTCATATACCAGTGGGAATTTTTCATTATAGAACCTGGCTTGTATATTCCAATGATGGGCTTCCTCAAAATTCCCTAGGTCTTCGTGAGCAAGCGAGTTGGATGCACACCCACTTAGTTTCTTTTGTTGAGCTTTCATACACTTATAGCTCTAGTGCATCCGTTGCATGGCAATCCCTACTCACTCACATTGATATCTATTGATGGGCATCTCCATAGCCCGTTGATACGCCTAGTTGATGTGAGAATATCTTCTCCTATTTGTCTTATCCACAACCACCATTCTATTCCACCTATAGTGCTATGTCCATGGCTCACGCTCATGTATTGCGTGAAGATTGAAAAAGTTTGAGAACATCAAAAGTACGAAACAATTGATTGGCTTGTCATCGGAGTTGTGCATGATTTAAATATTTTGTGTGATGAAGATAGAGCATAGCCAGGTTATATGATTTTGTAGGGATAGCTTTCTTTGGCCATGTTATTTTGAGAAGACATGATTGCTTTGTTAGTATGCTTGAAGTATTATTATTTTCATGTCAATATGAACTTTTATTTTTAATCTTATGGATCTGAATATTCATGCCACAATAAAAAAAATTAAATTGATAAATTTTCTAGGTAGCATTCCACATCAAAAATTCTGTTTTTATCATTTACCTACTCGAGGACGAGCATGAATTAAGCTTGGGGATGCTGATATGTCTCCAACGTATCTCTAATTTTTGATTGTTCGATGCTATTATATTATCTGTTTTGGATGTTTATGGGATTTATTAAACACTTTTATATTACTTTTGGCACTAACCTATTAACCCAGAGCCCAAAGGTGCCTCGCTTTTTTCCCTTGTTTCAGTGTTTCGAAGAAAAGGAATATCAAACGGAGTCCAAACGGAATGAAACCTTCGGGAGAGTTATATTTGGAACGGAAGAAATCCAGAAGACCTAGAGTGTACGTAAGGGAAGCAACGAGGAAGGGACGAGGCAGGGGGCGCGCCCTCCACCCTCATGGGCCCCTCGTGGCTCCCCTTGCCGACTTCTTTCGCCTATATATATCCATATACCCTAAAAACTTCGGAGAGCAGAAGAGATCGGGAGTTCTGCCGCTGCAAGCCTCTGTAGCCACCAAAAACCAGACCCTGTTACGGCACCCTGCCGGAGGGGAGATCCCTCATCGGTGGCCATCTTCATCATCCCGGTGCTCTCCATGACGAGGAAGGAGTAGTTCACCCTCGGAGCCGAGGGTATGTACCTGTAGCTATGTGTTTGATCTCTCTCTCTCGTGTTCTTGAGGTGGTACGATCTTGATGTATCGCGAGCTTTGCTATTATAGTTGGATCTTATGATGTTTCTCCCCCTCTAATCTCTTGTAATGGATTGAGTTTTCCCTTTGAAGTTATCTTATCGGATTGAGTCTTTAAGGATTTGAGAACACTTGATGTATGTCTTGCCGTGCTTATCTGTGGTGACAATGGGATATTCACGTGATTCACTTGATGTATGTTTTGGTGATCAACTTGCGGGTTCCGTGACCTTGGGAATCTATGCATAGGGTTGGCACACTTTTTCATCTTGACTCTCCGGTAGAAACTTTGGGGCACTCTTTCAAGTTCTTTGTGTTGGTTGAATAGATGAATCTGAGATTGTGTGATGCATATCGTATAATCATACCCATGGATACTTGAGGTGACATTGGAGTATCTAGGTGACATTAGGGTTTTGGTTGATTTGTGTCTTAAGGTGTTATTCTAGTATGAACTCTATGATAGATCGAACGGAAAGAATAGCTTCGTGGTGTTTTACAACGGACTCTTGAATAGATCTATCACAAAGGGTAACTTTGAGGTGGTTTCGTACCATACCATAATCTCTTCGTTTGTTCTTCGCTATTAGTGACTTTGGAGTGACTCTTTGTTGCATGTTGAGGGATATTTATATGATCCAATTATGTTATTATTGTTGAGAGAACTTGCACTAGTGAAAGTATGAACCCTAGGCCTTGTTTCCTAACATCGCAATACCGTTTACGCTCACTTTTATCACTTGCTACCTTGCTGTTTTTATATTTTCAGATTACAAAAACCTATATCAACTATCCATATTGCAATTGTATCACCATCTCTTCGCCGAACTAGTGCACCTATACAATTTACCATTGTATTGGGTGTGTTGGGGACACAAGAGACTCTTTGTTATTTGGTTGCAGGATTGCTTGAGAGGGACCATCTTCATCCAACGCCTCCCGCGGATTGATAAACCTTAGGTCATCCACTTGAGGGAAATTTGCTACTGTCCTACAAACATCTGCACTTGGAGGCCCAACAACGTCTACAAGAAGAAGGTTGTGTAGTAGACATCAACAGTAGGGTACAAACCCCACTGCAACTTTTATTAAATTAATAAGGCAGAACAAAGGAGTCTGATGGGCTTGAGCTAAGCCCAAAGAAAAGAAAAGAATTTTTTTAGAAAAGAACTACTTAAAGAGCTAAAACAACCTAGCAAAAACATCTAGAAAAAATTTACAACAAGGTATCCAACCAAGTAGAGAATTGCACTTCATATTTCTTCTTCATCCTATATTTGAGAAGTTTGAGTCCTCTGTAAATATGAATTTCCAACCTCGAAAAGATGGTGTGATATTCTCAAAGATTTTGTTGTTTCTGGATATCCATATGGCCCATGATCCCAATATGATGATCTCCATGAAGAAAGGGTAATTGAGCTTGTCTTTGAGGTCTTGATATGCTTCCAGTACAGAATGATTTGGTGTTCTGGTTGGACAGATAAAATCCCAACATCTGATGGCAAAAGGGCACCCCCAAAATAGGTGATGCAAAGTTTCTTCTTGCTGGCAATCCCTGACTACACAATTATAAACTTCCAATTCAAATTTTTTTCTTCTTAAAAGGTTCCTTGTGTTTACTCTATCATGCAGTACCATCCAGAAATATACTTTGTGCTTGGGTTGGCAAGAACTTTTCCAAATACAGGAGAAGTGAGGTGGAGTCTGTTTGTGACCAATCAGCACATTGTAGGCTTTAATTGAGGAATAAAATTCATTACCCCATATGTAACTCCATGTATCCATTGCATCCAAATACTCAGATTGCCTTAAAGAGTTGCAGGTGATCAAATTTGCTTGTGTAGTCAGAGGCAGGTGGAAGAGATCTTGAAGATATTTCAGTGTTGATCACTTGTTGAACACTTGTGAGTGGATCTCTGGCAAAGGAGTATAGGTGATCAAATTTGTGTTTGAGACCATATTGATGCCACATATCATCCCAGAACATAGCACTTATGCCATCACCCACATTGCACCTGGCTATAGCTTTAAAATGATCAACAAGGGCCAGGTTTGACTTCCACTAGAAGGAGCCCACTTTTTGATCTCCTGGGAGTTGTCCATTGCTGTAATAAGTTTCCCAAATTAGGTTTACCCAAGGAATAGCATGTCTATTGAAGAATTTGTGGAGGTTTTTCATGAGCAGAGTTTTGTTTTGTGTGAATATATCTAGTACTCCCAAACCACCCTGATTTTTTGGTATGCAAACTGTATGCCAGGCCACTAGTGCTGGTCTTCGATCTTCCATGTTAGGACTCCTCCAAAGGCAATGCCTCAAATATTTAATTATCTGGTGTTTTATAGTGATAGGGATGTCCAAATAGCACATGAAGTAGACTGCTAAGGATGCCAGTACAGATTTAACTAGCAGCACCTTCCCTGCCTGAGTCATAAAAGTAGAGATATCAGCCAGTCTCTTAGCAATTATGTTGACCAGAGGCATACACTTCTCCACAGTTGGTTTATAAATCCCCAATGGAAGTCCCAGATAAGTAAAAGGAAAGTGTCCCCTGGCACAGTGTAGAGTGTTTGTGAAAATGCTAACTCTGTCTTCTGCAATATTTATGGGTACCATGATTGATTTCCCATAATTTACCTTTAGTCCAGTAGCTGATGCAAAGGTGTTTAATAGAGCCTTGAGGCAAACTAGCTGGCTAGCATTAGATTGCATGAGAACCAATGTATCATCTGCATATTGCACTATGGGGAAGTCTGAGCAAGAGTTAACTTGAAGTGGTGGTGTGATTATATTTCTTCTCATAGCTTTGTTCAGGATTGATTGAAGCAGATCAGCTGCTAGTACAAATATTAAAGGTGATAGAGGGTCCCCTTGCCTTACTCCTCTCCTGTAGTAGAATTTTTCCCAGGCACTCCATTTAACATCACAGTAGATGAAGCAGATGTGAAAAGAATTTGCATCCAAGATATCCACTTCTCTCCAAATCCCTTTGCTCTTAGAATGTCAATAATAACTTGGTGTTCAATAGTCTCAAAAGCCTTTTCAAAATCCAGCTTGATTACTAACATTTCTTCTTTTGATTTGTGACACTCGTGAATATATTCATAAGCCCAGCCAAGACAATCCTGTATCACTCTGCTCTTTAGAAATTCATACTCATTAATATGCACCATCTTGAGGATTCCTTTTTGTAGTCTATTTGCCAGAAGTTTTTTTAATGATTTTGAGCACACCATTAAGCAAAGATATTGGTCTAAAATCATTAGGAGAGACTGGAACTGTAACATCCCAAAATTTTCAATGTGGAATGTTATACATAGAGCATCATTGCATATCATATTTTTGTTGCATTTTTGCTCGATCCTAAAAATTCTACCCAACTCAAGGACCCACGGAGAGAGTTGGGGATTTCGTTATTTTCATATTTGAGTTTTCTCAAATGTTGAAAATAGGATCATTTGATTTTAATTATTTTATCTTCAATTATTTCTACTATCAAAATATGAGAGAGGGAATAAAATGACTTTCCTAAAATAAAGACATAATGAAGATTTAATAATAAAATCAAATAAGATTTTATTTTGGAGTTTTTCGATTTTTATTTGAATTTAGGAAAAATGCTCATTTTTCAAAATTGCATTTAGGCCGCAAATAAATGTTCATCTAGTCCGGCTTGATTTTAGAAGCCGGGGAAAACTTATTTCGGGATTTTTGGAGTTCGTTTAGTATTTCTTTTTATTTTTCTTCTGCGCGGAATTATTTAAAAACGCAGCATAACCGACCTACGAGCCGTGTCCTTGGGGACTCGGCCGAGGTGGCTTTATAAGCCGGCCCACCAGAGCCATACCCTAGCCCGCCCGACCGCGCGCCGCCCGCCGCCGCCCGCCAAACCCGCCGGATCCGTCGCCCGGCCAAACCCGAGCCGCCGCCCGCCAGACCCGCCGCCGTCCCGGATCCTGCCGGATGAGGTTCGCCGCTGCCACGAAAACCGTGCCGCCGGTTTTTCTAGAAAACCGGGCGGTTTTTCTTTGGTTTATTTTCGATTTTTTTTAGTTTTCGTTTTTTTATTAGGTCGGTTTTTTTTCGGTTCGGTTAAATAGCGAACGTTCGTTCGTTCGTTCGTTTTTAACGAACACGTTCGTCAGATTAGTTTAGTTAACGCACGTCCGTTCGTTAACCCGTTCGTCATTTTTCTTTTTCTCGGATTTAATTCGCGATTTTCTGATCGCGATTCCTGATCCGATTTTCGTTTTAGTATAACTTTCCGCTCGTTTATCGGAATCAGGCTATTCAAGCGCGTGGAGTTTCATCTCGAAACCCTCTTTCCGAATTACCAACTTAAACAAGTTTTTGCTACTGTAAAATTTGACCTAGATCCAGATTAGTAAAACGAAGCTGTTTTCTTTCGCCGTTTGACTTTCGTTGCTTCGTTTGATTTGATTCTTTTTGCAAACCGGAGTTCTTAAGTTGAACTATCTGGTTAGATCTTCTACTTGAGTTTTACATGTGCATTAGATGAGTACTTATTGTATGCTTGTTTGTTTGTCTGCGATAGAATACCCGGAGTGCGCCACTTTGTTACTTTCGGTCTCTAGGTTTCATGGATCATCGACAAGGCAAGTAACACTTTGATCATATACTTTTCTACTACCCGGTTTTTATGCATTAGATCTATCCTCAAACATTGCATGATTATGATCTAATTAAATTGTGGGATGGGAAGTAGATGAGGTAGTACCTATTACCTGTTTTATTATCAAACCCTTGGGAGTTACTTCTACGTTTGCTTATATTGCCATGCTATGCTAGTAGACGTGGATTGGGTGAGTGTATCCATGACAGATGTGAGATTGTTAATTAATGGTTTATTTAAGGTGGCAACTTAAACACACATCTGGGTGGATTGAGGCACCTGGTTTCCAGGACTTGCCTGTTTTTCTTCGGACCGCCACCCAGGCTCAAAGGGATCATGAGATTATTCATGCTAGAAACTTTCGTGTGCAGCCACATGCTACTATGGGCTCTAGCATCGTTGACTAAGTTGTGCGAACTCTTACGGGTGGACTAGCTGATGTAGGGGTTGTAGGTTGGTACGGTCTACCCACATGTAAGGTGCTAGCGCTTCTGAAAGACTACGTCTCGGTCATCCGTTTCTCAAACACCATGTAGTGCGAGAAATCAAACGGAGGAGATCGAGTCTTGTGGGGAAAAGTGCACAAACCTCTATAGAGTGTATAAACTAATCATGGTTAGTCGTGTCCCCGGTTATGGACATCTTGAGTATCTAGTACTTGGATTATCATGTGAATGTCATCATGTTACTTCTAATTAATATTGTTGGGTTTTTAATGAGTACTTTTAATTGGGATTGAGAACATCAACCATTCTCAATGTTTCCTAACCACAATGATAGTTAAATAAATTTATTCCTTTGTAGTAGGGAAAAATTGGCTTTACATAAAAGCGTAACCATAGAGCTTTCCACCAACCATATATGCATGTAGTATAGGCTTATTCTTCCATTATTCTCTATGTGTTACATTGCCAAAGATATTCCATGTCTTGACCCGTTTCGGGCTGCAACGTTTCATGTTGCGAGACTTTTGAACGGCAGTATGGTGTTTAGGTCGTGGTTCTATACTCAGTGATTCCGTTGGAGTTGATGGACTCGCTTATTCTTCCAAGCCTTCCGCTGTTATTGTATTTAGATGGCCTTAAGCCATATTTATTTTATTAATTTCTCTCTTGAGACATTCGATTGTAATAAGTGTGTGATTGCTACTCTGTTATAAATCCTCCGAGTACTGTGTGGTGTCAGCATTACTGATCCAGGGATGACACTGAGTAGTGTTTGATGTCTGGTCGCTACAAATATGGTATCGAGCACCACGTTGTTGTAGGACCACGACCATTAAGCTAAAGCCCTAGATCACTACTCTCTTCTCATTTCTAACTCCTCATCTTTTCTACTCTTTTTAGGATGGCCAGGCGAGGATCAAGTTCACCCACCGGATGAAGATACACCCTTTGGGCGACACTGAAGGAAGTCACTAAGTACACGGACATCGGAATACCAAGCTTCACGGGACCTACAATTCCACTTTACCGAAGAAAATTTGGAAGATTCAAGCTCAAGTTCCGGAAGGGCGTTTGCGTAATCACGGAGCCCATTGAGATTGTTTTCAATGCACCAACACGAGTGCAGGAAAGAGCATGGCAGCTCACATTACCATGGGACGCATTGGAGAACTTTACAAAGAAGACCTCAAGGATACTATCTACCAGATTTGCGCGCCGAGATGAACAATGGGAGATAGTTGGCACTAAGAAGGATCGATCCATTGCAGCTTTCATCCAGAGTTAAACCAGCACATTCGGCCTTGAGAGAACCGGATGTCTTAGCAGACATGATGGAGTTGAAGACAACAAAAGCCAAGATTATCGAACTAGAAGGAGAACTGAAGGCCACTCGCAAGGACTACATGGAGGAGATTGTAGCTCTAGTGGGACAAAATGGCGATCTTAAGGAGAAGATTGAAGAACTCATAGGAAATCCAGCACCTGGAGGAGAAGATGAACATTGCACCTGTCCAGAGAACTACATCATCATCGACGACACCGATTCCGATCCTAGTGATGATGATTTCGAAGATGAAGCTGGAGCAGATATCATGGAGTCTTGATCGGAGCAGTTTTTCTAGTTGACCACCATAATGTAGTAGATTCCCCATTAAAGATTAGTTTTAGTTCCAGCACTTTGTAACGATAGATAGACCGTTGTATGCCCTTGTTTGAATTGATTGGAGTGATATTGTGTGATTTGTCTCATGTGCATATGGGTAGTGTTTCTCTCTAGACCTCATTCTATTCTAAACTCTTGTCTTTTCTATAAACCCTCACATGCCTCCAAGACGCGACCCCGGATTTGTTTTCTCGCCAGAGATCACTCAGTTGATTCAGCAGCAGAATGCCTTGATTCAAACATTGGTACAGAACTAAGGCAACAACAACAACAACAACCCACCGCCACCACCACATTGACCATTTGACCCATTTCTTAAGGCTGAATCCGCCGGTGTTTTCCAGTAGCACCGAGCCGATTGTTGCAGATGATTGGCTCCATAAGATAGGGAGGGAGTTGACCACTGCAGGATGTACAGATGGAGAAAGGTTGAAATTTGCCGCACATCAGCTCAAAGGACCCGCAGTAGCATGGTGGGAGAACTTTATAGCCACTTACCCTGTAGACACTGTCACATGGGATCAGTTTTAGCAAGCTTTCCGTACTGCCCATGTTTCAGCAGGAGATATGGCCATGAAGAAGCGTGAGTTTTGCAACTTGTGCCAAGGAGGACGGACAGTTGGCCAGTATGTGGATGACTTTAGTAAGCTAGCACGTTATGCCCCGGATAGCGTTGCTACGGACGCGACTAAGCGAGGAGAAGTTTCTAGAAGGACTGAATGATGAGCTGAGCATGCAGTTGATGGTAGCCACCTTCAATAACTACCAGGAGTTAGTAGATCGTGCTCTTATGATTGAAGGGAAGCAACAGCAGATTGACAATCACAAGAGAAAGTATGGACAGGGGAAGAATAACTCGAGCTCGTGAAACTTCGCTTGACCCGAAGCCGGAGGACAATTTCAGCATACCCACGGAGGAGGTAGCTCGCACAACCATAATGGCACCAAGAATGGGAACGAGAATGGAGGAAGCAATGGACAAAACCGCACCAACCCGTCAACGCCATCCAAGGTAGACCTGAGCCATATCATTTGCTCTAAGTGCCGTAAGACTGGGCATTATGCAAATGATTGTCCAGAAGGCCAAAATGGTAATGGCAATGGAAGCTCAGGAAAGAAGCCGAACCCTTTCAACAGGGGACAAGTGAACCACGTTACCGTGGAGGAGGTTGAAGCTCAGCCAGGGCGCACTAATAGGTAAGTTTTTGGTTAAAACTTTTCTGCAGTTGTTCTTTTTGATCTTTGGTGCATCGCATTCATACATATCAAGGGGATTTGTGGATAAGTATAAACTACCAACCCAAGCCCTTAGGTCACCCATGCTAGTAACCTCACGGGAGCAGAATACATGGCTAGTATATGGTGTGATCATTGCCGCCATTAAGGATTGGACACTATGTATTTCCCTCGAACCTAATAGTTCTGGAATCGCAAGGATTGGATGTGATATTAGGCATGGATTGGTTATCGAAGTATGGAGGGAACATAGATTGTGCCAGTAAGTCGATTTTGCTTACCACCCCAGAAGGGAGGAGAATCAAGTACGTATCACGGCATGAGCCGAGAAGGGCACATGTAAATTCCTTATCAGGAGTTGTGCAGGAGGAAGTACCAGTGGTAAGGGATTTCCCTGATGTATTCACAGAAGAGTTGCCAGACATGCCACCGGATAGGGACATTGAATTTCTGATTGAACTACTACCAGGCACTGGGCCGATATCTAAGAGACCGTATAGGATGCCAGCCCAAGATTTGGAGGAAATTACGAAGCAGATTAAGGAGTTACTGGATAAAGGTTTTATTCGCCCAAGTTCTTCGCCTTGGGGATCACCAGTACTTCTAGGGGAGAAGAAGGATGCATCATTAAGAATGGTTGTTGATTATGGAGGATTGAATGAAGTGACCATTAAGAACATGTACCCACTGCGATGATCAATGACTTGTTTGACCAATTGCAAGGAGCTAAGGTGTTTTCCAAGATCGATTTGCGATCAGGGTACCATCAGTTGAAGATTCGAGAGCAGGATATACCGAAGACGGCTTTTACCACCAGTGCACGGGCTGTATGAGTATACCGTTATGTCATTTGGTCGACTAACGACTTTTGCCTATTTCTGAACATGATGAACAAATTGTTTATGGAGTTTTTGGATAAGTTCGTCGTGGTGTTCATTGATGATATTTTGGTTTACTCGAAGAATAAAGAGGAACATAAGGAGCATTTGCGTTTGGTACTCGAGAAGCTCAGGGAACATCAGTTGTATGCCAAGTTCAGCAAGTGTGAGTTTTGGTTGAAGGAAGTTGGATTTCTCGGACATGTTATATCTGGAGAAGGTATAGCGATGAGACCCCACTAAAGTTGCCACGGTGACAAACTGGGAAGCGCCAACAACAGTTGGGGAGATCCGGAGTTTCCTTGGACTCGCAGGATACTACCGGAGATTCATTGAGAATTTCTCGAGGATTGCGAAGCCTATGACAGAATTGTTGAAGAAGGATACCAAGTTCATATGAACTGAGGAGTGTGAAGCTAGTTTCCAAGAGTTGAAGAAACGTTTGGTTACCTCACCAGTGTTAATCCTGCTAGATCAGACCAAGGATTATGAGGTATATTGCGACGCTTCACGTAGAGGACTTGGAGCACTGCTTACGTAGGAGGGAAGAGTTGTTTCGTATGCTTCACGACAGCTTAAGCCTCATGAGCTAAATTATGCTAATCATGATTTGGAGTTAGCAGCCGTAGTGCATGCGTTGAAGACTTGGAGACATTTTCTTATTGGGAACCACTGTGAGGTGTATACGGATCACAAGAGTTTAAAGTACATCTTCACGCAGAAGGAGCTAAATCCCAGGCAGAGAAGTTGGTTGGAACTCATTAAGGATTATGACATGAGATTGCATTACCACCCCGGAAAGGCTAACGTGGTAGCAGACGTGTTGAGCCGTAAGAGTCATGTTAACATCCTAATGACCGAAGGTTTACCAAAAGAATTAGCCGAGGAATTTCGGGAGCTATGTTTGGAAATAGTTCCGCGAGGCTATGTATCAGCGTTGGAGATTCAATCTACTTTGATGGATAAAATCAGGGAAGCTCAAAGGACAGACAAGGAAGTTGCTTCTATTAAGGAGAAGATGAGCATAGGAAAAGCAAAGGGATTTCGTGAGGATGAGCACGATACCCTATGGTTTGAGGACCGCGTTTACGTACCAAGTGATCCGGAGATTCGGAAGTTGATTTTGCAAGAGGCACATGATTCGCCGTATCCGTTCCACCCCGGAAATACCAAGATGTATTTGGATTTGAAGGATACTTTCTGGTGGACTGGAATGAAGAAGGATATTGCAGAGTATGTAGCGATGCGTGATGTATGTCGGAGGGTAAAGGCGAACATCGAAGCGGCGAGGATTGTTCTGACCATTGCCTATACCCGAATGGAAGTGGGATAAGCTAGGCATGGATTTCATCACGGGATTTCCGAGGACCCGTTCAGGCTATGACTCGATTTGGGTTGTAGTCGATCGTTTGACGAAGGTAGCTCATTTCATTCCAGTAAAGACTACCTACAGCGGTGCCAAATTGGCTAAGATATACATGACCCGGATTGTATGCTTGCATGGAGTTCCAAGGAGTATCGTATCAGATAGAGGAACCCAATTCACCTCAAAGTTCTCGAAGCAATTGCACGAAACTTTGGGAACCAGGCTGGAGTTTAGCACAGCTTTTCATCCACAGACAGATGGACAAACAGAGAGAGTCAACCAGATTTTAGAGGATATGTTGAGAGCATGTGCTTTGGATTATGGATCAAGTTGGGATGATAACTTTCCCTATGCGGAGTTTTCTTATAACAAAAGTTATCAATCTAGTTTGAAGATGGCCCCTTTCGAAGCCTTGTACGGAAGGAGGTGCAGGATCCCGTTGATGTGGGATGAAGTTGGAGACCGCCAGTTGTTTGGACCAGATTTGATTAAGGAGTCTGAACGGAAAGTAAAGTTAATTCGCGATAGGCTCAAGGTAGCCCAGTCAAGACAGAAGAGCTATGCAGACTCAAAACGCAAGGAGACAGAATACAAATTCGGAGATAGAGTTTATCTTCGTGTATCTCCGCTTCGAGGAGTTAAGCGTTTTGGTGTTAAAGGAAAATTAGCGCCACGTTTTGTGGGACCATACAAAGTTTTGGAGCGCATGGGAGAAGTTGCGTACAAGTTGGAAGTACCCGAAGGTTTGTCAGGTGTTCATGATGTGTTTCATGTATCTCGATTGAAGAAGTGTCACTTGAGATGGAGGATATACCACTTAGAGATACAGTGCCTCTGGAAGCGATTCAGTTGAAAGATGATTTGACCTATGAGGAGAAACCAGTTAAGATTCTCGAGTTTCCCAGCCGAGTCACCCGCAGCAAGGTCATTAAGTTTTGCAAAGTTTAGTGGAGCCACCACGCCGAGGAAGAGGCCACCTAGGAGCGAGAGGAAGACCTGCTTAAGGACCACCCTCACCTATTTTCTAGCTAACCTGAATCTCGAGGGCGAGATTCATCTTAAGGGGGTAGGTTTGTAACATCCCAAATTTTTCAATTTGGAATGTTATACATAGAGCATCATTGCATATCATATTTTTGTTGCATTTTTGCTCGATCCTAGAAATTCTACCCAACTCAAGGACCCACGGAGAGAGTTGGGGATTTCGTTATTTTCATATTTGAGTTTTCTCAAATGTTGAAAATAGGATCATTTTATTTTAATTATTTTATCTTCAATTATTTCTACTATCAAAATATGAGAGAGGGAATAAAATGACTTTCCCAAAATAAAGAAATAATGAAGATTTAATAATAAAATCAAATAAGATTTTATTTTGGAGTTTTTCGCCTTTTTATTTGAATTTAGGAAAAATGCGCGTTTTTCAAAATTGCATTTAGGCCCCAAATAAATGATCGTCTAGTTCGGCTTGATTTTAGAAGCCGGGGAAAATTTATTTCGGGATTTTAGGAGTTCGTTTAGTATTTCTTTTTATTTTTCTTCTGCGCGGAATTATTTAAAAAAAACATAACCGACCTACGGGCCGTGTCCGCCGGGACTCGGCCCGAGGTGGCTTCTCGCCCACCCGAGGCAAACCCTAGCCCAGCCGCCCGACCACGCGCCGCCGCTTGCCGCCATAAACCCACGGATTCCGCCGCCGCCACGCCAAACCCCGCCGCCGCCCGCCGGACCCGCCCCCGTCGCCGGATCCCGCAGGACGAGGTTCGCCGCCGATAACCGTGTTGCCGGTTTTTCTAAAAAACCGGGCGGTTTTTCTTCGGTTTATTTTTGTTTTTTTAGTTTTCGTTTTTTTATTAGATCGGTTTTTTTCAATTCGGTTAAATAGCGAACGTTCGTTCGTTCGTTCGTTTTTAATGAACAAGTTTGTCAGATTAGTTTAGTTAAAGAATGTCCGTTCGTTAACCCGTTCGTCGTTTTTCTTTTTCTCGGATTTAATTCGCGATTTTCTGATCGCGATTCCTGATCCGATTTTCGTTTTAGTATAACTTTTCGCTCGTTTATCGGAATCAGGCGATTCAAGCGCGTGGAGTTTCATCTCGAAACCCTCTTTCCGAATTACCAACTTAAACAAGTTTTGGTACTGTAAAATTTGACCTAGATCCAGATTAGTAAAACGAAGCTGTTTTCTTTCGCCGTTTGTCTTTCGTTGCTTCGTTTGATTTGATTCCTTTTGTGAACCGGAGTTCTTAAGTTGAACTATCTGGTTAGATCTTCTACTTGAGTTTTACCTGTGCATTAGATGAGTACTTATTGTATGCTTATTTGTTTGTCTGCGATAGAATACCCGGAGTGCGCCGCCTGTTACTTTGAGTCTCTAGGTTTCGCGGATCATCAGCAAGGCAAGTAACACTTTGATCATATACTTTTCTACTACCCAGTTTTTATGCATTAGATCTATCCTCAAACATTGCATGATTATGATCTAATTAAATTGTGGGATGGGAAGTAGATGAGGTAGTACCTATTACCTGTTTTATTATCAAACCCTTGGGAGTTACTTCTACGTTTGCTTATATTGCCATTCTATGCTAGTAGACGTTGATTGGGTGAGTGTATCCATGACAGATGTGAGATTGTTAATTAATGGTTTATTTAAGGTGGCAACTTAAACACACATCTGGGTGGATTGAGGCACCTGGTTTCCATCAGACTTGCCTGTTTTCTTCGGACCGCCACCCGTGCTCAAAGGGATCATGAGATTATTCATGCTAGAAACTTTCGTGTGCAGCCACATGCTACTATGGGCTCTAGCATCGTTGACTAAGTTGTGCGAACTCTTACGGGTGGACTAGCTGATGTAGGGGTTGTAGGTTGGTACGGTCTACCCACATGTAAGGTGCTAGCGCTTCTGAAAGACTATGTCTCGGTCATCCGTTTCTCAAACACCATGTAGTGCGAGAAATCAAACGGAGTTGATCGAGTCTTGTGGGGAAAAGTGCACAAACCTCTGCAGAGTGTATAAACTAATCATGGTTAGCCGTGTCCCCGGTTATGGACATCTTGAGTATCTAGTACTTGGATTATCATGTGAATCTCATCATGTTACTTCTAATTAATATTGTTGGTGTCGGGGAGGCTGATCGGACCGACGAACACCTATGGGGCCGGCGGACCGAGCCCCTTTTGGTTCGGAGGGGGGCGGAGATCGCATGAAGAGCAGATCGAGGCGAAGCACACGAGCAGTTTACCCAGCTTCGGAGCTCTCCGGAGAGATAATACTCCTACTGCTGCTTGTCTGATTTGTATTGTGTTCTTGCTAGGGAGCGATGAGAGCTACAAGACCTAGCATGAGTGTTCTCTGGTTACGTTGGAATCGAACCTCGAGGGAAATGATCGAATGACCAACCCCCTCTACGTGGCGCATGGGCCTCCTTTTATATGCTCAAGGGGTCTCCGAAAGGTGGCAACGTAGATGAGGGTACAAATGGAAAAATAGTAGTTGGTACACCTACTTGAACAGTGCTCTGATGTACTCTACCTAACCACGGCGACAAGGGACAAAAGCATTAAATGCCCGTCTGTCGCCCTAACAATCTGTGAGGGACCGTCAGGAGCGCCACCGTTCGCCACAATGGCAAGCTTGTCAGCGCCGCTTATCGCTGCTCCCCGCTGGCTGCACAGCCTCTTGACACGCGCGCATGGAATGGTCCCAAGGCGACATGTTGGTCGATGAGCTGGAGTGGAGATGAAGAGAGGTTGCCTGCCGCGGAAAGTGCCTTGCCACGGCTGAATCCTTATCGCGTCCGGAGGCTTGTCGCTCTCCGAGCCTTCCCGGCAAGCTCCTCTTGCCGGGGTCTTGTCTTCTGCGTGCCTTGAGTGGCCTTCCCGGCGAGCTCCTCTTGCCGGGGCCTTGTCTTCTTGGTTAAATACTTTGTTCTTGAATGGCTCCAAAGGAACCACGGAGGATCTTGGTTGGTGACCAGGCAAGCCTTGCTGAGGTCTTGCAACTGCCCGTGCGAAGTTCGGGATACTAGGGTACCCCTACTCTAGTACACCGGCAGAGCCCCGAACTGGGCCACACACGGTGCCGAGCGCTGTTGGGCCAGGCCCAAAAGCAGTCTGCGTCACACTGGCCTTGATTACGCCGTAACTTGCTCTGGACCCACCACGCCTCCCACAGGCAGCCGCGCGTCGAACGTGGCATCGTGGGAGAGATCGTGGGGGGGTTTCTTTATTAGGAAAAGCGGAACGTCCGCCCCCTCTCCCTCCTTATAAACAGGGGAAACAGGGGCAGGTCGCCCACCTCGCCATTGCTGTCTTGTCTCGAAAACCACCGCTGCTCCCCCCTTCTTCTCTAGTGCGAAGAGAGCAGCGCTCCGCCCCCTTTCGCCACAGCGCCATCAACGCCGTCGGTCTCCTCCACCGCCTCCGCCATGGCTCCGAAAGCCGACAAGGGGAAAGGCGTGAAGTCGGCCGAGGCGCAGCGGCTTGCTGCGCTGCGAAAGGAGAGGGCCATCTTCTCCCCCCAGCTCGACGCAAAGGAGCTGAGGGAAGGCTTCTACCTCTTCTGGTCGACGGAGACGCTGCGGCGCATCCGCACGAAGGTACTCCCGCCACCGCTTGAACTAGCCCCAAGCGGGTATCCTTTCTTTGCACTTTTCTTCTATTGCGGGCTCTGCCCGCCTTTTCTAATTCTTCGCGACATTATGAACACCTACGGGTTCCGCCTCCTTGATTTCACCCCCAACGCCGTTCTGACCATGGCAGCTTTCGCACACCTTTGCGAAAACTTTGTCGGGATCCACCCGAACGTAGCCCTCTTCCGCCACTTCTTCATGCCCCGCGTTGAGAGAGGGGAGCCGCTTGCCGGAGGGATTGCTTGGGTCTCCAGGGTCGACAAGAAAGAAGCGTATCTGAAAGGAGAGTTCCGTAGCAAATGGGAGGAGTGGAGAGCCAATTGGTGTTGGATCGTTGAGGAGAACCCGCAGCCCTTCACTGCCCTGCGCCAAACCCCAATAGTGCGCGGCAACGATTGGAGCAACTTGGCGCGGAGGATGCTAGGTTGAAGATAGTTGTGACCGGATTTTGCGCCTCGGGCTTGCGGACTAACCGTAAGGCGCGGTTGGCGCAGATTTCCTTCGCCGCCCGCATCGCTCCCTTGCGGAGAGGAGGAGACATGCTTGGGAGTTCCAAAATGCAGCGGACATCATGAGGCTGCGCCCGGCCTTAACTGGAATTTCACTGTCTTGAAGTTGGATGCGATGCTGCTAGAGCTGTTCAAGAATGACCCCGATCACCCCGAGTGGTTTAGGTTGCCGAGGGGGGTCGTCCCATTGTGCAACAACTCTGCGCTCGACCGCATCCGTGCAATGATGCCGCTGTGCGATCCTCATGGGGTCGTCCCAACCTGGCAAGAGCCTTCCGACGACATCGTGCGGCAGTTCTTCGACAGCTTGGAAGAAATGCCGATCCGCCCCGACGAGCAGAAGAAGCTCACCCGCGACACCACCGACGAAGAGATGGTGCGCATTGCCACAAGGTTGGAGGAGGCGGCAGCAGCTGCTGCCGCTGGCGTCTTCGGGTACACCGTGGAGGAGGCAGATGCAGCAGAGGTGGCAAGCCTTGCCGAGCGAAGGGAGTTCGCCGGTGAGGAAGAGCTTGCCGAACCCGAGGCCGAGTCGAGCGAACCAGCCGAGGGTGCTTCTTCCCCACCATCCAGCGGCTTGCCGCAAACGGAGCCCGCGGCTCCGCCAAAGAGGCGTCTCCGCAAGGCCGAAGACGAGACGGGGCGGCAGACGGGCCCACAGCTGGCCATGGCGACGCGCTTCATCATGACAGCGATGTTGTTGAGGAGCACCCCACACTGCTGCGACAACTGGGGTGGGATCCTCCCAGGCCACCGCCGACACCTCCGCCAAGCGGCCAAGAGAGCCCACTCCTCCGCCTCGTCGCACTGGAGGCGAGCCGGAGTTTGATTTCTCCGCGATCAGCTCCGAGGAGGAAGAAGAAGAGTAAGCTTAAATATTGTGCTTGTATTTCTTCAATTTTGTTGCTTCATCTTGAATCTGATTTGCTTCGTTCTGAACTCTTTCTTTTTCAGGACGCTGGCCCAGGGAGCGTCGAAGAGAGCCAAGACCCCGGTGGTCGTCGTTGAGGACGACCCACCCGTGGCAACAGGAGGCGCGTCTGAGACCCCCTTGCCGGATCCGGCAACCCTTCTCGAGCAGCCCCCAAAGACAGCCCCGGAGTAAGTATGTGGTTTTCTCCTTACTGTTAGGTGTGCATGGGTG
Organism: Aegilops bicornis; assembly: GCA_021605145.1. NCBI lineage: Eukaryota > Viridiplantae > Streptophyta > Magnoliopsida > Poales > Poaceae > Aegilops > Aegilops bicornis. The sequence continues at coordinate 470,333,082 of CM038670.1, read as the reverse complement.
CTCCTTCTTTATTGATATCTGACTGTTGGTTTGTGTAGGAGCAGAGCAGCCTCATCAGGAGGGCACGGAGGCCGCCCCCGAAATTCTATCTGCTTCGACTACGCCGCCAAGGGAGGATTCTCCGGAGAGGGAGCGTCCTCCGGCAAGGGAGACTACTCCGGCAAGGGACAGCACCAGTGATCCTCCAGTGGTCGAGACCATGGCTGCAGATCCCATTGCACGTAATCCTCTTGCGCGAAAATTTCCCTTGGGCTTGTTTTCTTCTGTTTTTCTTTTAATATTTGCTTGACTTTCTTTCTCCGTCCGCCACAGAGCCGATGGAGACCGAGGTCGCCGGCGAGGAGGACACGCGCGGCAACACTGACGAAGCCGTCAGGGAAGAAGAAGAAGCTGACCGAGCCTGCCGGCGAAGAGGCCACCGAGGCTGCCGCCGCAGAAGCCGGCGAGGGGTCTGGCGATCGCACTGACGGCCCTGGGGCCGCAGGAGCGCCAGGCGCTACACCGACCGCCGATTCCCCCGCCGCTGCTGCAGCGTCAGGCTCCGAAGAGCCCCAGCCCGGCGCCTACTTGAAGGCCGGCGACGGCGTCTTCATCAAGCTCCCATGGGAGTCGAGCTCCAGGGCGCCGGTCGAAGGAGAGACCTTCGACGGAGAGCTGCTAGCCTCCGTTGGGCTGACGCTGGTGGACGCGCCAAGCTGCGGCAGCGGCGTGTCTGAGGAGGAGCAGCTACTGAAGAAGCTGCTGTCGCTCTACCGGCGCCGACAAGCCAAGTTGGAGTCCCGGGCAGCACTTCTCGCGAGGGCGGGAGTAGACATGGAGAAGCGCGCAGAAGAGCTCCGGGGCGCCAACCAAGAAGCTCTCCGGAACGTAGCAGAAGAGCGGGAGCGACTTGCTAAAGAGCGCACGGCCTTCATCCTCGAGAAGGCCGCAACTGAGGAGGAGCAGCGGCTTGCCGCCGAGAAGTTGTCCGCGCAGGAAAGCGAGCTGGCGCAGCGGAAGGTCAACCTGGACAGCCACGAGGAAGAGCTTGTCGCGCGCGAGGAGTCACTTGGCGGGGCTCTTAAGGAAGCGAAGGACGCTGCCGCAGCAGCCGAGGCTGACAAGAAAGAGTAGGAGACGAAGGTGACGCAGCTGGAGGCCGATCTTGAGAGCGGCGAGGAGCTTGCCGCGCTCAAGCACGAGCGCGAGAAGGACGCCTACACTCTTGGCAAGCTGCAGGGCTGTCTCGCTGATAGGAGCAAGGAGCTCGACGCCGCCAAAGATTTCAAGGCTGATCTTGAGCTGAAGCTGACCACTCTGATGCAGACGCTGGACGGCGCCAAGGAGCAGGAGGTGGGCCTGTTGGATAAGATCAAGGCCAACGAGGAGCTGCTGGCGAATCTTGTTGCCACCAGGCGCCTTGAGGGAGAGTGTGGAGCCTTTGGACCGAAGGTCTCGTGGATATCTTGTTGTCGCCATCCACAGCAGTGATGGAGCTGGGGATGGTGGATCTCGGATACTCCTCAAGCAGCACCTCCAACCCAGCGCCAAGCTTAGCTTATTCTTCAAGGCGTGGTGGCGGCTCTCCAGGCGACTCGGGAAGAGATCCCAAAGTAGCTGGCCGAGGAATCGCGCCAAATCTGTGCGAGAGCCCTCCGGAAGGTGTTGATGAAGGTGGCCTTCCGCAATCCAGGCCTCAACTTCAACGGCGTCCTCGGATCCTTGCCGCCAGGATGCCGGCGTGGGCGCTCAAAGCCCTTGTCGCACCCATTGTGGACAAGGTGGGCAAGATCAAGCGGGTTGATGGCGACCGCGTAGACTAGGCCGCCAATTTTATCTTTCCCTTGTCGCTGCTGATCATGTTTAGAACAATTTATTAGATCTGCGACAAGTTATTTTGTAATATAACTCTATATTAGGCGATGATTGCAATGTTATTTCCTTTACTTGATTCCTTCCTTTGTACGTTTTTGCCCTAGGGGAACTTGTCGGTGCAGACACCTTTGCCTTGGCCGAGTGCGAACGTCGGCCTTCTTTGGCGGTGTCGCCTCCGACAAGCAACCTTGTCGCGACTAGCTGCAGCTCACTTAAGTTGTTGAGCGGACTCGAAACAAAGTAAAGGCGCGATTAGCCATGAGTTGGTTCCTCCGCGCATGTGTTTTCCATACAAAGTACTATCGTTCGAGGAAGATAACTTAAAAATTTAAGAACTGATTGCTCAAACTTTGGCAACTTAGCTTTTACGTCGTTTGCTTCCCGATAAGCGAAACTTCCCGAGCAACGCTTGGTCCATAGTATTATCTTCTCCTTCCCCCCTGGTTAACTTGTGCGTGAGGGAACCTTCCTTTCTTTGAGAAAAGAGAAAGAAGAGAAAATAAAGTTATGGAGCCCAACGGCTCGATATTGCTTACCGGGTGTGCGTGCTGCACAAAGTGTTAGCCAAAACATGCAATAAAATGATGAAAGCATGAATTTGACAAGTTGTGCGCAACACATGAGCTTTATCGATGCACGGGTCTGCGGCTTTGTACAAAGGATTACATGCATCGGCGGCAAGACTTGTACAAAAGGTGGTTGCGGGAATACGTTAAAACCCGCGCCCTCTGAGTAAAACTTATGAAGATGCTCAATGTTCCGTGAGTTGCTCACCGGAATGCCATCTTCGGTCTCAAAGCGGACGGCGCCAGGCCTAGTGACTCGTTTCACCCGATAAGGGCCTTCCCACTTCAAGGCCAACTTGTTTGAATTCTTGGCGGACTGAATGCCCCGAAGAACAAGGTCGCCTTCCTCGAGGCTTCGGCACTAACTGCGGCTATGGTAGCGACGCAAAGCTTGTCGGTAACGAGCAGCTCGTATAACGGCCTGAAGGCGATCTTCCTCAAGGAGCAGCGTCATCTTGTCGCAGCTGCTCTTGCTCAAGCTCATCATAAGCGGCAGTCGAGGTGACCCGTATCTGAAGTTCCGTGGGGAGAACTGCCTCGCTCCATAGACTAGAGCAAAAGGTGTTGCGGCGGTGGCTCGATTTGGCGTCGTCTGATCGACCAAAGAACCACCGGCAGCTCCTCAATCGATTTCTTCCGCACTTGTGCAGCACTGTCGAAAGTTCTGGTCTTGAGCCCGCGCAGACTTCGGCATTTGCCCTCTCGCTTGACCGTTGCTTCTCGGATGAGCAGCGAAGCAAAGCAGACCTTGGCGCCAAGATCTTGGACGTCTTGCATGAAGGTGCGACTTCGTAAATTGTGTGCCGTTGTCGGTGATGATCCTGTTAGGGATTCGAAGCGGCAAACAATCGACTGAAGAACTTGACTTGTTGTCTTGTCACCTTCCTCACTGCTTCCACTTCCGGCCACTTTGTGAACTTGTCGATGGCGGCGTACAAGTACTCAAAGCCCTGACGGCTTCGGGGAAGGGGCCGAGGATGTCGAGCCCCAGACCGAAAATGGCGGGATAAAGGGATCGTCTGGAGAGCTTGAGCTGGCTGGTGTATCTGCTTGGAATGGAACCGCACGCTTCACACTTGGTTACTTGTGCGATTGCATCACGGAGGGCTGTCGGCCAAAAGAAACCTTGCCGAACGCTTTGCGGCAAGTGCTCTGGCGCCAATGTGGTGACCACATATGCCTCCGTGTATCTCTGCCAACAGCTTTTGCCCGTCTTCGGTGAATACACTTCAATTTCACACCGTTGAGTCTCATACATGCGGTGTCTGTCGACAAGCTGGTACATACTTGATCGCCGGGCTACTCTTTCCGCTTCTTCTTGCTCTTGGGAAGTTCTCTGTCTGAAGGAAATGGACAATCTGCTGCGCCCATCTTTGGGCTTGCGGCTCGACAACAAGGACTAAAGGCACATCTGCTGCTGCGGAACATCAGCTTCCACGACAAGAACCTGCGGCTCGGCCGAGCTTGGCGTTCCCGGCAAGCTTGCGGAACAAAACTTGTCGGGGCGTGCGCTTCATGAAACAAACCCTGGGGCTTGTCGGAGCAGACTGCCCCTCAGCTCTGTTGGTGTCGATCGTGTAGCACTTGGCGCTGATCGCGGTGAGCTCGTGGATCCGATGACGCAGTGGAGTCGCTGTCGAGGTGGATCCGGCGAGTCGGCGACCTTGGCCTTCGGGGTGGAGAGTGCATGGTGGTTGCACCCCCACCGGTCTCGTCGCCACCGGCTCGCGTTTGGCGTTCTGCCTGCAGCGGCGACGCACTCGGTTGCCAGCGGGCGTCGCCGTTGGTGAAGCCGATGAGACTACGTATGGTGGCCCTCCACTCGTCGACCTTGTCGGCCGTTGGAGGGTAATGTCGAGCAGCGATTGACCTCTCGCGAGCCTGCTGGAGTAGTGGGTGGCAATGGTGAACGGTGCGAGGAGCGGGATATGCTCGGACTTCTAACTATGTTAGAAGGAGCAGCATCCGCCCAGCGACCGTATCTCGCTCGTGCAAGATATGTTGGCGTGCACGCTGGTCTTGAGGGTCTCGAGATCCTCCAGCTCGGTCTTGATCCAACGAGCGTATGGTATTGTGAATACCATGACGCTGTTGGTCCCGCTGCTCCTGAGATGGGCGCGGGACATGTACGGACGCCGAGGTTTGCGCGGCCCTGTCCTTGGACTTGGCAGCGTCACGAACTCCTTCGCTGGCACCCGTTCTTCCGCCAGCGTCTGCTCCACCACCCGTTTGCCCCGGTGATGGTGGGTTCGACGCGGACGACTCCGCTGCCGCCGAAGCCTTCTTCTTCGGTGGCATGTTGATGAAGATGTTGAAGATGATGAAGATGTCGCTCGTGTGAACGCCGGATCAGGTTCACACAGCCTCGACGCCCCCTACCTGGCGCGCCAAAGATGTCGGGGAGGCTGATCGGACCCACGAACACCTATGGGGCCAGCGGACCGAGCCCCTTTTGGTTCGGAGGGGGGCAGAGATCGCACGAAGAGCGGATCGAGGCGAAGCACACGAGCAGTTTACCCAGCTTCGGAGCTCTCCGGAGAGATAATACTCCTACTGCTGCTTGTCTGATTTGTATTGTGTTCTTGCTAGGGAGCGATGAGAGCTACAAGACCTAGTGTGAGTGTTCTCTGGTTACGTTGGAATTGAACCTCGAGGGAAATGATCGAATGACCAACCCCCTCTACATTGCGCATGGGCCTCCTTTTATATGCTCAAGGGGTCTCCGACAGGTGGCAACGTAGATGAGGGTACAAATGGAAAAACAGTAGTTGGTACACCTACTTGAGCGATGGTACGGTGTACTCTACCTAACCACGACGGCAAGGGACAAAGAATTAAATGCAGTCCACTCGCCGCCTAAGCGACTGCTTGAGGGACCGTCGGAGCGCCACCGTTCGCCACGATGGCAAGCTTGTCGATGCCGCTTATCGCTGCTCCCGGCTGCTGCCTGACCTCTTGACCTGTAGCGCATGGAATGGTCCCAAGGCGACACTTTGGTGGATGAGCTGGAGCGGAGATGAAGAGAGGTTGCTTGCCGCGGCAAGTGCCTTGCCGCGGCTGAATCCTTGTCGCGTCCGGAGGCTTGTCGTTCTCCGAGCCTTCCCGGCAAGCTCCTCTTGCCGGGGTCTTGTCTTCTGCGTGCCTTGAGTGGCCTTCCCGGCGAGCTCCTCTTCTTAGGGGCCTTGTCTTCTTGGTTAAATACTTTGTTCTTGAATGGCTCCAAAGGAACCACGGAGGATCTTGGCGGTGACCAGGCAAGCCTTGCCTTGAAGGTCTGCTGCTGCCCGTCTGCACGAGTTCGGGATACTAGGGTACCCCTACTCTAGTACACCGACAGTTGGGTTTTAATGAGTACTTTTAATTGGGATTGAGAATGCTGTCAACCATTCTCAATGTTTCACAACCACCATGATAGTTAAATAAATTTATTCCTTTGCAGTAGGGAAAAATTGGCTTTACGCAAAAACTATAACCAAAGAGCTTTCCACCAGCCATATATGCATGTAGTATAGGCTTATTCTTCCATTATTCTCTATGTGTTACATTGCCAGCATATTCCATGTGCTGACCCGTTTCGCTGCAACGTTTCAAGTTGCGAGACTTTTAGAACAACGCAGTATGGTGTTTAGGTCGTGGTTCTATACTCAGTGATGCCGTTGGAGTTGATGGACTCGCTTATTCTTCCAAGCCTTCCGCTGTTATTGTATTTAGATGGCCTTAAGCCATATTTATTTTATTAAGTTCTCTCTTGATACATTCGATTGTAATAAGTGTGTGATTGCTACTCTGTTATAAATCCTCCGAGTACTGTGTGGTGTCAGCATTACTGATCCAGGGGTGACACTGAGCACAGAGATTAGACTATTTGAGGTCTGGTCGCTACATTCCTTTTTTTGGGATGAGAGTGATAAAAGAAGTGTTTATGCTCTCTAAGTTAACATTACCAGCATGAAAGGAAAAAATAAGAGCAGTAACATCCTCTTTGATAATATCCCAGCAGGCTTTGAGAACCTCATTATTAAATCCATCAGGACCTGGTGATTTATCTCCGGGTAAGTTCTTAACTACCTCATCAATTTCCTCCTCTGTGAAAGGCTTCTCAAGATCTTTAAAGAGTTGTGGATCCACTCTGTTCTCATATAAATCCCTTAAATCAAAGTGCATACTATGGCCACTGGAGTGTCCTAATCTCTTTATAAAAGCCTCGCAAAGAATTGCAGCCTTACCCTCATGATCAGTAATTTCCACTTGGTCCTCATTCAGGAGCATTGCAATTTTGTTATGCCTGTGGTTAATTGAAGCTTTTGTGTGAAAGAATTTTGTGTTTTCATCTCCAAATTTAGCACCCTTGATTTTACCTCTCTGCTTCCAATAGATCTTCTGATTGCTGAGAACTGTCAGTAATAATTCTTTCAACATATTTCTACAATTGCTCTCAAACATGGTGAGGTCTCTGTATTCCTCCAACAAGTCCCACATGAAAATACATTCATTTAATTCCTCAATCTGCTTTTTAAGACAAGACAAACTTTTAGCCCAAAGTTTTAGTGCTCTTCTAAAGTTTTTTAACTTGACATTAATCTTCTTGGCAGGATCAGTAAAGCCAACAGGAATATTCCAGGCTGCTTGAACAGTTTCTTTGAAAGAGTTGTGTTTTAACCAATAATTCTCAAATATGAAAACCTTTGACTTGGGGATGCTTGTGCCAATTTTAATTACACATGGCAGATGATCTGAAATGGGTTTTGCTAGTGGAAGAGCAGTGGTATCAGGGTAGCTTGTCATCCAAGCTGGAGAAGTGAAAAACCAATCCAACTTTTCAAGCAGTGGATTGTCTTGCATGTTGCTCCAACTGAATTGTATACCTTTAAGAGGTAACTCAATTAACCCCAAGCTACTAATAGCTTCATTGAATAGTAAACTTTGATTGACATCCCCACCAGGTCTGTTTCTGTCCTCAGGCGACGTAGTGAAATTAAAATCCCCCATGACTATCCAATCCACGTCATTAGGCATTTTAATATTAGTGAAACAATCAATGAATTCCAATTTTTCTTCAGTGTTGCAAGGCCCATAGATGTTTGTGAGAATCCATGACCTAAGAGTGGTTCTACATGTGAACTGCATAGTTAAGGAGAAATTATTTTGGAAGAGCATTTCTCTAGAAAAAAGAGTCCCTATCCAAGCAGTTAGGATACCTCCAGAAGCCGCAATGGAGGGCAAGAATTCAAATGTGTTGAATCTCTGTGGGCAAAAGTTGTGAACAAAAGCAAGGTCAAAATTTTCTCTCTTTGTTTCTTGTAAGCACAATATGCGAGCAGAACTTTCCTCAACTTTTTGTCTAATAGCAAGCCACTTCTCTGGGGCATTCAGACCCCTTACATTCCAGTTCAAAATATTCCAGGATTTGTTTCTATTCATGGTAAACTAGTTGCATATTTGTTTGATATACCAGGCACCATCTCCTGGTAAAATAACTAAGCTGGGTTACAATATCAAAACTAGAGGTCACTGATCTATAGATCTCTGTGTTGACATGCAAGCGGTAACAAGACAATTGAGGAAGACTCATCATGAAAATGAGAAGATGTGACATGGCATTTCCAAAAGAAAGCAGAGCAGTTCCATCAGCCTCATACAAGTCACAGATCCAGGAGTCAAACTTAGTGGACAAAAGGGCATGAAACAAAAGAGTGTGCCATGATACCTTGCAGGTTTCCAAGCTGGGAGAGTTAGGAAGGAAAAACTCTCCATACCTTTATTATGCAAACCAGATGATGTGCCAACCTGAGGAATAGGAACATCTGCTTTGCCTTTAATTGCTGCCCTGTCGGCTAATGCCTGAATTTCCTCCGGCTCTTTGGGAATAACCACAATTGCAGTCACTAAAGGAATATCATTGTTATGAATAGCATCAGTCTCACTGCCAGAGTTTAACCCTGCTAGTGGCAATGCAGGTTCAAGAACTCTCTTATTACCAGGTTCTTCAACATTAGGTTCTCCTGGAACTGGTGGTGCAGGTTGTTGAACTTGTTGTAAAACCAAAGGGATCCCTATTTCCCCATGCTGCTAAAAAACATCGAGGGTATTATGAGCTAGCTGAACATCATCCTCTTCCTCATCTGCTTGATAGGAAAGTAGAATATTTTGTAGCCCCATGCCCATAGGATTAACTGGAGCTCCTTGGTTAACATCCTCACTAGTAGTGTATGTGTCAGACCAAATTCCATCCGACGGAGACATTGTTGTGGTAATGCTGCTGTTTTGTAACATCCCAAATTTCCCATTTGGAATGTTTTACAATTATAGCTAAGCATCTATGCATTATTGTTTGAATTGAGTGACATTTGATTTATTTCAGAGGCTTTTGAGTTTGTTGGAATTTGAATTCAAATTGGCGGTTGAATTTACTTCAAAACAATGCACGACAAATACTTGAGAAAAAGTATGAGAGGAGTAAACATGACACTCCAAAAATGTCAGAAGAAAAGTTTTGCCAAAAAGATTGAATTCAAATTTGATTTTATTTGGGATTTCTAGAAAATGTTTTTTTTAAGTTTGAGTTTTGCCCCTGGAAAAATGTCCAAGTTGTAGGGTAAATTCCCCTGATTATTTTGATATATATATATATGTCCTATATAAAAATATATATATTATATATTTCCCCCTCTCCCTAATTCAAAAAAAAGGAAAAAAAACCCCAGCGCCCGGCCAGAATAACCGCCCGGCCAGTAGAGGCAGCCACCAATGAGACCAGGCCAGCCCGGCCGAGCCCGGCCTGCCCGAGCCGCCCAGCGAATCCCTCCCCTCGGTCGCCCGCTCGCTCACCTCCCCCTCTCTCACCGACGCGCCGGCCCCACCCCTCCTCTTCTTCCTCCCCACGCCAGAACCACCGCCGCCGCCGCCGGAATCCCGGAGATCTCGGGATCGTCTCTCCGATTCGCCCCCTCCTCCAAGTCGACCGCGCCCCTATAAGTACCCCGCCTCCTCGACCCGTTCCCCACCTTTCCCCTCGCCTAAACCCTCTACCTCGCCCGCTATTCCTCGCCGGAACCCGACGCCACCGCCGCGCCATTGCTCTTGCCCCGCTCGTCTCCGACCCCCCCGAGCTCCAACGACTCCACCCCCGACCTCCCCTCGAGCCGCCGCACCCGCCTGACGCCTCCGCCGTCTTCCCCGACCACCGGAGCCACCGCGCCGTCTCCGCCCGAGCAGCCGTCGTCCGTCGCCGTCGTCGCCACCATGATAGCCACGGAACCCCCACCACCGTTGGATCGCGCATGAGCAGCCTAGATTAGATCTCTGAAGAAGTGCGTTTTTATTTTAAAAAGACCGGTTTAGTTACGGTTTTTTTTGGTTTAGTTAGCGGTTTAGTTAGACCGGCCCGATCGGTTTATTCTCTCGGGCACGCTTTAGTTATATGACGCATGAGCGTTAGATAGGCCCGTTAGCGCTAGTTTTTTTTTTTAGTTATATTTTTTTGTTTCTGTTTTAACAGAATAGTTCCAGTTTTGTAAAATCCATATCTTCTAGGTTACTTAATATTTTTAGTTGATTCTTTTTTTGTTAGTTTGCAAATTTGTTGTAGTTTCTGTAGAAAATATGTTTAGCCATGTTTAAATTATTGAAATTGTTTTATTTTAGTTTTAGACATATTAGTATTTCTGCTATAAAATGAGTTAGGATTATTTTATTTTAGTGATTCTTTTTGTCACTGCTTTGTTTTGACTTTGCCTAGCAGTAGGAATTTATTTGGGTATTTTGATAAAAAAATAGTTTTAGTAAAATCATGTATTTCTTGTTTATTTAACTAGCTACTGTTTTCCTATTGTTTTATTTAGTAAATAATTTTATTTTACCTATGTTATAGATTATTTTAGATTAGTTTCTGTAGTTTTAGAACTTGAACTTTTATTTACAGAAAATAAAAAGTTTATTTTATTTTCTTGTTAGTTGTTAGCTTGGATTTCTTTGAGTTTTCTTTGGTGTTGGTTCGATTGTTTTGTGTGTTTTATGTTAGCATGCTGTTATGTTAAGTGATTGAATGTTTGTATGCTTATATGATTATTGTTTGCTTCGGTAGAATTTCCGGAGTGCGAAGCCTGCTATTACGAGTCCCTAGCTTTCGAGGACCGTCAGCCAGGCAAGTCATTTGATCATGATTTCTTTTACAATACCTATGATTTTATTGCATTAGAATTATACCTCCCCACCATGCATGCAGTAGGAGAATTTTTAAGTTATGTTCTTGAGTAGTATCATGAGGTAGGATGAAACCAATTCCCCTTGTTACCATGGCGGGACGAAGTAGTTTAGTTTTGCTATGCTCAGTGAAGCGGGGTTGGTTGAGTGATTCATAAGGGAGATGTGAGAGTCAAGATGATGACAACCCCATGACTTCAAGCTCAAGATGGACTTCAAAATTCACTCTTGGGTGGAGGGCAGTTGACGGGCACCTGGAGAAACCAGTGGTGGCCGGGATGCATGGAGAAGCGCCATGACATCTTGCGGAAAGCTTCACCCAGCCACGAAGAGGCGGATGGATACCCCATTGACCGGAAGCTTACGTGCAGCCGCAAGCCATTATGGGCTCTGGCTTGGTCGACCCTAGGCGTGACTCTGGCGGACGGTGCTACGAGATGTAGAAGAACGGTAGGATTGGATGGGCACGGCGGTGGCCCAGAGGAACTCTTCGGAAGACCCTGTTGCGTTCGTCTCGTCTTCAAACACCGAAGTGCGAAGACTTAAAGGAGGGAACGATTCTTGCGGGTAAAGTGCGCAAACACATGCAGAGTGAAGATCTAATCGGTTAGCCATGTCCCGATTACGGACAATTTGAGCCTCTGGAACTTGGAGTATTTCGGATATCTCAACACCGAACTTAATAAATTAATTGAGGGGTTATTTAATAATTGGGAATGAGACATTGGTTGGCGAGAACCATCTCAATAACTACCAACATTTTTTAGTATTTGCAAACAAGTCCTTGTTGTAGGAAAAAGCTGGCTTTTTCGCAAAACAATGAAACTTAGAGCCCCAGCCAAATTGCATATAGTTTTAGTAATTTTATTGTTGTTCTCTCTTTGACTTGGGCATATTCAAAATGCTGACCTACACGGCTGCAACGTCTTATGTTGCAGAGGAGTTTTCCGATCAGGAGTGAGGCTACGATCCACGCTTGGCGATTGCCCTATGGAGTCGGATGGACTCGCTATTCGTCTACGCTTCCTGTCGTGGAATTGTCACGGCAGATGTCCTCATGAAAGGACTTAGTCGCAGGGCCATCGTATGGGTTAACCTAGAGGGGTTGAAGCGGACACAATGACACGGGAGTTATACTAGTTCGGCCCCTTCGATGAAGGTAAAAGCCTACGTCTAGTTGTGATGGGATTGATGTGATTTCGGTGGCTAGGGAGCAATAGCTTCGCCTCAGCCTCGAATTCTCTGTCCTTAACTCGCCGTCGGGTCGTCCCCTTATATACACGGGTTGACGCCCAGACGGTCTACAGAGTCCCGATCCGGCTCATACAAGTGTCCGGCTCGGTCTCTTCTCTCTTATCTTTTGACTCAAGTTACAAGACTAAGGCGGTTTACATGAATGGATCCTAATCCGCCTCGGGCTTTGCGCCTCCTCCGTGGGCCCTGATCATGGATGAGGGTAACCCGGCCTTGAGGCGGTTTACACTCGATAGTTATATCCCCAACATTAGGCCCCAGATTGACTTGAACCGGTTCATGTGAATCTTCAACATCTCCGTAAACCGCCATTTGCTGGAACCGCCGTGACGTCATCCTCCGACCACCGCAACAGGGCGCCTTGACGTCAGCTTTAATAAAGAAATCCAAACAGTAAGATTCCCTTTCATTTAATGCTAAACCGGAAATCGAGGCGATCGCTGCGTCGTCCGTCGCTTTTGACTCCTCGATTCTCGTGCTTTGTTAACTGCCCCGGTCCCTTATAAATAGACCGGCAGGCCCTTTCTCTTCTTCTTCCGCTCTTCTTCTTCCTCGCGACGTTCTGGCTCTGAAGCTCCGCCGCCGCTGCCGACCTTCGACTGCCGCGTCAGCCCCAGGCCGCTGCATCGCCCTGACTGGACCAGAAGCTCTTTAGCGCTCCTCCGCCGTTCGGCGCTGAGTAAGACTCCTCTTGAACCCTAGATCCGCATCTGAAGGTCCCTGTTCCTCTTGTAGTTCATAGGTGTTCATCGTAGTGTCCTTATACCTGTCACCGCCATGGCCGTATGATTCGGCCGTAGTACACATCCCCGCGGCGACCGCCCGCCATCGATTTTACTCCTTGTTCCTCTTTTATTTTGCCCAGATCTTCTTGTTTAGGGCCTTACGAACATTCCTGCCCTCTCTGAGGCTTGCTAGGTCGCAAAGATTTTCTTCATTGAACCTTGATGAGATCTAAATCACTTCCATTCGCGTGTGAAACCTGTTTCTATCCATACTTAGTAAATTTTTCAGGTCTGTCTCTTTTGGCGGTTTAACTTTTTGATAACTAACCCGTCACTCCATTAGTCCTCAGTTAAACCGGAATCGGAAACTGGCTGCCGAATTGCCGGTTTAACATTGTATAATGTGCCTGAACCGTTTAACGGTGAACCGTTTTCCTTTCGCATGATTTTGATCTTCCGGAATGGCCCCGCAATTCGCAGCGTTCAATTGGGTCCGGTCTAAGGCCACCGAGACGCAACTCAATGATACGTCACCACCGGCGCTTTGGCTGCTAAAAATGTCCTCCACTGGCGGGTTCCGGATGGCGAATGCCCTCCCACTCCGCAAGAAGGAGAAGTAATTGTATTTGTGCAACACTTAGATCGGGGATTCTGCCCACCCGGATCAAAATTCTTCCGGGATGTCCTTGCCAGTTTTCAACTCCATCCACAGGACATTGGTCCCAACTCCGTGTCAAACATATGCAATTTTCAAGTGTTCTGTGAAGTCTACCTTCAAGAAGAACCCTCTGTGGAGCTGTTCCGGGATTTCTTTCACTTGAACCGCCGTATGGAATTTTCTGATGGTCCCAACACAGAGTTGGGCAGCGTTTCAATCCAGAAGAGGAAGGAAGCGGACTTTCCCCACGCCAAACACCACAGCCATCCAAAAGATTGGAACCAAACCTGGTTCTCCGCCGAACACCGCTTGCTCCGCCAACGAGAATCCTTTGCGGGTTACCGTCCTCACCGCTCAGCAATAATCATCCGCTGCCTTCACGCTTAACCGCCGCGGAGCGGAAGAACTTTGCACCTCGGATCATTAAACTCCGGGCTCTAATGGCCAATGGACTAACTGGTGTGGACCTTGTGCGATCTTTGGGTTTCTTGGGGCATCTTGCCCTTAAGCCGTCGGCCCGGATTGATGCACGAATATACTGGCAGCCTCAAAGACCCTCAAAGACGTCACGAATTACCAATAACTGAACTTGAGGTCATAGAGATTGTAAAGAGGATGCTTGATGAACCAATCTCCGTCTGCAGCCTAACCGGGTTGGCTCCGTTCTGTGTTGCCAACCAACCGCCTGCGGTAAGGCTCTGCTCACCGCTTTTCGGGCCTTTAATACTTTGTTGATATTCATTAGTCCTTGTTACCTCGCAGGCTAACAACTCATACGGAGGCGGACCAAACCGGCCCGAGCTCGCGTATAAAGTCCAAGGCTACCAAAAGGCTGGCGGAAAACCGCCGGGTCTTGATCCGCCGGAAGATGAAGAATCGAAGCTGAGGTAAAACTTGATATCCTTACGAGGGAGCCGCCGTAAACCGGCTCTCCACCTTGTGTTTCTTCTTACTTATAGTTTGTCCCTTTTATTCTTCCCTTCTTGACAAATTTAATTCCTGTGATGATCTTTGAAGCCAGCCATGCCGACCATGTTGAGGTAATCCTTCTTTCTTCCGACTCCAACCTCGTGCCGGTTAAAAGAATTCATCGCGCCGTTCGGAAAGTGAAAAAATCTCATTCCTATGCTTATTTGAAGACACAAGAAATTTGAAGAGCGCGTACAACCCGCACGCGATGGTCAACAGATTCTCTCCTCCGGTTTACCAGATACACCAACCCGGAAGCGTCGTCCAGAGGTGACTTGTTCTCCTGAAAAACGTTATCCCTTGAAGGGTTTCTTCCGATGTCCTCTCAATCCGTCTGACCCGAATTATCAGGCCTCTTCCAACTCCTCTGGCGGTTCATCAACCACGCAACTGCCTCCGCTTAAAGTTGCTGCAGGGTAAGTATCATACCTCTGTCCCGCCAATTCGGTGTATAGTTGCGTTGGTCGATTTATCTTACTCTAATTATGAACACTTGCAGCACCAAGGCTCGCTTGAGTAAAAAGCAAAAACTCTTGAGCCCTCTGCAGATGCTGATCCGGAGAAGACCCCGAACAGGGCGAAAATCCTGAAGTCACTAAGAATAGCTCTGGCGAGTTGTACCGAGACGACATTGCTGATCCGCCAGAAACTGAACCGGAGGCCCAAGTGGAAACCTCGCATCCTGCTCCACCGAGCCCGACCACAGAGCGGGTCGTAACTATTGAACCGCCGAGCCAGAGCATGAAGGCACCAAGCCCAAAGAAGACCGCCGATCCAGCCAGCCCGACCAAAAATGATGATGTTATTGTGACGGGCACTGGCTACACCACCCCTAGCCAACCGGTCGCTTTAGCAAAACACAGCGCCAAGGGAGAGTCTGCCACTATGAGTAAAGATAAGGGGAAAACTGATCTGTCAGCTTATGACAATTTCTCTCCCCAAGAACTTCACTCCGGCTTTCTGAACCGGCTCTACACAAGCCGTGACCTTGAAGCCGGTCTGGTAAATCGCATGAAGGACCGCTATGAGGTAAGGATTTATGCCTGTCTTGTACCTTTGCTGCGTAGTAGCCCCCAAGGGTCGGTTCAACTTTAGCATAGTTAAACCGGGATTTAATTTCTGTATCCCATACCGAACTGTGATCAATTAGCCATTAGCCCCCAAGTGCCAAGTTGAATACTTGTATTGAGCTTGGGACTTTATAATAACACAACTAACATGCTCCCTTTGTTATCAGAATGAGATATACCCGACCAAACCGTGCAACTCAAGGACCTTCGTGCCAACTTGGAAACTCAACAAGCGAGACCACCAAGGCCAAGGACGAATTGAGAACTGCCTTGGCCACTATGGAACAGTGAAGGAGGGATATCGTCCGAGCGGGCCAAATGGGACACCGAAAAAGCGGTTTGACAAAGCGGGCGAGAAGATCTTGAATCGGCTCTTAAACCGGTGACCGAAGAGCTTACCAGGTGAAGCGCCAAGTTCATGCCATGACCTCTGCCATCTTTGGTAAGAAAATTTGCCTTTGAATACACACGCTTTAATGTTGCCGCGGTTTAACTTGAGCTATGCGAACCTGGTGCGAGCAAGCGTATTGCTCATCTGAGCTCGGCGTGCGGAAGAAGCTCAAGGCCGCTTACACCACGATCGAGCAGCTATATACGGCGCCAATGAGTCATATGTGCCACATCAGACGACAACACAGCTCCGTCCTTGATCAAAGACACCTTTGGACCGCTGTCCATGATTCCGGCGCAGCTTGAAGAGTTGAAACGGTCCGCGGCCCGGGCTGGCACTCTACTGGCTTTGACTCGCGCCAAGGCGTGGATAGCAGACCTTGATCCGGCTGATATAGCCAAGGGTTTTCCCAGCGCTCAAGAGAACGGTGAAGCCTTTGATAATGACGCTCTGAAACGAGTAACAAAGGAGATGCGTCATTGGCGAGTCAACTGGCGGCGAAGCCAACTGGCGGTTTACCGCTCTTTTATGACGCAAACAACAAGCGGGTGGAGTTTGTCATTCCAGAAGTCTGAGCCTTGTTCCTCCAATCCGTAAGCACACTTATGCCCTCGATGTTGATCCGGTGAGCTTATAAGTGAAGAGGCTGTCTTTCGTGCCTTAACCCGGATTGACTGGTCTACCAATGACTTCCGGGCTTTAGGTGATGAAGAGGAAGAAGTTGAACCGACGTAACGCCCCCTCTTCCTCACGTCAACTGGCGAGGAAGCTTAATCCGTCGAGCGGGTGATGCATCGAAGCTGCTGGCCATAACGTCATGCGAACCACTTTGGGCCTTGGAAGGCTTTGTAATAGAATAGCTAGCACTTTGTTCTTGAACATGCCTTTATACCCTCCGTCTGTAACTTTTGCTGGCGGTCTTTGATACTTTGGTTTGAAGTATTGAAACCTTCAATGTATTTTACTGCAATCACAAATTCTTAAACCGCCACGGCGGCTTGCATCTCTAGCCGGGCTTGGGACGCCTATATATTTACATAAGAAAGTATTGAGGTATATGATCAAAACTTTGTGATACCAAAAATACCGCCAGCGTCGGGCATGCAGTTAGCCTAGCCAAACTTGGGCGGAGGTTGTACAAACCATTACCGTCAAGGAGAACAACTCCTGTGTGTTTAATACCGGTTTACCGTGTAAACCGTGTCGGGTCATGACAAGCCCCCTGTTACTCCATAATGGGTTGTTAACAGAAAAAATCAAACCGGAAAAAATCGCCGGATTAAGAAGGCAAACAAAAAGTCAAATAACTGGTATGCAAACCATATGGAAGCAAAGGCAATGACAAAAAACCGTTTGCAAGAAGAGGCTTTATTGAGCCTGATCAGATGGCGTTACCATGGTCGGACAGGACCAAGCTCCCTATAAGGTGTAGCGATGGTTCAAGTCAGCCAGTCCCCAAGCGAAATCGTGGCATTATGCCGATCAAGTGGCATTGCAATGTTTCGGGTTCGACCAAGCCCCAAGTGATTCTATGGCCTTAGGCCGACCAAGAGGCGTGTTGGTTCAGACGTGACCATGTCCCCAAGTGATCTGGTGGCTTTAAGCCCAACAAAAGGTGTTGCATTGGTTCGGACACGACCAAGCCCCCAAGTGACAAAAACTTATGAAAAGCAAGACCAAGGGTTAAACCGGAGGCTGCTTTACGACAACATCTCCATGTACCCAAACCGGACTTTTTACAGAACAGATACCCCGCTTTAGCCGAGGATCTGGTTTATTGCCTTTATTCATGATATATACATTGTCTTAATATGTACATAAGTGGAGCCGATGGCTCAGGTATAATAAGGCCGAAGATGAGCTATGTTCCACGGCCTGTTGGTCTCCTCCTCGGCGTCGTGAGTCCTTTCGCTCTCGAACATCAATCGAGATAGTATGACCCGTTGTGCAGATTCTTGCTGACCACAAAAGGCCCTTCCCAAGGTGGGGATAGCTTGTGCATATCTTTACGGTCTTGAATGAGCGAAGCACCAAGTCTCCTTCTGAAAGGTTACGGTTTTAACCCGCCGATTGTGATACCGGCGAAGATCCTGGCTGGTAAACCGCTGAGCGAGCAGCCGCCATATCTCGCTCTTCATCCGGTCGATCCAACGCGTCCTGCCGTGCAGCCTCGCTATCCGCCTCAACATAAGCTGCCACCCGAGGTGAGTCGTGACGGATATCGCTGGCAGGACCGCCTCGCTCCATAGACCATAAAGAGCGGTGTGTATCCGGTAGATCTGTTAGGGGTAGTGTTGATGCTCCATATCACCGATGGAAGCTCTTCCACCCAACAACCCGGCGTCCTCTCTAAAGAGACCATAAGCGGGGTTTGATACCTTTCAAGATCTCTGATTAGCTCGTTCCGCTTGACCATTGGACTGCGGGTGGGCCTTTGAAGAAAGCGTCAAGCGGATGTGCTCTCGTTCACAAAACGCCTTCATGACTCCCTTGGACAAATTGGTGCCATTGTCCGTGATGATACCGTGTGGAAACCCAAACCGGAAAATCACTTTTTGATGAACTGAACCGCCGTGGCCGCATCACACTTGCTAATGTGCTCGCCTCCACCCACTTTGTAAATTTGTCGACCGCCACCAATAGGTGGGTCTTCTTGTCCTTGGACCTTTTGAAAGGTCCGACCATATCCAACCCCCAAGTCGCATAAGCGGCCAAGTAATTGGAATCATCCTCAATTCTTGGGCGGTACATGAGCTGCGTCTGGAAAACTTTTGGCAACCATCACATCGTCGGACCAGATCTTACGCATCAGCATGAGCAGTCAACCAATAGAAACCGTGGCGGAACGCTTTGGCCACCAAGGACTTTGAACCGGCGTGGTGACCACAGTCCCCTTCATGGATCTCTCGCAATATCTCACAACCCTCCTCAGGGGACACACAACGCTGAAACGCCCCTGACACACTACAATGATACAACTCGCCGTTAACAATGGTCATAGACTTAGACCGCCGAACTATCTGCCGGGCCAACGTCTCATCTTCAAGTAACTCGCCCCGGTTCATGTATGCCAAATAAGGGAGCGTCCAATCCGGAATGACATGCAAGGCCGCCACCAACTGAGCCTCCGGATCAGGAATAGCCAAATCAACTTCATCAGGAAGCTTAACTGACGGATTGTGCAGTACATCAAGGAAGACGTTGGGCGGGACTGGTTTATGTTGAGAGCCTAGCCGGCTTAAAGCATCAGCCGCTTCGTTCTTCCGACGATCCACATGGTCCACCTGATATCCTTTAAAGTGCCCTGCGACAACATCCACCTCCCGACGGTATTCAGCCATGAGTGGATCTTTGGAATCCCAAGTACACGATACTTGCTGGGCCACCAAGTCCAAGTCACCAAAGCATTTAACCCGGCTGAGATTCATTTCCTTAGCCATCCGGAGACCATGGAGCAAAGCTTCATACTCAGCTGCATTGTTAGTACAAGGGAACATTAAGCGGAGAATGTAACAGAACTTGTCACCTCGCGGGAAGTTAATACGACTCCACCCGAGCCCTCCAATTGCTGGACCCATCAAAGTGGATGGTCCAATAGGTATGATCCGGCTTTTCTTGGTAGCTTGCAACTCCGTCCAATCATTAATGAAATCCACAAGTGCACGAGATTTTACTGCCGTCCGAGGCACATACCTTAAACCGTGCCCCAAATTGACTCTATAGCCCACTTAGCAATCCGGCCAGTCGCCTCCCGGTTCTGTATGATGTCACCCAAGGGAATTGAACTGACCACCGTGATGGGGTGCCCCTGGAAATATTGCTTTAGCTTCCGGCTTGCCATAAAAACCCCATATACCAGTTTCTGCCAATGTGGATATCTCTGCTTAGACTCAATGAGGACCTCGCTGATGTAATAAACCGGCCGTTGAACCGGATACTCCTTCCCTGCCTCCTTCCGCTCCACCAGGATGGCCACGCTAAGTGCCCTGGCATTAGCAGCAACATATAACAGCAATGCTCTTTGTCACTTTGGGAGCGGCGAGAACGGCGGGTTGGCCAACCGCCGCTTCAAATCCTCAATGCTTCATCGTGGTGAACTCGGACAAAGCGATCCGTCTTCTTCAAAGATCTGGTACAAAGGAATGGCCTTCTCGCCTAGGCGGTGATAAACCGGCTTAGCGCAGCAATCCGCCTGCCAAACGCTGGACATCATTGATGCACTTTGGCTTAGCCAAGGAGGTGATAGCCGTAATTTTTCGGATTAGCTTCGATCCCCTGTTGGACACGAGAAAGCCCAATAACTTGCCCGGAACACCAAAGACGCACTTGGCCGGGTTGAGCATCATCTTGTACACCCGCAAGTTGTCAAAAGTCTCCTTTAAATCCTCAATCAACGTTTCCTTCTGCCTTGACTTCACCACGATATCATCCACATAAGCGTGCACATTACGGCCGATCTGTTCGTGCAAGCAATTCTGTACGCAACGCTGATAAGTTGCTTGGGCGCTCTTGAGCCCAAAAGGCATAGATACATAGCAGAAGGCTCCAAAAGGGGTGATAAACGCCGTCTTCTCCTGGTCCTTAACCGCCATCTTAATCTGGTGATAACCGGAATATGCATCCAAAAAGCTCAAACGCTCACAACCCGCCGTAGCATCAATAATCTGGTCAATGCGGGGGAGGGCGAAAGGATCTACTGGACAAGCTTTGTTAAGATCTGTGTAATCCACACACATGCGCCAAGTGCCATTCTTCTTAAGGACCAACACCGGATTAGCAAGCCACTCTGGATGAAAGACTTCAATGATAAACCCTGCCGCTAAGAGCCTAGCAACTTCCTCTCCAATGGCCTTGCGCCTTTCCTCATTAAACCGGCGAAGAAACTGCTTTGCCGGTCTGTACTTGGGGTCAACATTAAGAGTGTGCTCGTGAGTTCCCTCGGTACACCCGGCATGTCGGAAGGCTTCCATGCAAAAATGTCCCGATTCTCACGGATGAACTCGATGAGCGTTTTCCTATTTAGGATCCAAGTTGGCACCGATGGTGAACTGCTTGGACGAATCGCCGGGCACAAAATCAACAAGTTTCGTCTCAGCCGCCGATTTGAACTTCAAATCCGGATCGTGCTCTGTAGTTGGCTTCTTTAAAGGGGTCATATCCGCCGGGTCGACATTGTCTTTATAATACTTTAGCTCTTCAGTGGCACAAACCGACTCTGCATAAGCCGCATCACCTTCCTCGCACTCCAAAGCGATCCGGCGGCTCCCATGAACCGTTATCGTCCCGTTGTGACCCGGCATTTTCAGCTGCAAATAAACATAACAGGGCCGTGCCATAAACTGAGCATAAGCCGGCCGCCCGAAGAGGGCGTGGTAAGGGCTTTGAATTTTCACCACCTCAAACGTCAATGTTTCCGATCTGAGTCATGTTATTCGTCCCCAAAGGCCACTTCGAGCTATCTTACCGATCGGGTATGCCGACTTGCCGAGCACCACACCGTGAAACACTGTCTTTGGGCGGCCTAAGATGCCTATCCGTTAACCCCATACGCCGGAAGGTCTCGTAGTACAGGATGTTGATGCTGCTTCCTCCATCCATAAGCACCTTGGTAAACTTGTATCCTCCTACCTGAGGCGCCACCACCAGGGCTAACTGACCCGGATTGTAAACCCGGGGAGGATGGTCCTCTCTGCTCCATACGATAGGTTGCTCTGACCAGCGTAGGTAATGCGGCGCAGCCGGTTCAACAACACTGACCGCCCACTTCTGAAGTTTTCGGTCTCGTCTGTCCAAGCTGGTGGTGAAGACGTGGTATGCATCCACCGTTCAACCGCTTTGGGTTAATTTGGTAACCCATTGCTGCTGTTGTTGATTGTAACCCCTTGGTTACGATTGTTACGATTGTTACGATTACTCGATTGCCTTGCCGCCCGGGATTACCACCGAACCACGGGCGGAAATTCCTCCACCGTAACCCGGGGCGGACCCTGAACCGCCGCCGGGCCCTTGGTCATACCGGAAAGAGTTAGAGTTTTTGAACTCCTGCATAATATAACAATCCTTCCAAAGGTGGTTTGCCGGTGCCTCCTTCGTCCCATTTTCGGACAAGGTTGATTCAATATGTAATTCAGACGATCCGGATTGTGACCGCCCCGGTTTGATTGCTTACCCTTGCCGCTGACCCTTGTCCTGCTGGCGTTGGTGTTGGCTACAAAGCCCATGTTACCGTTGCTTTACGCTTGTTCCCTCCATTGCTGCCGAATGATCTGCTTGGCCTCTGGAGTTCTGTTACATTTTTCCCTTCCCCACTTCGTCACCCTCGGACTCGGGATCCTTGGTACTATCGGAATCAGCATACTTTACCAAAACGCCCATTAGAGTGCCCATGTCATTGCAAAACGCTTCATGCGACCCGACTTCAATTTCAACGGTTCAAACCGCAATTGGCTTCAAGGTTAAGATCGCGGAATCAGGGTTGATCCGTTACGAAGAATGTAAAACTTCCAAGCGGCGCACCCAATGGGTTGTGGATTCTCCCTCCGCTGGACACAAGCCGCTAAATCCACCACAGACATGGGCTGCTTACAGTGTCTTTGAAATTTTGAATGAACCGGGTCCATATCGGGTCCATGAACTGATCGAGTTGGGCGGCAAGTTCTTCAACCAAGTCCGGGCCGTACCCTCCAACATCATTGTGAAATATTTCGCACACGCAGCTTCATCCACATCCAGCATCTCCATGGCCATCTCATAGCTTTCTATCCATGCTTCTGGAGCCAAATCGGCAGTATAATTGGGCACCTTGCGTGGCCCTTTGAAGTCCTTGGGCAAACGCACATTGCGTAAAGCGGGACGGCGGGGCACCCCAAAGAGCGGGCGTGACCCCTGGTTCGAAGATGGTCGGACGAACCGGCGCGAGCTGATGATCCTCGACATTTGTCTGCTAACTCGGCCTCCCTCGTGCCTGGCGCGGTCCACTACCACTTGAGCATCTTGAAGCCACCCGCCGGGTTGTTGCCTTGGCGAGACCACGCTGCGCATTGCTTGACACGGCGGTTAAATCGGTAGCGTCGGCTATAGCTCCGGCTTGAGCGGGGGTAGAGTGGATCCGATCCACCGTATGAATACGCTTCTGTTGAGCGGGGCCGTCTGAGGAGCTCCTTAACCCGGCGTGTCTCTACCGCTGTGGTGAATCACCTTCAATTGGAATCGCCTCCAACCGTGCTGCAGCCGCAACAAGGTTATCCATCGGGTTGGAGTAGTGACCCGGAGGTGTCTGCACAGTCTGGGGCGAGCCGGTATGGTGGCGAGGCAGATCTATCACACGGGGCTGAATCGGCTGCCGTCCCAGTGCTTCCGGCGGTTTACCACCGGCGGCGGATTCTTGGTCCACGCTTACAGGGTATTGAAAAGCTCTCTTCCCTCGAAAACCGAAGGTAAGCGGGATCTGTACTTCCTTTTCATGATTTCATGTGGCGCTCACGATCCAGCATGAGCCTATAAGCCTGCGCATCCAAAGCGGCCCGTTCCGCCGCCATCCTCACGTCCGCGGCTGCCATGTCCGCTTTAGCTTTAGTGATCTGTTCCCTCACCTTTGCAATCTCCGCATTGTGCAGGTCCTGATCCGGCGGATTAGCCTCTGCCATGAGCACAGCTAATGCGTCGAAAAGCTCTGATAAAACTTGAGCGGCGGGCGACAGGGCCTCCTTCGGCTGCCATCACCGCTGTTGAACCCGGCGACCAGGCGCCATGTCGAAGAGTGAAGCGCCCGCTTGCGTACACCGGCCATGAAGATTCCAACCGGTTGGGTAGATCAAAGGGTCCGGAATACTCTCACCGTCGGAACAGCCCCGATCTGGCCATCTTGCGGTGGTACAGAGACTCGGTTTCTCTGGTCGACGACTTCGTCGCCAGAGTAGACAACGGTTTCGCCCGCTAGATGCTGATCCGTCCTTGTAGTCTCCGTGGGCGACTCCCACAGCACGCTGACCGCCCGGTTTAGCCAGGCAGGACTCTTCTTCACGCTGAGCCGTCTCGACGAGGTCGGTGCAGATGTCCGGCCCAGCCTGGCTCGCCGATCTTGCCGATGAACACGTGTATGCCGCCAAAGGGGACCCGGTATCCGTACTCAACCGAGCGGCCTCGGGGCCCGATCCGCATCGTCGATGTAGAGCTTGCCGCGACGACTCTTAGTCATCCGGCCCACAAGATAGCCTTCGAGTCCTTCAAACTTGCCCTCTAAGATCATCAAACCATCGATGCGATAGCCCCACGGTGGGCGCCAAGCTGTCGTGGAATTGTCACGGCAGATGTCCTCATGAAAGGACTTAGTCGCAGGGCCATCGTGCGGGTTAACATAGAGGTTAAAGCGGACACAAAGACAGGAGTTATACTAGTTCGGCCTTCGATGAAGGTAAAAGCCTACGTCTAGTTGTGATGGGATTGATGTGATTTCGGTGGCTAGGGAGCAATAGCTTCGCCTCGAATTCTCTCAATTCATCCTTAACTTCGCTTGGTCGTCCCCTTATATACACGGGTTGACGCCTTGCGGCCGGTCTGAAGTCCCGATCCGGCTCATACAAGTGTTCGGCTCGGTCTCTTCTCTCTTATCTTACAGCTCAAGTTACAAGACTAAGGCGGTTTACATGAAAGGATCCTAATCCGCCTCTGGGCTTTGGGCCTCCTCCGTGGGCCCTGATCATGGATGAGGGTAACCCGGCCCCTTCAGGGCGGTTTACACTCAGTAGTTATATCCCCAACACTTGCACAGCTTTATTTAGTTTATTTCTCATGAGTTGGCCTTCGGCCGAATTTATTATCTTGTAATAAAGACTCGATATGAGAATCGTGTAATAAATTCAGGTGTGATTGAACTTTGAATCTTTGCATCAATGTACTGTGTGTGCGGCATGATCTTGGGATGGTACAACTACACGAGACTTGACCGATTTTGGGTCGGGTCGCTCTGAGAGATGGTATTCAGAGCACACGCTGACCGTAGGACGTAACCCTAGGATCGGAAAGCCATAGGAAGAGACTATTTATTTTATGTCCTTATCATTCCGTAATTATCCCCTGTTCATTTCTGACTTCTCTCCGATTTTCAACATTCTAGATGGCCGCCGAGTTCACCCGGTTACGCTACGGAGTTTTGCGGCCAGATGAGACGATGCCTCTCGGCAAAAAGCTGGTTCAGATCGTGAAGAAGCTGAAGATTGCTCTGCCCTCAATCACCGGAAGCTCGCCAATGCACTTCCGACGGATACCGCTTCTGAGGATTAAGGT
This sequence comes from Aegilops bicornis, assembly GCA_021605145.1. Lineage (NCBI taxonomy): Eukaryota > Viridiplantae > Streptophyta > Magnoliopsida > Poales > Poaceae > Aegilops > Aegilops bicornis. The sequence continues at coordinate 470,308,108 of CM038670.1, read as the reverse complement.
GCACATTCCGGGGAGGACCTTCGGAGGACATTGAGCCCATTGACTTTGAGTTCACCGATTTCAATTGGATCCTCGGAAGAGACATGGCGATTTATCGTGCACTTGGACATCTCCGAGAAGAGTACAGGCCGAGCTCGACCCATCGACCTCGCCATGATTTCTCGCAGAGCTAGGAATGGAGATATCATTCAGACCGTGAGGACGACTCCATTCTGTCATATGTCCAAGACTTGGAGAGTCTCCTCAGAAGCGGAAATCCAGACTCGCCGTAACTTCGAAGGTACACAGAGGCTGTTGTTCCGTGAACTGAATCGGAGGAGAAAGCACACGCGGACTTCCTTGACCATGAAGAAGAAATCAAGGATTTCATGGAGAGAGTCGACAAGCTGAAATGGATGTTGCCGCGTTAGAGGAGAAGATGGACCTAGGAGAAGACCTTTTTCCGAGTGGAGATGACGGACCCCTCGTGAGCAATGACCAGGATTATGAAGAGAGCTCCACCGAAGAAAGCCGCAAGAGGAGGCGCCCGCACTGCAGGACGCCACCTTTGGAGGACGCCGCACGGAAGGACGCAAGGATAATTGATGAAGACATTTAGTCGACCGCCATGTTATTTTATTTTTCCGTCGATCAGTTAGGTCGTTATTTTCGATTAGTCGTGAGAATTTGTAATCCGAGATTGAACCATGTTTGAGATGATTGAATAAATGATTGGTGTGATTATGATTGTGCATTCATATGGGTAGTGATATTTTCTCATTAGACCCTTGTTCTATTCTAATTTTCTCATCCACTCCAAAGACACCAGATGCCTCCAGGGCGTGACCCGGTTTCAACTTTCCGCGGAGCTCACCCGGTGATCCAGCTAGAATGCCACGATGTAGATGCTCATCCGTAACGAACAACAACAACAACAATCCACCGCCACCACCCCTGTTGACAACTTGACCCGCTTCCTAAGGATGAATCCGCGGTGTTCTCTAGCAAGACCGAGCCGATTGTGGCCGATGATTGGCTCCGCAAGGTCGGAAGGGAGTTAGCCACTGCTGGATGCACAGATGCAGAGAAGGTGCGCTTTGCCGCACATCAACTTGATGGACCTGCAGCCTCTTGGTGGGAGAACTACACCGCCACTTATCCCATCGCCACCATCACGTGGGATCAGTTCCAGCAGGCTTTTCGCACCGCTCAAGTATCGGCTGGAGCCATGAGTGCGAAGAAGCGTGAGTTCCGCAACTTACGCCAAGGGGAACCGTCTTGTGGGGCGATCGTGGATGAATTCAGCAAGTTAGCTCGCTATGCCCGGATGATGTGGCCACAGATGCATAAAGCAGGAAAAAGTTTCTCGAGGGACTCAATGACGAGCTGGGAATGCAGCTAATGGTGGCTAATTTCAACAACTACCGGGAGCTGGTAGACAAGGCCACCATACTCGAAGGCAAGCAGCAGCAGATTGATAGCATAGCGGAAGTATGGCCATGGGAAGTACAACTACGGAGCTCAGCGAAGCCCGTTATGCCCCATACTGGAGGACACACCCATCACACCCATGGAGGACATAACCATGGAGGGAATGGGAACAACCGCAACCGACAACAAGGCGAGGCAATGGAAGCGGCAATGGCAACCACGTAAATCTGCCCGGTTCGGAAGGATCTGAGTCACATCACTGTTTCAAGTGCCGTAGCAGGGCACTATGCCACCGACTGCCCGGAGGCCAAGTAGAGGAATGGAAAGCGGCAATGGAAGCTCAGCAAAGAAGCCCAACCCTTTTCCTCGTGCTCGGGTGAACCACATTGACGTGGAGGACGTCTATGATCAGCCGGAACATCGTGGTTGGTAAGTTTTATTAAATTCACATCGATATTGGTACTCTTTGATTACGGTGCAACGCATTCATTTATATCAAGGGTAGTTGTGGAAAAGTACGGGTTGCCCACTAGAACCCTTAGAAGCCCTCTTCACGTCGGGTTCAGCGGGAGGAGAAATGATGGCAGGCTTAGGCTATCATGCAACCCTCAACATCGGAAACCATAAATTTCCGAGACCTCATAGTATTGGAAACCCGGACCTTGGATGTAATCCTAGGCATGGATTGGTTGACGAAGTTTGAAGGAAACATAGACTGTGCCCGCAAGGCGATTCTGCTCACCACTCCGGAGCGAGAAGAGGATCAAGTATGTATCAGGCGTATCCCGATGAAGAATCAGTGAATTCCCTCACGGGAGTTGTTCAGGAGGAAGTGCCAAGAGTACAAGATTTTCCCGATGTGTTCCGGAGGAATTACTAGGAATGCCACGGACAGAGACATTGAATTTCTGATTGAGTTATTGCGGCACAGCCCCAATATCCAAGAGACCCTATCGGATGCCCCGAACGAATTGGAAGAGATCAAAAGCAAATTAATGAACTCTTTGGAGAAGGGATATATTCGGCCAAGCTTCGTCACACCGGGGAGCCCCAGTTCTTTTGGTAGAGAAGAAGGATGGAACCACGAGAATGGTTGTGGATTATCGTTCGTTGAGCAGCGTGACCATCAAGAACAAGTACCCTCTGCCGATGATTAATGATCTATTTGATCGCTAGTTGGAGCCAAGGTATTCTCCAAGATCGATCTTGATCGAGGTATCATCAGTTAAAGATCCGTGAAAAGGATATACCCAAAACAGCGTTCACCACCAGGTATGGTTTATATGAGTATATCGTCATGTCATTCGGATTGACTAATGCCCCTGCATACTTCATGAATTTGATGAACAAGGTATTTATGGAATATCTGGACAAGTTTGTCATGGTGTTCATCGATGATATACTGATTTTCTCCAAGAGCGAGGAAGAGCATAAGGAACATTTGCATCTAGTTCTGGAGAAACTCCAAGAACATCAGTTGTATGCCAAGTTCAGTAAATGTGAATTTTGGCTAAAGGAAGTCGGATTCCTTGGACATGTTATTTTGGGAGAAGGAATAGCAGTTGACCCCACCAAGGTTGTATCAGTCACCGATTGGCAGTCACCCACCTCAGTCAAGGAGATCCGCAGTTTTCTCGGACTCGCGGGATATTATCGGTGGTTTATTGAGAATTTCTCGAAGATTGCCAAGCCTATGATCGAAATTTGTTGAAGAAGGACGCCAAGTACATCTGGACCGAGGATTGTGAAGCCAGTTTCAGGAATTGAAGAAACATTTGGTTACAGCCCAGACTGATTTTGCGGACATACACAAGGATTACCGGTATATTGTGACGCTTCTACTTGAGGACTCGGAGGAGTACTCATGCAGGAAGGAAAAGTTGTAGCTATACCTCCAGACAGCTACGACCTCATGAGATGAATTACGCCACACATGATTTGGAGTTAGCAGCCGTAGTGCATGCACTCAAGACCTGGAGACATTTACTTATCGGAAATAGTTGTGATGTTTACACAGATCATAAGAGCTTGAAGTACATTTTCACGCAGAAAGAGTTGAACCTCAGGCAGAGGAGATGGCTAGAGTTAATCAAGGACTATGACATGAGATTGCATTACCACCCAGGAAAGGCTAATGTTGTAGCAGATGCCTTGAGCCGTAAGAGTTATGTGAATACTCTCATAGCGAGAGGATTACCCCAGGAGTTAGTCGATGGCCTCAGAGATCTCCGACTGGAGATAGTTCCGAGAGGATATGTTGCAGCTCTGGAAGTTCAGTCCACTTTGGCCGAAAGAATTCATGAAACCCAGAAGTCGGACAAGGAAATTGATGAGATAAAGAAAAGGATGAATGAAGGAAAAGCTAAAGGGTTTCGTAAGGATGAATACGGAGCTATATGGTACGAGGACCGTATTTATGTGCCCAATGATCCCGAACTCAGAAAGCTAATTCTTGAAGGCTCATGATTCACCGTACTCGATTCACCCCGGTAACACCAAGATGTATCTGGATTTGAAGGAAAGTTTCTTGTGGACAGGTATGAAGAAGGATATTGCTGAGTACGTAGCAATATGCGATGTTTGCCAGCATGTAAAGGCGGAACATCAGAAGCCAGCTGGGTTACTTCAACCCTTGCCGATTCCCGAGTGGAAATGGGAAAAAAACCTTGAATGGATTTTATCACAAGATTACCCAGGACCCGTTCAGGTTATGATTCCATCTGGGTAGTGGTTGATCGATTGACCAAGGTAGCTCATTTCATTCCCGTGAAGACTACCTATACCAGCGCTAAGTTAGCCAACATATACATGACCAGGATCGTATGTCTTCATGGAGTTCCGAGGAGTATCGTGTCAGATAGAGGAACACAATTTACCTCAAAGTTTTGGAATCAGTTTCATGAAACTTTGGGTACGAGGCTGGAGTTCAGTACAACTTTTCATCCGCAGACAGATGGACAGACCGAGAGATTCAACAAGATTCAGGAGGACAATTTGAGAGCTTGTGCGATAGACTATGGGTCTAGCTGCGATGATAATTTGCCATACACGGAGTTCTCGTACAATAACAGTTATCGAGACCGATGCGAAGATGGCCCCTTCGAAGCTCTATCACGGAAGGAGGTGCGAGAACACCATTCTTTGTGGGATGGTATTGGAGATCGAAAACTTTTCGGTCCCGATCTTATCGAGAGATTCGAGCGAAAGTCAAGCTGATTCGAGATAGGCTCAAGGTAGCTCGATCGGCGTAAGAGTTATGTCGACAGTAAACGCAAGGAAGTAACATACGAAGCGGGAGACTGGGCATATCTTCGTGTGTCCCCACTTCGTGGAATCAAGAGGTTCGGTGTTAAAGGAAAGTTAGCACCCCAGTTCATTGGACCCTACAAAATCCTCGAACGTCGTGGAGAAGTTGCTTACAAGTTGGAATTGCCGGAAGGATTGTCCGGAGTTCATGATGTCTTCCATGTTTCTCAGCTGAAGAAATGCCATGCCGAGATGGCCGATATTCCGTTAAGAGATACAATTGCCCTAGAGGCCATACAGCTCGACAAAGGATCTCGACTTATGAGGAGAAACCCGTCCGAATTCTTGAGATCATGACAGAGTCACCCGCAGCAAGATCATCAAGTTTTGCAAGGTCTTTGTGGAGTCATCATTCGAGGAGGAAGCCACCGGTAGCGAGAAGAAGACCTCCGCCGAGACCACCCGCACCTATTTGCTAGCCAACCCGAATCTCGAGGCGAGATTCATCTTAAGGTGGTAGGTTTGTAACATCCCAAATTTCCCATTTGGAATGTTTTACAATTATAGCTAAGCATCTATGCATTATTGTTTGAATTGAGTGACATTTGATTTATTTGAGGCTTTTTGAGTTTGTTGGAATTTGAATTCAAATTGGCGGTTGAATTTACTTCAAAACAATGCACGACAAATACTTGAGAAAAAGTATGAGAGGAGTAAACATGACACTCCAAAAATGTCAGAAGAAAATTTTTGCCAAAAAGATTGAATTCAAATTTGATTTTATTTGGGATTTCTAGAAAATGTTTTTTTTAAGTTTGAGTTTTGCCCTTGGAAAAATGTCCAAGTTGTAGGGTAAATTCCCCTGATTATTTTGATATATATATATATATATCCTATATAAAAATATATATATTTTATATATTTCCCCCTCTCCCTAATTCAAAAAAAAAGGAAAAAAAACCCGGTTGACCGAATAACCCGGCCCAGCCAGGTAGGCAGCCACCACCGGGCGGGCAGGCAGCTTGAGCCCGAGCCCTGCCCGAGCCGCCGAACCCCCTCCCCTCGGTCGCCCGCTCGCTCACCTCTCCCCCTCTCTCACCGACGCGCCGGCCCCACCCCGCCTAGTCTTCCTCCCCACGCCAGAACCACCCCCGCCGCCGGAATCCCGGAGATCTCGGGATCGTCTCTCCGATTCGCACCCTCCTCCAAGTCGTACGCGCCCCTATAAGTACCCCGCATCCTCGACCCGTTCCCCACCTTTCCCCTCGCCTAAACCCTCTCCCCCGCCCGCTATTCCTCGTCGGAACCCGACGCCCCCGCCGCGCCATTGCTCTTGCGCCGCTCGTCTCCGACCCCCCCGAGCTCCAACGACTCCACCCCCGACCTCCCCTCGAGCCGCCGCACCCGCCGGACGTCTCCGCCGTCATCCCCGACCAGCGGAGCCACCGCGCCGTCGCCGCCCGAGCCGCCGTCGTCGCCACCGCGGTAAGCCGCCGGAACCCCCCACCACCGTTGGATAGCGCATGAACGGCCTAGATTAGATCTACAAAGGGGTACGTTTTTATTTTAAAAAGACCGGTTTAGTTACGGTTTTTTTTTGGTTTAGTTAGCGGTTTAGTTAGACCGGCCCGATCGGTTTATTCTCTCGGGCACGCTTTAGTTATATGACGCCTGAGCGTTAGATAGGCCCGTTAGCGCTAGTTTTTCTTTTTAGTTATATTTTTTTTCGTTTCTGTTTTAACAGAATAGTTCCAGTTTTGTAAAATCCATATCTTTTAGGTTACTTAATATTTTTAGTTGATTCTTTTTTTGTTAGTTTGCAAATTTGTTGTAGTTTCTGTAGAAAATATGTTTAGCCATGTTTAAATTATTAGAAATTGTTTTATTTTAGTTTTAGACAGATTAGTATTTCTGCTATAAAATGAGTTAGGATTATTTTATTTTAGTGATTCTTTTTGTCACAGCTTTGTTTTGACTTTGCCTAGCAGTAGGAATTTATTTGGGTATTTTTGATAAAAAAATAGTTTTAGTCGAAATCATGTATTTCTTGTTTATTTAACTAGCTACTGTTTTCCTATTGTTTTATTTAGTAAATAATTTTATTTTACCTATGTTATAGTTTATTTTAGATTAGTTTCTGTAGTTTTAGAACTTGAACTTTTATTTTCAGAAAATAAAAAGTTTATTTTATTTTCTTGTTAGTTGTTGGCTTGGATTTCTTCGAGTTTTCTTTGGTGTTGGTTCGATTGTTTTGTGTGTTTTATGTTAGCATGCTGTTATGTTAAGTGATTGTATGTTTGTATGCTTATATGATTATTGTTTGCTTCGGTAGAATTTCCTGAGTGCTAATCATGATATCACGAGTCCCTAGCTTTCAAGACCGTCGGCCGTGCAAGTCATTTGATCATGATTTCTTTTACAATACCTATGATTTTATTGCATTAGAATTATACCTCCCCACCATGCATGCAGTAGGAGAATTTTTAAGTTATGTTCTTGAGTAGTATCATGAGGTAGGATGAAACCAATTCCCCTTGTTACCATGGCCCGGACGAAGTAGTTTAGTTTTGCTATGCTCGTGAGACGGGGTTGGTTGAGTGATTCATAAGGGAGATGTGAGAGTCAAGATGATGACAACCCCATGACTTCAAGCTCAAGATGGACTTCAAAATTCACTCTTTGGGTGGAGGACGGTTGACGGGCACCTGGAGAAACCAGCGGTGGTCGGGATGCATGGAGAAGCGCCATGACATCTTGCGAAAGCTTCACCCAGCCACGAAGAGATGGATGGATACCCCATTGACGGAAGCTTACATGCAGCCGCAAGCCATTATGGGCTCTGGCTTGAGTCGACCCTAGGCGTGACTCTGGCGGACGGTGCTACGAGATGTAGAAGAACGGTAGGATTGGATGGGCACCGGCGATGGCAGGAGGAACTCTTCGGAAGACCCTGTTTACGTTCGTCCGTCTTCAAACACCGAAGTGCGAAGACTTAAAGGAGGGAACGATTCTTCGGGTAAAGTCGCATAAACCTGTGCAGAGTGAAGATCTAATCGGTTAGCCGTGTCCCCGATTCTGGACAATTTGAGCCTCTGGAACTTGGAGTATTTCGGATATCTCAACATCGAACTTAATAAATTACTTGAGGGGGGTTATTTAATAATTGGGAATGAGACATTGGTTGGCGGAACCATCTCAATAACTACCAACATTTTGTAGTATTTGCAAACAAGTCCTTGTTGTAGGGAAAAAGCGGCTTTTCATAAAACAATGAAACTTAGAGCCCCACAGCCAAATTGCATATAGTGTTAGTAATTTTATTGTTGTTCTCTCTTTGACTTGCCGGCCTATTCAAAATGCTGACCTACACGGCTACAACGTCTTATGTTGCAGAGGAGTTTTCCGATCAGGAGTGAGGCTACGATCCACGCTTGGCGATTGCCCTATGGAGTCGGATGGACTCGCTATTCGTCTACGCTTCCGCAGCTTTATTTAGTTTATTTCTCATGAGTTGGCCTTCGGCCGAATTTATTATCTTGTAATAAAGACTCGATATGAGAATCGTGTAATAAATTTAGGTGTGATTGAACTTTGAATCTTTGCATCAATGTACTGTGTGTGCCAGCATGATCTTGGGATGGTACAGCTACACAGAGACTTGACCGATTTTGGGTCGGGTCGCTACATGTTTGGAGCACCATCATCTTGGAGAATTGGAAGTTCTGCTTGCTGTTGAGGTGGCTCAGGAATGTTGGCTTGAGGGAAGGCCCAGTGTCCTTGCTCTTCCAGCTCCTCCCAATCATCCCAATCTTCATTCTAAGCTGGCTCATTATTAAGTGGCACTGGCTGAAAACCTGGGAAATCATTGGCATGCTGTGGAACTGGGTGTGGGTCCACTCCAGGCGGTGGAATAGTGTCCTCATCAGCAGTGCCCCCTCCTAGCATTTCTTCTAATAAAACCTCAACTGAACTAGTCCATGATTCCTCTTCAAAACACTCTCCTTCAGACCATCTGATACTTTTTGGGATATCAGCGAGCTCAGTCACTCTGGCCTTAACCAAAATTTTCCCTCTCAGAGCATCTTCCCTTTCCCAACTTATGATTCTACCCCACTTGGCAATAGCAGCAGCAATGTCTTCAGTGTTACAGTAATCGAATGGAACTCCAATGAACAACAACCAGCAGGTTCTATTGAAATGAATTCGATGCCAGTTCCTGCCCTATTTGTACGTAGTGAACAAAATGAAAACATCACCAAATGGATGCGGGCTCTACCTGATAAGTCGATCTCTATCTGTAACTTGGAAGAACTAAACATAAGCTTCACCAAAAGGGCATGGTTGGATTTTTCTGAACCCTACTTGCTCCACACCTTCGAAAAACTCCTCCAGAACGGTAACAATCGCCCAATCTTCATGCCTTCTTCGGCGATGCGGCAAGATTTCCCTGGAAACCCCGGTTCGCCCTTCGACTTCAAGAATCTGAAAACCATGAGGAACAAAGGGAACAGGGTCTATAGGAATGTTGGCCATGGAGGGCGCTTCCGAGGAGCGGGCCACCAATGCCCGCACCAGCGATGATGAAGAAGGGGGCGAGCTCGTCGAGGTGGAAGCAGAGTTGGTAAGAGCAGAGGAATGCAAGGAGGCAGGCAGTGGTCTCGGCTGTAAATTTGCAAATAGGTCCTTGACCAGCTCCTTAAATGACGAGACCTGCCTAATCGGGACTGCTGGGCCCGCACATCTAAACCAGGCCTCCACCTCACCCTCAGCCCAGGCCTGCTCGGGGGAGGCAGGGAAAGTACTAAACTGAATAAAAGGCCAAAGCCCAGGTAGATTAGGTGCCATGCAGTTACGTGCGAAGTGCCCGTGCCCACCGCATGCATAGCACACTACGTATGTGCCAAGATTTGCACGTTGAGGCACCTGAGTCTGGTTATGAGACCTAATTAAATCAGAAGTACGAGCGGGCAATTTGAAAGCATCCCCTTGATTGTGTCCAACTTGAATGGGGCCCGATAACCGCTCGAAGACTGATCTACCGTCTCTGACCACCGAGTTGTAGCTCCGGCAATCACCGGAGTTGATAGACATGGCCTTGCCATGCCTGCTGACCAAAGTCCATTCCTTATCAAGCTCACTGTAATAAGAAACTTCTTCCCTATGCCAGTTCGGACCACCAAAATTCCACAAGCTAAAAACCACCTCAAAATCTTTCTCAACAATTCTGCCCTTATTGTAGATCTCAAAACCAACAGACTTAGAAGCAACCGAAAACTTGAAAATTGTATCTCTCAAATGACGAACCCTAAAGCCTTGAGCATAACCACCAAACATGGCCAGGAGGGAAACACTAACTGTGTGCACATCAAGCTTGAAAGTTGATCGGCAGAAAGAAACCACCAAGGTGAATTCCAATTGACGAAAACCAGGTGAAAACACCACCGGATGCCCAAACTTTGACCTCATATCTGCTTGAAACTTTCTGCCATGATCAAAGTTGAGGGCAAAGGGAGCCATCTTGGATGGAGGGTGGCTGTCGTGGCCGGAGTGGCCGCCAGCAGGAGGATGAGGGTGGCCGCCAGGGCCGGAGTGGCCACCGGCATGTGGTTCCTTATTGTCTTGTTTAGTTGTTTGGTTGTAATCACTGCAGTTCTTTTTCCGTGTTTTTCTAGTGGCCACAATAACCTATTTTTATAACTAGGCCACAATAACCATGGTCCTGCTACCTTCTGTAGAGACCATGGCCCTCCATGGGCTGTACGATCCATGGGCCGTCTATGGGCTGTAGGATCCATGGGCCTTCTACGGGCCGTCTCATCTATGAGCCTTCTACGGGTCGTATAATTGTTTCACCAAACATGGGCCGTACTATTCGGGAACCAATAACGGTCTGCAAAATGGGCCGTAAATGGTCTAGAGTTGAAATCATATGTTTTATGGCCCGACCATAACGGGTCGCTAATAAGCCGTATTTGATGACGCTATGAAAAAAGCACAACGGGTTAATGGGCCACAAATAGGCCGACTGTAACCACGGGCTGAATTTGGCCCACAAGCGGAACAGGCAAGTAACCGACCGTAAGTAATCGAATTCTCGAAATGAGCCCAAGAATAAATGGGCCCTTAGAAGGCCGAAAGTTAACACGGGCTAGAAACGGCCGACGGAATAATGGGCTGTTAATAGGTATAAAGCGATACACTGTTCATTACGGGCCTCATATGGGCCGAAAGACGTCATGGGCCATACATGGGCTGGAAGTTACAACGGGCTGGAATCATATTGGATGGCCCAGGTGATGCTACTGGGCCTAATTCGGATAGGCCATAAAGGGATGTGACTTAGCGGGATGTAAATGGGCTATATGCGAACATGCCATTAACAGGATTTCCGTGGGCCGGGCCGCTACCTTTTTACCAAGTCAAACGGGCCGTCCTTTTCACCGGAATGGGCCTCTGTTGGGCCATGCCATGTGTCAACGTATCATAGGCACCTTCGGTCCAATGAGTGGATGAGATCTGTCCCAAAGGTGAGCCGACACATGGTTCCTCTGGCCATTCAGAATTTTACACGTGAAAAGTCCCCATTGGTCCGGGCTATTAATGGGTAATCTGTCGGTGTTCTGGGAACGGGGGTATCCAGACTTGCCTGCCTGCGGCCCATGGTGTGGCTCCATCAACGGCCTGGTACGGCCCACCTTCAGCATCGACAACTCATGACCCTCGCGAGGGGCCAAGCCTCGTGAGGTGGGCGTCACCAAAACCTCCAGAAGGAGCGGCATCCTCATGTTGGCTCCTGAGGAGCAGCGATTTTTATGCAAGCCTCACCTTGCGAGGTTCATGTGACATGAGCCATGTCGACCAAGGCCAGGCGGGCACCAACGGGCGCAGGACAGTAGTTTCCTCTTTGGTGTTAAGGAGGCAAGCGCAGGCGTGGAGTCCCGAGGAATCAGCCAAAGGTTTCCATTCACATGCAACAAGACCAAGACCGCAAGGACGGAGGTCATCGTCTAGCCCACCACAGCACCACGACTAGAGGCTTTGCAGGATAAGACTACTTTTGTCAGGGTAAGATGTACGAGATGTGTCCCTTTGAATTTGGCCGTTGTGGGATCCCTTCCCGCCTCCATTTTGGGGGAAGAGGACCAAGGCCACTATAAATAGGACCTAGCCACCACCGTAGAAGGGGAAAGATCATACAGATCATCCTCTCTCCCATCAGTTCAAGAACACTCCTCCTCCTGAGGCTTTTCTTCCACTATACTAGTTCATCATCAGCCCACCTCGAGGCCAATCGACCATAAAGCAGGAGTAGGGTTTTACACCGCAAGGTGGCCCGAACCTGGGTAAACTGTCGTGTCCCATTTCCTTCCTATTCATCGAGCTAGGCCGTAAGATTGGCGAGTAGGCAGACTAGGAAGTTGAGTTCTTCGCATGCACCCCAGAGTTTGAATCTATCAAGGGTCTGCGGAGCCCGAAATCCAACATTTGGCATGCCAGGTAGGGGTATGTCGGAGCCTCTCTTCCGCTGGTCGATCTACCACCGCCCTGCTATTCTCATGGCTGACGCTTCGAGGGCTCACGTCGAGCGCTGGGCTGCTCGGCCTGCCCGAGCAGTGCCGTCCGCCCAAGAGGATCTCTACTCCGCGCTCCTCGCGGCCCACACGCCTGATGACCCACAAGTATAGGGGATCAATTGTAGCTCTTTTCGATAAGTAAGAGTGTCGAACCCAAAGAGGAGCATAAGAAAATGACAAGTAATTTTCAGTAAGGTAATGTCTGCAAGTGCTGAAATTGTAAGTAGTGGAGTAGTTTGATAGCAAGATAATTTGTCACGAGCAAGTAACAATAGTAGTAACAAAAGTGCAACAAGGTAGCCCAATCCTTTTGAGGCAAAGGACAGGCCAAAACGGTCTCTTATGATAAGCAAAGTGTTCTTGAGGGTACACGGGAATTTCATCTAGTCACTTTCATCATGTTGGTTCGATTTGTGTTCGCTACTTTGATAATTTGATATGTGGGTGGCCCAGTGCTTGGGTGTTGTTCTTAATTGAACAAACCTCCTACTTATTATTAACCCCCCCCCCCCCCCCGCAAGCATCCGCAACTACGAGAAAAGTATTAAGAATAAATTTTAACCATAGCATTAAACTTTTGGATCCAATCGGTCCCTTACGGAATAACACATAAACTGGGGTTTAAGCTTCTATCACTCTCGCAACCCATCATCTAATTGTTACTCCACAATGCATTCCCTTAGGCCCAAAATATGGTGAAGTGTCATGTAGTCGACGTTCACATGACACCCCTAAGGGAATAACAACATACATACTATCAAAATATCGAACACATATCAAGTTCACATGATTACTTGCAACATGTCCCGTGACCTCAAGAACAAAAGTAACTACTCACAGATGATAAACATGCTCATGATAAGAGGAGTGTTAAATAGCATATTGGATCTGAACATATAATCTTCCACCAAATAAACCATATAGTAATCAACTACAAGATGTAATCAACACTACTAGTCACCCGCAAGTACCGCAATCTATTGTTCCGGTAGCAAGATTGAACACAAGAGATGAACTAGGGTTTGAGAGGAGATGGTGCTATTGAAGATGTTGATGGAGATTGCCCTCCCCAAGATGGGAGAGTTGTTGGTGATGATGATGACGATGATTTCCCTCTCCGGGAGGGAAGTTCCCTCGGCGGAATCGCTCCGCCGGACGGCAAAAGTGGTCCTGCCCAAGTTCCGCCTCGAGAAGGTGGTGCTCCATCCCGAATGTCCTATCCCTATTTTTTTCTAGGTCAAAATGACTTATATACCAGAAGATGGGCACCGGAGGTGGCCCGAGAAGGGCACAACCAACCAGGGCGCGCCTGGGCTCCCTGGCGCACCCAGGTGGGTTGTGCCCACCTGGTGGGCCCCCTCTGGTAGTTATTTGCTCCAATAATTCTTAAATATTCCATAAAAAATCTCCGTGAAGTTTCAGCTCATTTCGGGTTGTGCAGAATAGGTGGCTGACGTAGCTTTTACAGGTCCAGATTTCCAGCTGCCGGAATTCTCCCTCTTGGTGCATACCTTGCAAATTATGAGAGAAAAGGCATTAGAATTACTCCAAAAAGCATTATTATGGATGAAAACATTATAAATAACAGTAAGAAAGCATGATGATAAATTAGTAAGAGGCTTCTAAACAACTATGAATACCTTTTATATCTTTAGGACATGGCATTTTCTCAATTGCATCAACCTTAGCTTGGTCCACTTCAATACCTGTTTCAGAAATTTTATGGCCCAAGACAATGCCTTCATTTACCATAAAGTGGCACTTCTCCCAATTCAAGAAAATATTTGTTTGTTCACATCTCTGCAAAACTCGCTCAAGATTGCTTAAACAATCATGAAAAGACTTCCCATAAACAGAAAACCATCGATGAAAACCTCAACAATCTTTTCACAAAAATCAGAGAATATAGCAGTCATACATCTTTGAAAGGTAGCAGGTGCATTACATAAACCAAAAGGCATACGTCTATAAGCATAGGTTCCAAATGGACAAGTAAATGTAGTCTTTTCTTGATCAGGTTGAGAAACAGGTATTTGTGAAAATCCAGAATATCCATCAAGGAAGCAAAAGTGTGTGTGCTTAGATAATCTTTCAAGCATTTGATCAATAAAAGGCAAAGGGTAATGATCTTTTCTAGTTGCTTTATTTAATTTTCGATAATCAATTACCATTCTATAGCATGTAGCAATTCTTTGTGGAATAAGCTCATTCTTATCATTAGGAACAACAGTAATACCTCCTTTCTTAGGGACACAATGAACAGGGCTTACCCATCTACTATCAGCTATAGGATAGATTATACGTGCTTCCAGAAGTTTAAATATTTCCGTTCTTACAACCTCTTTCATCTTCAGATTTAACTGACGTTGGTGATCAACAACGGGTTTAGCATCAGGTTCCATATTAATTTTGTGCTGAAATAGAGTGGGACTAATGCCCTTTAAATCATCAAGAGTATATCCAATAGCAGCTCGGTGCTTTCTTAGAACTTTCAATAATCTTTCTTCTTCATGTTCTGAAAGGTTAGCACTAATAATAACAGGATATATTTTCTTTTCATCAAGATAAGCATATTTCAAAGTGTTTGGCAATTGTTTTAATTCAAACACGGGATCACCTTTAGGTGGAGGAGGACCTCCTAATGTTTCAATAGGCAAATTGTGTTTAAGCAGAGGATGTTGTTCAAAGAAAATCTTATCTATTTCATTTCTTTCATGCATATGTAAATCATTTTCATGATCTAGCAAATATTTTTCTAAAGGATCAGTAGGTGGCACAGTAATAGAAGCAAGACCAATTAATTCATCCTTACTAGGCAATTCTTTTTCATGAAGATTTCTACTAAACTTGGAAAAATTAAACTCATGAGACTCATCACCAAAGCTAACACCGACAGTTTTTTCTTACAATATATCTTAGCATTAACTGTGTTCAAGAAAGGTCTACCAAAGATAATGGGACAGAAGGGTACTTTATTTTCCCACACAAGACTTCAACATCTCTAACAATCCCAAATGGTGATATGGTGTCTCTATTGGCAAGTTTAATAGTAACATCTATTTCTTCTAACTCTGCAGGTGCTATGTCTTTCATAATTTCTTGATATAAGGTGTAAGGAATAGCACTCACACTAGCACCCATGTCACATAAGCCATTCCTTCTATCAGGCATGCCCACAACAGGTCTATGTTTATCCCTTCTATCAGGTTTAGCAATTCTAGCAGCTTCTTCACAGAAATAAATAACATGCCCATCTATATCTTCTTCTAAGAGATCTTTAACCATAGCTATGCTAGGTTCTACTTTGATTTGTTCATCAGGTTTAGGTGTTCTAATATAGATTTTGTTAACCAGAGTTGAAACTTTAGCATGTTCCTATATCCTAGCAGGAAAAGGTGGTTTCTCAATATAAGTAGAAGGGACAACTGGATCAACATTATAAAGTATAGTTTCTTCTTTAACTGGTAATGGTTCTTTAATTTCTTCTTTTGGGACATATTTAAACCACTTCTCTTTAGGGAGTTCAACATGAGTAGCAAATGACTCACAAAAGGATGCTACTATCTCAGAGTCAAGTCCATATTTAGTGCTAAACTTTTGAAAAGCATCGGTATCCATAAAATATTTAACACAATCATACTTAAGTTTAATACCTGACTCTTTACCTTCATCGAGTTCCCAATCTTCAGAGTTGCGTTTAATTCTTTCCAAGAGATCCCACCAGAATTCAATAGTCTTGTTCATAAAAGAACAAGCACAAGAAGTATCAAGCATGGTTTGATCATTATGAGAAAGCCGAGCATAAAAATTCTGGATAATAATTTCTCGTGAGACCTCATGATTGGGGCATGAATATAACATTGACTTAAGCCTCCCCCAAGATAGGGCGATACTTTCTCCTTCACGAGGCCAAAAATTATATATATATAATTCCGATCATGATGAACTAGATGCATAGGATATTTTTTTTGATGAAACTCCAATTTCAAACAATTCCAATTCCATGATCCAATATCATCGCATAGCCTATACCATGCCAATGCTTTTATCTTCAAAGATAAAGGGAAAACCTTTTTCATAACTTCATCCCTGGGTAAACCTGCAAGCTTAAACAATCCACAAATTTGTTCTACATATATCAAGTGCATATCAGGATGTTCGGTTCCATCTCCTGCATAAGGATTAGCTAGCAGTTGCTCTATCATACCCGAAGGAATTTCATATTCAATATTTTCAGTAGGTGCCGTGGGTTGAGGGGTAGCTAATTGTGGTTCCAGACGAGGTGAAGATACCCCGAACAAAACCCTCAAAGGATTATTTTCCATAGTAACAAGTGATAATAAATTTCAGCACACTATATAAATGTTTCCTTACCCAATTCCACTTACCAAAGGCGCTTCACTCCCCGACAACGGCGCCAGAAAATAGCCTTGATGACCCACAAGTATAGGGGATCAATTGTAGCTCCTTTAGGTAAGTAAGAGTTTCGAACCCAACGAGGAGCAGATGCAAATGACAAGTAGTTTTCAGTAAGGTAATGTCTGCAAGTGCTGAAATTGTAAGTAGTGGAGTAATTTGATAGCAAGATAATTTGTAACGAGCAAGTAACGACAGTAGTAACAAAAGTGCAACAAGGTAGCCCAATCCTTTTGAGGCAAAGGACAGGCCAAAACAATCTCTTATGATAAGCAAAGTGTTCTTGAGAGTACACGGGAATTTCATCTAGTCACTTTGATCATGTTGGTTCGATTTGTGTCCGCTACTTTGATAATTTGATATGTGGGTGGACCGGTGCGTAGGTGCTGTTCTTACTTGAACAAACCTCCTACTTAGGATTAACCCTCCCGCAAGCATCCGCAACTACGAGAAAAGTATTAAGAATAAATTCTAACCATAGCATTTAATTTTGGATCCAATCGGTCCCTTACGGAATAGCGCATAAACTGGGGTTTAAGCTTCCGTCACTCTCGCTACCCATCATCTAATTGCTACTCCATAATGCATTCCCTTAGGCCCAAAATATGGTGAAGTGTCATGTAGTCAACGTTCACATGACACCACTAAGGGAATAACAACATACATACTATCAAAATATCAAACACATATTAAGTTCACATGATTACTTGCAACTTGATTTCTCATGTGACCTCAAGAACAAAAGTAAGTACTCACAAATGATAAACAAGCTCATGATCATAGGAGTATTAAATAGCAAATTGGATCTGAACATATAATACTCCACCAAATAAACCATATAGTAATCAACTACAAGATGTAATCAACACTACTAGTCACCCATAAGTACCAATATATTGTTCCGGTAGCAAGATTGAACACAAGAGATGAACTAGAGTTTCAGATGAGATGGTGCTGTTGAAGATGTTGATGGAGATTGCCCTCCCCAAGATGGGAGAGTTGTTGGTGATGATGATGACGATGATTTCCCCCTCCGGGAGGGTAGTTCCCCCTGCGGAATCGCTCCGCCGAAGGGCAAAAGTGCTCCTATCCAATTCCGCCTCGAGACTACGACGCTCCGTACCAAAAGTCCTCTGCCTATTTTTTCTAGGTCAAGATGACTTATATACCAGAAGATGGGCACCGGGGGTGGGCCGAGGAGGGCACAACCCACCAGGGCGCGCCTGGGCTCCCTCGGGCACCCAGGTGGGTTGTGCCCACCTGGTGGGGCCCCTCTAGTAGTTATTTTCTCCAATAATTCTTAAATATTCCATAAAATATCTCTGTGAAGTTTCAGCTTGTTTGGAGTTGTGCAGAATAGGTGGCCTGGCGTAGCTTTTCTAGGTCCAGATTTCCAGCTGCCGGAATTCTCCCTTTTGGTGCATACCTTGCAAATTATGAGAGAAAATGCATTAGAATTACTCCAAAAAGCATTATTATGGATAAAAACATTATAAATAACAGTAAGAGAACATGATGCAAAATGGACATATCAACGCCGCCCAGTGTCGCTGGTCGCGGGCAGCACGGGCCGCCTTTGCCCGCCATCGCGTCGCGCCGCAACCGCAGCACCACATGATCCTTGAGCTATGCTGCGGCGACGGCGCCACACACTCGCCGGGAGCAGGCGAACATGCGAGCCATGCTCATCATACCCAACCTGGCTCACAGCGCTGCTCATCATGCCCAAGGTACACTACCTCCGGGCGAGGCAACACTACAAAAAAAAGACACATCCGTGACATTTTGGGCCGAACGAAAAAATTTCCTGTCATACTTATGACACTTCTATGACGATAATTGTGACAAAACACGGTATCATCATAGATGTGATGGGCTCCTACTTCTATGACAAAAAAATCATGACAGAAAATGGGCTTTTCGTCCTGGGCTGGCCGAGATGCAGCTGCATGACATTCTTTGGGTCGTCCATGACGGAAAAAATCGTGGTAGAAGTGAAGGCGAGGAAAATATCAGGGTGTTCCCGGTTACGCTGGGTGGTCGGGGCTGAACGATGCACGAAGATTTGCACGTTTCTCTCGTACACGCACACGCGTGGGTGCGAGGCGTTGGGCTCTCTAAATGCGAGCGATTCCACTGCAGGCTATGCATTACTGAACCCGAGCGATCGATCGATGGCTGTTAACTGAACCCGATCGAGCGATTCCTTCACTACTGCTGCTAACTGAAGCCGATCGATGCTACCTCTGGATGAACAGTGAGTGTTGCTGGGGGGGGGGGGTTGGATGAACAGTTCCCGGTAGGGGTGGATGAACAGGACCCCGTGGTGTTGCCTCTGGATGAGCAGGACCCCGATCGATCGAGCCGGTTGGGGCTGGATGAACAGGACCCCGTGGACGGCTGGATGAATAGGACGACCCCATGGAGGGCTGGATGAACAGTAGACGATGGAGGGTTGGATAAACAGTAGCCCGTGGAGGGGTGGTTGAACAGGAGCCCGTGGAGAGGGCTGGTTGAATAGTAGCCGGTGGAGTAGAGTGCGATGGAGGCTGGATGAACACGAGCCCGTGGATGAACAGTCGCAGGTGGAGGCTGGAGGAGCTCGACGGTGGATAAACAGTAGCCCGTGGAGGCTGGAGGGGGTCGACGGTGGAGATGAACAGTATCCTGTCGAGTCTCGTTTTGCGATACGCCACACCCCTCCCGATGAACAGGACCCCCGTTTTGACCGTAGTGCTCCAACACAAGTGCGTTTCCTCTGTTTTGCGGTACGCCACACCCCTTCTGATCAACAGGACCCCGTTTCGACCGTAGGAGGTCCAACACAAGTTCGTTTCCTCCATTTTGCGGTATGCCAGACCCCTCCCGATGAACAGGATCCTGTTTCGAACATGGTCGGTCGAACACAAGGCCGTTTCCTCCGTTCAGCGGTACGCCAGGCTATTGTTCCGTCCAAGCTCTCCCAATGAACACGACGATGCATTCCGTTCCGACCCAGCCGGTTGGCTCCCATGAACACGATGACGACGCAGTTTCTCCGTTCCGACCCAGCCATGTACACGAGCCCTGGCCGTACGTATGCACGAGTAGGCATTAAAGACCCAGCCTGTATGTACGTACGTTGCCGTATTTTCTTTCTTGCACATTGCCGTTGTACGTACGTGTACATGCTACGTGTGCGCCTCTACTACGACACGTGCGCGCCTCTACATCGACCAGAATGTACGTAGACGTTCGCGACCAGAATGACAACGCTACGTACGCTTCGACCAGGTGGTTCCCGACTGTCAGGCACTTCCTTGCGTGCAAAGATGTAGCTGGTGGGTCCCAGCAGTCAGGGGGGCGAATCATTTTTTTGCCCGGATGCACTTCCTTGCGTGCGAAGATGTAGCTGGTAGGTCCCAGCAGTCAGGGGGAAACGTTTCTTGACCACGTCGCGCCAAGAGCACCAGGGCGATGGACGCCGGCGAGGCCTAGGAAGGGGACGGTGTGGAGCCGGGGAAGACGCGGCAGTGGAAGCCCGCATGGAGAGGAGTATGAGGGTTCACTGGTTCGGCTGCGGTGTGAGGCTGCCGTCGCCGCAGAATAACAGGGGGTGTGGGTGAGTGGAGGGATGGCCTGGCCAGCAGTGGGAGTAGTAGGGGCAATGAGGCCTCCGCGGCAGCACAGCCGGCCACGGGAGGCAGGAGCAGGCGGCACGACCGGCGCTGCTTTGGGCGGCTGGAGCTAGAAGACCAGAGGTTGAAGAAGCACTACAGCCATTGGATGGACATCGTACGGTCACTGCAGCTAGAATCATTTATATTGACAAAGTTGACAAAGCCCTTAGTACGCGTCAACTTAGTAGGCCCACAGGTCAGCCACCGAAACGGTGCGCCCCGGATGTCAGGGGTAGGAATCATTTTTTGGGCGGCCGAAGCTATAATATCCGAGATTGAATAAGAAGCACGACATCTTTTGGATAGACACCCAACGGCCACTGCTGCTAGAACCGTGTGTTGACTATAATAAGTTGGCAAAGCCTTGCATACGCGTCAACTTCTTTTTTTTAGGGGACGCGTCAACTTAGCAGGCCCACAAGTGTGTGGCAGAGAAGTTATAGCCCATTTGCGATTTGTAAGAATGTACAGCCCATTTTTAAATTATGATGGAATTTACTACAGCCCATTTACAGTTTGTTAAAAGTGCAACCCATTTTCTAGCTAGGACAACGATTAATAATTTCAACCAACCGTTCAATACATAATTCAATAAAATTTCCCACATTTTGATGGGATCCGAAATATTTTTATCCCAAAATTTCTAGTCAGATTAAATATAAATTAGTATTACGTAGAAATCCAACGAAACATTGCGCGTGCAATAATTAAAAATTAAGATTTTCAAAATCCATAAACAATATTTTAAAAACTAATTTTGTGTTTGGTGCATTTTTTTATAGTTACTGCCCAGTTTTTATAATTACATCTCATTTATTATTTTTTAAAGCCCATTTCCCTGTTAAGCCTAATGCATCCCTCCTAGGAAAGATTTGCAGCCCAGCGTGGCGAAGAATAACAAGTTGACCTAGCCTGGGTATTCCTCAAGAAAACATATAGCTGGGCTAGCCATTTTCAGCTTGAAAAAAATTAATATCTGGGCTGGATATCTGTCCTGGGCTAGACGGGCCACATCCCGCCCAGTTAATACCCTGCTCTCCTCTGAACAACAACGAAAACATCGCCAAGAAAAAATCTGCATTGCTCACGCCTCAAAAACACAAATACTGCTTGAGCTGCTTGGTCCCAGCTGTCGGCCGCACCTTGTGCAATTCTCTCGTTTATATTGACTACATAGGTTGACAATGGTGTGGGACCATGATGTCAAGAAACCAGGAGGAAGCAAAAAATATATAGTTGTACATAATAAGGAGGCACTTGCGTACGTACGGCTATGGCCCTAGTGGGTCCCTACTGTCATCCAGCCAAAGTAAAGTCATCTCCTGAATCCTCATGTTCATTGACCATGTTAACAATGCTCGGCGCCACGGCGAGCGCAACAACTTGAAGGACGACGGAGAGGGCCTCGCGGGCCCTACGGATGGTACGATCTGACGCCGTGCTCATTCAGGAAGCCAGGATCATCGGACACCTATGAACACCTTCGAGAGATTGAGATGGCATGAAACTGTAAGGCCCCACTTGGGAGCTCTGGTTTATTTCACACATGTACGAAGATACAAGTGTAATTTACTCGTGATCGGAAACAACGCATAAAATACAGGCGTAATGAAACCGAGGGCCCAAGGTCTGTAAGTAAAACCGGCGGGTTACGCATGTATTTTGAGAGACCAGTGTATATTTTACTAGTCGAAATCGACCAACCAAGCACTTCGCCCGAGACCATCTGCTTTTATTTACAACCGTCAGTTTTACAAGCGGTTTTGGTTGGAAAACGAAGATCCAATCACGGCCTAAGATGATGAGTTGGTCGAAAGATTATATGGTTTCACGTCTAACCTACCCGACTTGTCGTATAGGCTATGAATGAAACATAAGCGATGAACTTCTTAAGCACGGAAACAACAGAAGAGGATGATCTTGTTAACAAGCAAATCACTGGCATTAGATCGACCTGCAAAACAATACGAAGCATAATTCTCAGGAGGCACGGGGAATAGCTCGTGATGCGGTGTGCCACAACATTCCAAGCTCAACTTTGCAATCAAACACAAGGCCTAGCATTACATAGACAATATTCAGAACAAACTCTTAACACAAGAATATCTCAGCAAAGTAACTATTTACTTCTAAACTGAACACAGGAATAGGAAAAAATGATCGTATTTGCTCACGACAAAGGCGTCCCACTCAAAAATATCAAATGCATGTCTACTGGCTAACATCAATGAGCAAATTTTGAAAAGGTTTTCCAATTCCAATATATTAAACTAATGTCTTCTTGCTAACAGCAATGATTAAACTTTGACAAGCTTTTCCCATTCAAAATATGTAAAGTCTATGATCGTGGAGTCCCGTCCTGGCTTCTTGTACTTGTTTGGGCACTTTTTGCCCAGTGCACTCCATGTGTTGTAGAGTTGCATGTGCTATCTGCACACTAGTCATGTCACCAGCGTCTAATAATACTCTATAAAGCTTCTCGATCATTCCTTTTGTAATGTAGCACAAACAATCACTGCTTCTTTCTGCAAAGTGGAACGACCAACTGGACCCAGTAATGCAGCAGTTTGCCTTAGACACATTGGCTCCTTTTGTGCAGTTCAACTAAAATCAAAGTCGGAATAAAACCGAGCTTTAATTTTGATATCCCTGTAAGCAACAATAGGTATAAGGGAAACAATTACTGAGAAAAAACGGTTGATGACTTGTACTCCCAGAATAAAAACATCTACTGATCTACCTTATCTTAATGGGAAACAAAGCAGGAGAGTAGCAATTCTCAATCCGTGTGATTCATTCATATTAACTGAGAGATTATCTTAACAATGCCTTGTTTCAACATGTATAAAGAACGACAAAGCATAAAAGTATCATTCCTAAGATAATGCGACTGATTCATTTTAACAGAGACATTATCTTAACAATACCTTGGTTAAACATGTAGAAAGAACTACAAAGCAGGATAGTACAATTTGTAAAACGATGTATCTGATATATAATAACAGAGACATTATCTGAAGAATACATTTCTTAAACATGTACTCTGGCTGATCCCTAACAGAAATGGTACTCCCACCGATCCCTAATAGAAATTGTACTCCTGCCGATCCCTAACGGAGTTTGTTGTAAAAAAGCCACAAGCATCATGTCTGGGTTGGTACCATTTTTGTTCACTACTTAATGGGAAAAGAGAGCAATACAATAGCTTCAATTCAACATTTATTTAAAACAGTACCAATACAAGTGGCACAGCATCTCAAAACACACTGCACGATCATGTGGATGAAGGCAAGTAACAACCTGTCATGATGCACACAAGATCACCTACGAATCTGCCAACACGAATAGGAAATCCAATATCGTTTTGTGCAGTTGCACTGAAATCAAGCAAAGTCGCCGGTGTGACTTTTAAGTTTGCTAGGCAACAAGTTGAATAGATATCCCTGTTTTAACACAGGCAAAAAAGATGAAACAAATTGCGACAAAAAGATGCATCTAACTTATCTTGATGGAAAACAAAGTAGGACAGTAGCATTTGTAAAACGGTTGCATTGATTCATATTAACAGAGACATTCTCTTAAAACAACATTCGTTAAGAATGTAATTTACTTTTAACAGTGGCATTGCTTCAATTTTCCAGCAGCATTCTTAGATTAACATCAGCAAAATAGTTGTATGTGACATGACATGGGACATGGGACATGCCAGCACCATGTGCGTCCACATGTATAAATGGGTGATGCAGAGTATGTAACCAAGCAGCATATCTGCGTTGGTCCCATATTTGTTCTCTTTGAAACTTTTTCCTATGTGAGGGCAGCAAATCTAGTCCTGGACAAACTACCCGACCCCCCAGTTTCTTTCCCTTTTCAACGAAGAGATCGGATCCTTACAGTGTGTACTGGGTTACCCCCTTTTTTCCCTTTTCGTCCAACAAAGCGGTTGGATAGCTAGTCTATACTACTTTCCCTCCCTCCTTTCCTCATTGAACCACGTCCTAGATTCATGCTCCACCCCACCACACCCTTCTTTCCTCTTTGAACCAAGACCTAGATTCGACTACAGAATTGAAAAAGATCTGCATGCAGCTAGAGCAATGATGGTTTCAAAGAAACTTATACCTTAGGGTCGTCGGCATGTGGCAAGGCGTGCGGCGGGAGGCCAGATCTGCCCACACTATGTACATCAGCAAGGAAGAAGGGGTCGGTGGCCCTCCCGTACAGGCGCTGGGTGAAAGAGAACAACGCAGCTGGCAGTGGATTGCCTCCCTCGCCAAAGGCAATAGAGTGAACGCTGCACCTCCTCCCCTTCCCGGTGCGACGGGATCCGACGCCTCCTTCACCAGCTGTGAGGTGGGAGAGAGAGATACGAGGCCAACGCAGTCTTGTTTAGATCTAGTGAAGTGAGGGTGAGAGACTGTGAATATAGCAAACCCTAGCAAAGGAACGCTGAGCCTCCAGCGTGTGTATGTGTGTGTGTGTGTGTGTGTATATATATATATATATATATATATATATATATATATGTAGTGCGGCGAGAGTGTGAAGAGTGCAAACCCTAGCGAACAAGCGCTGAGGCTCCATCTTATATATATACTGTAGTACGGACTGAGCTCCGGTGCCTTAACTGCACGTGCTTTTGGCTGTATGACAGGTGGGCTAGCCACATTTTGGGCCCACCTGTCATAAACCCAAAGGCAGGTGCACTAAAGTCAATGAAGCTCCGTCCATATAGTACTCGTGTATACGACTAATATATAGTGGAGTGGTTTTCTTATTCTCTCCATAACAATCGTTTTAAATTGTGTAAGTACGAAATGAAACTCTTTATTTAACGTACCAGTGAAGAAAAGTACTACTCCCTCTGTTCCTAAATATTTGTCTTTCTAGAGATTTCAACAATTGACTACATACGGAGCAAAATTAGTGAATATACACTTTGAAAAATTTCTATATACATATTTATGTGGTAGTCCATTTCAAACCACTTGAAAGAAAAATATTTAGGAACGGAGGGAGTACTTCCGATGAACTAACGATCCACAGCGTCTGGTCGCACTTCACATCCTTCACGTGCGGTACACTACGCTCCCTTAAGTGAACAACCACACATGCGCCAAATTATCGGAAACGTGTGAGAGTGTGTATAAATAAAGAATTTTAATTTCAATTATCGGAAAGGTTTGAGAGTATGTAGAGTTTGCCTTCTCTAATAATTATGGTTTGTTGTGTTTGGCCTAAACTTGGTCAAACTTTACAAAGTTTGACTTCAGTCAAATCTAATATGCGGAGTAAATAAAAATGGAGGGCTACTACGTCCATCCGGGTTTTTAGTCCACACCATTTTTTAATCAAAGTTAATAGCTGGACAAATAAAATTACAGGGGAGCTGGAGACAAAGTTGTGAGAAGGCTTAGAAACAATACAAAACTTATGCTCTTAGTACCAACGTTGATCCTTCTTCGAGGAAACATTTGGTTCATAGCAAATTGTGTGATAAAATTGCACCAACGTGAAAGACGACTGCGTCTCCAACGCAACCAAGGTGAACTTACGAAGGATATCATCTTTGTGGGTAACAAGCAAAGAGCACTGATGGAAGACAGCTTGTTTTTCATTGCAAATCGATCAGCTTCACCAGCCGATGCAACCATGAGGCGCAACCATGAGCATCGATAGGTCATCGTGGTGATGCATCATCCATTTGGCATCAAGTTTGGCTGAGGCACCTATGAAGTTCGACAAATCCTCACCGTGGTCTGCTTTCTTCTCGGTAGTCAAGCTCGAGGAAGGAAGAACCACATGGCGGACAAAGGAGGCGGAACAACAATGGCCATCCAATTTTGTGCAGTTCCACTAAAATTGAGGAAGACATGCCCGGGTACGGAGATACTTATCGCTGTTTCCAAAAATATAAAAAAGGGATATATTGTTGTTACTTTGTTTTACAAGATTAACAACGACATCTCAATTGTCAATAAGAATTATGAAAAGTACACCAACAAACAGAAGCATCATGATTATCTTGATGGGAACTAAACCAGGATACCCGAGAAAAAAAAATTTCTTCTTTTAACCAGTGATAGTATTAGATTAGCAGCAGCAATAGGAGCATATGGACAATGACCGCTGCTTGACCATGTACTTTTTGTCGAAACAACATGTATACCTGCACCGAGGCATAAATCAGGACAACTTTTCGAGTGGCATTTCCTCTATAATAGTAGGTGATGTTGGACTAGCCGACGAACCCCAGCTACTATACATGGGGAGCTAGGGAGTAGTCGCATAGAAGAAAATCCGGATGCAGCGACCTGGGGAGCTGGACCAGTACAAGAAGGTATACCTTAGGTGGGCGAGATGTTGCTTAGACGGGCGAGCAGGATCTGCCCACACGACGACAGCGAACAAGGGCACGGAGGACCTTGGTCCGCGCTAGCGCCGGGTCCGAGAGGACGATGTGCATCGGCTTCCTCCATCGCTGACGGCGACAACATCAACGCTGCACCTCCCACAGGTGACGAGATTCGGCCGGATCTGTGACCACCAGTGAGGAGAGAGATAGTGCGGACACTGTCATCTTGTTTTGATATGGAGAGGGTGAGAGAGCGAGACGCGAGAAACTCTATCAAGCAAGAGGCTATAATGGAGTAAAAAAATCTCTCCATAGCAGTGGTTTTAAATAGAATAAGCGTGTTCCCGGAAGAAAGAAACAAAAACTGGCGGACAATTTTTTTAACGTACCAAGAAAGAAAACTCAATCAAAAACACGCCCCCGCTTCCAGGTTGCGAGAGTCGTCGCGCACACACACATAGACATAGACATGCATATCCATGTTTACGTAAAATTCCATTTCCATCTCCATATCCAATCATATTTGTCCAAATAGCACATTATTTACATTGTTAATTATATACGCAGAAATACTAACGTACAACATCTCTTGTTTGCGGGCGTCCGGACCGCTGCCACGGTCGCTCCTGACCAACCCAAACCCTCTTCATCACCCGCACGTGCTTCCTGCCCGAAACGGTCAGTGCCGCATTCATGCCCGGCCAGAGCAGACGCGACCTCTCACTGGCGCCGGCATTGAAGCGGCGCGCCGGGCGAGAGAGCGTCGCCCACGCCGCTTCCTGGTGCATGCGACTGCTTCGCATTCAAAGGTCGCAATAGCCGGCCACAACATGCATGTAAAAAGTTCTTGGGAGTCCATGCTACAGCTAGCTGTCCTCCCCCAACTCGTCAGTCTCTTCCAGTAGTGCTAGTACTCCATGTCGTGATCCATCGACAAGTAGGCGGGAAAGTTATCGTATACTCAGTTTGCGGTGAGTGGCATGTCGAGCGACCGTGTGGGGTCGAGCCGTGGAGGAGGGTGAGACACGAACGCGACAGACGTGATTTAAACGTTGGTTTTTCTTGATGGCACGATCCAACGAAACGAAATGTTGGTTTCTCTCTGTTTCCATTTTTCTCTGGAAAAAACGGAAACTTTCGACTCCATTTTCATTCCTACTCCAAGGTTGCCCCGTTACAACATTCCATCAAATACAAAGGAAAACTAACACGCATGCTGATGCATCTCAATGATTCACAGATCATAGCCAATATTTACTTCACAACTAAAGACAAAAAACTTGTGAGAGCGTGTACGAAAGAAAAAATACTGATGGGGTCACTACGACCTAAACCGTAAACCCTAAACAGGATTTAATTTCCTAGCCAGGTAGAACCTGTCGAAGGAAAGATGGATAGTACCCTCGGATCATACGATGCTTTCGTGCACCACTAGAATCGAGTTGAGCATCCCTGATGGCAAAGATATTGAAGAAGTGTGATTAGAATAATAGTATTGACACTAGTTCATGAGACATAAACTCATCACAAGTAGAAGCCGGTAGAAGAAGAGAAAGATCGACATGGAGATGGAGCTACGTGGGGAGCTGCGGCAGTGGAGCAAGTCGGCTCCAAAAGGAAGATGGACTACCTGGGACGTCGGGCTGTAGCTAGAAGGGCGGTTGGGACGCGGCATCGGCCCATACCGCAGTGACCCCCGATTGGGATGCACCGAGTGTGGATTTTCTCCCTCGCCGATGTCGACCCCGTCTACGCATCCATTCCGCTAGCTGCGGGATCAGGCCGGATATGTGACCAGCGGTGTGGCCACTGTCGTTCTATGCTTGTGAAGAGAGCAAGCCAAGCAAGCAGTCTTGTAGCTTAGGCTCCTACTAGTGTATATATAGTGGTTTTCTTTTTCTCTCCATATGAACCATTTTATATTGCGTACGTGTCATTGAAGAGTGAAATGATGGTTGCTTCTTCTGACTAACTTACTGTGTGTGATTTGTTGCTCCTTTAGTGGCCCCTACGTACTCCCCTATGTGTATGCAACATCCACACGCATCGTGGACGCAAAAACGCGCGCGACGCCCTAATGCATGCATGTCCGAGCACACGACGGAACACACACGGTCAAGCTCAAGTGCTCAACCTACACGTGCATGCACACACATACTCAGCCAGGGTGAGCTAGTGACCGTATAAGCACCGGAAAATGTATATATTGAGCGCAATGACGTATTATGAAGTCCACTGACCGCATTTTTACAAATATCTGATGTGATGCAGTGTATTTATCTCGTTTGAAATTAAGCCATATTAACCGGAGAGGAGGCAGTATGGACTAGCATTACTTTGTTGTGTCCCGTCAACTTGCCGAACGAGGAGAAGCTTGCAGGGCGGGGGAAGCTTGCGCGCGGTGTCTCACAGGACACGGAGAAACTTTTGACTAATGCAAGATCTCCCTCGCTCAGGCGGTGGACGTGCAACAGTTAATTCGGTGTCAGATTGCCAGAAGCATACACTATACTAGTACAATTATTGTTCGACTTTGAAGAGGCTAACATAGCGCAAAGTTTACTAGTACTACTACTACTACTATAGTCTATAGAGGTATGTACTATACTAGTACTAGGAATCGGATGGAGGAGCGTCTGCACTCTTATTATATTTTTAAAATGTGATAAAGCAATCTTCAACACATTTGGTTCTCTTCAAGGGTTCTCGCATGTGATAATGGAAGTTGATTGCAAGGAACACTCGCCACAATTCTCGCTTAATTTTGGCTCATATCCTGTTACAAATAGGAGCGCTCGGTAATATTTCCTCTCTTTTTTGTTATTCAGCATGTAAACAGGTCAGCAAACCTTGCGGCGGATCTTTGTGCGGACCGTGCTTGCTGCACTTTGAATGTGGCCGAGAGCTGGCTTGATGAAACACCTCGCATCCTACTTCTTTTTTTTTGCAGGGTACCTCGCTTCCTAGTGACCAATGTCTTGGCTGATCGTCCTAAGAATGCTTATATATGAATAAAGCTCTCTCATTTACCCGCAAAAAAGATTAAGCCATATTAACCGGAAAGGAAGGAGTATGGACTAGCACTACTTTTTGGTGTGTCCCGTCAACTCATGAGCGAGGAGAAGCTTGCAGGACAAGGTGAAGCTCGCTTACGCCTTTTGACTAATGCAACCTACCCTTGCCCAGGCAGTGGACATGCATCAGTTCATTCGGTGTCAGATTGCCAGAGGCATAAACTGTAGTACTGAACATGCGGAGTACCATCATTGTTTGACTTCACGAAGAGGCGAAGAGGCAAGCGCAAGGTGTAGTGGGATGAGTAGTACTACTACTAGAACCGCATGGTGGAGCGTTTGTACTCTTATTTTTTTAATCTCTGATAGAGTACACATTTATTCCGGAGAAGGGTGGAAAACGGCAGCCCAACATGTAATGATGATATCGATCGACCATGCTCGAATATATCTTGGCCTCCGTGCGAGCCTGTCTGTGTGTTCTCGCTCCTCGTCTCTCTCAAGGAATGGTGGGTTAGCCATTTTGCCATCAATTGAGATCGGTTTGCTCACGCTCCGGTCCCACATGTCAGTGATATGCCAAGAGGAGGTGTGTTGACCGACTGGCCATACGCGTACTTGGTTTTGCACCTTCATACTACTCCTCCCTTTGTCATAGTTTACAGGGAGCGCTTCATTATGATGCATTTCTCTCAATGCATTTCCACCACCATAGAGACTTTAGATGCGTTTGGTTTAATGCTCAATTAATTAGGGCATGGAACCGCAATCAATTCCACAATTTTCTCTCGATGTACTACGGAGTGAAGTAAGTGCATGCATGTGTGTACCCAGGATGGAAGCACTGCATGCATATGTGTACGCATTATTTCCTCTAGTAATAGATGCCGTGCTATAACTACCAATGCTATTTTTCAGGCCGATCGCTAGTCGCCTTGGTCCCACAGATCTTTTTTCTATTTTTCAAGCGCTGTATAAGCGATGTGACGGATGGAGTAGTATGAGCGGATTCAAAGAAGAGCGTATTGATGGTTGCTTCTTGAGCAACTTACAGTGAGAAAAGGTGGGCCTTGCGATTTGGCTGCTCATTACTCACTATTAATGCTGGTATAGCGACCGGGCTGAGTCTCCCATGCGGTTGTGCACTACCCCTCGGCTCTTAAATATACTCCGGAGTATATTTGTCTTTCTAGAGATTTCAACAGTGACTACTCAAATATTTGTCTTTTTAGATATTTCAAATGGACTGGCACATACGGATGTATATACATATTTTAGAGTGTAGATTCTCTCATTTTGCTCTGTATGTAGTCACTTGTTGAAATCTCTAGAAAGACGAATAGAATATTTAGGAACGGAGGAGTACACATCTGAAGCAAAATGAGTGAATCTACACTCTAAAATATGCCCGTTGGAAATTTGTACAAAGACAAATATTTAGGACCGAAGGAGTATAAGTTTGTGCATGGCACATGGACCCGGATGATGAAGAGGCTTCTGGCAATGCTATCAAGCTTCCATCATTTGTTTACATAATTGACGTACTATACAAATAATTTTCCAGCGAGACATGAAATTGTACAATGGTGTGAGCTTTGAGCTTCTGTTTCGCGTGTCTTGCCATCGATGCTCCTTCGGAAACAATAAAAAACTAACTTCCTTGCTAATGCATGTCAATTATTAGCAGATCAGAGCTAATAATTACATCACAACTGAAGACAAAGTTGTGAGAAGGTGTTAAATTAAAATTGATCTATGCTCTCATTGGCAGCAACGTCCCCCCAGCCCTGTCTAAATCAACAAGGCATGTTGGGAAAAAGTAGCTGTCTGGAGCATGCAACATTCCGATCATTTTGTGCAGTTCCACTAAAATAGAGTTGAGCGTCCCTGTTCCAAAGATATTAAGTGTGATTACGATAATAGAGGACTGCTGATGAAACAATAAACACACAAATAGTAGCCGGTCACCTTTGCAGTCTCTCTTAAGACTAACTAGTTTGAGAAGATTAGGCTCGGAGTTAGATGAGGAGGATAGAGCAAAACCAATCTCCCTTTGTGCAGTCGCACTGCAATGTAGAGACGTTGCCTATGTGATATTTTAGTACAACTGCACAAAACACTCTTAAGAAAAAAGTGATTTGTGAAGTTCACCAAAAGGTCGCAATAGCAACGAGGTGAAATGGATAGCCCTTTTTGCAACAAAGAGGTAGAAAGGAAATAATTACTGGCCAATAACAATTGATGACACATGCGATGACAAACAAGAAGCATATTCCTTGTCCTGAGGGAAGATAACAACACGGTTGTGTTTGTCTAAACGGTGTGAGGATGAGATTGCAATATGGAAAGTACGCCGGACGAGCTACGTTTTGGGCAAAGAACTATGGAAGATCCACATGCAGCGATGTGGGAAGACGGGCAGTGGAGCAAGGCCGGAGGGGATACCTGGAGATCATCGGGATGTAACTAGGTGAGCGGCGGCGGGCGGAATCTGCCCATACTATGGCAGCGAGCAGGTGGCGTAGGCCCTACCGCGCCAGAGCTTGGTCACAGAGAACGGCGTGTACTGCAGATCGGGACGTGCTGCCTCGGCGCCGTCGAATAGAGAAACGATGCACATCCTCCCTTTCCGCCTACAGATGGGATGCGGCCGGATCAGTGACCAATGGTGAGAGAGAGAGAGGCCACCGTAGCGTTGTGTGAGATACTCTGAAGAGAGACAAACCAGGCAGGTAGGCTCCATTGTATATAGTGGACCGGACTACCTTTTTCTCCATAAAAATTGTTTTATAATCTGTTTACGTGCCATTGAGCGATATAACTTTATTTAAAAATAACGCACCAACGCATCAAGTTGAACTTTGTTTCGTGCACGCGTGGTACACGACCTCCGTAGGTAAACAACCGCTACACGCGTTAAAATTAGCACGTGGGCTGCCATTTCGTATAGAAATGAGCACCACTGTGTATCCGCGCGGGTGTGGCTGGGCATGAAGCGTGAGTACGTGCACGGTGCACCTATTCTCTTCTTGTATACGTACACCACCTACGTGGGGTTGTGTGAGAGAGAAACAAACGTAGAGAGATATAGTGTGTGGGTTCGTGAGAGTTTTTTTTGGTGGGGGGTCAATCAAAAAATGTAACATATGCAATGTGTGTGAAATAGAGTCCTGGATATATCATATATATATATATATATATATATATAGAGGGGGCGATCCACGAGAAGAGAGTGGAGGTATCATCGTCTTGAGGTGTCCATGGAATAGAAGAGAGGGATGATGTGTGTGTGTGTGCACGCGCGATCGATAAAGAGTGCCATCAAATTTGTGTGTGCCCACGTCAAAGATATAGAGTGGCTGGCCTACTGGAACGTGAGAGGGGACAGGTGCAGTTTGTCTCTGTGGCATGGATACCTACCTACAGCGCTCGACTATCGGTGTGTGGTGGGGGGGAGGGAGGCCTAATTAACTATAGAGGTACAATGGCTGGTATATGTGTGGAGGAGGAGAGAGGCCTACCGCATGTATTAAGGGAGATCGGTCTACCTCATGTATTAAGGGAGATCGATCGGCATCCATGCATATGTGTAGGAGAGGAATAAGGTTGGGAGAGAGACAGAGCTAGAGTGTTGGAGGGGGTGGTAGTGGAGTTGCTTCTAACAAATGGTGGGATAGGCTTGCTAGACAACCGGAGGGCATGCCTCCAATATCAATAAGAGAGGGGATGGCTACCTATCTGTGCATGTGCGTGTGAGAAACGGGTCAGGAAGCATGCACGAATGATGAGGGGATACGATATGGCTGTGGTAAGCAGAGGTAACTACATAGGAAGATCAATCGTCCTTTGTCAGAGAAAGGAGAGACATAACTTGTGAGGTACGTCGATCGATGGGGGGAATAGTTAAAGTCGACCTAGGTATATGTTGGGAGATCGATCGGTATACATGCATGTGTGTGTTAGAAGCAAATGAGGCACGGGGAGAAGGATAGAAAGAGAGGGATGCATCTAGGAGGTGGTGCGAGATTCATACTATATCGAGGGGGAAGGAGTGTGCGAGTACGAGATCGATGAAAAGAGTGGTGGGAGTGAGGCATGGACGGTGATAAGAAAAGAGGGGAAGCTTGTGTTTGTGCTAGGCACACCTGGCTAGAGAGGCATATCGATCGATGTGTGCCATAAAGGAGTTGGGGGGCCTACACACACTATGGGTGAACGACCTAAAGTGAAAAGAAGAATTTGCGCGGTGGAGCTAGAGAATGCTGAGGGAGGGTGAGATGGATGCGGGCGTGTGCATGCACGAGAGAAAGTTAGCACTAGATACAAAGATAAGAGGATTGTGTGGGTGTAAAAGACGAATAGAGATCATACTTCATTATAAAAAGTGAATGCAGATATTTGAAGAATTTATCATAGTGTTTTAAACCGACGCATGTGTGAATATATATAACAGTGATACACATGGTGTGGTTATGGACATGTTATACTACATATAATATATTTTATCTCTACTCTTATAAAAAAATGGAGTTGTTGATGATGGTGTGCCCGCCATCCTGCAATATAGGTCGTCCGATTTATATCTGACGGATGGGAAGGAAACTATAGCAATTTTGAAAAAAGATACCCACACCCCTCTCCATATTTGCAAATTAGGCCTCCCCTTGATCATGTTGATGTTCTCTGGAACGCATGGGCATCTTGCTAGTACTACGCATAATATATAGAACATTGATTATAATTTGGGCTAATGTTTGGCTTTTGCAGCTCAGGTCTAAATACTTGTCATAACGTAGGGGGCGGGGCACTATACTATGTGTGATAAACACGGGTGCATTATGGAACATGGTTTAGATTATGAATATATAGTTAGTACATCAAATGTACTATTATTTGGAATCAACATCAAGTGTATTCAAAAAATAGAATTCAAGTTCATGTAGTACACATAGTTCATATCTATCTCTATAGTAATCATGCGGTGTGTTATTAAGGTAATACACGAATGATGGTTGAAGTTGGCAACAATCATGATTGTAGATTCTTATTGAAATAGAGAAACGAATTCAAATTCAGTTCGAATTGCAGCGGTAGTATAGACATTTGGAATGCACTAAAATGTTGGTATGAGTTGGTTACATGCATTATACAGCAAGCGAAAAAAATTAATTGGACATAACATGGATTCATACTCCCTCCCTCCATCTATATAGGGCGTGTCGTTTTTAAGACCGCCTTTGACTATTGACAAGATTAATAGTACATGACATGCATAATGTGAAAATTATATCATTGAAAGAACCTTTCACAAACGAATTTAACGGTGTGCTTTGTGTAAGTTGCATGTCATATATTATTGCCCTAATATTTGGTCAAAGTTAGCATTGAAAAACGCATTAGGCCCTATATAGATGGAAGGAGG
The DNA here is from genome assembly GCA_021605145.1 of Aegilops bicornis. Classification (NCBI taxonomy): domain Eukaryota; kingdom Viridiplantae; phylum Streptophyta; class Magnoliopsida; order Poales; family Poaceae; genus Aegilops; species Aegilops bicornis. The sequence continues at coordinate 470,273,012 of CM038670.1, read as the reverse complement.
GAGTAGCTTTGAATAGCATTTTTATAGTAAAACAGGGCAAGACTCTCTCTTTGTGTGGTGTGAATAGTTTTATTTTTTTCGTTTTCTTTTTGGTTGAGGGAAGTGTGAATTGATTTGGTACGTACAAGTACAATATTACACGTTAGGCTTGTCCCTAAAATTCAACCCGCGCCTTGTTATATCCCGAAAATTCAGATACCGTGCTCCCAAAACTGCCGCCTTCACAACCCGCGCCTTGCTATCCTGAAATTACAACGCGCGTGAAAACTGCCTCCAGCTGCCAAATCCCGAACACGCGAAATCCCCCTTCTAACCCTGAGCCGAAAGGGCCGCTAGTTCAAATCGGTGGGGGGTACTTCTGCAACACACCGTACATTTTGGACAAGCGCGTCCCTAAGTCATGGTTCACCCCTCCCATCGCCTCCTTTTTGCCATTCGAAATCTCAGGCCTCCATAACCTCTCCGCTCCAGCCGTGAAACCCAACCCTCCTCCATCCGCCACCTCACCACTGCCCAGTTGGAGCCTCTTCCCCGATGATGTCGTCCATCGCAACAGCTCGACGTCCTTCGTCCACCTCCCCGGATGAGGATCCGTCGTCCCGCCGGTTCAGCCGCCCCATCCTCCACCTCCAAGGAGCTGCTCCAACGATCGCCTCGTCTATCGCGGCTGCTCCATCCCCACAGCGCTGCCTTAACCTGCTCCACCGGAACCGCAGCATCCTCACCGACTCCTCGGACGAAGCAGAGGCCTACTCAGCGCTACCAAAGAGGTTGTACACTCATTGCATCGCACCTTCTCCTTAACTCAACCTCCCGCCGCCGACGGTGCTCCATCCCGCACCCCCATGGAGCGGCTACCTTGAAGTCGGCGCCGCGGGTGACATCTCCATGGCGGCTCTCCCCCAGCGCGAGGCACCTTCGGCGGCGGCGTCCATACAAGCCGGATTTGCTACTACTGCTTCGGCTCTCGCTCGCGCTGCTGCTACTCTGGCTCTCGCTTGATCGCTCGCTTCGCCCATTCTTTGCTGCTCGGCTCTCGCCGCTTCGGTCGCTGCTTCTGCTACTCTCCTTGCTCGTCTTTCTGCTCTGCTCGATTTAGCTACACTTGATCGTGAATCGACTTTTGGGTCGATCGATTTTCGGGGTGGGGGCTCACGGAGTTAAGGAAGAACCATCCGATGAGGGATGGGGATCACGGAGAGGTACCCCACTATCTATCTTAGGGTTCAGGGTGGGGGCGGGGGGCCTACACGGCTGGCCGGGGCGGCGGCGGACCGGTGATGGGGAGTTGTTTCGGGGCGGCGAGGAGGCGCTGAGGCCGGCGGTTCGGCCGGTGGTGCCTGGCGGCTCAGGGGGGTGTAGGTTGAAGATGAACTGCAGCCCCCTCCCTAAACTACATGTCAAGTGCCTCTCTGCTACCATTGCGTCAAGTTTCGACAGTAACATTCAGATTCAACAGTAAATTTCAGTTTCGACAGTTAAGTTCAGAGTCAACAGTTTTTACCTCATCTGTTGTAGTCAGGTGGTTTTTGGTGATGTAAATTTTACATCTATTTTACATCATCTATTTTACGTCTATTTTACATCATCTATTTTACGTCTTGAGCTTGTGTTGGTTTTCCCCGAAGAGGAGAGGATGATGCAGCACAGTAGCGCAAGTATTTCCCTCAGTTTTTGAGAACCAAGGTATCAATCCAGTAGGAGGCCACACGCAAGTCCCTCGCACCTGCACAAAACGATAGCTACTCGCAACCAACGCGATTAGGGGTTGTCAATCACTTCACAAATACTTACTTAGAGTGAGATCCGATAGAGATAATATTTTGGTATTTTTGGTATAAAGATGCAAAGTAAAAAGTAAAAGCAAAGTAAAAATAAACAAGTAAATAAAGTGATAGAGATTGATATGATGAGAATAGACCCGGGGGCCATAGGTTTCACTAGTGGCTTATCTCAAGAGCATAAGTATTCTACGGTGGGTGAACAAATTACTGTTGAGCAATTGACAGAACTGAGCATAGTTATGAGGTTATCTAGGTACGATCATGTATATAGGCATCACGTCCGTGAAAAGTAGATTGAAACGATTCTGCATCTACTACTATTACTCCACTCATCGACCGCTATCCAGCATGCATCTAGAGTATTAAGTTAAAAACAGAGTAACGCCTTAAGCAAGATGACATGATGTAGAGGAATAAATTCATGCAATATGATAAATACCCCATCTTGTTATCCTCGATGGCAACAATACAATACGTGCCTTGCAACCCTTCCTGTCACTGGGTAAGGACACCGCAAGATTGGACCCAAAGCTAAGCACTTCTCCCATTGCAAGAACTACCAATCTAGTTGGCCAAACCAAACGGATAATTCGAATATACTTGCAAAGATAACTCAATCATACATAAAAGAATTCAGAGAAGATTCAAATATTATTCATAGATAAGCTGGATCATAAAGCCACAATTCATCGGTCTCAACAAACACACCGCAAAAAGAAGATTACATCGAATAGATCTCCACGGGAGAGGGGGAGAACATAGTATTGAGATCCAAAAAGAGAGACAAAGCCATCTAGCTACTAGCTATGGACCCGAAGGTCTGAAGTAAACTACTCACACTTCATCGGAGGAGCTATGGTGTTGATGTAGAAGCCCTCCGTGGTGGATGCCCCCTCCGGCGGAGCTCCGGAACAGGCCCCGAGATGGGATCTCGTGGATACAGGAAGGTACGGTGGTGGAATTAAGTTTTTGGCTCCTGTTCTGATCGTTTGGGGATACGTAGGTATATATAGGAGGAAGAATGCGTCGGTGGAGCGTCGGGGGCCCACGAGGTGAGGCGCGCCCAGGCGCCCTCCACCTCGTGACCGCCTCTGGCACTTCTTGGAGTAGGGTCCAAGTCTCACGGATCACGCTCGGTTGGAAAATCACGTTCGAAGGTTTCATTCCGTTTGGACTCCGTTTGATATTGCGTTTCTTCGAAACACTGAAATAGGCAAAAAACATCAATTCTGGGTTGGGCCTCCGGTTAATAGGTTAGTCCCAAAAGTAATATAAAAGTGGAAAATAAAGCCCAATATAGTCCAAAACAGTAGATAAAGTAGCATGGAGCAATAAAAATTATAGATACATTGGAGACGTATCAGGCATCCCCAAGCTTAATTCCTGCTCGTCCTCAAGTAGGTAAATGAAAAAAGAGAATTTTTGATGTGGAGTGATACTTTGGCATAATTTCAATGTAAATCTTCTTGCTTGATATATGAATATTCAGATCCGAAAGATTTAAGACAAAAGTTCAAATTGACACAGAAATAATAATACTTCAAGCATACTAATCAAAGAAATCATGTCTTCTCAAAATAACATGGCAAAAGAAAGTTCATCCCTACAAAATCATATAGTTAGGCTATGCTTCATTTTCGTCACACAAAGATGTTCCCAACTTCTATACCCCCGATGACAAGCCAAGCAATTGTTTCATACTTAAATAATCTCAAACTTTTTCAACCTTCACGCAATACATGAGCGCGAGCCATGGATATAGCACTATGGGTGGAAATAGAATATGATGATGGGGATTGTGTGGAGAAGACAAAAAGGAGAAAGTCTCATATTGACGAGGATAATCAACGGGCTATGGAGATGCCCATCAATTGATGTCAACATGAGGAGTAGGGATTGCCATGCAACGGATGCACTAGAGCTATAAGTATTTGAAAGCTCTACAAAAGAAACTAAGTGGGTGTGCATCCAACTTGCTTGCTCACGAAGACCTAGGGCACTTTGAGGAAGCCCATCATTGGAATATACAAGCCAAGTTCTATTATGAAAAATTCCCACTAGTATATGAAAATGACAAAATGAGAGACTCTCTATCATGAAGATCTTAGTGCTACTTTGAAGCACAATATATGAGACTCACTACATGAAGAACAAGGTGCTACTTTGAAGCACAAATGTGGTAAAAGGATAGTAGCATTGTCCCTTCTCTCTTTTTCTCTCATTTTTTTGGGCCTTTCTCTTTTTTTGGCCTTGCTCTTTTTTTTATTTCGTCCGGAGTCTCATCCCGACTTATGGGGGAATCATAGTCTCCATCATCCTTTCCTCACTTGGGACAATGCTCTAAAATGATGATCATCGCACTTTTATTTCTCTTACAACTCAACAATTACAACTCGAAACTTAGAACAAAATATGACTCTATATGAATGCCTCGTGATGTACGAGGATGGTGCAATGAATCAAGAGTGACATGTATGGAAAATAATGCATGGTGGCTTTGCCACAAATACGATGTCAACTACATGATCATGCAATGGCAATATGACAAAAGTAATGTATGTCATAATAATGATGAACGAACGGTGGAAAGTTGCATGGCAATATATCTCGGAATGGCTATGGAAATGCCATGATAGGTAGGTACGGTGGCTGTTTTGAGGAAGATATAAGGAGGTTTATGTGTGAAAGAGCGTATCATATCACGGGGCTTGGATGCACCGGCGAAGTTTGCACAAACTCTCAAGGTGAGAAAGGGCAATGCACTGTACCGAAGAGGCTAGCAAAGGCGGAAAGGTAAAAGTGCATATAATCCATGGACTCAACATTAGTCAAAAGAACTCATATACTTATTGCAAAAATTTAGAAGCCATCAAAAATCAAGTACTATGCGCATGCTCCTAGGGGGATAGATTGGTAGGAAAAGACCATCGCTCGTCCCCGACCACCACTCATAAGGATGCACAAGCCAGGTACACTTCATGTTTTAAATTTGTTATACAACTTTAACCATACGTGCATGCTACGGGACTTGCAAACTTCAACACAAGTATTTCACAAATTCACAATTATCAACTAGCACGACTTTGATATTATTACCTCCATATCTCAAAACAATTATCAAGCATCAAACTTATCTTAGTACTTAATTCATTCAAAAAGAAAGTTTCACATATCTTGAACACTAAGTATATTAACATTAAGCAAATTACCATGCTATTAACGACTCTCAAAATAATCTAAGTGAAACATGAGAGATCAAGTTTCTTTAAAACAAATCCACCACCGTGCTCTAAAAGATCTAAGTGAAGCACTAGAGCAAAAATTATCATGCTCAAAAGATATAAGTGAAGCACTATGAGCAAAACTATCAATCTCAAAAGATATAAGTGAAGCACATAGAGTATTCTAACAAATTCCAATTCATGTATGGCTCTCTCAAAAGGTGTGTACAGCAAGGATGATTTTGGTAAAATAACAATCAAATATGCAAATAATACAAGACGCTCCAAGCAAAACACATATCATGTGGTGAATAAAAATATAGCACCAAGTAAATTACTGATGGAAGTAGACGAAAGAGGGGATGCCTTCCGGGGCATCCCCAAGCTTTGAATTTTTGGTGTCCTTGGATTATCTTGGGGGTGCCATGGGAATCCCCAAGCTTAGGCTCTTTCCACTCCTTGTTCCATAACCCATCAAAAGAATTCACCCAAAACTTGAAAACTTCACAACAGAAAACTCAATAGAAATCTCGTGAGCTCCGTTAGAGAAAGAAGACAAAAGACTACTTCAAGGTACTGTAATAAACTCATTCTTTATTTATATTGGTGTTAAAATTACTGTATTCAAACTTATCTATGGATTATAAACTATTTTACTAGCCACAGATTCATCAAAATAAGCAAACAACACACGCAAAACAGAATCTGTCAAAAACAGAACAGTCTGTAGTAATCTATAACTAACGGAAACTTCTGGAACTCATAAAATTCTACCAAAATTATACGACCTGGAAAATTTGTTTATTGATCAGCAGCAATTGGAATCAGTATTTTATCACGTTCTGGTGATTTTTAACAATTCGGTCACTGAGAGCAAAGTTTCTGGAAATTACAGCAAGATCAAATAACTATCATCCAAGAAGATCCAATAGGTTTAACTTGGCACAAACACTAATTAAAAGATAAAACCACATCTAAACAGAGGCTAGATGGATTATTTATTACTAAGAATCAAGGAAAAATATTGGGTTGTCTCCCAACAAGCGCTTTTCTTTAAAGCCTTTTTAGCTAGGCATTGAGATTCAATGATGCTCACAAGAAAGACAAGAATTGAGGCACAAAGAGAGCATCATAAAACATGTGACAAACACACTTAAGTCTAACATAATTCCTATGCATATGCATATTATAGGCAAACAAATTATCGTAGCATGCAAAACCTAGCATATGCAAGGAAGCGGAAAGGAACAATACAATCTCAACATAACGAGAGGTAATTTAGTAACATGAAAATTTCTATAACCATATTTTCCTCTCTCATAATAATTACATGTAGGATCATAGGAAAATTCAAAAAAATAGCTATCACAAAGTATATTCTCAAGACGATCCACATGCATGCAAACTTGATACTCTTCCAAAATAGTCGGATTATCATTACTAAAGTCATGACCTTTCCAAACCCACTTTTATCAAAAACTTCATAAGATTGAACATTCTCCAAATATGTGGGATCTAAAGTTGACACTCTTCCGAACCCACTTTCAATATTATTGCAAACAATATTATCAATCTCATATTCATCATGGGGCTTAAATAAATTTTCAAGATCAAAAGAAGAATCACCCCAATCATGATCATTGCAACAAGTAGTAGACATAGCAAAACTAGCATCCCCAAGCTTAGGGTTTTGCATCTTATTAGCACAATTGACATCAAAATAATTTATATTAAAATCATTGCAATCATGTTTTTTATTCAAAGATCTATCGTGAATCGCTTCATAAAGTACTTCATCACAATTTTTAGATTCACGAATTTCAGGCAAAACCTCATAAAGATAATCTAGTGCACTCAATTCACTAGCAATAGGTTCATCATAATTGGATCTCTTAAAGAGATTAGCAAGTGGATGAGGATCCATAAACTTTTAGCAAGCGAAGATGCAAGCAAAAAGAAGGCACATGGTAACACAAGATTGAGCGGAGGAAGGGCGAATAAAAGCGGCAAGGGTGAAGTGGGGAGAGGAAAACGAGAGGCAAATGGCAAATAATGTAATGCGAGAGATAGGGATTGTGATGGGTACTTGGTATGTTGACTTTTGCGTAGACTCCCCGACAGCGGCGCCAGAAATCCTTCTTGCTACGTCTTGAGCTTGCGTTGGTTTTCCCCGAAGAGGAGAGGATGATGCAGCACAATAGCGTAAGTATTTCCCTCAGTTTTTGAGAACCAAGGTATCAATCCAGTAGGAGGCCACGCGCAAGTCCCTCGTACCTGCACAAAACGATAGCTACTCGCAACCAAAGCGATTAGGGGTTGTCAATCCCTTCACGGTCACTTACGAGAGTGAGATCTGATAGAGATAATATTTTTGGTATTTTTGGTATAAAGATGCAAAGTAAAAAGTAAAAGAAAAGTAAAAACAAAAAAGTAAATAAAGTGATAGAGATTGATATGATGAGAATAGACCCGGGGGCCATAGGTTTCACTAGTGGCTTCTCTCAAGAGCATAAGTATTCTACGGTGGGTGAACAAATTTTTGTTGAGGAATTGACAGAATTGAGCATAGTTATGAGGTTATCTAGGTATGATCATGTATATAGGCATCACGTCCGTGACAAGTAGATCAAAATGATTCTGCATCTACTACTATTACTCCACTCATCGACCGCTATCCAGCATGCATCTAGAGTACTAAGTTAAAAACAGAGTAACGCCTTAAGCAAGATGACATGATGTAGAGGAATAAATTCATGCAATATGATAAATACCCCATCTTGTTATCCTCGATGGCAACAATACAATACGTGCCTTGCAACCCTTTACATCCTTTGGGTAAGGACACCGCAAGATTGAACCCAAAGCCATGCACTTCTCCCATTGCAAGAACTACCAATCTAGTTGGCCAAACCAAACGGATAATTCGAAGAGACTTGCAAAGATAACTCCATCATACATAAAAGAATTCAGAGAAGAATCAAATATTATTCATAGATAAGCTGGATTATAAACCCACAATTCATCTGTCTCAACAAACACACCGCAAAAATAAGATTACATCAAATAGATCTCCACGAGAGAGGGGGAGAACATTGTATTGAGATCCAAAAAGAGAGAAGAAGCCATCTAGCTACTAGCTATGGACCCGAAGGTCTGAAGTAAACTACTCACACTTCATCGGAGAGGCTATGGTGTTGATGTAGAAGCCCTCTGTGGTGGATGCCCCCTGCGGCAGAGCTCTGGAATAGGCCCCAAGATGGGATCTCATGGATACAGGAAGGTACGGCGGTGGAATTAGGTTTTGGCTCCTCTCCGATCGTTTGAAGTGCGTGAGGTATATATAGGAGGAAGGAATGCGTCGGTGGAGCTTGAGGCGCCTGAGGCGGCGCGCCCTAGGGGCGCCCTCCACCCTCGTGACCGCCTCGTGGCTTTCTTGACGGAGGGTCCAAGTCTCCTGGATCACGTTCGGTGAGAAAATCACGTTTTCGAAGGTTTCATTCCGTTTGGACTCCGTCTGAAAAAGGCAAAAAACAGCAATTCTGGGCTGGGCCTCCGGTTAATAGGTTAGTCCCAAAAGTAATATAAAAGTGGAAAATAAAGCCCATTATAGTCCAAAACAGTAGATAAAGTAGCATGGAGAAATCAAAAATTATAGATACGTTGGAGACGTATCAGGCATCCCCAAGCTTAATTCACCTTTCGTCCTCGAGTAGGTAAATGATAAAAAGAGAATTTTTGATGCGGAGTGATACTTTGGCATAATTTGAATGTAAATCTTTTTAATCATGGTATGAATATTCAGATCCGAAAGATTCAAGGCAAAAGTTCATATTGACATAAAAATAATAATACTTCAAGCATACTAATCAAAGTAATCATGTCTTCTCAAAATAGCATGGCAAAAGAAAGTTCATCCCTACAAAATCATATAGTTAGGCTATGCTTCATTTTCGTCACACAAAGATGTTCCCAACTTCTATACCCCCGATGACAAGCCAAGAAATTGTTTCATACTTAAATAGTCTCAAACTTTTTCAACCTTCACGCAATACATGAGCGTGAGCCATGGATATAACACTATGGGTGGAATAGAATATGATGATGGGGATTGTGTGGAGAAGACAAAAAAAGAGAAAGTCTCACATTGACGAGGATAATCAACGGGCTATGGAGATGCCCATCAATTGATGTCAACATGAGGAGTAGGGATTGCCATGCAACGGATGCACTAGAGCTATGAATGCTCAATCAAAAGAAAACTAGTGGGTGTGCATCCAACTTGCTTTCTCATGAAGACCTAGGGCATTTTGAGGAAGCCCATCGTAGGAATATACAAGCCAAGTTCTATAACGAAAAATTCCCACTAGTATAAAAAGACAACTTATGAGACTCACTATATGAAAAACATGGTGCTACTTTGAAGCACAATATATGAGACTCACTACATGAAGAACAAGGTGCTACTTTGAAGCACAATATACGAGGCTCACTACATGAAGAACAAGGTGCTACTTTGAAGCACAAGTGTGGGAAAAGAGATAGTAGCATTGCCCTTTTTATTTTATTTTTTTGGGCCTTTTTTTTTCTTTTGGCCTTTCTCTTTTTCTTTTTTTTTATTTGGGCAATGCTCTAATAATGATGATCATCACACTTCTATTGATTACAACATAAGGATTACAACTCGAAACTAGAACAAGGTATGACTCTATATGAATGCCTCGTGATGTGCGGGATGGTGCAATGAATCAAGAGTGACATGTATGAAAATAATGCATGGTGGCTTTGCCACAAATACGATGTCAACTACATGATCATGCAATGGCAATATGACAAAAGTAATGTATGTCATGATGATGATGAACGGAATGGTGGAAAGTTGCATGGCAATATATCTCGGAATGGCTATGGAAATGCCATAATAGGTAGGTATGGTGGCTGTTTTGAGGAAGATATAAAGAGGTTTATGTGTGATAGAGCGTATCGTATCACGGGGTTTGGATGCACCGTGAAGTTTGCACCAACTATCAAGGTGAGAAAGGGCAATGCACTGCAGAAGAGAGGCTGGCAAAGGCGGAAAGGTAAAAGTGCGTATAATCCATGGACTCAACATTAGTCAAAAGAACTCATATACTTATTGCAAAAATTTAGAAGTCATCAAAAATCAAGTACTACGCGCATGCTCCTAGGGGGATAGATTGGTAGGAGATGACCATCGCTCGTCCCCGACCGCCACTCATAAGGATGCACAAGCCAGGTACACTTCATGTTTCAAATTTGTTACACAACTTTAACCATACATGCATGCTACGGGATATGCAAACTTCAACACAAGCATTTCTCAAATTCACAACTACTCAACTAGCCCGACTTTGATATTATCACCTCCATATCTCAAAACAATTATCAATCATCAAACTTATCTTAGTATTCAACACACTCAAAAGAAAGTTTCACACATCTTGAATACCAAGTATACTAATATTAAGCAAATTACCATGCTATTAACGACTCTCAAAATAATCTTAGTGAAGCATGAGAGATCAATAGTTTCTTTAAAACAAATCCACCACCGTGCTCTAAAAGATCTAAGAGAAGCACTAGAGCAAAAATTATCACGCTCAAAAGATATAAGTGAAGCACTATGAGCAAAACTATCAAGCTCAAAAGATATAAGTGAAGCACATAGAGTATTCTAGCAAATTCCAATCAAATTGGCCTCTCTCAAAAGATGTGTACAGCAAGGATGATTGTGGTAAACTAACAAGCAAAGACACAAATAATACAAGACGCTCCAAGCAAAACACATATCATGTGGTGAATAAAAATATAGCTCCAAGTAAATTACCGATGGAAGTAGACGAAAGAGGGGATGCCTTCCGGGGCATCCCCAAGCTTTGACTTTTTGGTGTACTTGGATTATCTTGGGGTGCCAAGGGCATCCCCAAGCTTAGGCTCTTGCCACTCCTTGTTCCATAATCCATTAAAAGAATTTACCCAAAACTTGAAAACTTCACAACACAAAACTCAATAGAAATCTCGTGAGCTCCGTTAGAGAAAGAAAACAAAAGACTACTTTAAGGTACTGTAATGAACTCATTCTTTATTTATATTGGTGTTAAACCTACTGTATTCCAACTTCTCTATGGATTATAAACTATTTTACTAGCCATAGATTCATCAAAATAAGCAAACAACACACGAAAAACAGAATCTGTCAAAAACAGAACAGTCTGTAGTAATCTGTAACTAACGCAAACTTATGGAACTCCAAAAAATCTACCAAAATTATACGACCTAGAAAATTTGTTTGTTGATCAGAAGCAATTGGAATCACTATTTTATCACGTTCTTGTGATTTTTAATAATTCAGGCACTGAACGCAAAGTTCCTGGAAATTACAGCAAGATCAAATAACTATCATCCAAGAAGATCCAATAGGTCTAGCTCGGCACAAACACTAACTAAAACATAAAACCACATCTAAACAGAGGCTAAATGGATTATTTATTCCTAAAAAGCAAGGAAAAATATTGGTTTGTCTCCCAACAAGCGCTTTCTTTAAAGCCTTCTTAGCTAGGCATTGAGATTTCAATGATGCTCACAAGAAAGACAGGAATTGAGGCACAAAGAGAGCATCATAAAACATGTGACAAACACACTTAAGTCTAACATACTTCCTATGCATAGGCATATTATAGGCAAAAAAATTATTGTAGCAAGCCAAAACTAGCATATGCAAGGAAGCGGAAAGGAACAATAGCAATCTCAACATAACGAGAGGTAATTTAGTAACATGAAAATTTCTATAACCATATTTTCCTCTCTCATAATAATTGAATGTAGGATCATAAGAAAATTCAACAATATAGCTATCACATAACATATTCTCAACACGATCCACATGCATGCAAAGTTGATACTCTTCCAAAATAGTGGGATTATCATTAACTAAAGTCATGACCTTTCCAAACCCACTTTTATCAAAAACTTCATAAGATTGAACATTCTCCAAATATGTAGGATCTAAAGTTGACACTCTTCTGAACCCACTTTCAATATTATTGCAAACAATATTATCAATCTCATATTCATCATGGGGCTTAAATAGATTTTCAAGATCATAAGAAGAATCACCCCAATCATGATCATTGCAACAAGTAGTAGACATAGCAAAACTAGCATCCCCAAGCTTAGGGTTTTGCATATTATTAGCATAATTGACATCAAGAGAATTTATAGCAAAATCATTGCGATCATGCTTTTCATCGAAGGAACTATCAAGTATGGGTGTAATAGCAACGATCTCGTGTTTAACATAAGGAACTATAGCAAATTCATCTTCATAAATATTGGCATCATGGCCACAAGAATAGCAAGCATCATGTTCATCAAGCGATATTTCAACCAAATCATCGGAATCATCATTATCTATAGATTCATGCATATAATTATTTTCTTCCAAAGCAACGGTCATTCTTTCAATAAATTCTTGGACATAGACATTATGAGCAAGGTTTTCATTGCAATATTTAAGTATGACGAAATTTCCAGATTTGTTGAGAGTAAAATCATACTTTTCAATCAAAGAAGCAACTTCATGAGCACCCTTAAAAATGACAAATTCTTCAATTTGTTCGATATCATAGTAACTATAAACATCCCTTGCATAAGAAGATAAGATTTCATTATCATTGAACTCACATAGGTAGGGAAGGTGTTTTTAGGGTTCTTAGAGCAACAAGTAAAATCACACATTTCACAAAGATTCCCAGCATAGCATAGCAAACTATTTATATGATACCATAAGAGTCTCCTTTTCGGACAAACGATGACACACAAAATGAGCATGCTCATCTAAAGATTTCCCATCAACTAGGCTAGTTGGGGTTTGACGGCGCATAAGGATCGAAGATGATCCAAGTAGAACACTTTAAGTGGATCCATATCAATATAATTTCAGCAAGCAAAGATGAAAGCTTATAGAAGGAAAAAGGAAACAAAAACATATATACATACGGGAATAAGGCGAGCGAAAAAAGAGAGGGCGAATAAAACAAAGAAGGGTGAAGTGGGGAGAGGAAAGCGAGAGGCAAATGGCAAATAATGTAATGCGAGAGATAGGGATTGTGATGGGTACTTGGTATGTTGACTTTTGCGTAGACTCCCGACAACGGTGCCGAAATCCTTCTTGCTACGCCCACGAGCTTGCGTTGGTTTTCCCCGAAGAGGAGAGGATGATGCAGCAACATAGCGTAAGTATTTCCCTCAGTTTTTGAGAACCAAGGTATCAATCCAGTAGGAGGCCACGCGCAAGTCCCTCGTACCTGCACAAAACGATAGCTACTCGCAACCAATGCGATTAGGGGTTGTCAATCCCTTCACGATCACTTACGAGAGTGAGATCTGATAAAGATAATATTTTTGGTATTTTTGGTATAAAGATGCAAAGTGAAAAGTAAAAGGCAAAGTAAAAACAAAGCAAGTAAAAAAGTGATAGAGATTGATATGATGAGAATAGATCCGGGGGCCATAGGATTCACTAGTGGCTTCTCTCAAGAGCATAAGTATTCTACGGTGGGTGAACAAATTACTGTTGAGCAATTGACAGAATTGAGCATAGTTATGAGGTTATCTAGGTATGATCATGTATATAGGCATCACGTCCGTGACAAGTAGACCAAAGCGATTACGCATCTACTACTATTACTCCACTCATCGACCGCTATCCAAAGATGCATCTAGAGTATTAAGTTAAAAACAGAGTAACGCCTTAAGCAAGATGACATGATGTAGAGGAATAAATTCATGCAATATGATAAATACCCCATCTTGTTATCCTCGATGGCAACAATACATTTCTTCTTCCTCCCACTTATATTGGAGACGTATCAGTGGCCTTCCTCCACTTATTCTTGCACCCATACACTTCTTCTTCCTCCCACAAACACCAATATCCAGCTCAAGCACGAGTTCTAGCTCACTTTGCTGCAATTTTCGATCTCCTTGCTCAAAGCACCTCTCACAAAACTGCTTGGGGCGATTGTTCCTTGGTATGTGACTCCTCCATTGGTCCAATTAGTTTTTGCTCTAGTGCTTTATTCATTGCAAATTTGTGCTGCCTAGGTGACCATGTTCTTGAGCTTGCATGTCAAATTTATATGGTTCTAAGTAGTTCTAATGCTTGATATAGGCTCTAGGCACTTGTAGGAGTAGTTGCTATCAATTTTATTGAGCTTGGTTCACTTTTGTTTGAAGTTACTAAAAATTTCAGAATATTTCAGAAAATAATGAAGAGATTTTTGAGGGGCTCATCGAGCCGAAGCTCGAAGGAAAAGCAAAATGAAGAACCACACAGGCCCAAATATAATTTGCCTCGCACCGCTGAGGTCTGACCGTGTGAATGGCCTTCCGATAATTTCTTGAGAGAAGCCGGGATTTATGAAGATTTCTATTCATTGGCTGAGAACGCTGGCCTCACCGACTTCCTCCGCGACCAACATCATCAGTATCTCTTACTCACTAATACTTTTGTGCAAAACTTCTACTATTTTCCTAAGGAATCACCTCTCTCAGTAGAGTTTCATTTATATGATGTTGTTAAGAAAATGCCACTAGAAGAATTTTGCAAGGTTTGCAAAATACCTTTCGAGGGTACCGTAGATGAATAACATCGCAAAGATATGGACGGGTTTATTGACACCATTACCGTGGGGGAAACCAGGAAGGTTTCCGATGCAAGAATCACTAGCATACATTTTCCTGTTTTACGCTACTTTGCTATATTTGCTAGTCGTTGCTTAATTGGTCGCGGAAACTGTGGAAACCTTAGTATCCCTGATACTATCATTTTGCTCCATGGTTTATATTCCGATAACACTGTTAGTATGGGCGGTATTATTGCTAAACGGTTAAGTTTGAACCGTACTAAGGGCCCCATCTTTGGAGGTATTTATGATTCACACCTAGCTGCGCATTATAACATACCTATTAAGCTCTATGAGAAAGAAGATTTTTTTGCCATGTGCTTATTTAGATTATAAGAGTATGTTAGCGCATGACTTTATGGTTAAGAATAGGGAAGGGGCGCTAAAATATAAATTGTACTTTAATAAACATCACCCTGAGACTATTACCTTGCCTGCTCCTTCCTTGTTTAATTTATCTGAAGGTCCGTATCTCGTTCCGTGGGCGGCCATTCAAGCCTATCAGAATCCTACACCAGCCATGGAGCCGGAACCACAATTTGAGCCTCCACGACAGTCTGATTACTTTTGGGATCCGGAGATGACTGCCAGCCAGTGGTAGTCTGAGTCCTCTTCATCTCAGTACGACCCCAGCTACACCTACGGGTATCCTCCAGGCCATCCTTGGCAATGAACCAACTTAGGCCAAAAGCCTAAGCTTGGGGGAGTACGTATTTCCCACCGACATTACATTCATGTTTACACACACTCATTGCTAGATGTCGGTGCTCATGCTCTTTCACTGTAATATCCATGTTAGTTTATTTTCTTTTTCCTGCTTTCTTCTTGTGTGTTTAATAAACTTTAAGAAAAACCAAAAAAATTAGTATAGCTTTTAGTTAGTTATACTTTTCTTGCTGTGGTAGTAATAATTAAAAGAAAACCCAAAAATATCATGTTCTTCTTTTGCTTGTTGGGAGCTTTCCCGTGTAAATAGATTTTATTTCTTTTCTTTTCTTTGGAGGTCGATAGGAGAAGACCATGATTAAATTGTTGAAGTGGCTCTTATATGCATTATTGTTGATTTAACCAAGAGCCCATATTGCCTTGTCTTCTCCTGTTTATTGAATGCTCGCATGATTCCAGCTTAGTCCAATGCACGTGCACTCTTATTATTATTCACTTCGCTCGGTCGTGCAAGTGAAAGGAGATTATGATGACATATGATGGAATGACTGAGATGATAAAAGCTGGTATGAACTCGACCTCTCTTGTTTTTGTAAATATGATGAGTTCATCGTTCCTGATTCAGCTTATTATGAATAAACATGTTTGCAATGACAACTAGAGATCATAGTTGCTCGTGCCATGCTTGATTAGCTATGAGTTATAATGGTTTACCTTGCGTGCCAACATGCTATTAAAATGGTTATGGTGTGGTGTAGTGGGGTGGTATCCTCCTTTGAATGATTTAAGTGACTCGACTTGGCACATGTTCACACATGTAGTTGAAACAAAATCAACATAGCCTTCACGATATTTATGTTCATGGTGGATTATATCCTACTCATGCTTGCATCCAATGTTTATTAATTTTAATGCATGTTCATGACTGTTGTCGCTCTCTAGTTGGTCACTTCCCAGTCTTTTGCTAGCCTTCACTTGTACTAAGCGGGAATACTGCTTGTGCATCCAATCCCTTAAACCCCAAAGTTATACCATATGAGACCACTAAACCATCCTATATTCGGTATCTAACTGCCGTTCCAAGTAAATTTGTATGTGCCAAACTCTAAACCTTCAAATAAACATTCTGTTTTGTATGCTCGAATAGCTCATGTATCAACTAGGGTTGCCCTTATCTTCCATGTTAGGTGGGTTATTCTCAAGAGGAGTGGACTCCGCTCCTCATTCACGAGAAAATGGCTAGTCTCCGGGATGCCAAGTCCCATGCTTTATGCAAACTAAATCAAAATAATTGCAAACAAAACTCCCCCTGGGACTGTTGCTAGTTGGAGACACTCGTTGTTTCGAGCAAGCCATGGATTGATGCTTGTTGGTGGAGGGGGAGTATAAACTTTACCATTCTGTTTGGGAACCACCTATAATGTGTGTAGCATGGAAGATATCGCCATCTCTTAGTTGTTATGTTGACAATGAAAGTATGCCGCTCAAAATATTATTTATCTCTATTTCAAAACCGAGCTCTGGCACCTCTACAAATCCCTGCTTCTCTCTGCGAAGGGCCTATCTATTTACTTTCATGTTGAGTCATCACCCTCTTATTAAAAGCACTAGCTGCAGAGCACAGCTGTCATTTGCATCCATTACTATTAATTTATATTGGGTATGACTATGATTGGATCTCTTTTACCATGAATTACAATGTCTAGTCAGTCCTTGATCTTTAAAGGTGCTCTGCATTTATGTTTTGCGGTCTCAGAAAGGCTAGCGAGATACCATCTTGTTATATCATATTATGATTGTTTTGAGAAAGTGTTGTCATCCGAGATTTATTATTATGGCTCGCTAGTTGATTATGCTATTGATATGAGTAAACATGAGACCTGAGAGTTATTGCAAATGTGGTTAGTCATAATCTTTGCTGAAAACTTGAATGCTGGCTTTACATATTTACAACAACAAGAGCAAACAGAGTTTGTAAAAGTTTTTCTTTATCACTTTCAGTTTATCAACTGAATTACTTGAGGACAAGCAAAGGTTTAAGCTTGGGGGAGTTGATACGTTTCCGTCGTATCTACTTTTCCAAACACTTTTGCCCTTGTTTTGGACTCTAACTTGCATGATTTGAATGGAACTAACCCGAACTGACGTTGTTCTTAGCAGACTTTCCATGGTGTTATTTATGTGCAGAAACAAAAGTTCTCGGAATGGCCTGAAACTCCACGGAACGTCTATTTGGAAATAACAAAAAATCATTGCAAAAGATGAAGACCAGGGGCCCACACCCTATCCACGAGGGTGGGGGCGCGCCCTCCTAGGCGCGCCCCTACCTCGTGGGCCCCTGAGCTCCTCCGACGCCAACTCCAACTCTATATATTTGCTTTCGGGGAGAAAAATATAAAGGAGAAGAAATCATCACGTTTTACGATACAGAGCCGCTGCCAAGCCCTAAAACCTCTCGGGAGGGCTGATCTGGAGTTCGTTCGGGGCTCCGGAGAGAGGGATTCGTCGCCATCGTCATCATCAACCATCCTCCATCACCAATTTCATGATACTCACCGTCGTGCGTGAGTAATTCCATCGTAGGCTTGCTAGACGGTGATGGGTTGGATGAGATATATTATGTAATCGAGTTAGTTTTGTTAGGGTTTGATCCCTTGTATCCACTATGTTCTGAGATTGATGTTGCTATGACTTTTATATGCTTAATGCTTGTCACTTGGGCCCGAGTGCCATGATTTCAGATCTGAACCTATTATGTTTTCATGAATATATGTGAGTTCTTGATCCTATCTTGCAAGTCTATAGTCACCTACTATGTGTTATGATCCGGCAACCCCAAAGTGACAATAATCGGGACCACTCCCGGTGATGACCATAGTTTCAGGAGTTCATGCAGTTCTCTATTAAAAGGAGGCCTTAATATCCCTTAGTTTCCGTTAGGACCCCGCTGCCACGGGAGGGTAGGACAAAAGATGTCATGCAAGTTCTTTTCCATAAGCACGTATGACTATATTCGGAATACATGCCTACATTACATTGATGAATTGGAGCTAGTTCTATGTCACCCTATTTTATGACTGTTACATGATGAACCACATCCGGCATAATTTTCCATCACTGATCCAATGCCTACGAGCTTTTCCTATATTGGTCTTCGCTTATTTACTTTTCCGTTGCTACTGTTACAATCACTACAAAACACCAAAAATATTACTTTTGCTACCGTTACCTTTTGTTACAGTTACCACTACTATCATATTACTTTGCTACTAAATACTTTGTTGCAGATATTAAGTTATCCAGGTGTGGCTGAATTGACAACTCAGTTGCTAATACTTGAGAATATTCTTTGGCTCCCCTTGTGTTTAATGAATAAATTTGGGTGGAATACTCTACCCTCGAAAACTATTGCGATCCGCTATAACTACTAGGGAAATGGCTAGCAGCAGCGCGGGTTTTAGGTGTATCAGTAGCGCGGGGAGTCGCGCTACTAATAAGGCACTACAGCTAACACATAGCGATGGCAGCGTGCTCACTAAGCGCTCTTGCTACACAAGTGTAGCGACAAGGCTTAGTGGAAGCTTCACATCGCTAGTAGCTCTAGCGCGCTCTGGCTGGACGCGCTAGTGCCATCGCGGCGCTGCTGCTAACTTTCATACACTCGCTACTGCTAATTTTAGTAGTTTTTTGTTTTTTTCCGGCATATTTGTTTTGTATTTGAACAGGCTTTATAGAAGAATCTTTAGCACATACAAATGTCATCATGATACACATACAAATGCCTGCGAGACCACAAATGTAATCATAGCATATACATACAAATAGTCTCATAATAATCATCATCCAATACAAAGTGGTCTCTCGTCATCATCTCGAAAATAGCGATACAAGTCTCGATTACTTGCAAATACATCGTCATCCATCTAAATAATGATATACGCGAGAAGAGCTATCACTTTGAGTACATGAGTTCGTATCCCTCTCTCGCATTAGCGTGAACCTAACTAACTACTGCCTGTCGCTCGGAAACCGGAAACGGTACACTGGCTCGACACTCCGGCCACTTGTCGTATATATACTCCTGGCGTAGCACTTATTCACCATCGATGATCTATGCACCTGCATCGTCACATGAGTCAATGATATGCAACATATATATATATATAGTTGAGCAACAGAAAGAGACAGACTTGGCAAAAATAGAAACAACATATCATAAGCATAAATAACAAAGTTCATCGTACCCCAAAATGCCCTAAATAGAGTGATTTTCGCTAGTCGAGGAGGAGGACGGTTTAATTACATCACAAATAATGTTTCGCCGTGCATAACTCAAAGTTTTTTCATACAGAAAGTATGGACTAAACGGACACATTGTCATATATCGACAATCACTCCAACATGTCGTTCCATCCATCCATGTCAGGGAGATAGTCCCCGAGCCTAGTGAAAGGCTTCAGGTCGAGACGCTGAGCGGCTACCCATGTTCGGACGTCTTCCCGCGACATTTGTCCTTCTTCGTAGAACATACCTGTTTTTTCGACGACCTCATTCATGATGATTTGGGCAAGTTCGCGCTGGATGTGACAGAACTCGGCTCGAAGTCGATGATCCTCGATATCTCCTACGTTCTTTGCCCATTGCAGAATATGGGCATCGCCGGATGTAGGTGACATGCGAAGGTTCTGGTGATCCCGTCTGTACTCCAGCATGTGGTGTAGGACATAGAATGCAGCATTAAGAGAATCGCTCGGTTGTTGGATGCAGCAGAAGTCGGTCTTATGGCCGAAGGCGAGCCTGCCGCCCCTTCTCTTCTTGTCCCTAACCTCTCCACCCCTTGCTTGGTAGTAAAACATAGCACTGTCGAGAACATCCTTGATGTGAGTGTAATCCTTTTTGTGAATGTTCTTCGATGAGTCCAAGTAAAGAGCGTGGGAGAATCGGGGGTATAGGATGATGAGGACGGCGCCCATGACTGCATAAAATAAGTACACCTCAAATTACTTAGCCTCCACCGTGCAAATGAATGATTGAGATCGAAGGAAGGATAGCGGCACGGATGACTTACACGGGATGATAAGGCACGAGAATCGCCTCCTTGTCCTTATTGGCGAGCATGAAATTGACGATGTATTCCCTCGCGTATACACGGTGCTCTGCGCAGACTCCCAAGAAGCCCTCGTGCATGTAGTATGGGTCAGTGACACAGATATGAGATATCTGCTCAAACCCGATGATGTAGTTCATGTGCAAGGCATAAAGGGGGACAACCGTAAAATCCAGCTTCTTCACGTGAAACATGTCGAATATGTAACTGAATCAGAGGAAGAAATTATCCATGGGAAGCTGTCGGCGCATTTACATTTGCCGCGGAACGTTAACCACGTAGAGTGGGTATCCTGGATCTGTCGAGGCGATGAGGCCTTTCTCTACCAGCAGCACATCATCATGAAGTCTCCTTAGATCGCCGAAACTGGCCCCTAGCACTCTTGCAGGTAGGATTGGTTGACCGGGGATATGCCATTTATCCGCATCGGTGATATCTATACGGTCCTGAAGCCGAGGCTGCTGAGGCAGCTGGATCATAGAATCAGTTTTTTTTGCCTTTCCTCGCTCTCTTCCTAGACTTCTTTACTACCGGAAGGTCGTCCATAATACGTTGAGACGGCAATTCAGGCACCGACTCATGACGCTCTAACCCAGAGGAGGCGCCAGATAGACATCTTGTTCGCCACCGTCGTCCTCATCCTCATCCATGGCGACGTCATCAGCGACTAATGGAGCCTCCTTCTTACCTCGTCCGCTATCACCCAACCCGACACCCGACACTAATTGGGTAGGTGGGGTGTTGATGTTAAATACCTTCTTTGAGGCTGCGTGCTCGTGGGTGTGCTCCCGACCGCCTCGAGGCAAGCAGACTCTTTGGCCACAACAGGACCCACCCATTGCAACAATCACCAAGCCGCCGCGGTGTCTCCTCGTCATCCACCAATAGTATTGGAGGAGGCAAATTCTCGTGGCCCGGTTCAACACTGGCCACGGAAACCTTGAAGACGTTCGAGGGGATCGGCCGGCTGTGGAACAATGATTCCTTCGGCTCCATTATCGTCGCCTTCCCCACGCCAACCTTATGGTCGCCGATGGTGTACAATATGGTGCACGGGGTTTCGTCGGCCTGCAAAGAAAAGTCTGCGACGTGAGACATCCGAAAGGCAACGAAAACGGGAGATTATACATTTATATTGAAGGGGTCGGTGCAGCGACAGATACCGTAAGGGCCTCGAGCTCAGACAAAGACGAAGCACCGCCGAGCACGTCCGGTGCGGGAGCCGGTGCGGGAGCAGGTGCGGGAGCCTGTGCGGGAGTAGGTGCTCCCAAGAAGTCAGCAAGGGGAAAGTCCTCTGCATTTTTTTCTGGAGTTTGCCTTGTCCAAGTGAAAATGCCCGTCACCAAGGAAGTAGACAAATCTGCAACCACCTGTTTCGGCGGCTACCGCTATTCTGTTATGCGAGATGATTTCTTCTCAACCGCAATCTCAACCTTCTTGTCGATGTTTACTTCAGTTAACCTCCGTCTTTCCTTTCTCTCCTCCGTGGTCTCACGGTAGTACTTCTTCCACGTGGTGCCGTCTCCGACACCATGCACACGTCCATACAACTGTCGAGTATCCACCGGTTGTCGTTTCAATATGTTCAACGCCCGGTTGAATGGAGTGTCCCACTTGGGCCTGGCCAATGCCTCAGACGGCGAGTCGCTTTCGGCCGCAATCCGGTGCTGCTCTCTCTGCAAAAGGCCCAAGGATCGTTTACAAATATTACTAACGTGTGCAGTCGAATTGACGAAACTAAAATTACGGCCAGTCTCATGAACTCTGTAATTGCGGTGTTGTCTCGTAAACCTTCTTCACTTTGGGTCCCAACGGTGCGGGCCCTCGGGGCGTCACGCTCCCGTGGGGCGGTGAAATCCGCCAAGGGTCTGGGATGCCCGGACTTCGCGGCTTCCGCGTCCTCCTTGGCCCATTTGGACCTCTTTCCGCCGTAACCACGGCTTCCGAGGTGGTGGCTCCAATGTTCCTCTCTTGAAGCCCCTTCATGTACTTAGACTTTTTTTTGGCAGCTTCGGCCTCGCAAACCTCCTTGAATATTTGAAACTGCTCTTCCGTGATTGTCGGATTATCTTTTACAATCTCGGAGTAGGGTTCCTTCTTGTCGATGATCCTTGCTTTCACTCGAGTTTTCCAGGCGGCCAACGCGTCGCTAAACTTGGTCATGGCGTGTTTCTTTATCTTCTTCATTGTCGGGTCCTTGTCTGGATCTTCATAATCCTTCTCATTCCGGCCCGGGAACAAGAATATCTGGTGAAACTTCTTTAGGAGGGAGCTCCTCATATTTTCTATCTACTGTAGTTTCTCATCGTTGATGGTGGCGGTTGTCCGTACGATGCAGCCTATTTGATTGTCGTAGCATCGACGCGCTTCCTCGGGCGCCTTTGGCTCAAAAATGCCGCCGTCCACCTCCGTGACCACCATTCTAGTAGTCCTGAGTTTGTTAGGAAGCTGCCGCCTCTTTGCTTTCGGTTCTACAGTACCGGCTCAGCTCCCCGAGGCAGCACCGGTCTCAGTCTCAGCGCCGGTCTCGATGCCGGTCTGAGTCTCAACGCCGGTCTGAGTCTCAGCACCGGTCTGTGTGTCGGTCTCAGTCCCCGATGCCACCGGTGGGCCTAGCAACAACATCGGTTGATCGTCGGTAAGGCTAAAAAAATCGTCTGCGGCCCGGTAGACGTCATCGCAATCACCAGAACCATGTCCTTCATCGTTGCTAGCCATGTTTCCTATGATTAAATCTAGTCAATTAATTCTAGAGCTAATAAAATGAATAACGACATAAAAAAGGCCTATTGTTTTGCAGGAACGTTGACTCCTTCCTGGTGCGGAAAATCCCGGGCACTCGGTATCTCCTAGTTTGTAGCACAAGTCATGCCGAAATTCACGGAAAATTTCGGCATGACCTTTGCCAAAAAGTGGACAAATCGAGAACCTGAAATTTGCCGGAACGGAAATGAATCAACATTCAGGCAAAATATATATAGGCCACTCAACTTCATTGAAACAACAAAGCCACTTGGGCACAATCGAACCACTTCAATGAAATGATATAACATGACCACTTCAATGAAAAGATATAATCAACAATAAAAGTCTAGGAAGGGATCATCTTTAAAATAAAACTTGCCTAAATAACCTAGATAATTAACCTAATTAAACAAGTTAACCTGACTAGTTCTCTGTCAAAGCCCTAACTAAATTTTTAAACTAACCTAGATAATTAACCTAATTAAACTAGTTAACCTAAATACTTCTCTGTCAAAGCCTTAACTAAATTTTTGCCTTAACCTAGATAATTAACATAATTAAACTAGCTAATCTATGCATGAGAGAGAGAGAGGAGGGGTGGGGGCTTACAGAGGATGGCTCCGGTGGTGGCGAGGGAGGCAGGGGCGTCTCCGGTGACGGCGAGGGAGGCAGTTGTGGTGAGGGAGGATCCGATGGCGTTGATGAGGCCGCGCGGCTCCGTGGCGTTGGGGGCGGCTCCGGTGGCATCGACGGCGCACGACTCTGGTGGCTCCGGGGGCGTCGACGTCGGCAGGAGACGACGGTGAAGTGGGGCGATGGCGAATCGGGGAGATGGCGGCGGGGTGGGTCGAGAGATTTGGGGGGCAAGTGGTGGCCGGGGGGAAACACTTTTTTGGTTAAGCCAAAATTAGCTGTAGCGCGTTTCGCAAAACGTGCTATAGCTAATGTAGCTATAGCGCTTTTTACAAAACGCGCTACTGCTGTAGCTATGTAATTTTCTCCCTTTTTTTATTTCCTTTTCTGCTTCTATAGCGGGGGTCTAAGAAACGCGCTGTAGCTACGTTAGCTATAGCGCCTCTTACGAACACACGCCATGCCTATGCCTTTCTCTGTTTTTTTCGCTTTTCATTATTTTGTTTTACATTTTATTTTTCTTTCTCCTTTTCTGTTTCTTTCATTTTCATTTACTTTTCTATTTGTTTTTCATTTTATTTTATTTCCATTAGCGATAGCGCTCTTCTTAGGAAACACGCTGCTACTCATGCCCTAGCGGTAGCGCCGCTTCCTCAAGCCCGCCATCGCTATGCGTAGCCTATTGTTCCACCAATGGGAATATTAGTAGTAGCGCTTTTACGGCCACACGCTGCCATCGCTACAATTGTATCTGCAGCGCGGTTTTTCTCGAATCACATCGCTATCTAGCACTAGCGCCCTTTTTTGACCCGCGCTGTTGCTAAATTTCTGTGTATAAGGTTTTCCCTAGTAGTGTACACTTGTGGGTTATCAATCCTCCGTACGTACCAATAGGGAGCCCATGCCCGTTCCCCTCGCCAGCTTGGGCATCGAGGCCACGCGAAGCTGAGGCCCTTCGCGAGCCGCTCTAGAGCTTCACCAATGCCTTCAACAACAACCGCTAGGTACAGCCGATATCACAGGAGCACGATTACGCTAACCATGGACCGCAAGTGAACCATGCCGCGGCAACAGCCATGGACCTCAGGATGATGGCCCCATTGCAGGCGGGCGAAGTGCACTGGGGGCTGCGCGGGGGGGGGGGGGGGAGCCCGGTGACAGGGCCTCCTCCGCGCCGCATGGAGCAAGGCGCTGCATGAAGTAGGTCCCCTGCCGAGGAAGCCGCCGACGAGCCCTTCCCCCGGCAGGGGGCCTACGGTCGTCGGGGGCACCGCCAGCGTCCCCCTTGCCCCTTGGTCTCGTCCTGGTTTCCGGACGCCCCAACGTTGGTTGATAACCCACAAGTATAGAGGATCGCAACAGTTTTTGAGGGTAGAGTATTCAACCCAAATTTATTGATTCGACACAATGGGAGCCAAAGAATATTCTTGAGTATTAGCAGCTGAGTTGTCAATTCAACCACACCTGAAAGAATTAATATCTGCAGCAAAGTATTGAGTAGCAAAGTAGTATGGAAGTAACGGTAACGGTGGCAAAACCGATAGTAGCAGTATTGTAGCAATTTTAACAGTGGCAACGGAAAAGTAACTGGGCAAAGATCAATATGTGAAAAGCTCGTAGGCAATGGATCAATGATGGATAATTATGTCGGATGGAATTCATCATGCAATGGTTATAACATAGGGTGACACAGAACTAGCTCCAATTCATAAATATAATGTAGGCATGTATTCCGAATATAGTCATACGTGCTTATGGAAAAGAACTAGCATAACATCTTTTGTCCTACCCTCCCGTGGCAGCGGGGCCCTATTGGAAACTAAGGGATATTAAGGCCTCCTTTTAATAGAGTACCGGACCAAAGCATTAGCACTTAGTGAATACATGAACTCCTCAAACTATGGTCATCACCGGGAGTGGTCCCGACTATTGTCACTCCGGGGTTGCTGGATCATAACACCTAGTAGGTGACTATTACTTGCAAGATAGGATCACGAACACAAATATATTCATGAAAACATAATAGGTTCAGATCTTAAATCATGGCACTCGGGCCCTAGTGACGAGCATTAAGCATAGCAAAGTCATAACAACATCAATCTTAGAACATAGTGGATACTAGGGATCAAACCGTAACAAAACTAACTCGATTACATGGTAAATCTCATCCAACCCATCACGGTCCAACAAGCCTACGCTGGAATGACTCACGCACGACGGTGAGCATCATGAAATTGGTGATGGAGGATGGTTGATGATGACGATGGCGACAGATTCCCCTCTCCGGAGCCCAAAATGGACTCCATATGTGCCCTCCCGAGGAAGAACAGGGCTTGGCGGCGGCTCCTTATCGTAAAACGCCATGAATCCTTCTCTCTGATTTTTTTTTCTCCCTGAAAGTGAACGCATGAAGTTGGAGTTTAGGTCGGTGGAGGTCCAGGGGCCCCACAAGGTCGGAGGGCGCGCCCCCGCCCTTGTGGCCAGGGTGTGGGCCCCCTTCACTTGATTCTTTCGCCAATATTTTTTATTAATTCCAAAACTTATCTCTGTGAAGTTTCAGGTCATTCCGCGAACCTTTTATTCTGCACAAAAATAACACCATGGCAATTCTGCTGAAAACAACGTCAATCCGGGTTAGTTACATTCAAATCATGCAAGTTAGAGTCCAAAACAAGGGCAGAAGAGTTTGGAAAAGTAGATACGACAGAGACTTATCAACTCCCCCAAGCTTAACCAATTGCTTGTCCTCAAGCAATTCAGTTGACAAACTGAAAGTGATACAAAAAAACTTTTACAAACTCTGTTTGACCTTGATGCAAATATGTAAAGCCAGCATTCAAGTTTTCAGCATAGATTATGAACTAACCATACTCACAATAACTTTTAGGTCTCACATTTACTCATATCAATGGCATAATCAGCTAGCGAGCAATAATAATAAACCTCGGATGACAACACTTTCTCAGAACAATCATGATATGATATAACAAGATGGTATCTCGCTAGCCCTTTCTGAGACCGCAAAACATAAATGCAGAGCACCCCTGAAGATCAAGGACTGACTAGACATTGTAATTCAAGGTAAAAGAGATCCAGCCACAGTCATACTCAATATAAATTAATAACAATGCATACAAATGACAGTGGTGCTCTCTAACCAGTGCTTTTTATAAGAGGATGATGACTCAAGAATAAAAGTAAATAGACAGGCCCTTCGCAGAGGGAAGCAGGGATTTGTAGAGGCACCAGAGCTCGAGTTTTAAAATAGAGATTGAATAATATTTTGAGTGGTATGCTTTCATTGTCAACATAACAACCAAGAGATCTCGGTATCTTCCATGCTACATACATTATATGCGGTTCCCAAACAGAATGGTAAAGTTTATACTCCCCCACCACCAAACACTCCATGGCTGGTCCGAAACAACGGGTACCGTCCAACTAACAACAGTCCTGGGGCAGTTTTGTTTGCTATTATTTTTATTTAATTTGAGCATGGGACTGGGCATCCCGGTTACCAGCCATTTTCTCGTGAATGATGAGAGGAGTCCACTCATCGTGAGAATAACCCACCTAGCATGGAAGATATTGACAACCCTAGTTGGTACATGAGCGATTCGAGAATACAAAATAAATTATTATTTGAAGGTGTTTGGCACATGCAAATTTACTTGGAACGGCAGGTAAATGCCGCATATAGGAAGGTATGGTGGACTGATCTGGAACAACTTTGGGGTTTATGGAAGTGGATGCACAAGCAGTATTCCCGCTTAGTACAAGTGAAGGCTAGAAAGAGACTGGGAAATGACCAACTAGAGAGCGATCACTGTCATAAACATGTATTGAGATTAACCAACATTGAATGCAAGCATGAGTAGGACATAAATCACCATGAACATAAATATCGTAGGGGCTATGTTGATTTTGTTTCAACTACATGCGTGAACATGTGCCAAATCAAGCCACTCGAATCATCCAAAGGAGGATACCATCCTATCATACTACATCACAACCATTTTAATTTCCATGTTGGCATGCAAGGTAAACATTTATAAACTCCTAGTTAATTAAGCATGGCATGAATAACTATAATCTCTAATTGTCATTGCAAACATGTTTCATCCATAATAGGCTGAATCAGGAACGATGAACTAATCATATTTACAAAAACAAGATAGGTCGTGTTCATACTAGCTTTTCCTCATCTCATTCATTTCATCATATATCGTCATTATTGCCTTTCACTTGGATGAACGAACAGTGTGGATGATAATAATAATAATAATAATAATAATAATAATAATAATAATAATAATAATAATAGTGCACGTGCATTGGACTAAGTTGGAATCTGCAAACATTATTCAAAGGAGAAGACAAGGTAATGTGGGCTCTTTGTTAGATCAACAATAATGCATGAGAGCCACTCAACATTTTCATCGTGGTCTTCTCCTCTCGACGCCCAAAGAAAAGAAAAGAATTTCAAAGAAACACACTGAAATATTTTTAGAGTTTTTTGTTTTTCTGAAGAAAGCAAAACAAGAACGAGAAAAACTATTTACACGGGAAAGCTCCCAACAAGAGCGAGAAATCTTTTTGGGTTTTCTGTGAATATTACTACTAAGCATGCATAGAAAGTAAACTAACTACAAGTAATTTTTCTGTTTTTTCTTAAGGTTTTTCAAACACACAGAAAAAGAAATAAACTAACATGAATAATACAATGAAAGAGTATGAACACCGACAATTGAAATAAGTGTATGAACATGAATATAATGTCGGTGAGAAATACATACTCCCCCAAGCTTAGGCTTTTGGCCTAAGTTGGTCTAAGCCCATGGATCAAAGTAGCCCTCTCCGGTGTACTGATGAGGATCCTGCGGGTTCCACTGGTTAGCGAGCTCCTGTGGCTCCCACTAATAGATAGACTCCTGGTATGGATCAGGTGATGGCTCTGGCTCAGGAGGTGGGGATCGTGTCCCCTCCCAGTATGCACAAATGTCCACGAGTAAAACGAAGTACCTGCCTGAATGAATATCGAACAAAACAGGTGGGGGCAAGGTAATAATCTGAAATGTGACCTCGCTAAATACCAGGTTATAAATAAGTCTCTTTTCCTCATCATGGCGAATAAACTTATGTGCTACCATGCTGTCATAATCTAACTCTATAGTGGGTAGCAATTTCTTCTCTTTTTCATGGTGCCTAATGGGTATCTCAAAGTGCTTAGCAAGGCGGGAGATGAAGATACCTCCGAAAATAGGACCCTTTGCATGGTTCATACTCAACCATCTAGCAACCATAGCGCACAAACTGTAAGTTCTATCTCTATGTAAAGCGTGGCGCAAAATAGCAAGGTCAGGGGCACTAAGGCCTCCACTCTCTCCACGAGCAATTAAACATCTCCCAGCAAATAATGAGTAATAACGTAAAGCAGGGAAATGTATGCTAGCCACTCTCACTCCCGACACTCCTCTACCTTCCCCTATAGTAATTTCATGAATAAGGCTTTCCACATCACTAGGACGTGGTTCCTCGACGCTACCTTCATAAGGTAATTTACAAACCTCACAAAAGTCATAAAGTGTCATTTCTTTGCACTCATCATATAAGTGAAAAACCTACCGTGGGTGGTAGTATCCTAGCATGAAAATGAAAATTTTGCACGAAAGTATTAGTGAGTAGGAGATTGTTAGAGTACGTAATGGGCCTAATGGCCTGGGCTGGCGGTATAGCCCGTTAGTCTTAGGGTTAATTAGTGATAAGGGTCGCTTGCTTAGGGGTCAAGTAAGCCTTGCTTGGGAGTCAAGTAAACCTATCTATATAAAGAGAGGAGATGTATCAATCTAAGCAAGAATTAAGAAGGAAATCCCTTCCATCTTGCCCGGCCGTGGGGAAAAGGCCCCTGGTCGGCCCTCTCGCGCCCTCCTTCTAGCAGCTCCATAACAATTTGGTATCAGCTAGCTTCGGTTCGATCATGTCTTCACCGCCGCCCAACCCATCTCTTCCGTTGTCGGTCACCTCGTCGCCTCCGGCGACCATCACGAACGTCGTCCCGCTCCTTCCCGCGGCGGGATCCTCCGTCACGCCCACCCCCGCCTTCCTCACCCCGGAGGAGGTGTTTGGTGCGCTGCGGGACCTAACCTAGACGGTCCAGGAGATCCGCCTGTTCTTAGCCGGGTCCTACGGGCCGCACCCGGTTGCGTCGCCCATCACCGCCACCATGCCGCCATGGCTTCCATGGCAGCCGCTGCACCAGACGGCCTCCGCCGTGCCCACCGGGCCACTGCAGCAGCCGCTGCAGCTCCCATCCACCGCCCCGCCCTGGTTGCAGTGGCAGTCGCCCATCCTGGCGGCCTCTGCCGCGCCCGGCGCTCCACCGCAGCAGCCATCGCCGCTGCCCTGTGGCATCCCGCCAAGGCCGCCGGGCTCAGAATCGCCATTCACCGCCACCACCGCCTGCCACAGCTCTGATGGCAGCCACCGCTCCTGGCGGCCTCCGCTAGCCCGGCGCTCCGCTGCAGCAGCCACCACCAGTCAGCTCCAGCCCCGCATCGACCGCGCTGGCGGGAGTCCCGACCCACCAGATCAAGTTCCCCCCGTCGCCATTACCTCTTCCCCAGGGCGTCCCCATCCAGCAGATCAAGTTCCCGCCGTCACCATCACCGCTTCCGGCTTGGATCACTACCCGCGACGTGTCGGCGGTGGTGAGGCTGCAGGCTGCTGCGCGCGGCCTCCTAGTGTGTCGGCCTGTGTGGGAGATGTGTGGGCTGCAGCTGCCGCTTCTCCCAGCTACGCTTCACATCACAAAGGACCTTGATCTCGCCCGCTGCGTTAGGGATCTTGGGCATGGTGTTTTCCCCGTAGGCAGCGACCTCAAAGTCTGCGACATCGGCGGTTGGGGGCGCACCCCTCCTCGTCATTCTCCATCGCAAGCCCTTCACTCTTCTTTGTGTGGTGTAGACCAACAGTCGTCCGGTGGGGAGAAGGCAGGGTGTCACTGACAGGAGCGCACCGCATAGCACCACTGCATTCCGCCGGCCGCTGCGAGGGCTCCTCTGCCGGTCGCTCTTGCAACCACTTCCAGGTGGCCATACACATGCACTCCTTTTGTTCAGATGGTGTCCATGGGATTCAGGTGGCTGTACACGTGCACGTTCGACGTGCGGATGGTGTCCACTTTTTGTTAAGGGGTCCAAAATAAATCGTCCCAGTCCATTTCAGGTTGAGAAACAAGCCAAGATGTAAAATGCTTGTTTTTAGGTGTTAGGTTTGTGTTGTGTCGAGTCATGGTTATAAGTTGGTTAGGCTGCAGCTCAAGGACAAGCTGCATGTCCAGGTGGGGTGTAGTGTTAGAGTACGTAATGGGCCTAATGGCCTGGGCTGGCGGTATAGCCCGTTAGTCTTAGGGTTAATTAGAGATAAGGGTCGCTTGCTTAGGGGTCAAGTAAAAGCCTTGCTTGGGAGTCAAGTAAACCTCTCTATATAAAGAGAGGAGATGTATCAATCTAATCAAGCAAGAATTAAGAAGGAAATCCCTTCCATCTTGCCCGGACGTGGGCAAAAGGCCCCTGGCCGGCCCTCTCGTGCCGTCCTTCTAGCAGCTCCATAACAGAGGTACTGATCACACTAGTCATGGAGGAAGTCGGTGATGGGCGCATTCTGAGCTAAATAATAGAAATCGTCATAAATCCCAGCTGCTTGTAAGAATGCATCGCATGGCCATTCACACGGCCAAATCTCCACGGTGCAAGGAAGATTATACTTGGGCATTTCCTTCTCCTCATTTTCTTTTTTCCTTCGAACCCCGGCTCGTGGAGCCTCTCAACAATCTCCTCATCATTTTCTTCCTCTGAAAATTTCTAAAAAATTTAGTGACTTCAAAATAAAAGTGAACCAAACTCAATAAAATTGATAGCAACTACTCCTACAAGTGCCTAGAGACTATATCATGCATCAAAACTACTCTGGACCATATAAATTTGACATGCAAGCTCAAGAACAAGGTCACCACAGAGCAAAAATTTGCAATGAATAAAGCACTAGAACAAAAACTAATTTGACCATTGGAGGAGTCACATACCGAAGAACAATCCCCCAAAGCAGTTTTGTGAATGGAGCTTTGAGCAAGGATATCGAAAATGGCAACAAGATGAGCAAAGAACACGAGTTTGAGCTATGGAGTGATTTTTTCTGGAGGAAGGAGTGGATGGGTGCTGGAATAAGTGGAGGGAGCCACGTGGGCCCCACAAGGTTAGGGGCGCGCCCTCCACCCATCTGGCCAGCAGGTGAGCCCCCCTGGTGTGTGTTCAGTGCCAGAAATTCTTAAATAATGCATAACAAATCATACTAAATTTTCAGGGCATTTGGAGAACTTTTATTTTCGGGACATTTTTTATTGCACGGGTAATTCAGAAAACAGACAGAAAATATTATTTTTGCTTTATTTAATCTAAATAATAGAAAATAAAATATGGGTACACAGAGTTGTGCCTTCTAAATTCATCCATCTCATGCTCATCAAAAGGTATCCATTAACAAGGTTGATCAAGTCTTATTAACAAACTTCTTCCGAATGACATGAAACCGGAGAACTTTTGATTCCTAGCAACAAAGTCTCTCTTATCATAACGTTGATTCTTTGATTGTGGGTTATCAAGATCAACAACAGGTTCAATCTCTACATCATTATCATTACTAGGTTGAGCATCAACATGAACATCATTATTAAGATTATTACTAGGTTCATGTTCATCACTTGATTGTGTCTCAGCATCAAAAATAGAAATATCATTGGGATTCTCAGATGTTTCTATAGCAGGTTCACTAGCATGCGAAGTCCTATCAGTTTTCTTTTTCTTTTTAGTACGAGGGCTAGGTGCATCAGTTTTAGTTCTCTGAGAATCCTGCTCAACTCTCTTAGGATGGCCCTCAGGATACAAAGGTTCCCGGGTCATTTTACCACCTCTAGTCATAACCCTAACAACATTATCATTATTCTTACTATTGAACTCATTAAGCAAATCATCTTGAGCCTTAAGTACTTGTTCTACTTCAGTTGTAACCATGGAAGCATGTTTACTAATAATCTTGAGATCATTAACAGTTCTACTCATATAATCACCCAAGTGGTCAAGCATGTAAGCATTACGTTTCAATTTTCTACTAACATAAGCACTGAAGTTCTCTTGTTTAAAAATACAATTATCAAACTCATCATAGCCTTGTTTAGCAGACTTATTATGAGGAATATCACCTTCATCAAATCTACGGAGAGAGTTTACCTCTATTACCTGGGTCGGTTTATCAAGACCATGTATTTCTTCAATAGGTGGTAGATTCTTAACATCTTCAGCTTTACTACCTTTTTCTTTCATAGATTTCTTTGCCTCTTGCATATCTTCAGGACTGAGAATTAGAATACCACTTTTCTTCGGAGTTGGCATCGGAGTTGGTTCATGAAGTGTCCAATAATTTTCATTACTCAATATATTATTCAATGGCAATTCAACTTGCTCAACAGTTCTTTCCCTGAAAACACAACCAGCACAACTATCCAGGTGGTCTCTGGAAGCATAGGTTAGTCCATTATAAAAGATTTCAAGTATTTCATTTTTCTTGAGAGGATTATCAGGCAAAGCATTAAGTAATCGGAGAAGCCTCCCCCAAGCTTGTGGGAGACTCTCTTCTTCAATTTGCACAAAATTAAATATTTCCTTTAAGGCAGCTTGTTTCTTAGGAGCAGGGAAATATTTTGCAGAGATGTAGTAAATAATATCCTGGGGACTATGCACACAACCAGGAGCAAGAGAATTAAACCATAACTTAGCATCACCCTTCAATGAGAAAGGAAACAATTTAAGAATATAGTAATAGCGAATTTTTTCCTCATGAGCAAATAGGGTGGCTATATCATTCAATTTAGTAAGATGTGCCACAACAGTTTCAGATTCATAACCATGGAAAGGATCAGATGAAACCAAAATAATTAACTCAGGATCGACAGAGAATTCATAATCCTTATCAGAAACAAAGATAAGTGAAGTAGCAAAAGTGGGATCATATTTCATTCTAGCATTCAAGGATTTTTATTTAACTTAGCTAACAATTTCTTAAGATCTTCTCTATCATTACAAGAAAAGAAGTCTCTAGCAGTTTCTTCATCCATAACATAATCCTCAGGTACAATAGGCAATTCATATCTAGGGGGAGAATCATAATCTTCAGTCTCAATGATATCATCAGTTTCAGTAATTTCATTCTCTCTAACCCTAGCAAGTTGTTCATCAAGAAATTCACCTAGTGGCATCGTATTATCAAGCAGAGAAGTAGTTTCATCATAAGCATCATCCATAGCAGAAGTGGCATCATCTATAACATGCGACATATAAGAATCAATAGCAGGTGTAGGTGTCGCAAGTTTACTCAAAACAGAAGGAAAATCAAGTGCATAGCTAGATGGCAGTTCCTTACCTCCCCTCGTAGTTGAGGGAAAAATGTTAGTTCTTTGATCTTTTAGATTCCTCATAGTGATCAACAGATATAAATCCCAAGTGACTCAGAGAATAGATCTATGCTCCCCGGCAGCGGCGCTAGAAAAAGTTCTTGATAACCCACAAGTATAGGGGATTGCAACAGTTTTCGAGGGTAGAGTATTCAACCCAAATTTATTGATTCGACACAAGGGGAGCCAAAGAATATTCTTGACTATTAGCAGCTGAGTTGTAAATTAAACCACACTTGAATGACTTAATATCTGCAGCAAAGTATTTAGTAGCAAAGTAGTATGGAAGTAACGGTACCAGTGGCAAAACTGATAGTAGCAGTATAGTAGCAATTGTAACAATGGCAACGGAAAAGTAACTGAGCAAAGGTCAATATGTGAAAAGCTCATAAGCAATAGATCAATGATGGATAATTATGTTGGATGGCATTCATCATACAACGGTTATAACATAGGGTGACACAGAACTAGCTCCAATTCATCAATATAATGTAGGCATGTATTCCGAATATAGTCATACGTGCTTATGGAAAAGAACTTGCACGACATCTTTTGTCCTACCCTCCCGTGGCAGCGGGGTCCTATTGGAAACTAAGGGATATTAAGGCCTCCTTTGAATAGAGTATCGGACCAAACATTAGCACTTAGTGAATACATGAACTCCTCAAACTATGGTCATCACCAGGAGTGGTTCCGACTATTGTCACTCCGGGGTTGCCAGATAATAACACATAGTAGGTGACTATTACTTGCAAGATAGGATCACGAACACAAATATATTCATGAAAACATAAAAGTGTTCAGATCTGAAATCATGGCACTCGCGTCCTAGAGACAAGCATTAAGCATAGCAAAGTCATAACAACATCAACTTTAGAACATAGAGGATACTAGGGATCAAACCCTAACAAAACTAACTCGATTACATGGTAAATCTCATCGAACCCATCACGGTCCAGTAAGCCTACGATGGAATTACCCACGCACGGCGGTGAGCATTATGAAATTGGTGATGGAGGATGGTTGATGATGACGATGGCGACGGATTACCCTCTCTGGAGCCCAAAACGAATTCCAGATGTGCCCTCCCGAGGAAGAACAGGGCTTGGCGGCGGCTCCATATCGTAAAACGTGATGAATCCTTCTCTCTGATTTTTTTCTCCTCGAAAGTGAACGAATGAAGTTGGAGTTGAGGTCGGCGGAGGTACAGGGGGCCCATAAGGTCGAAGGGCGTGCCCTGATATATCTCCGTCGTATCTACTCTTCCAAACACTTTTGCCCTTGTTTTGGACTCCAACTTGTATGATTTGAATGGAACTAACCCGGACTGACGCTGTTTTTAGCAGAATTGCCATGATGTTGTTTTATGTGCAGAAAACAAAAGTTCTCGGAATGACCTGAAACTCCACGGAACATCTAGTCAAAAATAATAAAAAATCATTGCCAAAGATGAAGACCAGGGGGCCCACACCCTGTCCAAAAGGGTGCCCCCCCTAGGGCGCGCCCCCTACCTCGTGGGCCCCCTGGAGCTCCTCCGACGCCAACTCCAACTCTATATATTTGCTTTTAGAGAGAAAAAAATAAGGGAGAAGAAATCATCGCGTTTTACGATACGGAGCCGCCGCCAAGCCCTAAAACCTCTCAGGAGGGCTGATCTGGAGTCCGTTCGGGGCTCCAGAGAGGGGGATTCATCGCCGTCGTCATCATCAACCATCCTCCATCACAAATTTAATGTTACTCACCGTCGTGCGTGAGTAGTTCCATCGTAGGCTTGCTGGACGGTGATGGGTTGGATGAGATCTATCATGTAATCGAGTTATTTTTGTTAGGGTTTGATCCCTAGTATCCACTATGTTCTGAGATTGATGTTGCTATGACTTTGCTATGCTTAATGCTTGTCACTAGGGCCCGAGTGCCATGATTTCAGATCTGAACCTATTATGTTTTCATGAATATATGTGAGTTCTTGATCCTGTCTTGCAAGTCTATAGTCACCTATTATGTGTTATGATCCGACAACCCCGAAGTGACAATAATCGGGATACTTCGGTGATGACCATAGTTTGAGGAGTTCATGTATTCACTATGTGCTAATGCTTTGTTCCGGTTCTCTATTAAAAGGAGGCCTTAATATCCCTTAGTTTCCATTAGGACCCCTGCCACGGGAGGGTAGGACAAAAGATGTCATGCAAGTTCTTTTCCATAAGCACGTATGACTATATTCGGAATACATGCCTACATTACATTGACGAATTGGAGCTAGTTCTGTGTCACCCTATGTTATGACTGTTACATGATGAACCGCAACCGGCATAATTATCCATCACCGATCCAGTGCCTACGAGCTTTCCATATACTGGTTTATGCTTATTTACTTTCCCGTTGTTACTGTTACAATCATTACAAAACACCAAAAATATTACTTTTGCTTTCATTACTTTTTTGTTATCGTTACCACTATTATCATACTAGTTTGCTACTAAATACCTTGCTGAGGATATTAAGTTATCCAGGTGTGGCTGAACTGACAACTCAGTTGCTAATACTTGAGAATATTCTTTGGCTCCCCTTTTGTCGAATCAATAAATTTGGGTTGAATACTCTACCCTCGAAAGTTGTTGCGATCCCCTACACTTGTGGGTTATCAAGACTAATTTCTGGCGCCGTTGCCGGGGAGCATAGCTTTATTCTTTGAGTCACATGGTATTTATATCTGCTGGACACTATGAAGAATTAGAAAGACGCTAAGACAAAAAATTATCCCTCAACTACGAGGGGAGGTAAGGAACTACCATCTAGCTCTGCACTTGATTCACCTTCTGTTATGAGTAAGCTTGCGACACCTAAACCTATACGCTATTCGCTTACGATATGTCGCATGTTATTGATGATGTCACTTCTGCTATGCATGATACTTATGATGAAACTACTTCTATGCTTGATACTACTGTGCCCCTTAGTGAATTTCTTGATGAAAAAATTGCTAGGGCTGGAGAGAAAGAAATTATTAGAACTGATTATTTTGATGAAATTGATGATGAAGATATGCCTGTTATTCCTGAGGGTTATGTTTTTGATATGGAAGCTTCTGCGGCTATTTTTGCCTGCAAAGATAGAAACGAACTTAAGAGGCTATTAGTTAAATGGAGTAAAGAATCTCTTAGAGATAGAATGAAACCTGACCCTGCTTTTGCTACTTCACCTATTTGTGTTCCCGATAAGGATTATGAATTCTCTGTTGATCCTGATATAATTACTTTGGTTGAATCTGATCCTTTTCATGGCTATGAATCTGAAACTATTGTGGCACATCTTACTAAATTAAATGATATAGCCACCCTGTTCACTAATGATGAGAGATCTCGCTACTTTTATATCCTTAAAATATTTTCGTTCTCATTAAAGGGTGATGCTAAGATATGGTTTAATTCTCTAGATCCTGGTTGTGTGCGTAGTCCCCAGGATATGATTTATTACTTCTCTGCTAAATATTTCCTGCTCATAAGAAACAAGCTGCTTTAAAGGAAATATACAACTTTGTGCAAATTGAAGAAGAGAGTCTCCCAAAAGCTTGGGGGAGGCTTCTCAAGTTACTTAAT
Source organism: Aegilops bicornis (assembly GCA_021605145.1). Lineage (NCBI taxonomy): Eukaryota > Viridiplantae > Streptophyta > Magnoliopsida > Poales > Poaceae > Aegilops > Aegilops bicornis. Next base: position 470,235,049 of record CM038670.1, on the reverse strand, counting down.
GCTTTGCCTGATCATCCTCTTAAGAAAAATGAAATACTTGATACCTTTTATAATGGACTAACCGATGCTTCCAGATATTACCTGGATAGTTGTGCTGGTTCTGTTTTCAGGGAAAGAACACCGGATGAAGGTCAAGTTCTATTGAATAATATGTTGACAAATGAAAATAATTGGGCACTTCCTGAGCCAGCTCCTGAGCCAGCTCCTGAGCCAACTCCTGCTCCAACTAGTGAGCCTATTCCTAAACCAACTCTGAAGAAGAGGGGTGTTCTATTTCTCAGTCCTGAAGATATGCAAGAGGCAAATAAATCTATGAAAGAAAAAGGTATTAAAGCTGAAGATGTTAAGAATTTACCTCCTATTGAAGAAATACATGGTCTTAATTTACCGCCCGTTCAAGAAGCATATGATCTTAATCCATTACCTATTGAAGAAACGCATGGTCTTGATAACCCGACACAGGTAGTAAAGGTAAATTCTCTCTATAGATTTGATGAAGGTGATATTCCTCACTATAAGTCTGCTAGACAATGCTTGGATGAGTTTGATAATTTTATTGTCAAACAAGAAAATTTTAATGCTTATTTTGGTAGAAAATTAAAACAAAATACCTATATGATTAAACACTTGGGTAATTATATGGCTAATGTTAGATGTGAACTTAAAATCATTAGCAAACATGCTTCTATGGTTACCACTCAAGTAGAACAAGTACTTAAGGCTCAAAATGATTTGCTCAATGAAATGAATAGTAAGAAAAATGATTATGCTGTTAGAGTGGCTACTAGAACTGGTAGAATGACTCAGGAACCTTTGTATCCTAAAGGCCACTGTCGGTGTCAAAACCGGCGGATCTCGGGTAGGGAGTCCCGAACTGTGCGTCTAGGCGGATGGTAACAGGAGACAAGGGCAAGATGTTTTTACCCAGGTTCGGGCCCTCTCGATGGAGGTAAAACCCTAATCCTGCTTGATTAATATTGATGATATGGGTAGTACAAGAGTAGATCTACCACGAGATCAGAAAGGCTAAACCCTAGAAGCTAGCCTATGGTATGATTGTTGTTCGTCCTACGGACTAAAACCCACCGGTTTATATAGGCACTGAAGAGGGATAGGGTTACACAGAGTCGGTTACAATGGTAGGAGATCTACATATCCGTATCGCCAAGCTTGCCTTCCACGCCAAGGAAAGTCCCATCCGGACACGGGACGAAGTCTTCAATCTTGTATCTTCATAGTCTAGGAGTCCGGCCAACGGTGATAGTCCGGCCATCCGGACACTCCCTAATCCAGGACTCAGTAGCCCCTAAACCAGGCTTCAATGACGATGAGTTCGGCGCGCATATTGTCTTCGGCATTGCAAGGCGGGTTCCTCCTCCGAATACTTCATAGAAGATTTTGAACACAAGGATAGTGTCCGGCTCTGAAAAATAAGTTCCACATGCCACCGTAGAGAGAATAATATTTACACAAGTTCAATCTGCTGACGTATTCCGCAGCGTGACATCACACCACGGCCAAGCCTTTATTCGAATCATTTTTACTGTCCCACCTTAGCGCGTTTAGCGAGGCGGTTTCCTTGGCACGTCTTGTCAAAGCAGAGATCATGTCCCCTTATTCCGGGATTCTCATCAATACGGGCGTGGGTAACCCAACCGCGCCATTGATTACGACACTTGGGAGATAAGCGGGTTTTATCAGGCCGGTGGGGACGCACAGCTTTGTCCGTCCATATAAGGGGATAAGGATCCACTTTTTCACACACGCCTTCTTCCTCCTTTGCTTATCCATTTCCAAGACTTTCGAGCTCCAGCGCCCAAGTCCGCACATCCCACCTCAACCTTCTCCAACTATGTCCGGAGCGGGAGGCAAGTGGATGACCTCCTCCGTCACGGAGGGGCACATCAAAAAGCTGCGGAAGGCCGGATACTTGTCCGACGACATCGCGCATCGGCTCCCCGACAAGGGGCAGCTCATCCCCACCCCAAGGCCCCATGAGAGGGTGGTGTTCCTCCCCCACTTCCTCCGCGGACTAGGGTTTCCACTTCACCCATTTGTCCGGGAGCTCATGTTCTACTACGGCCTAGATTTCCACGATCTGGCCCCGTATTTCATCCTCAACATCTCGGTGTTCATCATCGTGTGCGAGGCCTTCCTCTGCATCCAGCCCCGCTTCGGCTTGTGGCTGAAGACCTTCAATGTCAAGCCGAAGGTAGTGGGCGGCCTCCAAGCGGAGTGCGGAGGTGCCATGGTGGGCAAGATGGCCAACGTCCTATGGCTCGAGGGCTCCTTCGTGGAGACCATAAAGGGGTGGCAATCGGGGTGGTTCTACATCACCGAGCCGCACGACTCTCAATGGGCGGCGGCCACCGCAAAGAGAATATATTTACACAAATCCAACCTGCTGACGTATTCCGCAGCGTGACATCACACCACGGCCAAGCCTTTATTCGAATCGTTTTTACTATCCCACCTCAGCGCACTTAGCGAGGCGGTTTCCTTGGCACATCTTGTCGAAGCAGAGATCGTGTACCCTTATTCCGGGATTCTCATCAATACGGGCGTGGGTAACCCAATCGTGCCCGTTGGTATGTCTCCTCAATCGAAGGCGAGTCCCAAATGGTCACGGGGAGGGCTCTTGGTATTTGACCTCTTTATAAAGAGACCAAGGCTCTACTCCTTTCTTTCAATCTCAATCGAATCCGCCTCTCGCCTCGAGTTCCAACACCCAAAGCTCCAGATTCAGGCGCTTCGGACCTTCGATGATGTCCGGCTACGACCTTCAAGGCCGGTGGATGCCTTCCTCCGTTACGGAAGAAGACATGCTAAAGCTAAGAGATGCTAGGTATCTAACCGGCGAAATCCCGCATAGGCTGCCGGCTCAAGGGCAGGTTATTCCCACTCCCAAGCCTGGCGAGAGCGTGGTGTTCGCGTCTCATTTCCTTTGGGGGCTAGGATACCCGACGGACCCCTTCGTGAGGGGGCTAATGTTTTATTATGGGCTGGAATTTCACGACTTGGCTCCGGAGTCCATCCTCCACATCTCATCGTTCATTGTCGTGTGCGAAGCCTTCCTCCGTATTATTCCTCACTTCGGATTGTGGCTTAAGACCTTCAAAGTAGAGCCGAAGATGATCGAGGGGCATCACGCCTTGGCGCGGAGGTGCTGTTATAAGCAAGAATGCCGACGCTCCATGGCCCGAGGGCTCTTTTCAAGAGGAGTTCAGCTTATGGCAACGAGAGTGGTTTTATATCACAGCTCCCAGGGGCACCAAGTGGGTGGCGCCACCTGCCTTTCGCTCGGGTCCCCCACCACAGCTAGCGTCGTGGGTCAACAAAAGGTTTACCTGGGGGCCGTCCAAGGACGTGCCCTTGTTGCAGGGCCGCATTCAAGATCTCCTAGAAAGAGACATCAATATGTTCGTAGTGACGCAGGTCATGTTGATTCGCCGCACCCAGCCCTGCAAACGTCGCCCCCTCCGCCTGTGGGAGTTTAATCCGGAGGGACCACGAGCCCTCCAACATTTTACGGGCGCAACGCCCATGGAGATGTACAAATTGTTCTTCGGATCACAAGCAATGTGTCCGGACTCGACTGAGGATGCAGGTCTGAGCTGCAATCGCCCGGATACTCAAGTAAGTAGCCCTGTACCCGGACACGCTATCCGTATACCTATCATAAAATTGCCCTTAAAAGAGCTGTCCCTTAAACATGAGTGGATAGCAAAAGCAAAGCTAATCAGGTGTCCGACCCCCCTCCCTGAGACCACGACGGATCCCATGTTAACCAGGATGCTGGAGGTTGCGCCTTTGGAAGAAGGCGAAGGGGAACAAAGGCTACCGCCTCCCGAAGGAGGCTGTCAGAAAGGAGGAATCGAGAATTCCTCTATCCGTGGGGGAGAAGAGGACCGGCTCAAGACCCGGAGACCATGGTCTCAAAGCGGGGCAGAAATCTTCGTCGAGAGGGTCTGCGCCGGGGATGCCTCGGCCAGACTTGTGCCCCCTAAGGATCAGCCCTCCACCGAGCCGTAAGTAGAGAGGGGAGTTTTAAAATGAGGGACATCCCTGTTCTATTTCTGAGGAAGATAACCAAAATTTTACCTTGTAGTTCGGATCTCAGCCCTTCTTAGCAGAGCTCATCTTCAGGGGATCTTCGTCCGGAGATGATGGAGAGTGGAACGCCTCCCCCTGCCGTACCGCCTTGCGAGGCGGGCGACCCTAAGGTGTCGTCGCGGAGGTTTCTCCGAATCGGCGGGGCGGAAGGCGATCAGATGGCCCCCAAAGCCCTCCATGTCCGGCCTTCGAAAAAGGCCATCAGACGAGTCCGACACCATCCGGTGCACGGTCGGAGGAGCTGAAGGATCTACTCGGGCGAGCGTCTATCTCAGAAGAACACCGTGCGTTGATGGGTATGGTGATTGAAAGGATTTCATCCGCGGAGAGCGGGTTGTACGAGGTCGTCAGGAGTTTCTTGGCGGGTTTTGAGGTACGCGAAATGGTGTACCTTTTGACAGTTCCACATATATAAGATCGCATACTGTGTAGATAGTAGCCCTGAGACTCATGCGTTGTCAAAAATGACGACGCCACGAGGATCATAATCCAGTATAATATGTCGCCCTTCCTATGTAGGTGGCGAAGTGTTGATGGCTAGCGGATGATGGATTTGCCGAGCTAAAGCGGCAACTTGACATGGCAGATGCCGACATCACGCTTGTAAACAAGCGGCTTGACGAGGCACAAGGTATGTAATTTCTCCGAAGACACCTGGTAAGAGGAGCTTGATGCCCCCATCTTACAACATGTATGCTTGATGGAGATGGTGCCGCTGCCATCGAGAACCTTCGGGCGGAACTTGCCCGAGCCAAGGAGAAGGCCAGGAAAAGCGATGCGGCTGCCTTAAAGATGCCTGAAGAGCTGAAAGCCGAACAGGCTGCTCACTGCGAAGCAAAAAGGAAATGGCCGAGATGGCTGTGAAGTTGAAGAATGTTGCCGACCGCTGCAAGCTTCTTGAAAAAGAAGATCGGGCGGAACAGAAGGACCTGGAGAAGGCCACTATCGAGGCCAAGGATACTCGCTCTGCGATGAGAGCTATGAAGGAGGAGCTACGTCAGGCCGGAGATATCGCGGCTGGAAAGCCCTTTATGCTGCGGATGAAGTTCGGGGATCCTAAATATGCTCCATTGTACCAGCTGTGGAGTGCGGCGAACACTTATCTGGACTTGGCGGCGAGTGTCGTGGACGCGGCCGAACACTTCCGAGATCAAATGGATCACGAAGTGGAAAAGCTTTTTTGGTCGCAGTTCCACAATCCAGAGCGCCCACTTCCATTAACCGATCGTTTGGTCGCATGGGCGGAGCTGAATAGGTTATGCGGACTCGCCATGAAGTATGTCGTGAGTCATCTATGGCCGGAAAGGCCCGAGCCGAAGAGTTATTTTAGCTTGGTGCAACAGTTCCTTGGTGCGGTGCCGCATATCAATGCAATGAAGAGGTCAACGTGCATAGAGGGTGCGCGGATGGCTCTTGCCCATGTCAAAACATACTGGGCGGAGATGAATGCCATCGCTGTTGCATCCCAAAATTCGGACGGGAGCCGAGTACCTGCCGAGCACTATTTTCAGGAAGTTCTGCAGGGCGCTCGTTTAATAGAGACGCAATGCTCGAAGGATATTATGTCGAATAACATGTATTATTGTAAAACAATGTTTCGGGGGAATATAAAAGCTTTTTATACTTGTGCCTTCAAGAATTAAAATACCTCCTGTGCGGCCGTTAATGTATATGTATATATAACCTGAAAGATGGCAGTCTTCGGCTTCAGCCCCCATGCATATAATGCGGGGGTGTTCGCATGAAGCGCATTTTCACACTTGATCCAACGTCTTGGTCCTATTAAGGAGGTGATAGCGCAGGCGAACTAGGCAACCGGACTATAATGCTTTATCACTTTCACTTAGCCATAGGAGTTTGGCGGTGAGGCTACTATATAGCCCCTAGGGGCACCGTGCTCACCCGAATTCGGGCGGCGTGTGTGCTGGCCGAAACGACCCGCCGTTAATGCGGAGGAATCCTAAAGATTCCGGCGGGTCATCAGTGGTTGACCGGTCTCACGCTATATCATGACAGATCAGTTGGCTTTCTCTCTTTGAGGTGCTAAATGCAGTCGAACCGGGCACAATCGCGATAGTCACAGGTGCCGCCTTAGCCGATAGAGCGGGCGTAAGGCAGCAAAACACGAGGCCGGGCAAACCCAACATTTGACCAAAGACATGATTCGAGCTGATGCATATAAGGCCAAACTTCATGACGCAAAATACTCCCTAAGGTATTCGGTCTTTATGAAAGCGGGCTGAACGACGCCCTTGGTAATAAGCCCTCGGTGTCCAGTGCAGCAAAATTCGGCGTGGCCACATGCCAAGACGCCAGCCTCCTCCTCGGTTATACCAAAAACCAGGGATGTGTATCAACAAGAGACAGTAAAAAGGTTTACGCAGGTCTTAATCTAAAAAGAATCCTTGGAGCAGGTCCCTCTTGCACGCGTCTGCGCCGTGTCTCTGTTGCAGCCTTATCCTGGACGGGTGTAGCATGGTGTTCATCTGTAAAAGAGAGGAACTTAGTTGAAAAAGATCGTGCAAAAATGTATGTTATATTAAATAAACAAAGTATAATTCAAAAAATGGGTAAAATTGAGCTTTATTGTCTCTTGTTGTACATGCACGGAGCCCCTTGTACTGGGGTATGCGGCTAGTAAGCCCTTGTATGTTTATGCCGGACTCGTCTAGCCATGTCCGGGGTCTGAACGACCTGTTTAGGTGCTTTGATTAGTGAAGCCGGTTTAGTGTGTGGCTGTCAAGGCAGCCGCACAGTCTTCCGCTTTCGAGGAACACTCGATATTTCCCTTTAATGAGATGATACCTCGCGGACCGGGCATTTTAAGCGTAAGAGATGCATAATGCGGTATTGCATGAAAGCGCGCGAAAGCTTCGCGTCCCAGTAGTGCTTGATAGCTACTTGTAAATGGGGCGATGTGGAAGGTTAGCTTTTCATGGCAGAAGTTGTCGGGGGAGCCGAACATAAATTCTAGCAGGAGAGAACCCGTACAATGGGCATCTGGGCCTGGCGTTACCCCTTGAAAGGAAGTATAGCTATGGCGAATTTTTGTTGGGTCTATCCCCATTTTGCGGAATGTGTCCTGATATAGCAGGTTTAGATCACTGCCGCCGTCCATTAGGACTTGTGTAAAGTGGAGTCTGTCAATTATCGGATCTAATATTAAGGCAGTCCAAATGCGTTCCGGATACTTCTAGACTAATCTCGATGGTCGAAGGTGATTGGTTTTGACAATGATGGCGGGACTCCTCTGGGATAGGCCGTATGGGGCGTATCTCTATAGGCGCCACTGCTGTTTTCCCTTTTGTCACATGAAGTGAGTTTACTGCTTTTGACTTCTTGCGGGAAATTCTTTTGTTTTTCGATTGCTTTCTGCTTATGGGGTTCGTCATCGTCCTCGCTTGGTGTTTCGAGCCTTGTGTTCGGGCGTTGAGTTTGCGGATTACTTGAAGACCCAACAATCTGTGGGTATGGTTTGTAGGCTTCCCGAGTACTGTGGATTTGGCATATCTTGTCCAAGATTTTGTTTAGGTTAGATAGCTCGTCCTGTTATCCTTGAGGGGCAGCTTTTACGATTCTACCGAGAGCTTTTGAATCCGGCGTTGTTGTCGTGCTCTTTGGGCTGTTTCCCTTGATCCATTTGGTCCTTCTGCGCCATGGTTTCCCTTTCCATCCCTAACCCGGATGTACTTGGGTGTTGATCGCATCTTGCCAACCAGCTATCCTCTCTGCGCATAGCGGGTCATGAGGCTTGTTAATGCGGCCATTGTTCTTGGCTTTTCTTGGCCGAGGTGCTGGCGAGCCATTCGTCTCGAACGCTGTGTTTGAAAGCTGCTAAGGCTTTGGCGTTCGGACGGTCGACTATCTGGTTCTTTTTAGTAAGAAATCTGTTCCAGAGTTTCCGGGCTCACTCTCCGGGTTGTTGAGTTATATGACTTAAATCGTCTGCATCCGGAGGTCAGACATAGGTCCCTTGAAAATTTGCCGAAAAGCATCCTCGAGCTCTTCCCAACTTGGAATGGTGTTTTCGGAAGGCTTTTCAGCCAATGCCGGCTGGCCCTTTGAGCTTGAGGGGTAAGTATTTTATGGCGTGGAGGTCATCTCCTCTAGCCATGTGTATGTGGAGGATATAATCCTCAATCCAGACTCAGTGGTACATTGTTCCGCCGTATGCCTCTATGTTTACGGGCTTGAATCCCGCTGGAAATTCATGGTCCAGCACCTCATCGGTGAAAAATAGGGGGTGTGCGGCACCCCTATATTTGGGTGTGCCGTGATGTTCGGATACTTGTTGCGTTGCATTGCTTACTAGAGCTTGCTTTCTTGGCCCGTAGATAGATCTGGCTGGGCCATCTTTCTGATGCGAATCCTTGTGCGGATCGTGTGACGGCTTGTGTGCGGCGCCATTTGCCGCTCTATGTTGGCCACGGGGTTGTTTATCCGACCGGGTGGCTTCCTTATTGTTTGATTGCGGGGGCTCTAAGGCCTCCTCATCAAATCCGGCAGTAATTTTCGCTTCGGATAGCTCTTTGTGTGGCGACTGTCGCCGTATTTGTCTGCGGTGTTGGGTACTTTGCTCCATCTAATTCTGAGTGCATCTTCCGTTGTTTTGAGCTTCCGCTTCTGCTTTTTCAGGCTACGCGCAGTGGCGACGAGCCTTTTGTGGAGGTTCTTCTGCTCCAGCAACTTGTCCGGCATGAGGTCGTCCGGACTGTTATCTTCACCGGGGATGGGTTGTTCGGTTTGTTTATCCAAGTTGCCCTGTTCGGACGGTTGCTCGATGGCATGTTAAATGCGTCCGCCGGTTCGCCTGCTTTCTGTGGCTGGGTCTATATGGCTCTTGTCTCTATCGAGGTGGGGTTTAGAGCAGCGCTTACGCCCGCTTTGGATCGCTTTCGAGGAGCGATCCCTCGTTGCGTCCCTTTGTTCCTCGTCGCCGCTTTCTTTTAGGTGTGTCCACCATGTATACATCGTGAGATGAGGTGGTTGTCGAGCCCTATAGGCGCTGGTTCTGATAAATCTCCTACATCGTCGTCCATACCGTCGATGTCTTTGGAGTCGAAGTCGAGCATGTCGGTTAAATCATCGACAGTGGCTACGAAGTGGGTGGTGGGTGGGCTTTGAATTTCTTCGTCATCCGCATCCCAACCTTGTTGACCATAGTCCGGCCAGGGCTCTCCTGATAAAGAGAGAGACTTTAGTAAATTCAGAATGTCAAGAAGGCGAGTCTTTGAAAAGATGTTCGCGGCGGCGAACTCCATGATCGGCGCCCAATCGGATTCGATCGGCAGGGGCGCGGAAGGTTCGGAGTCCGGAGAGGAGTCAGGCACCTTGGAGTCGCGAGCTTCGGAGAGGAGAAGGCTGGTGTTCGGCTCGATCGACGTAGAGATTGCAGCCCCCGAGGCGGTGTCCAGCCACCCATCCTCGATTGGCGCAGTCGGCTCCGAGCTAGGGGTCGGAGTGGACACGGGTGCAGCCTCGAGCCTTTTCAGCGGCAGAGCTAGATCATGCCCATCGTGATAAGGCGCGCGCTTCGGTAGGCTCGAACCCGTCGAAGATCAAGTCTCCGCGGACGTCAGCCGTGTAGTTCAAACTTCCAAATCTGACCTGATGGCCAAGGGCGTAGCTTTTGATCTGCTCTAGATGGCCAAGCGAATTGGCCCGCAGTACAAAGCCGCCGAATACGAAGATCTGTCCGGGGAGAAAAGTCTCACCCTGGACCGCATCATTGTTGATGATCGAAAGAGCCATCGGGCCTAAAGATGACGACACAGAGGAACTCTCAATGAAAGCACCAATGTCGGTGTCACAACCGGCGGATCTCGGTAGGGGGTCCCGAACTGTGCGTCTAGGCGGATGGTAACAAGAGACAAGGGACACGATGTTTTTACCAGTGTTCGGGCCCTCTCGATGGAGGTAAAACCCTACTCCTGCTTGATTAATATTGATGATATGGGTAGTACAAGAGTAGATCTACCACGAGATCAGAGAGGCTAAACCCTAGAAGCTAGCCTATGGTATGATTGTTGTTCGTCCTACGGACTAAAACTCTCCGGTTTATATAGACATCGGAGAGGGCTAGGGTTACACAGAGTCGGGTATAATGGGAGGAGATATACATATCCAAATCGCCAAGCTTGCCTTCCACGCCAAGGAAAGTCCCATCCGGACACGGGACGAAGTCTTCAATCTTCTATCTTCATAGTCCAGGAGTCCGACCAAAGGTTATAGTCCGGCTATCCGTACACCCCCTAATCCAGGACTCCCTCAGCCACCCTAAGAGAATTGAGCAAGATTCTCAGAGAAATAATACTGATGTGCCTAGTTCTTCTAAAAGGAAGAAAAAGAAAAATGATAGGACTTCGCAAACTTCTAGTGAACCTATTGCTGAACCACCTGAGAATCCAAATGATATCTCTATTTACGATCTTTGAAACACAATCTGGTAATGAACATGAACCTAGCGAAAATGTTAATGATGTTGTTCATGATGATGCTCAACCTAGTAATGATAATGATGTAGAAGTTGAACCTGTTGTTGATCTTGATAACGCACAATCAAAGGATCAACGTTATGATAAGAGAGACTTTGTTCCTAGGAAACATGGTAAAGAAAGAGAACCATGGGTTCAGAAACTGTCGGGGTACTAGAGTACGGGTACCCTAGTATCCCGTACTCGTGCACGGACAGTTGTAGCACCCCGCGGCAGGGTTTGCCTCGTCATCGCCAAGATCCTCCGTGGTTCCTTTGGAGCCATTCAAGAACAAAGTATTTGATTAAGAAGACAAGGCCCCGGCAAGAGGAGCTTGTCGGGAAGGCCACTCAAGGCATGCAGAAGACAAGGCCCGGCAAGAGGAGCTTGCCGGGAAGGCTCAGCGCGACAAGCCTCCGGACGCGGCAAGGATTCGCCGCGGCAAGGCGCTTGTCATGACAAGCAACCTCTCTCCATCTCCGCTCCAGCTCATCCAGCGACGTGTCGCCATGGGACCGTTCCATGCGGCGGCGTGTCGAGAGGTTGTGCAGCCAGCGGAGAGCAGCGATAAGCGGCGCCGACAAGCTTGCCATCGTGGCGAAGCGGAGGCGCACTTTTGACGGTCTCTCACCTTGTTTGGGCGACATCGACGGGCATTTATTGCTTTTGTCCCTTGCCGTCGAGTTAGGTATTTTGCACCGTACACTGTTCGAGTAGGTGTACCAACTCCTGTTTTTACATTTGTACCCCGCCTATGTTGCCACTGTCGGAGACCCTTGAGCATATAAAAGGAGGCCCATGCATAGCGTAGAAGGGGTTCGATTCGAGCTTCGGTTCATTCGACTCACCAGAGACCAGATACGCTCACGCTTAGGTTTTGTAGCTCGCGACGCTCCCTAGCAAGAACACAATACATCAAACAAGCAGCGAGGAGTTTTATCTCTCGAGAGAGCTCGAAGCTGGGTAAACCTTCTCGTATGCCTCGCCTCGATCCGCTCTTCAGGCGATCTCCGCCCCTCCGAACCACAAAGGGGCCTGGTCCGCCTGCCCCATAGGTGTTCGCGGTACGATCAGCCTCCCGACATCTTTGGCGCGCGCCGGTAGAAGCGTCGATGCCGTGTGAATCTGATCCGGCGTTCACACGAGCAGCGTCCTCAACATCTTCCTCAACATGCCACCGAAGAAGAAGGCTTGGCGGCAACAGAGCCGTCCGTCGTACCCACCCTCACCGCAGCAAACGGGTGGTGGGGCAGACGCCGGCGGAGGAACGGGCGCCGACGAAGGTGTTCGCGACGTTGCCAAGTCCAAGGACAAGGCCCCGCAAACCTCGGCGTCCGCGCATCCCCCGCGCCCATCTCAGGAGATGCGGGACCAACAACGTCATGGCGTTCATAACGCCATACGTTCGTTGGATCGAGACCCTCAAGACCAGCATGCGCGCCAACATGCTGGCGCGAGTGAGATACGGTCGCCCGGACGGGGTGCTGCTCCTTCTAACATAGTTAGAAGTCCGAGCATATCCCGTTCCTCGCACCGTTCGCCAATGCCACCCACTACTCCAGCGAAGCTTCTGGCGAGCTCAGCTTCTCCTCGACTACCCTCCAACGGCCGACAAGGTCGACGAGTGGAGGGCCACTATCGAGCCTCATCGGCTTTGCTAACGGCGACGCTCGCGGCAACCAACGCCATCGTTGCCGCGGCGAGATGACAAGGGACGAGCCGGTGGAGACGAGATCGCCGGAGGTGCAACCACCATGCACTCTCCGCCCACGAAGGCCAAGATCGCCGACTCACCGGATCCACCTCGGCAATGACTTCCACCGCGTCGTCCGGATCCATGAGCTTCGCCGCGATCAGCGCCAAGTTCTTCATGAGCGACAACAAGAGGACGCTCGAACTCGCATCGAGCGCCGGAGAGAAGCGCGATGTTAGTCCGACAAGCGCGCTGGGCCTTCTGTTGACGTGCGCGCGCCGGAGGAGCCAGGCGACTTGCCGTACTCGGTAGGTTGCCCTGCGTTCACTCGTGAGCTGCGGCAAGTCCAGTGGCCCAGCCAGAAAAACTTCAAACCGGACGTGCCGGACAAGTATGATGGCAGGACGCATCCGTCGGAGTTCCTCAAAGATCTACACCATCGCGGTGCAGGCTGCGGGGGGCGGGGCGACAAGATCCTCGCCAACTACTTCCCACTCGTGCTCAAGCCCAACGCCGATCTTGGCTCATGCACTTGCCGGACAGCTCCATTTCCTCTTGGGCAGATCTGTGCCATCGGTTTGTTGGCGCCTTCACAGTGGCCACAAGCCTCATGGCCAAGAGAGTGACCTTCATCACGCCGCCGGAAGGAAGGAGAGTCCTGCGCAAGTTCATTCAGAGATTCAGCCGTGTGCACTACAACATCCCAGACGTCCACCCTGCCGCGGTGATCGGCGCATTTCATCGTAATGTGCGGAACCGCATGATGAGGGAGGAGATGGCGATGTGCAAAGTCAAGGGCGTTAGTGAGTTATGCGCCTTGGCCGACAAGTGTGCACGCTACCGAGGAAGGGAGGAGACTCCTCAGAGAGAATGCGGAAGCAGGATCTCGACAGTTGAGGAGACCGCCCGGCAAAGAAGAGCCGGCGCAGGCAACAGGAAGAAGAAAGGTAGAGAAGTGCTAGCTGTTGAGCAGTCCGCAAGAGCGGAGGTGGCGACAAGAACGCCAAGGCTAGTGGCTCCGGCAAGGAGGTTGCCGCTGACGCCAACCACCAGTCTGTGGCAGCCGCCGACAAGCAGGACGGCTCCGGCAAGCAGTACTGCAAGATCCACCGCACCAAGGGCCATGACCTCCAGAGCTGCAAGAAGGTCGAGCAGCTTGTCGAACAGCAGAAGGCTGAGTACGAGCAGCGCGACAAGGAGAAGGCCCAGGAAGGTGCTGGAGGAGCCAGCAAGAAAGCGTCCGGCCGGGGAGGACGCGCGACAAGGCCAAGCAGCGGCAAGGAGACAGACCTCCAGCGGCCGCGACAAGGATGAAGATGACGACGACGAAGATATGGAAGACGCACGACCGATGAGCGGGAGTTTCAGAAGCCACAGAGGTCCTCTGCGTTGACGGAGGTGCTTCTCGCATACCTCCCACCGCCAACTCAAGCAATGGATGCGGGAGGTCAATGCAGCGGAACCATCCATAGAGTCACGCAAGCCTCTCAAGTGGTCCAGTACGCCTATCATTTTTGACATTGAGGACCACCCTGATCGCATAACTGCGGTCGGGTGCTTGCCGATGTTGGTCTCACCAACCATCCGCAACCTCAAGGTCACCAAAATGCTAGTTGACGGCGGGCCGGCTTGAATCTGATCTCCTCCGCGGTGCTCGAAGCTTCAAATCTCGACGGCGAAGCTCGAAGAGACCGCACTTTCAAGGAATCAATCCGGGAAGGAGCAAGCGAAGGGGAAGATTACGTTGCCCGGTAACATTTGGCGGCGAGCTGAACTTCAGGATCGAGAGGGTCACATTCGACGTTGCCGATTTCCCATTGCCTTACAATGGGATACTTGGCCGCCCAAAGACTCGCCAAGTTCATGGCAGCCTCTCACTACGTCTACAACTTACTCAAGATGCCAGCCCGATAAGCGTCATCTCGGTCCATGGCGACAAGAAGGATGCCCTTATCTGTGCCGACAAGATCTACCGGAATGCAGCAGCCGCGACATACTGTCAAACACTTGCCGCTGAAGCTCCCGGGGGGAAGAAGACAAAGTCCAAGTCCGGCAAGAACTACGATGCTTACTCGGCAAGCGCACCTCTTCGGAGTGCTGCGCTACCGCCGAGGACGCACCATCGAGCTCCACCGGCAAGTGCAAGAAGATGGTAGCTCCGCCAAAGACCAAGAAGGTGCCGCCAAGGAGGACGGCAGACTGGTGGTACCTTTACCGTCGGTGCTCTCTCGACCCTAAATAGGAAGGCGGCTCGTTGCTTTCCTCATGGGCGAATATCGGCGTGTTTGCATGGCAACCGTCGACATCCCCGGTGTTCCTGTGAAAGTGATTGTGCACCGCCTGGCCGTTTGTGCTCTTGCGCGGCCCGTCATGCAAAAAGTCAGGTAGCAAGCAGTGGTGCGCCATGATTTCATAGCAGTAGAGATCAAGAAAGTGGAAGCAACAGGCCTTGTCTGAGGAGTGCTCCATCCTACGTGGTTGGCCAATCACAGTAGGTCGTCGCAAAGCAAATGGAAAATGGAGAGTTTGTATTGACTTCACGGATGTTAATAAAGCTTGTCCCAAAGATCCATTTCCTTGCCGCGCATTGACCAGATTGTTGACTCCACGGTGGATGTGATTTGCTTTCGTTTCTTGATGCATACTCAGGATATCATCAGATCTTCATGGCTGAAGAAGATGAGGAGAAGACCGCCTTCATCACACCATGTGGCACATCTTTGTTTCATACGGATGCCTTTCGGTTTGAAGAATGCTGGTTCAACATTTGCAAGGGTAGTTCATGACGCTTTTGAGCCGCAAATGCACGTAAATGTAGAAGCCTACATGGATGACATAGTGGTCAAAAGCAAGGACAAAGCAACTACGGTGCAAGATTTGGACGAGACCTTTGCAAATCTGCGCAAGATCAACCTCAAGCTCAACCCCGAGAAGTGCGTGTTTGGAGTCCCTTCCGCAAGCTTCTCGGGTTCTTCGTGTCTCGTGAGGGATTGAAGCTAATCCCGACAAGATCAAGGCCATTGAGCAGATTGAAGCACCAAAGCGCCAAGGATGTACGAAGACTTGCGGTTGCGTGGCTGCTCTCGGCGGTTTATTTCTAGGTCTCTTTGAGCGCATACCGCCATTTTTCAAGATTTTGAAAAGGCGGGTCCAATGAAATGGACTCGAAGCGGAGGCTGCGCCTGCAGACTTGAAGAGATACCTGTCCTCCACTCCAACACTTGTCGCACCTAAGCCACAAGAGAAGTTGCTGCTATATATAGCAGCAACCAATCAAGTGGTTAGTGCTACGTTAGTAGCGGAGAGGGAGGCGGATGACGAGCCAGCAACCACGGCAAGCACATCCAACGACAAGGTGGGGCTTCGCCAACAAGCTCTGGTCCCGACAAGGACGAATCAGCAGACGCATGACCAGATCACGAGAAAAGGATGGTGCAGCGCCCAGTCTACTTTGTCTGTTCCCTCCTGCAGGGGGCTAGGTCAAGGTACTCTGGTGTGCAGAAATTGCTTTTTGGCCTCCTCATGGCCTCGAGAAAGCTGCGCCATTACTTCCAAGCACATGAGATCACAGTTGTCACTCGCTTTCCGCTGAAGAGGATACTGCAGAATCCAGAAGCAACGGGCGGGATTGTCGAGTGGGCATTGGAACTGTCAAGCTTTGGTCTCAAGTTTGAAAGCACATCAACTATCCAAAGCAGAGCGTTGGCACAATTCATAGCAGAATGGGCGCCAACGCCCGGATGAAGAGATTCCGGAGACGAGCATTCCCGTCAAAGAAGCAAGCAAAGAGTGGCTGATGTACTTTGATGGTGCCTTCTCGCTGCAAAGGCGCTTTGTCTTGGGCGTCTTTGCTTATCGCACCACGGAGAGCACCTCAAATACGTAGTCGGATGCACTTTCCCAAGGAGCAAGCGACAAACAATACTGCAGAGTATGAAGGTTTGCTTGCCGATCTCGTGGATCGCAGTGGACCTTGGGATCAAAAGCTTATTGTCGGGGTGACTCACAACTTGTCGTCCGCCAAGTGAACAAAGATTACGAGTCCGTTGATGGAAGCCTACGTTGATGAAGTGAGGAAGCTAGAAGAGCACTTTGACGGCCTGCAAATGGAACATGTTCCAAGAGCTCGAGAATGATATTCTTGACGACTTTGTCAAAGTGCGTTGCACTTAAGTTGCACAATGGAACCAGGGATTTTCGTGCTCAAGCTGACTCAACCAACCGTAATAATCAGCCAATCGGACAAAACAAGAAGAGGAAGTTGATCTCTGGTGACTACTTTCCGGCAGAGCTTCCCGGAGCCGTCGTTGGGAAGGTCCCCAAGATCAACACCAACAGTGCTGAGGGACAGTCTGCTCCGACAGACCCCAGGGTTTGTTTCGTTGAAGCAGACGCTCCCGACAAGTCTTGCTCCGGCAAGCTTGCCGGGGAACATCAAGCTCCGGCAGGGCCGCAGGTCCAAGTCGTGGAAGCTGATGTTCCCGCAGCAGCAGATGTGCCTTTAGTCCTTGTTGTCGAGCCGCAAGCTCCAGCATGGGCGCAGCAGATTGTCCATTTCCTTCAGACAGGAGAACTTCCCGAAGAGCAAGAAGAAGCGGAATGAGTAGCCCGGCAGTCGAGCATGTACCAGTTTGTCGACAGCATACTGTACAGAAGAACACTCAACGGTGTGAAATTGTAGTGTATTCGGGGAAGATGGATGAAGCTGTTGGCGAAGATACATGGAGGCATATGTGGTCACCACATTGGCGCCAAAACACTTGCCGGCAAAGCTTACCGGCAAGGATTCTTCTGGCAGACATCCCTCCAGGATTCAACTGCACAAGGAACCAAGTGAGAAGAATGCCAGATCCATACCAAACAGATACACAAGCCAGCTCAAGCTCTCCAGACGAACCCTTTATCACGGCCATTTTCGGTCCGGGGCTCGACATCCTCGGCCCCTTCCCGAGCTGTCGGGGGCTTTGAGTACTTGTACGTCGCCAGCGACAAGTTCACAAAGTGGCCGGAAGTGGAAGCAGTGAGGAAGGTGACAGCACAGTCAGCAGTCAAGTTCTTCAGGTCGATAGTTTGCCGTTTCGGAATCCCTAACAGGATCATCACCGACAACGGCACACAATTTATAAGTCGCACCTTCATGCAGTACGTCCAAGGACTTGGCGCCAAGGTCTGCTTTGCTTCCGTGGCTCACCCGAGAAGCAACGGTCAAGCAGAGAGGGCAAATGCTGAAGTGCTGCGCGGGCTCAAGACCAGAACTTTCAACAGGCTGCACAAGTGCGGAAGAAACTGGATCGAGGAGCTGCCGGTGATTCTTTGGTCGATCAGACTGACGCCAAATCGAGCCACCGCCGACACCTTTTGCTCTAGTCTATGGAGCGAGGCAGTTCTCCCCACGGAACTCAGATACGGATCACCTCGAGTGCTCGCTTATGATGAGCTTGAGCAAGAGCAGCTGCGACAAGATGACGCGCTGCTCCTTGAGGAGGATCGTCTTCAAAGTCACAGGCGAGCCGCCGCTACCAAAGAAGCTTTGCGTCGCTACCATAAGCGCAGAGTTAGTGCGAAGTCTCGAGGAAGGCGACCTTGTTCTTGGTAGCGTTCAGTCCGCCAAGAATTCAAACAAGTTGGCGCTTAAAATGGGAGGGCCCTTATCGGGTGAAACGAGTCACTAGGCACTGGCGCTGTCCGCTTTGAGACCCGAAGATGGCATTCCGGTGAGCAACTCCTGGAACATTGAGCATCTTCGTAAGTTTTACCCATAGAAGGCGCGGTTGCGGAACCCGTTCCGCAACCACCTTTGTACAAGTCTTGCCGCTGTTGCATGTAATCCTTTGTACAAAGCCGCGCAGACCCGTGCATCGATAAAGCTCATGTGTTGCGCACAACTTGTCAAATTCATGCTTTCATCATTTTATTGCATGTTTTGGCTAACACTTTGTGCAGCAACCACACCCGGTAAGCAAAAGCGAGCCGCTAGACTCCATAACTTTATTTCCTCTTCTTTCTCTTTTCTCAAAGAAAGGAAGGCTCCCTCGCGCACAAGTTAACCAGGGGGAAGGAGGAGATAATACTGTGGACCAGGCACCGCTCGAGGAAGTTTCGCTTCATCGGGAAGCAAGAGATGAAAAGCTAAGTTGCCAAAGTTTGAGCAATCAATTTTAAATTTTTTAAGTTATCTTCCTCGAGCGATAGTACTTTGTATGGAAAACACTGTGCTTGTAGAGGAACCAACTCGCCGGCTAGTCGCGCCCTTACTTTGTTTCGAGTCCGCTCAACAACTTAAGTGAGCTGCGGCTAGTCGCGACAAGGTTGCTTGTCGGAGGCGGCACTGCCAGCAGGCTGCTGACGTTCCGCACTCAGCGCTCGCAGCACAAGTGCCCACACCGACGAGTCCCCCAAATGCGTAAGGCAGAAACGTACAAAGGAAGGAATCAAGTAGAGGAAATAACGTTGCATTGATCGCCTAAGATAGAGTATATTACAAAATAACTAGTCATGAGCTAACAAAGTGTTCTAAACATGATCGGCAGCGACAAGGGAAAGATAAAATTGGCGGCCTAGTCTACGCGGTCGCCATCGATCCGCTTGATCTTGTTCACCTTGTCCACAATGGGTGCGACAAGGGCTTTGAGCTCCTCCACGTTGGCATCTGGCGGCAAGGATCTGAGGACACCGTTAAGGTTGAGGCCCGGATTGCGGAAGGCCACCTTTATCAACACCTTCTCGAGGGCTCCTGCCTGAGATCTGGCGTGATTCCTCGGCCATTGCTGGGACCTCTTCCCGAGTCGGCTGGAGACACGTCGCCACGCCTTTGAAGAATAAGCTGAGTTTGGCGCCGGGTTGGAGATGCTCGTCGGAGGAGTATGCAAGGTCCGTCATCCCAGCTCCATCATTTCGTTGTGGATGTCGTGGCGGTGTCCACAAGACCTTGATCCAAGGCTCCACGCTCTCCCTCAAGGTGCTTTCCGGATGGAGGCAGCATTCGCTAACAGCTCCTCCTTGGCCTTGATCGCCTCCAACAAGCCCACCTCCGCTCTCTGGCGCCGTCCAACGCTTGCGTCCGAGTAGTCGGCTTCAGCTCAAGATCCACCTTGGAATCCTTGGCGGCGCCGAGCTCCTTGCCCCTATCGGCGAGGCGACTACGCAGCTCGCCAAGGGTGTAGGCGTCCTTCTCACGCTCATGCTTGAACGCGACAAGCTCTTCGCCGCTCTTCTTGAGGCTGGCCTCCGGTATGCCACCTTCGCCTTCAGCTCTTCCTTGGCGGCCTCGGCTGCGGCAGCATCCTTCGCTTCTGGCGCCCGCCAAGTGACTCCTCGCGCGCGGCAAGGTCTTCTTCGTGGCTGTCCAGGTTGACCTTCCGCTGCGCCAACTCGCTCTCCTGTGCGGAGAGCTTCTCGGCAACCAGCCGCTGCTCCTCTTCAGCTGCGGCCTTCTCAAGGATAAAGGCCGTGCGCTCTTCTGCAAGTTGCCCCCGCGCTTCTGCTACGTCGCGGACAGCTTCTTGGTTGGCGCTCCGGAGCTCTTCTGCGCGCTTCTCCATGTCCGCTCCTGCCCTCGCGACAAGTGCTTCTCGGGACTCCAACTTGGCCTGCCGGGCGCGGTAGAGCGACAACAGCTTCTTCAGCAGTTGCTCCTCCTCAGACTCGCCGCTGCTGCTGCTTGGCGCGTCCACCAGCGTCAGCCCAGCGGAGGCGAGTAGCTCGCCGTCGAAGGTCTCTCCTTCGACCGGCGCCCTGGAGCTCGGTTCCCAGGGGAGCTTGATGAAGACACCTTCGCCGGCCTTCAGGTAGGCGCCGGGCTGGGGCTCCTCGAACTGGCCTTGCAGCGGCTGGCGGAGTCAGCTGTCCGTGTAGTGCTTGGCGCTCCTGCGGCCTCAGGGCCGTCAGTGCAATCGCCCGACCCCTCGCCAGCTTCTGCGTCGGCAGCCTCGGTAGCCTTCTCGCCAACAGGCTCGTCGGCGACGGCCTCTTCTTCCACAGCAACGACCTCTTCTTCCTCGACGGCGGCCTCGTCGGTGTTACCAGCTTCCTCCTGCCGGGCGGCCTCGACCTCCATCGGCTCTGCGTCGAGCGAAGAAAGAGCGGTCAGCAGATGTTCAAAAAGAGAAACAAAAGAAAGCAAGCCCAAGGGAAATTTTCGTATAAGGAAATTACCTGCAATGGGATCCGCAGCCATGGCCTCGACCACTGGAGGGTCACTGATGCTATCCCTTGCCGGGGTAGCCTCCCTTGCCGGAGTGGCCTCCCTTGTCGGAGGGCGCTCCCTTGCCGGAGAATCCTCCCTTGGCGGCGTAGTGGCAGCGGGCAGGATTTCGGAGGCGGCTTCCGAGCCCTCCTGATGAGGCTGCTCTGCTCCTACACAAGCAAACACTCAGGTATCAACGAAGAGGGACACCCCTGCACAGCTAATAGTAAGGAGAAAACTGCACACTTACTCTGGGGGCTATCTTTGGGGGCTGCTTCGAGGAAGGGTTGCCGGTCCGGCAAAGCGGTCTCGGACGGCCCCCCTGTTGCTGCAGGAGAATCGTCCTCAACGACGACCGTCGGGATCTTAGCCCTCTTCGACGCTCTTTGGGCCAGCGTCACGAAAAGGAAAGAGTCGAGCAAGCAAATCAGATTCAAGATGAAGCAATAAAATTGAAGAAATACAAGCACAATCTCAAGAGCTTACTCTTCGCCTTCCTCCTCGAGCTGGCGCGGAGAAGTCAAACTCCGGCTCGCCTCCGGTGCGACAGGCGGGAGTGGCTCTCTTGGCCGCTTAAGCGGGCGTCGGCGGTGGCACGAGAAGATCCCGCCGCGGTTGTCGCAGCAGGTGTGAGGCGCTCCGGCAACACCGCTTGCTTGATGAAGAGCGCGCCTTGTGGCGCTTCTTCTTGTGAACCGATCTGCCGCCCGACTTCGTCTCCGGCCTTGCGGAGACGCCTCTTCGGCGGGCCGGGGCTCCCGTGGCGGCAAGTCGCTGGGTGGTGGAGAAGAAGCGCCCTCGGCGGGTCCACTCGACCCGGCCTCGGGCTCGACAAGCTCGTCCTCGCCGGCGATCTCCCCTCGCTCGGCAAGGCTTGCCGCCTTCGCAGCGTCCGCCTCCTCCACTGTATACCCGAAGGCCCCAGCGGCAGCGGCTGCTGCCACCTCCTCCACCCTGGTGGCAATCCGTGCCATCTCCTCGTCGGTGGTGTCGCGGGTGAGCCTTTTCGCTGCGTCGGGCGGTTCGGCACTTCTTCTAAGTCGTCGAAGAAGCTGCGCCGCGACCTCGTCGGGGGCTCCTGCCAGGTTGGAACGATCCCATGGGAATCGCTGGCAACGGCATCATGGCGCGGATGCGGTCGGCGCTGAGTTGTTGCACAATGGTACGACCCCCTCGGCAACCTAAACCACTCGGGGTGATCGGGTCGTTCTTGAACAGCTCTAGCAGCATCGCGTCCAACTCCAAGACGGTGAAGTTCGATTCGAGCCCGGCGCAGCCTCATGATGTCTGCCGCATTTGGAACTCCCAAGCAGGCCTCCTCCTCTCCTGCAAGGGAAGCGATGCGGCGGCGAAGGAAGTCTGCGCCAGCGCCACGGATTAACCCGGCAATCCCGAGGCGCCAAAAATCCGGGTCACGACTATCTTGACTTCGCATCCTCTGGCGCCAAGTTACTCCAATCTCTGCCGCGCACTATTGGGGTTTGGCGACGCAGCGATGAAGGCTGCGGGTTCTCCTCTACGACCCAACACCAATTGGCTCTCCACTCCTCCCACTTGTTGCGAACTCTCCTTCCGTGTAGGCTTCTTTCTTGCCGATCCTAGAGACCCAAGCTATCCCTCCGGCAAGCGGCTCTCCTCTCTCGACGCGGGCACGAAGAAGTGGCGGAAGAGTGCCACATTTGGGTGGACTCCGACAAAGTTTTCGCAAAGATGCGCGAAAACTGCCATGGTCAAGACGGCGTTGGGGGTGAAATCAAGGAGGCGGAGGCCAAATGTGTTCATGATGTCGCAGAAGAACTCGGAAAAGGGCGGGCAAAGCCCTCAATAGAAGAAAAGGGCGAAAAAGGGGTACCCAGTTGGGGCCAAATCGGAGGCGGAGGCGGGGAGTACCTTCGCGGCGCGGATGCCCACGCGTCTCCATCGACCAAAAGAGGTAGAAGACATCCCGCAGCTCCCTTGCGCCGAGCTGCGGGGGGAAGATGGCCCGCTCCTTGCGCAGCGCCGCGAGCCGCTGCGCCTCGGACGACTTGACGCCCTTCTCCTTGTCGGCCTTCGGGGCCATGGCGAGGGCGGCGATGAGCGCGCTTGTGGCGAAAGGGGGCGGGGCGCTGCTCTCTTCGCGCCGGAGAAGAAGGAGGGGAGCGGCGGTGGTTTTCTTGACAAGACAGCGATGGCAGAGTGGACGGCCTGCCCCTGTTTCCTCCGCTTATAAAGAGGGGGAGGGGGCGGACGTTCCGCTTTTCCTAATAAAGAAACCCCCACGACCACGCCCACGATCTCGCACGGCGCCCGCGTCCGGTGCGTGCCGTTAGTGGGGATCGTGGTGGGTCCGGGGCGAGTGCGGCGTGGTCGAACGCGTGTGCCCGTGCACTGTTTTGGGCACTGGCCCGACGGCGCTTCGGCACCGTGTCTGCCCAGGCCGGGGCTCATGTCGGGTACTAGAGTAGGGGTACCCTAGTATCCCGTACTGCGTGCACTGCAGACAGTTGTAGCACCCAGCGGCGGGGTTTGCCTCGTCACCGCCAAGATCCTCCGTGGTTCCTTGAGCCATTCAAGAACAAAGTATTTGATTAAGAAGACAAGGCCCGGCAAGAGGAGCTTGTCGGGAAGGCCACTCAAGGCATGCAGAAGACAAGGCCCGGCAAGAGGAGCTTGCCGGGAAGGCTTCAGGCCTTGACAAGCCTCCGGACGGCAAGGATTCGGTTGCGGCAAAGGCGCTTGCCGCGGCAAGCAACCTCTCTCCATCTCCGCTCCAGCTCATCCAGCGACGTGTCGCCATGGGACCGTTCCATGCGGCGTGTCGAGAAATTTGTGCAGCCAGCGGAGAGCAGCGATAAGCGGCTGACAAGCTTGCCATCGTGGCGGCGGAGGCGCACTGACCGCCTCTGTTACCTTGCTTTGGGCGACAACGGCGGGCATTTATTGCTTTTGTCCCTTGCCGTCGAGTTAGGTATTTTGCCTGCATAATCGCTCGAGTAGGTGTACCAACTCCTGTTTTTACATTTGTACCCCCGCCTATGTTGCCACCTGTCGGAGACCCCTTGAGCATATAAAAGGAGGCCCATGCGCAACGTAGAAGGGGTTCGGTTCGAGCTTCGGTTCATTCGACTCACCAGAGACCATATACGCTCACGCTAGGTTTTGTAGCTCGCATTACTCCCTAGCAAGAACACAATACATCAAACAAGCAGCAGTAGGAGTTTTATCTCTCCGGAGAGCTCCGAAGCTGGGTAAACTGCTCGTGTGCCTCGCCTCGATCCGCTCTTCGTGCGATCTTCGCCCCTCCGAACCACAAAGGGGCCTGGTCCGCCCGGCCCCATAGGTGTTCAGCAGTGCGATCAACCTCCCGGCGAAACCCATGCCTTTTCCTCCCAAACCATCCAAGAAAAGGATGATGAGGATTTTGAGCGCTTTGCTGAAATGATTAGACCTATCTTTTTGCGTATGCAATTAAGCGATGTGCTCAAAACAAATCCTTATGCTAAGTATATGAAGGATATCATTACCAATAAGAGAAAGATAGGAAGCTGAAATTTCCACCATGCTTGCTAATTATACTTTTAAGGGTGGAATACCAAAGAAACTTGGAGATCCAGGAGTACCCACTATACCATGCTCCATTAAAAGAAATTATGTTACAACGGCTTTATGTGATCTTGGAGCCGGTGTTAGTGTTATGCCTCTCTTTTTATATCGTTGACTTGATTTGAATAAGTTGACACCTACTGAAATATCTTTGCAAATGGCTGATAAATCAACTGTTATACCTGTCGGTATTTGTGAGGATGTGCCTGTTGTGGTTGCGAACGTTACCATTTTAACGGACTTTGTTATTCTTGATATTCCCGAGGACGATAGTATGTCTATTATTCTTGGAAGACCTTTTCTGAATACTGCAGGGGCTATTATTGATTGCAACAAGGGCAATGTCACCTTTCATGTTAATGGTAATGAGCATACGGTACACTTTCCGAGGAAACAACCTCAAGTTCATAGTATCAATTCTATAGGAAAAATTCCATCGATTATATTTGGAGGTTTTGAATTTCCTCTTCCTACTGTCAAGACGAAATATGATATTCTTATTATAGGGGATGTGCATATCCCCGTTGAGGTAACATAGTGTTACTCGAAATTTCTCCGGTTCCATGTTATTCGGAATGAGTTTGTTAACAAGACTTGATCAACCTTGTTAGTGGATTCCTTTTGATGATCATGAGACGGATGAAACTAGAAGGCACAACCTTCTGTACCCTCTTTATATTTTCTGTTATTTAGTTGAAATAAAGTAAAAATAGTATTTCTCTGTCTGTTTCTTGATTTATCTGTGCAATATAAAAATACCCCAAAAATAAAAGTCCTCCAAATGCCATGCCAATTTAATATGATTTTTTCGGGAATATTTGAGGATTTATGGTGCAAAAATTACCACGGGGGGAGCTGCCACCTGACCACGAGGGTGGAGGGCGCGCCCTACCCCCCAGGGCGCGCTCCCCTGCCTCGTGGGCCTACGGTGGCCCTCCTCCACTTACTCCTGCACCCATCCTCTTCTTCTTCCTCCCACAAACACGAATATCTGGTTCAAGCACGAGTTCCAGTTCACTTTGCTGTGATTTTCGATCTCCTTGCTCAAAGCACCTCTCACCAAACTGCTTGGGGAGCTTGTTCCTTGGTATGTGACTCCTCCATTGGTCTAATTAGTTTTTGTTCTAGTGCTTTATTCTTTGCAAATTTGTGCTGCATAGGTGACCATGTTCTTGAGCTTGCATGTCAAATTTATATGGTTCCAAGTAGTTCTAAGGCTTGATTAAGGCTCTAGGTACTTGTAGGAGTAGTTGCTATCAATTTTATTGAAGTTGGCTCACTTTTGTTTTAAGTTACTAAGAATTTCAGAATATTTCAGAAAATGATGAAGAGACTTTTGAGGGGCTCGTCAAGCCGAAGCTCGAAGGAAAAATAAAATGAAGAAGCACAGAGGCCCAAATATAATTTGCCTTGCACTGCGAAGGTCCGGCCGTGTGAATGGCCTTCCGATGACTTCTTGAAACAAGCCGGAATTTATGAGGATTTTTATTCATTGGTTGAGAATGCTGGCCTCACCGACTTCGTCCGCGACCAACATCATCAGTATCTCTTACTCACAAATACTTTTGTGCAAAACTTCTACTATTTTCCTCAGGAATCACCTCCTTCAGTAGAGTTTCATTTATATGACGTTGTTAAGAAGATGCCACTAGATGAATTTTGCGAGGTTTGCAAAATACCCTTCGAGGGTACCTTAGATGAACCACATCGTAAGGATGTGGAAGAATTTATTAACACCATCACTGTGGGGGAAACCAGGAAGGTTTCCGATTTAAGAATCACTAGCATACATTTTCCTGTTTATCATTTTGTTCCTGATATTATCATTTTGTTCCATGGTTAATACCTCGATAACTCTGTTAGTATGGGAGGAATTATTGCTAAACGGTTAAGTTTGAACCGTACTAAAGGCCCCATCTTTGGAGGTATTTATGCTTCGCGCCTAGCTGCACATTTTAACATACCCATTAGGCTTGATGAGAAAGAAGAAAAATTGTTGCCAAGTGCTTATTTAGATTATAAGAGTATGCTAGCGCATGACTTTATTGTTAAGGGCAAGGAAGGGGAGCTTAAATATAAATTGTACTTTGAGAAACATCACCCTGAGACTATTACTTTGCCTGCTCCTTCTTTGTTTAACTTGTCTGAAGGTCTTTATCTCGTTAAGGTGGCTGACCGTTCAAGCTTATCGGAATCCTGCACCAACCCCGGAGCCGGAACCACAATACGAGCCTCCACGCCAGTCTGTTTATTCTTGGGATCTGGAGGTGGCTGCTAGCTAGTGGCAGTCAGAGTCCTCTTCATCACAGTACGACCCAGCTACACCTATGGGTATCTGCTAGGCCATCCCTGGCAGTGAACCAACTTAGGCCAAAAGCCTAAGCTTGGGGGAGTACGTATTTCCCACCGACATTACATTTATGTTCACACACACTCATTACTAAATGTCGGTGCTCATACTCTTTCACTGTAATATCCATGCTAGTTTATTTTCCTTTTCCTGCTTTCTTCTTGTGTGTTTGTTAAACTTTAAAAAAAACAACAAAAAAATAGTGTAGCTTCTAGTTAGTTTACTTTTCCCGCTGTAGTAGTAATAATAAAAAAGAAAACCCAAAAAAAATTCCCGTCCTTCTTTTGCTTGTTGGGAGCTTTCCCGTGTAAATATTTTTTATTTCCTTTCTTTTCTTTGGGGGTCGATAGGAGAAGACCATGATTAAATTGTTGAAGTGGCTCTTATATGTAGTATTGTTGATTTAACCGAGAGCCCATATTGCCTTGTCTTCTCATGCTTATTGAATGCTCGCAGATTCCAGCTTAGTCCAATGCACGTACACTCTTATTATTATCCACATCGTTCGGTCGTGCAAGTGAAAGGCAATAATGATGATATATGATGAATTGATTGGGATAAGCGAAGCTGGTATGAACTTGACCTCTCTTGTTTTTTGTAAATATGATGAGTTCATCGTTCTTGATTCAGCTTATTATGAATAAATATGTTTGCAACGACAATTAGAGATCATAGTTGCTTATGCCATGCTTGATTATCTATGAGTTATAATGGTTTACCTTGCGTGCCAACATGCTATTAAAATGGCTGTGATGTGGTATGATGGGGTGGTATCCTCCTTTGAATGATTTAAGTGACTTGACTTGGCACATGTTCACACATGTAGTTGAAACAAATCAACATAGCCTTCACAATATTTATGTTCATGGTGGAATATATCCTACTCATGCTTGCATCCGATGTTTATTAATTTTAGTGCATGTTCATTCATCGTTGTCGCTCTCTAGTTGGTTGCTTCCAGTCTTTTGCTAGCCTTCACTTGTACTAAGCGGGAATACTGCTTGTGCATCCAATCCCTTAAACCCCAAAGTTATTCCAGATGAGTCCACTATACCTTCCTATATGCGGTATTTACCTGCCGTTCCAAGTAAATTTGTATGTGCCAAACTCTAAACCTTCAAATAATCATTCTGTTTTGTATGCTCGAATAGCTCATGTATCAACTAAGGCTGCCCTTATCTTCTGTGTTAGGCGGGTTATTCTCAAGAGGAGTGGACTCCGCTCCGAGAAAATGGCTGGTCACCGGGATGCCCAGTCCCATGCTTTATGCAAACTAAATAAAAAATAATTGCAAACAAAACTCCCCCTAGGACCTGATGTTAGTTGGAGGCACTCGTTGTTTCGAGCAAGACATGGATTGATGCTTGTTGGTGGAGGGGGAGTATAAACTTTACCATTCTGTTTGGGAACCGCCTATAATGTGTGTAGCATGGAAGATATCGTCATATCTTAGTTGCTATGTTGACAATGAAAGTATGCCGCTCAAAATATTATTTATCTCTATTTCAAAAGCGAGATCCGCACCTCTACAAATCCACCTTCCCTCTGCGAAGGGCCTATCTATTTACTTTCATGTTGAGTCATCACCCTCTTATTAAAAAGCACTAGCTGGAGAGCACAACTGTTATTTGCAGCCATTACTATTAATTTATATTGGGTATGACTATGATTGGATCTCTTATACCATGAATTACAATGTCTAGTCAGTCCTTGATCTTTAAAGGTGCTCTACATTTATGTTTTGCGGTCTCAAAAAGGGCTAGCGAGATACCTTCTTGTTATATCATATTATGATTGTTTTGAGAAAGTGTTGTCATCCGAGATTTATTATTATGACTCGCTAGTTGATTATGCCATTGATATGAGTAAACATGAGACTTGAGAATTATTGCAAATGTGGTTAGTTATAATCTTTGCTGAAAACCTGAATGCTGGCTTTACATATTCACAACAATAAGAGCAAATAGAGTTTGTATATTTTTTTCTTTTTCTCTTTCAGTCTATCAACTGAATTGCTTGAAGACAAGCAAAGGTTTAAGCTTGGGGGATATGATACGTCTCCATCGTATCTACTTTTCCGAACACTTTTGCCCTTGTTTTGGACTCTAACTTGTATGATTTGAATGGAACTAACCCGGACTGACGCTGTTTTCAGCAGAATTGCCATGATGTTGTTTTATGTGCAGAAAACAGAAGTTCTCGGAATGACCTGAAATCCACGGAACATCTAGTCAAAAATAATAAAAAAATCCTTGCCAAAGATGAAGACCAGGGGTCCCACACCCTGTCCATGAGGGTGGGGGGCGCGCCCCCTACCTCGTGGGCCCCCTGGAGCTCCTCCGACGCCAACTCCAACTCTATATATTTGCTTTCGGAGAAAAAAAAATAAGGGAGAAGAAATCATCGCGTTTTACGATACGGAGCCGCCGCCAAGCCCTAAAACCTCTCGGGAGGCTGATCTCGAGTCCGTTCGGGCTCGAGAGAGGGGATTCGTCGCCGTCGTCATCATCACCCATCCTCCATCACCAATTTCATGATGCTCACCACCGTGCGTGAGTAATTCCATCATAGGCTTGCTGGACGGTGATGGGTTGGATGAGATTTGTCATGTAATCGAGTTATTTTTGTTAGGGTTTGATCCCTAGTATCCACTATGTTCTGAGATTGATGTTGCTATGACTTTGCTATGCTTAATGCTTGTCACTAGGGACCGAGTGCCATGATTTCGGATCTGAACCTATTATGTTTTCATGAATATATGTGAGTTTTTGATCCTATCTTGCAAGTCTATAGTCACCTATTTTGTGTTATGATCCGACAACCCCGAAGTGACAATAATCGGGATACTTCTCGGTGATGACCATAGTTTGAGGAGTTCATGTATTCACTATGTGCTAATGCTTTGTTCGGTTCTCTATTAAAAGGAGGCCTTAATATCCCTTAGTTTCCATTAGGACCCGCTGCCACGGGAGGGTAGGACAAAGATGTCATGCAAGTTCTTTTCCATAAGCACGTATGACTATATCCGGAATACATGCCTACATTACATTGATGAATTGGAGCTAGTTACATGTCACCCTATGTTATGATTACATGATGAACCGCATCCGGCATAATTATCCATCACCGATCCAATGCCTACGAGCTTTCCATATACTGGTTTACACTTATTTACTTTCCCGTTGTTACTGTTACAATCATTACAAAACACCAAAAATATTACTTTTGCTTTCATTACTCTTTTGTTACCGTTACCACTATTATCATACTAGTTTGCTACTAAATACCTTGCTGCAGATATTAAGTTAGCCAGGTGTGGCTGAACTGACAACTCAGTTGCTAATACTTGAGAATATTCTTTGGCTCCCCTTGTGTCGAATCAATAAATTTGGGTTGAATACTCTACCCTCGAAAGCTATTGTGATCCCTACACTTGTGGGTTATCACGCCCCCACCCTTGTGGCTAGGGTGTGGGCTCCATTCACTTGATTCTTTCACCAATATTTTTAATTAATTCCAAAACTTATCTCCGTGAAGTTTCAGGTCAATCCGATAACCTATTACTCTGCACAAAAATAACACCATGCCAATTTAGTTGAAAACAGCATTAGTCCGGTTAGTTCCATTCAAATCATGCAAGTTAGAGTCCAAAACAAGGGCAAAAGAGTTTGGAAAATTAGATACGACGGAGACGTATCAGTGGTCGGGGAGGCGCAGGGCGGGGCCCTCGTCAGGCGCCACAGACGTACTTGAAGATCTCCGCTCGTGACACTCTCATGTAATAATGAGTGGGGCTGTACACGCCCCGGAGGCTCCTGAGCCGCCCCCGGGCTTCACGGGGGCTCCCA
Source organism: Aegilops bicornis (assembly GCA_021605145.1). Classification (NCBI taxonomy): domain Eukaryota; kingdom Viridiplantae; phylum Streptophyta; class Magnoliopsida; order Poales; family Poaceae; genus Aegilops; species Aegilops bicornis. The sequence goes on along the minus strand of CM038670.1, from coordinate 470,204,802 downwards.
CTCATGTCCAAGTGGAAGCACCATGCTCCGTGCTGACCGTCGATACTGTCCCCCAATGACTATGCCCACGCCCAGTGGAAGCACTTAGCTCCGCGCTGGTGAGAAGACTAGCTATGTGCCGGACGCGACTGTTTGCTTTTGCCCTCTTTTTGTAGCCATATTTGCCATCTTTTGGAATGAGATTAGGAGTTTCTTGTGCTTATCAAAAGAAAAACGGGGGGAATTTTCTCTTGGCTCGTGGCGGTTTCTTGCTTTCTGGCTTCGTGTTTAATAGTGAGGCTCACGCCTGCTACCCCCCTGCGAGCACCTCGCGAGCAGGGTCTGGGCATAGTGTGCGCGCGTCGAGCACGCTCGGGCTAGCCCAGGCAACGCCAAGGCCCCCCCGGGGTCAGGAGTGCAACCACCGTAGGATCGCCACGCACACACCCTACCGTAATCTGGCAATCGCCTCCTCGCGAGGCCCTCTTGGGCGGGCCAGTAGGCTCCTCGGGAGGCTTAAAATCTCGCGAGCCCCCAGACCAGCAGGCTCCGCGACATCAGGACCAGCCCAGGACCCACGGAACCACAGATAAGTCGCAACAGCTACCCCACTCGGGAGCCTCCAGGTTCATGACGCCACATTCTAAATTCTACCTTAAAGCATATCATTGTCCCATACATTATAAGGGCTTCCGCTTTTTCCAAAATGCTTTCACGCCCCCACAGGGCCGTACCCGAAGTCTTTTTGCATACAGGTCAGAGCAGGAAGAGAAATGCAGGCCTGGCCAGATGCGTTGTCGCTAGCACCGTCCTTATTGCCAACATCCGTATTACCAGCACTACCACTGGCGTCATCCTCATCGTCATCACCCGCATCACCTCCCCCGGCCGCAATCACGATCGCGCCATCTTTGAGAGAAAACTCCGCGATCAGCTCGTCCACATTGTCGTCCACCCAGCACGGCAGATTGCCTTGGATGACCCCGGTTACTGGGGCTATCACAGTGTCGAAGTCAAAGTGGGGGTCAAGGTTGAGGAGGTGGGTGAAGACGCGTGAGAACGCGCGCCAGAGAAGGCCCTGGCTTGTCTCTTCAACGAGCTCGCGTGCCCTCGCGGCCCGGTCCTCTAGACGGGTCACGATCTCGATGAAGAAGCGGAGGTGGATGGTGTCTTCATCCTTGTGAGGGTGAGAGACGCCCTCCTCACAGATGGTGTCCAAGGCTCGGTTGGCCCTGACCATGAGGTCCTTGAGCATCGAGGCACGCTCGGGCTGCATCGTCCGACGGTGATTTGCTTCGTAAGTAGTCTTCTCCGCTAGGGACATGACGCCCTCAACCTGCTATTGAAGTGAGGACAGGTCGGCGCGAGCGGAGAACAAGTCGGCTTGAGCGGAGGCCTGAGCCTCCTTGGCAGCCCTCTCGCGCTGCTCCGCCACGTCCAGCTTCGTCCTGAGGGTGATGGTCCTGCCCCCAAGCTCGGCCTCCTGGAGCTCAAATTTCAGGCGGTACTCGTCGGCAAGAGTCGCGCGAACCTTCGCCACCCTCTGGTCAACCTCCTGCTGGATCCTGGCCTCCCAAGCGGCGACGGCATCCTCACCCGTGGCCACCTGGCACTCCCTCACATCTAGCCGCTCAAGCTCCAGGCTGCGCTCCAAGACCTCCAGCGCCAGCGCCTCCTCGCGTTCCTTGGCCTCCTTCTCGTCAGAGGGGGCCTCACTCAGTGATGCTGCCAGGGCAGCCTTGCGCGCTTGGATCTACCACTCGAGGGTGGTGTTTGAAGCTTGAACCTCCCGCTCCCGCTCCTCGGCCGCCTCACGACGGCAGTAGGCGGCCCTGGCTTCCTCCAACGCGTGGGCGCAAGCCTCGCGAGAGTCTGTGAGGGACACCGCGGCGCTCGCGCGGGCGCGCTCATGCTGAAGGTGCCAAAGGTTGATGGAGACCTTCAGATGGCGCCACTCATGCGCCAAGTGGAGCCCCTCCATCTCGAGGCGGGCATCGACATCGACAAGCTGCCCTCCAAGCCGACTCAGTGCGCCGATTGCCTCCCGGAAAAGCTCATGGCGGACGGCTTTCCGCCCCCGCGCGAGCTCCTGCGCGCGACCAAGCCCACCCTCCGCGCCGGGGGCTGCCGGAGAGGCGTGGAGTGGCTCGCCAGCCTCTGGCAAAGGGCTAGAGGCCGCCGCCTTCCTGGACGCTCTCCGGGCCTCGGCGAAAGCGCTGGGTGATGCGGTCTCGCTGCTCTAAGATGAAGTCGATGCTGGGGTTGCCCAGCCACCGCTGATGACCAATGAAGGAGCCCTCGGCACGCCTCCTGCGCCCCAGGACTGACTGCGAAGGAAGGATGCTGGGAGCACAGGCTCACGGCCTCCCAGTGGTGCATCCACCTCGCGGACAGGCCCCGTGCCTCACGCGGGTGTCTGGTGCAGGGGGTTCGGAACCATGAGCGGACCGTGGACCTCTGGAGCTTGCTTTACAGGAGGTTTCACCGCCACAGCCGGAGGGATCCTGAAGAGCCGGGGTCAGGAAGGGACACGACACAAGGAAAACCACAAATATAAGGCACTTAATCGTCTATGGCTATGTACTTCCTCTATTTCAGGGGCCGATAGGCGTCGCCACTACAACTCGGGAGCCCATTCCTCTTACGGAATGTGCTGTGAGGCTCAGACGAAGTGAGCCAAGGGCCAGAGCATGACCCTTGGCGACTAGAAAGCATGCCCCCGCCTTCGGAGCACTGGTTGAGGCCTCGGGAGTGGCGGCCTCAGGAGCATCAGGACACACCAGCGCACCAGCCTCCGCCTCAGGAGCATCAGGCCGCACCATCTCCCCAACGGCCGCCTCGGGGGCCCTCGACGAAACCCCAGGGGCGGACATCTCGAGAGCACGTGACGACACCCACTCCCTAGAGGTCGCCCCAGGGGTACTAGGTGGCGCTCGCCCCCTTGTACCCTCATCCGGAGCACGCGCCCCGGGGTCAACAAGCACGGGAACCAGGAAGATGGGGTTCTCGCTAGGCCCATCGAGGCCCCCTGGGCGTAGCCCCCACTTGTCAAAGAGAAGCATCTGCTTCACGAAGTCCTCCTTGTTCGAGAAGAGCCATAAGAGGCATCCGTCCTCTGGAAGCGCGGCAGGCGTTGGGTCGCCGGTCAGGAGCTCAAGCCCCACGCGCAGCGTCTTGGAAGGGAGCGAAGGAGCCTGGAGCCTTATGGGTTCCTTGGGGCAAGTGAAGGTCCACATTGGGCTAGAATGACGCTGGAGCGGGGCGATGCGCTGCCGGACGAACTCCTTCACCACCATTGGCACTTTCACCCCGAGCTTCTTCAACTTGGTCAGCCTAGGCCGGACATGGGTGAGCCGACAGTCGACGAGCTTCACATGCCCCCAGCCGGAGCTAGGCACCGCCGGCACTCGCGGCAGCAGGAGTAGGGGGTTGAGTGTGCAGGCATCCACATACACCCACTGCTTCCGCCATCCTCTCACATCCGGGCGGAGCGTGAAGTCGATGCCCGAGCCAGCCGTCGCCGCCACTGCCTGGAAGGCCACGCATCCCGAGCGCTGGCGGGCGTTGACCAGGTGGAGCGAGAAGAAATGGTGAAACAAGGCAACGGAGGGAGCAATGCCCACCATAGCCTCGCACAGGAAGGCGAAGAGGGCGAGGAGGATGATGGATTGGGGGTCTAGATGCAGCGCCTGAATCTGGTAATGCGAGATTCCGGCATTGAAGAAATAAGAGAAAGGGGGAATAAGCCAGCTAAGAGAGTCAGCGGCGAGATGGATGGGGATCTCGGTGGCCTCCGTGTCGATCACGGCCTGGGAAGCGGGCCAAGGCTTCGTCGCCTTCCACTCGTTACAGTCAGTGGCAAGAGCCGGCCGGACCTTGACTAGCCCCTCCTGATTGATCACCGTCGACCACTCAAGGGCAGGCTCCAAGACTGGCCGAGATTCGGCTGGGGCGCATGCCTTTCCCTTCTTCTTTGACTGCGGGGCCATGGCGGCAAGAGAGGATTGACGCCGGCGTCGAATCTGGGAGAAGAGACGCGGTTTCGCAGGAAAGGGAGGAGCCAAGGGTGAGCAGGGCGAGCAAGATGGCAAGGCTGCTTTAGCAGTAGGCGGCCGCCAAGCCTGGCGGTTATCGAGGCGGCTTGGGGAAGTTGGGACGCCCACGTCCCATCAATCGCCTTGCGTCGTCCCTAGTCCGTGCGCGCCTTGGGACTGGGGGCTACTGTCGGTGTTCTGGGAATGGGGGTACCCAGACTTGCCTGCCTACGGCCCATGGCGTGGCTCCATCAACGGCCTGGTATGGCCCACCTTCAGCATTGACAACTCAAGACCATCGCGAGGGGCCAAGCATCATGAGGTGGGCGACACCAAGACCTCCAGAAGGAGTGGCCTCCTCAGGCTGGCTCCTGAGGAGCAGAGATTTCTATGCAAGCCTCATCTCACAAGGTTCAGGTGACATGAGCCCTGATGACCAAGGCCAGGTGGGCGCCAGCGAGCGCAGGACAGCAGTTTCCTCTTTGGTGTTAAGAAGGCAAGCGCAGGCGCGAAGTCCCGAGGAATCAGCCAAAGGTTTCCATTCCCATGCAACAAGACCAAGACCGCCAGGATGGTGGGATGGAGGTCATCGTTGAGCCCACCACGGCGTCATGACCATAGGCTTTGCAGGAGAACACTACTTTTGTCAGGATAAGATGTAAAAGATGTCTCCCTTTGAATTTGGCCATTGTGGGATCCCTTCCCGCCTCCATTTTGGGGGAAGAGGACCAAGGCCACTATAAGTAGGACCTAGCCACCACGGTAGAAGGGGACGGATTATACAGATCATCCTCTCCCCCATCAACTCAAGAAAACTCCTCCTCCTGAGGCTGTTCTTCCACTGTAGTAGTTCATCCTCAGTCCACCTAGATGCCAATCCACCATAAAGCAGGAGTAGGGTTTTACACCACAAGGTGGCATGAACCTGTGTAAACTGTTGTGTCCCATTTCCTTCCTGTTGATCGAGCTAGGTCGTGAGATTGGCGATTAGGCAGCCTAGGGAGGTTGAGTTCTTCGCACGCACCCCAGAGTTCGAATCTATCAAGGGTCCGTGGAGAGCCCGAAATCCGAAATTATCAGATCCAAACTGGAACCCAATAGCTTAACGGCGACCCGTTATGGTGGATGCCACGTGTCGGTTACCCTTGATGAAAGCAATTCTATGACGCGTGATTTATCGTCATGGAAGTGGACACTCCCATGATGATAATTTTGGTAATGTCATGGAACACTTCTACGACAGCACATGTATGACTATCTTGATTTTTTCATAAAATCATCATGGATGTACATGCATGACAAAAAACGTGACCTACTGTGACAAAAACGTGTCATCACGGAAGTGTATTTTTTTGTAGTGCATGTAGTTGTTGTCAGCCCCTTCAAAGAGGTCATCGGGGTCCAGGTGCTCTGGGATTCCTTCGGGGCTGGCATGACATTTTGGGGAAGCTTGAAGATCCTCCCCTGGGTCGTTAGCCTCGTCAGCTGTCGTGCCGCCGTTATCCGCTGTGGCATTGTTCCCGCTGGGATCCCCGTTGGTGCCCCGTCCATGTTTGCGTCTATGTCTAGAGCGGTTTGTAGGAGTGTCGACCATGTATACATCGTAAGTAGATGTTGTGGTCCACTTGCTGGTGTTTATCAAGGACAGGGTGTTTTCTGTAGGGCCATTGACATCTTAATCCATGTAAGTGGCCATGTCATAGTCTAGCACGTCGGTTAAGTCGTCGACCGTGGCGAATAGATGGGTGGTGGGTGGGACATAAATTTCTCTATCATCGGCTTCAAGTCCGATATTTTCATAAACCAGGTTTTCTTGTCCGAGATTGATAAGCTCTGGAAGGGGTCGAGCATCTCATGCAGCTGAGACAACTCCTCGTGGTTCATGGCATGGATAAAGGTGGGCTAACTCGAAGTACGCCTGGTGTATAACTCAACATGTTTTCAGCGTGGTGAGGATCTGAAGCCAACTCCAGATCCTGCACCTAGGTCGGTTCTAAACCCGATGTGACTTCTGAGATTGGAGCCGGACTGCCGTCCGAGCCTGATGGCAAGGCGAGATTTCCTAGGGTCATCATATTAGGTTCCTCCGGCGAGGCCAGGGAGCCTGGTACAACGTCCTCGAAGGAGATCGGTTCTGGATTAGAGCCTTTGATGTCTAATAGACCCCAACCCAGTCGGGCACCCAGCTTGATAGGACAAACTCTCCACAGAAGTCCGTGGTGTATTCCAGGCCTCCGAAAGTTACGATCTAACCCGGGGCATAGTTCTCGATGGAATCCAGATGGCCTGCCGAGTCGGCGCAAAAGATCATGCTACTGAACACAAAATTTTGGTGGGGGGCGTAAACGTTCTCGTGGCCGGTGCCACTGTTCATCTGTAGATGAGCCATTGATCCTTCCGGTGATCACACAACGGAGCTCTCAATGAAAGAAACAGTGCGGGTGTGAAATTCGCAGACCTCGGGGTAGGGGGTCCCAAGTTGTGGATCTAGGATCAGTGGTAACAGGAACATGGGGAGACGATGTTTACCCAGGTTCGAGCCCTCTTAATGGAGGTAAAACCTTACGTCCTCCTCTTCCTATATTGATGGAGATGTATCAAGTATAGAGTTAATCTACCTTGACATCATAAGTTGTGTTCTACCTCTATGGCTATGTGAATGAAATTGTAGGTATCTAGGGTTAAATCCCATGGATTATATAGACGCAAGGCAGGGTTTTTAGGGTTACATGGTAGGTATCTGATTTGTCTCCAACGTATCTATAATTTTTTATAGTTCCATGCTATTATATTATCTATTTTGGATGTTTTATATGCATTAATATGCTATTTTATATTATTTTTGGGACTAACCTATTAACCTAGAGCCCAGTGCCTGTTCCTGTTTTTTCCGTGTTTTAGAGTTTCGCAGAAAAGGAATACCAAATAGTGTCCAAATGGAATAAAACCTTCGTGATGATTTTTCTTGGAGCAGAAGACACCCAGGAGACTTAGAGATGAAGTCGGAGGAGCCACGAGGCGGCCACAAGCATGGAGGGCGCGCCCAGGGGGTAGGGCACGTCCCCTGTGTTATGGGCCCCTCGTGCACCTCCTGACCTAATTCTTTCGCCTATATATTCCCAAATATCCCCAAACCACCAGAGGCGTCCAGGAAAACACTTTTCCACCATTTCAACCTTCTATACCTGTGAGATCCCATCTAGGGACCTTTTCCGGCACCCCGCCGGAGGGGGATTCGATCACGAAGGGCTTCTACATCAACTCTATTGCCCTTCCGATGAAGCATGAGTAGTTTACCGCAGACCTACAGGTTCATAGCTAGTAGCTAGATGGCTTCTTCTCTCTCTTTGATTCTCAATACCACGTTCTCCTCGATGTTCTTGGAGATCTATTCGATGTAATACTTTTTTGCGGTGTGTTTGCCGAGATCCGATGAATTGTGGATTTATGATCAGCTTATCTATGAATATTATTTGAATGTTCTCTGAATTCTTTTATGCATGATTTAATATCTTTGTAATTCTCTTCGAACTATCGGTTTGGTTTGGCCAACTAGATTGGTTTTCCTTGCAATGGGAGAAGTGCTTAGCTTTGGGTTCAATCTTGCGGTGTCCTTTCCCAGTGACACCAGGGGCAGCGAGGTACGTATCGTATTGTTGCCATAGAGGATAAAAAGATGGGGTTTTCATCATATTGCTTGAGTTAATTCCTCTACATCATGTCATCTTACTTAATGCATTACTCCGTTCTTTATGAACTTAATACTCTAGATGCATGCTGGATAGCGGCCGATGTGTGGAGTAATAGTAGTAGATGCAGAATCGTTTCGGTCTACTTGACATGGATGTGATGCCTATATTCATGATCATTGCCTTAGATATCATCATAACTTTGCGCTTTTCTATCAATTGCTCGGCGGTAATTTGTTCACCCATCGTAATAATTTCTATCTTGTGAGAAGCCTCTAGTGAAAACTATGGCCCTCGGGTCTATTTTCCATCATATAAGTTTCTGATCTACTATTTTGCAATCTTTTACTTTCCGATCTATAAACCAAAAATACCAAAAATATTTACTTTACCGTTTGTTTACTTTAATCTATCTCTATCAGATCTCACTTTTGCAAGTAACCGTGAAGGGATTGACAACCCCTTTTATCGCGTTGGGTGCAAGTTGTTTGATTGTTTGTGCAGGTATTCGGTAATTTGTGCGTTGTCTCCTACTGGATTGATACCTTGGTTCTCAAACTTAGGGTAATACTTACCTCTACTTTGCTGCATCAACCTTTCCTCTTCAAGGGAAAAACCAACGCAAGCTCAAGAAGTAGCAGGAAGAATTTCTGGCGCGGTTGCCGGGAGATCTACGCCAAGTCAATACATACCAAGTACCCATCATAAACTCTCATCTCTTACATTACATTATTCGCCATCCGCCTCTCGTTTTCCTCTCCCCCACTTCTAAAACGATTTTCGAAAAGATTTGCCTTTTCTTCAGCCCTTTTCCGTTTTCCTTCTTCATTCGCTTTGCGTTTGCTCGTTTGTTAGATTGGTTTGTTGCCACCATGTTTGAAATTGGGGAGGTTATCGCTGAAAAGGATAGTAGTAACCATGGGGGAAACTTTGATGCTTTTGCTAATACTAATCCTCATGAAGAATCTACTATTCTACACACTAAAAAGCTTCGCATAGGTAGCGGAAATATTACTGGAAAAGGGGTTATTCAAGATTTCTTTACTTGTGCCGGTGCGCTTCCCACTTTGGGTGGATCTATTCTCCATAAAACTAGTAGCCTTGCGGATGCTATATCTTTGCTCATAGTTGAACTTGAAAGACAATTTGTTCATATGCATCCATCCATACAAAGGATCTTTCTAGTGATTTCTAATATTGAACATTCTTCTATTAAGCGTGCCGCCACTATATTTCTAGCCCATGAGTTTAAATTTATTATGAAAGAAGCTAGTGAAATTTTTGCGCATTATAAAGTAGATGGTGGTCGTCCTCCCATAGAAGGAATTATCTATAACCAAGAGGACATAATGTGTTTACGTTCTTTAGATCATGTTGCTTATAATGAAAATGGAAGAAAGAGGGTTCCTACCGATGTTTTAGTTGATAAGATTTCTGAGCTTAATGACAATTTTGCCATACAAAACAACGGATTGTGTTTCTCTCTTGGACATAGGCTCATGACTTTTTGCCAAAATAATGCTTATAATGATGAGTTTGTCATACAATATGAGGGGCCGAAGGAGGAACCAATTCCTCCCGAACTTGATCTTGGGGATTCTTATCCTATTAAATTTAGCCCTTTTGATTACTTTTGCTAACCACAAAGAAAACTTGTTGCTGAATGAAGGGAGTATGAGATGAGTTTTCGAGATTTTCCTTATCACTCTTACAATTATACCTACATCTATTCGTGTTTTATGCCTAGCTAAGGGCGTTAAACAGTAGCGCTTGTTGGGAGGCAACCCAATTTTATATTTATTTTTGCTTTTTAGGTTTTGTTTTGCAATAAATAATTTATCTAGCCTCTGGTTAGATGTGGTTTTGTGTTATAATTAGTGTTTGGGCCAAGTAAGACCACACGAATGGCTTACGGTGATAGTTGATTTGATGTTGCTGAAAAACAAAAACTTTTGCGCCCAACCCCAGAATTTTTTAAAATCACAGAAGCGTGCTAAAATTCTGAATATTTTATACAAGATTGATATACAAATTACCCCTGATTTCCTAATTTTTCAGAATTTTTGGAGTTACATAAGTATTCGGGAAATACAGATTGCTACAGACTGTTCTGTTTTTGACAGATTCTATTTTCTACGTGTTGTTTTCTTATTTTGATGATTCTATGGGTAGTATCGGGGGTATGAACCATGGATAAGTTGTAATACAGTAAATATTACACAAATATAAATAAATAATGAGTTTGCAACAGTACCAAAAGTGGTGATTTATTTTCTTATACTAACGGAGCTTATGAGATTTTCTGTTGAGTTTTGTGTTGTGAAGTTTTCAAGTTTTGGGTAAGGATTTGATGGAATATGGAATAAGGAGTGGCAAGAGCCTAAGATTGGGGATACCCAAGTCACCCTAAGGTAATATTTAAGGACAACCAACAGCCAAAGCTTGGGGATGCCCCGGAAGGCATCCCCTCTTTCGTCTTCGTCTATCGGTAACTTCACTTGAGGCCATATTTTTATTCACCACATGATATGTGTTTTGCTTGGAGCGTCTTGTATGATTTGAGTCTTTGCTTTTTAGTTCGCCACAATCATCCTTGCTGTACACACCTTTTGAGAGGGACACGCATGCATCAGGATTTATTAGAATACTCTATGTGCTTCACTTATATCTTTTGAGCTAGGCAATTTTGCTCTACTGCTTCACTTATATATTTTTAGTGCACGGCGGTGGTTTTATTTTATAGAAATTATTGAAATCTCATGCTTCACTTATATTATTTTGAGAGTCTTTAAACAGCATGGTAATTTGTTTTGGTCATAAATTTAGTCCTAATATGATAGGCATCCAAGAGGGATATAATAAAAACTTTCATATAAAGTGCATTGAATACTATGAGAAGTTTGATTCCATATGATTGTTTTGAGATACAAAGATGGTGATATTAGAGTCATGCTAGTGAGGAATTGTGAATCTGATAAATACTTGTGTTAAAGTTTGTGATTCCCGTAGCATGCACGTATGGTGAACCGTTATGTGATGAAGTCGGAGCATGATTTATTTATTGATTGTCTTCCTTATGAGTGGCGATCGGGGACGAGCGATGGTCTTTTCCTACCAATCTATCCCCATAGGAGCATGCACGTAGTACTTTGTTTCGATAACTAATAGATTTTCGCAATAAGTATGTGAGTTCTTTAGGACTAATGTTGAGTCCATGGATTATACGCACTCTCACCCTTCCACCATTGCTAGCCTCTCTAGTGCCGCGCAACTTTTGCCGGTACCATAGACCCACCATATACCTTCCTCAAAACAACCACCATACCTACCTATTATGAAATTTCCAAAGCCATTCCGAGAAATATTGCCATGGAACTTTCCACCGTTCCGATTATTATGACACACATCATTATTGTCATATTGCTTTGCATGATCATGTAGTTGACATCCTATTGTGGCAAAGCCACCGTTCAAAATTCTTTCATACATGTCACTCTTGACTCATTGCACATCCTGGTACACCGTCGGAAGCATTCACATAGAGTCATATTTTAAGTATCGAGTTGTAATTCTTGAGTTGTAAGTAAATAAAAGTGTGATGATCTTCATTATTAGAGCACTGTCCCACGTGAGGAAAGGATGATGGACACTATGATTCCCCCACAAGTCGGGATGAGACTCCGGACGAAAAAAAAGGCCAAAAAAATGAGAAAAGGCCCAAACAAAAAAATTAAAAAATAAAAATGAGAGAAAAGAGAGAAGGTGCAGGTTTTGTCACGCTCCTCCATGACGATGCCACAATCGTTCTCTTTCTGCCTCCTTTTTTTGACGCAGGTGTTTACCTGGATGACAAACTGTGTCGATGAGGAACGACACCTAAGGGACCACGTGAATCCCTTCTACGGTTTGCCAGGGAAGAGGGGTGGTGCAAAGAGCAGATCTAATGATCAACACGACGGATTTTTACCTAGGTTCGGGCTGCCCGAGAAGCATAAAACCCTAGTCCTACTTGAGTGTATATTCACTGTTCTTGAGCTTCGGCTCGCTACTACACATGCAAGTTGGGCCAAGAGGTTCAAAAGTCTGAATCCTCCTCTAGTACGCCGTGGGCCTCCTTTTATATGTCCAAGGGGTTGCCACAGTGGCACACAGGAGGTGTAAAGTAGCTATAGTGCCTATGTTTATCATCAGCGTCTTTGGACAAACGCATTAAATGTGTTGCTTACGTGCCCTTCAGCTTTTTCAGGGACAGGAGTAGAACCCGTCCTGTCCATCGCCGCCCCGCTCCGTCTTGATACGCGTCCATGCCGACAAGGCATGCAGTGCCAAGTTGGCTGGCCAGCTGCTGCGCTGGAGAGGTGGCAGGGTCTTCACGAAGATCTGCATGCCACCACGCAGGCGGTTGCTAGGCTGGCAGGCTGGCCACTGCGCTGGAGTGGTGAAGGGGTGGCGGAGCCTTGCCGCCGTCTTGCCGATGTCCCCAGCAAGGATCTTGCCGGTCCTTGCCGGGGCCTCACAAACGTCTCTCGCAAGGATCTTACTAGGTACCTTGTCTTCTAGCCGTCACAAAGATCTGCACGCCACTACCCGCGCGCCCCTGGGTCCTGGCCTTAATGTTGTCGATGGTGTCAGAGCTCTCGACCACAAGGGTGGTGCTCTAGTTAGTGCCCAGCCAGTCATCCCGGCAAGGATCTTGCCGGGGTCTCGCAAGCCGTCCCACAAGGATCTTGCCGGGGGTCCAGCTTGTCCTCTGTTCTCTGGCTTGGCCGCTTCTCTTCACCTTGTATCTCATTTTTATCCTCGGTCGCCTTCTTCATGGCTCGCCGCGCGTGGGGCTACGACTGCCCGTGCACAAGTATGGGGTGCTACAGGGCCCAAACTTTAGTACAATGACATGAGCCCCTGGGGCTGGGCCACACATGAGCGCGAAGCATCATTGGGCCAGGCCCAAACAGTGCACGGGCACGCGTGGCAGGAGGTATTTCACGGGACGGGAATTGCCGTTTCATGCTTCCCACTATGCTCGCTTTTTCCGCCACGTATAGTACATGCATGCATGGGGTAGGTGGCGGGCACGCGGGATATGGAAAGACATGCCATGGCAGATACCCATGCGCCCTTGATTGGCGCGGGGAGGGCGGTCGACGACCTTGCTCGTTGCCAATGGCCTTAATGAGCCGGACTTGAAGGGGCCCTTCAGAGGAGGTAGAGAGCCAGCCCCCCAGCCCTTCCTGTTCCGCTATAAAAGGGGGGTCAGGAGGAGAAGGAGGGGCATCCCTTCGCGTCTTCTCTTCCTCTCTGTTCTCCATCCACCATCATGCCGAGGGGGCGCGATCGCCGCCGCCCTCCTCCGGAGGCGACTAGATCTTCCTCTCGCCAGAGATCTGCGGCGGTTAAGGAAGAGCCAAGCACCGAAGGCGGAGGTGCTAGACGGGGTCGCGGTCGGCGAGGTGGTCGAGGCAGTAGTGGACGTAGAAGCGATGCACCTGCGGTGCCTCCGTCTCCTCCCGCTTCGTCAAGCGGCCATGTCGGAGACACGACGCTGGAGTTTATCTTGCAGCTGCGCAAACCGCCGCGTAGCCATCTTCGCCGTCCCGAGCCGTTCGCGAGGGTGCTGGAGGTTGACCAGCCATCGAGGTTGAGGCTTCACATGAAGGGATGTTGCAATGGCGATATGTGGGCGAACTTGGAGTTCCCCGTCCCTCATGTAATGCTTCTTCATCGCAGTTGGAAAACCTTTACACGCGCCCACTGCCTGATGAAGGGGCACATCCTTCGCTTCAAATTAGTGGAGGCTGACCTACTCTCCATCAAGGTCTTCGGGGGCTCGGGAATCCGGTTAGGGTGCTGCGAGGAGAGCTCGACCGACGACGAGAGATCCTCCTCGAGTGATAGCAACGAGGAGGAGACCAGTGGGGACGATGACGGGGACAGGTCCAACTACACGTCGGGCGCGCCGTCCCCAAGCGACGCCGGTAGCACCATCATCTAAACCTGGTCTTCTCCCCGGCAGGGCAATTTGCCAGGGGGGGGGGGTAGTTCTTGGCGGTGGCTTCTTCAAGCCAGCTCCTTGAACTTCTCGGGGCTGCCACTTTCGATGGCTGGAGCTGGAAGGCCGGAGAAGACGAAGAAGGCGGGTGACGGGCCGTCAAGTCGGAGTACGATGGCATCGACGCCTTTGTCTCGTATTCCCGGCCCGCTGCCTCGTCTAGTCTTCTGGACGGCCGCTGGGATGTTCTCTTGGTGTCTTCTGCCGCGGGCACCTCTCCTAGGTGCTCTTTTTGCCCTCCAGCTATCTTGATCCGCTTCCTGAGGAGAGGGACAAGAAAGGGATTATGGGCATCTTATGTTTTTTCAGATCTTAAGCCCGCTGGCACTTGCCGAATTTAAACTTTGTAACCCCTTGCTCATTCTTGCATTCTGTATGAATTGTACTTGTTAATCAATGTATTAATGAAAAAAGGGTATTTGTCGGGTTCTTTTGTGCGTGAGCAAGGCTCACACCAAGGAACGAGTCCTCGTTATTTTTTTTAGTAAACAACGCCACCAGGCAACAGGCCTTGCCATCCTCCCGCTTTATACCATGACTACGCTCACGCCCTTGGTGGAGGTAGGGGCAAATTAGGATTAGGCCCTTCGTCCGTCCCCCTTCCATCGCAACTACAACCCAATTCTAGCCCGAAAAGGGGTTTTGGGCATAGGAAGGAGGGAGCACGATGGCATGGGATCAGGTGAAGTTTCATACGTTCAAGCTTCATACGGAAGTACGCAGCAGGGGAAAAAGGACATATCTGAATCTGCTGCCCCTGACTGCATTGGCTTGCCGGGGTCAGGGTATTAGTTCGTCTCCTTTCCTTCAAAAAGTTCCGCTAAAGCGCCCATGCAGCCTGCGAACCAAAGAGGACTGGAAGGGATAAAAAGACACACACACACATGACCTCTATGCTAGGGGTTAGTTGCCACTAAGCACTATCAACCCTACCAGAGAGAAACTCAACCTAACATGCATGCTAATTCTTAGGGCATCAGCGCTTCGTTTATTCATCTGTTGCTCAGGGTCTGCGCCTAGCTTTGTACAAAGGGTCACATGCCTTGCCGGCAAGGCTAGTACAAAAAGTGGTCTGCCGAGGGGCCCGCCAACCGCGCCTCACAGGTAAAACTTGCAAAGATGTTTGATGTTCCAGGAGTTGCTCAGATACCATCTTCGGTCTCCATGCGGACTGCACCGGGCCTGATGACTCGTATTACCCGATAAGGGCCTTCCCACTTTGGCGTCAACTTGTTGGAATTATTGGATAACTGAACGTGCCGAAGAACAAGGCCGCCTTCCTCAAAGCTTCGGGCATGAACCTTGCGGCTATGGTAGCGGCGCAAGGCTTGCTGGTAGCGCGCAGCTCGCACAGCAGCCTGAAAATGATCTTCGTCAAGGAGCGTAGCGTCATCTTGCTGCAACTGCTCTGGCTCAAGCTCATCATAAGCGAGCACTCGAGGTGACCCGTATGTGAGTTCCGTGGGGAGAACTGCTTCTGCCCCGTACACGAGGGAGAACGGCATCTTGCCGGTGGCTCAATTTGGCATTGTTCTAATTGACCAAAGAACTGCTGGTAACTCGTCAATCCAGCGTCTTCCCCACTTGTGTGGCATGTCAAAAGTCCTCATCCCGAGGCCCGCAACACTTCAGCATTTGCCCTTTCCGCATGGTCGTTGCTTCGTGGATGTGCAACAGAAGCAAAACATATCTTGTTCCTGAGGTCTTGGATGTATTGCATGATGGTGCAGCTTCTGAACTGTGTGCCGTTGTCGGTGATGACTCTGTTTGGCACACCAAAACAACAAACTAGTCCTTTGAAGAACTTGACGGCCAAATGTGCTGTCACCTTTCTCACTGCTTCCACTTCTGGCCACTTTGTGAACTTGTTGATCACAAAGTACAAGTACTCAAAGCCCCCGACAGCACGGGGAAAGGGGCCCAGTATGTCGAGCCCCTGAACCGAAAATGGCCAGGAAAGAGGGATTGTATGAAGAGCTTGAGCTGGTTGATGGAGTTTCTTTGAATGGAACTGACACGCTTCACACTTGGTTACTAGTGCAGTTGCATCCTGGAGAGCAGTGGGCCAAAAGAAACCTTGCCGGAATACCTTGCCGGCAAGGGCTCTTGATCCTATGTGAGAGCAACATATGCCTCCAAGTATCTCTGCCAACAACTCCAGTCCATCCTCCCAGGGAATGCACTTCAATTTCACACCATTCAGTCTTTTCCTGTACAGGACGTCATCCACAAACTAGTACATGGCAGACCGACGGGCTACTTTCTCTGCTCCTTCTTTGTTCCTCAGGGAGTTCCCCTGTTTGGAGGAACAGAACGGTGTGTCACGCCCATGCCGGAGCGTGAGGCTCGACGGCAAGGACTAGAGGCATGTCTTCTGCCGTGGGAGCGGTTGTCTCTATGGCAAGGGCTTGAGGCCCTGCCGGAGCCTGTTGCTCCCCGACAAGCTTGGCGTCCCCAGCAACATCCTTGCCGGCGGCTCCTGGGAGCTCGGCGGGAAAGTACTCGTCGAGGCCTGGTTTTCTTCGCTTATTCTGTCCTGCTGACGGTTCAACGGATGGCTGAGTCAGTTGGAGCACAAAGGTCCCTGGTTCCACAGGTAACTTGAGGGCAGCATGTTTTGACAGGTCGTCAGCAATGCTGTTCTGTGCTTGAGGACCATGCTCTGCTCGTAGACCGTCAAAACGCTCTTCCAACTTCCTCACTTCATCTACATAAGCTTCCAGCAACGGGCTCTGATAATCCTTGTTCAACTGCTTCACTACGAGTTGCGAATCCCCACGGACGATCAACTTTCTCATCCCAAGGTCTGCCATGATCTTGAGACCGGCAAGCAGCCCCTCTTACTCCACGTTGTTGTTCGTCGATCTCTCCCGGGGAAAATGCATTTGTACTACGTACTTGATGTGCTCTCCGGTGGGTGTGAAAAGTAGCACGCCGGCACCGGTGCCTTGCAGCGAGAAAGCCCCATCAAAGTACATAATCCAGTTGCGGCTTGTTTCCTTGCCGAGGAGAGTGGTCTCTTGAATTTCTTTGTCAGGTGTTGAGGTCCATTCTGCAATGAACTCCGCCAAAACCCTGCTCTGGATTGTCAAAGTGCTTTCAAACCTGAGATCAAAGCTTGACAGTTCCAAGGCCCATTCCACAATCCTTCCGGTTGTATCTGGGTTGTGCAAGATCCGTTGCAACGGGAAGCGAGTGATGACGGTGATCTCATGTGCTTGAAAATAATGATGCAACTTCCTCAAGGCCATAAGGAGGCCGAAGAGAAACTTATGCACATGAGAGTATCTTGATCTAGCCCTCTGCAAGAGGGAGCTGACAAAGTAAACTGGGTGTTGTATTATCTTTGTCCTTTGTACCACTTCGTTTGCTTGTGCAGATCCTGCCTTGTCGGCGCCACACTCTGTCGGGGCTCCTGCCTTGCCGATGCCAGACTCTCCCGGGGGTCCTGCCTTGCCGGCACCAGACCCTGCCGGGGGGAGCTCTGGCTCGTCATCCGACAGTCTTGCCACTGCTACCGCCTCTTCGTCGACTTCCCTCTGCAGCACTGACCACTTGATTCGTTGCCTCTAGATATAGCAACAATGGCTCTTGTGGTTTAGGCGCAACTAGTATTGGCGTAGAGGAGAGGTACCTCTTCAAATCCTGCAGCGCTGCCTCGGCCTCCGGGGTCCATTTCATGGGCCCTACCTTCTTCAAAATCTTCAAGAAGGGGAGGGCGCGCTCAGCAGATTTGGAGATGAACCTACTTAAAGTAGCAACGCAGCCAGCAAGCCGACGCACATCTTTGACTCGCCTTGGTGCTTCAATCTGCTCAATTGCCTTGCTCTTGTCGGGGTTCGCTTCGATCCCGCACTGAGACACAAAGAATCCAAGAAGTTTGCCTGATGGAACACCGAACACACACTTCTCAGGGCTGATCTTGAGATTGATCTTGCGCAAATTTGCAAATCTTTCTTCTAAATCTTGCACAAGTGTTGCCCTGTCCTTGGTTTTGACCACTGTGTCATCCATGTATATTTCTATGGAGCTGGGGCTCAAAATCAATCTGAACCGCTCTTGCAAATGTCGAACCAACACTTTTCAACCCGAAAGGCATTCGTATAAAACAATACGTATCACATGGGGTGATAAAGGCGGTCTTCTCTTTGTCTTCCTTCGTCAGAAATATTTGGTGGTATCCTGAATAGGCGTCAAGGAACGACAGTAGGTCACACCCGGTAGTGGAGTCCATGATCTGGTCAATGCGTGGCAAAGGGAAAGGATCCTTTGGGTATGCTTTATTGATATCTGTATAGTCAATGCACAGCCTCCATTTCCCATTTGCCTTGCGCACCACGACCGGGTTGGCCAACCATGTTGGGTGGAGCACTCGTCTGACCAAGCCCGTCGCTTCCAACTTCCTAATCTCCTCAATAATGAACTCTTGCCGCTCCAAAGCTTGCTTCCTGACCTTCTTCTTGACAGGCCGCGCATGAGGACAGACAGCAAGGTGGTGCTCAATCACCTCCCTAGGAACGCCGGGGATGTCAGATGCTTGCCATGCAAACACATCGACATTCGCCCGCAGGAAGGCAACGAGCGCGCTTTCCTATTTGCTGTCCAGGGTGGAGCTTATAGTGAAAGCTCCACCTGTGTCGTCCTCCTTGACGGGCACCTTCTTGGTCTCTGGTGGTGCAGCCTTGGATTTCTTGCTCTTGCCGGTGGAGCTTTCTGGCACGTCCTCAACACGAACGCAGCACTCCGAGGAGGCGCGTTTGTCGGAGTGGGTGCAAGAGGCTTGGCCAGGGTCAGAAGCCTTGCCGGCGACTGAGGTCTTGCCGGTCTTCTTCCCCTCGGGGGCTCCAGTGGTAGGAGCAAGTGCCTTGGTGGCAGGTGCTACACTGCTTCCCGGTAGAGCTGGTCGGCACAGATGAGTGTGTCCTTCTTGTTGGAGCCGGCAGTGATGATGTTCATCGGGCCGGGCATCTTCACCGTGTTGTAGGAGTAGTGTGATGCTGCCTTAAACTTGGCCAGTGTTGGGCGGCCAAGGATCCCGTTATATGCCAACGGGATCTTGGCTACATCAAAAATGATCTTCTCTGTCCTATAGTTCAGCTCGCCACCAAATGTAACTGGTAGTGTGATCTTACCCTTGGGCTGGCTTCTCCCCGGATTGATCCCTTAAAACATGCCCGTCTCCTCGTGATCTCCCTTGGGGATTTGCAACCTCTTATTCACTTGGGGCGAGATCAAATTCAGAATGGACCCACCATCCACTAGCATTTTCATCACCTTGAGGTTGCGAATTGTTGGCGAAACCAACAACGGCAAGCACCCTACCGCGGTGTGCGATCAGGGTGATCCTCGGCGTCGAAAATGATAGGCGTGCTGGACCATTTCAGTGGCTTCTGGGCGTCTATCGATGGCTCCGCCGCATTGATCTCGCGCGCCCACTGTTTAAGCTGGCGATGAGAAGAATGCTATGAGGCGCCACCATCGATGCACATGGCTTCTGTGGCCTTTTGAAATTCTTGGTCACTGGACTCGTCCTCCTCTTCGTGATCATCATCCCCCTCTTTCTTGACGCGGCCACGAGCAGGCCTCTCTTGTTACTTTTCCTTGCTGCGGCGCCCCCCTCAGCCACCGCGCTTCTTGCCAGACCCCTCGGCACCATCCTGGCCCTTCTTCTTGTCCTGTCTTTCATACTCAGCTTTCTGCCTCTCCACAAGCTGCTCAACTTGCCGGCAATTCTGGAGGTCATGGCCCTTGGTGCGATGGCTCTTGCAATATTGCTTGTCGGAGCCCTCCGACTTGTCAGCAGCCGCCAAGTCCTGGCAGGTGGCACACCCGGCAACTTCCTTGCTGGGGATGTCAACCTTGGCCTTCTTGGCTGTGCCGGGGTTGCCAAATTCCTTGACAGCAAGCACGGTCTTGCCCCTGCGCTTCCTATTGCGTCGTCGGCCTTTCTTTGCTGGGGCGACGGCGTATTCGTCTCCAGAATCCCTTCCCGTGCCGGCATCTTTGCCTAGGTACTTCCTCCCTTCTTCAGCACGAGCAGATCCGTCGGCCAGAACATATAGTTCGGCAACATCCCTAACCTTGTTCATGGCCAGCTCTTCACGCAGCTTGCAGTTGTGCACGTTCTGATGGAACACGCTGATGACAGCGGCAGGATGAACATCTGGGATGTTGTATTGCACACGGCTGAATCTTTGTATGTACTTGCGCAGGGATTCGCCATCCTTCAGGGGAATGAGATGCAAATCACTTGCCTTGCCAGGAGCTTGATGGCCTCCGGTAAAGGCGCCAACAAACTAGTGGCACAGGTCCGACCAAGAGGAGATGGAATCTACCGGCAGGTGCATCAACCACGACCTGACATTGGGTTTGAGCACCAACGGGAAGTAGTTGGTGAGCACCTTGTCGTCCCAAGCCCCGGCAGCTTGCATTGCAATGGTGTATATGCTCAGGAACTTGGACGGATGGGTCTTGCCGTCGTAATTCTCTGGGACCTCAGGTTTGAACATACGGGTAGTGGGCCACTTGAACTGCCGCAGCTCATGGGTAGAAGCTGGACAACCTACCTTGTAAGGCAGGTCACCAGAATCCTCCGGTGCATTCCTGTACACAGTGGGCCCTGCACGCCTATCAGATTGATGGCGTGCTTCCCATCGCCGCTCGATGGTAGTTCGAGCGTCCTCTTTAACCCGCTCCCGAAGAACTTGACGTTGGTCGCGATGAGCTCATGGATCGGACGAAGCCGTGGATCCATCATCACGGTCATCGACTCGCCGAGCTGATGACCCCATCCAGCACCTCCGCCTTCGGCGCTTGGCTCTTCCTTAACCGCGGCGGCTCTCTGGCGAGAGGAAGATCTAGTCGCCTCCGCAGGGGGCCGGCCGCGACCGCGCCCACTCGGCATGATGTTGGATGGAGAACAGACAAGAAGAGAAGACGCGAAGGGATGCCCCTCCTTCTCCTCCCGATCCCCCTTTTATAGCCGAACAGGAAGGGCTGGGGGCTGGCTCTCTACCTCCTCTGAAGGGCCCCTTCAAGTCCGGCTCATTAAGGCCATTGGCAACAAGCAAGGTCGTCGACCGCCCTCCCCGCGCCAATCAAGGGCGCATGGGTATCTGCCATGGCATGTCTTTCCATATCCCGCGTGCCCGCCACCTACCCCACGCATGCATGTAGTGTACGTGGCGGAAAAGGCGAGCGTAGTGGGAAGCATGAAACGGTGATTCCCATCCCGTTAATAAAGGCTATGCACAGGCCACTGCAAGCATGACAGATGAGAAGATTGTTGTAGTTATCCCCTGCCACGCGTGCCCGCACACTGTTTGGGCCTGGCCCAACGACGCTTCAAGCTCATGTGTGGCCCAAGCCCGGGGGTTCATGTCAGTGTACTAACGTTTGGGCCCTTTAGCACCCCGTACTTGTGCACGGGCAGTCGTAGCTCCACGCATGGCGATCCATGAAGAAGGCGATCGAGGATAGAAACGAGATACAAGAAGAAGATAAGCGGCCAAGCCAGAGAACAGAGGACGAGCTCGATGATACGTCTCCAATGTATCTATAATTTTTGATTGTTCCATGCTGTTATATTATCAATCTTGGATGCTTTATAATCATTTCTAGACATTTTATATCATTTTTTGGTACTAACCTATTGACATAGTGCCAAGTGCTAGTTGCTGTTTTCTGCATGTGTTTTACATTGCAGGAAATCAATATCAGATGGAGTCCAAATGCAATGAAACTTCACGGAGGATTTTTTTGGACCATAAGGAATGTAATGGGCCCTGGATGCGCCTGGGGGTGCCCTGAGGGGGGCACAACCCACCAGGGCGCGCCAGGAGGTCCAGGCGTGCCCTGGTGGGTTGTGCACACCTTGGGTGCCCCCCAGACCGCCTCTTTGCTCTATAAATACCCCAATGTTCCAGAAACCCTAGGAACATCGACGAAATATTCATCCAGCCACCACAGAGTCCAGAACCACCATATCCAATCTAGACACCATCTCGGATGGGGTTCACCACCTCCATTGGTGCCTCTTCAATGATGCGTGAGTAGTTCTTTGTAGACCTTCGGGTTCGTAGTTAGTAGCTAGATGGCTTTCTCTCTCTCGCTGGATTCTCAATACAATGGTCTCTTGGAGATCCATATGATGTAACTCTTTTTGCGGTGTGTTTGTCGGGATCCGATGAACTTTGAGTTTATGATCAGATCTATCTTTTTATATCCATGAAAGTTATTTGAGTTTCTTTGGTCTCGTATATGCATGATTGCTTATAGCTTCGCATTCCTTCTCCGATATTTGGGTTTTGTTTGGCGAACACTGGTGCGCGTCAGTCCTAAACAAACAGTTTTTAACCTCTTTCCGCGACGCCATCTGGAACCGTCGCCAAGTGAGTGTGGGCGATAGGGGGTCCTTCCCACACGACCCAGAAACCATCAGGGATATGCCCTCCTGGTACACACGTTCGGCAAAATGAGGTCGTGTGCGACCGGCGTGCGCGCAAATACATAAATACATAAAGTATAGCTAAAAATACAATTATATAGCAAAATTGTTTCCGGTCGCAAGTACATCCACACAGTCAGTCCCCGCTAAACGTTTCCGTTCGTATGTACATCCCACACAGTCGCTCCAATGAAAATGTTTGCGCAAGGTGGCGTAACGCAAACAGTTTTGAAGAGAATGTCATGTGTGATTGTTCATTGATCCAACACGGTTTATTCCTAGAAACTATTTG